>CM071572.1:76367304-76477402 GCA_036426205.1 Ascaphus truei
TCCCCGGGGACAGCCACTTCCTACCGTCACAGTATTGTCCCCGGGGCAGCCACTTCCTAACGTCACAGTATTGTCCCCGGGACAGCCACTTCCTAACGTCACAGTATTGTCCCCGGGGACAGCCACTTCCTAACGTCACAGTATTGTCCCCGGGACAGCCACTTCCTAACGTCACAGTATTGTCCCCGGGACAGCCACTTGCTATCGTCACAGTGTGCGCGCATGCGCTGGTCGCAGCACAGTACTGTGGGAGGAGCAGAGTCTTACCAGTGTGTGTTTTCATGTGCTCGTCGAAGTACTGCTTCATGTTGAAGTCCTTGCCGCACCACTGACACATGAACTGCTTGTGCCCGATGTGGATGCTCATGTGTGAGCGCAGCTGGTACTTGTACTGAAACCTCTCGTCGCAGTTCTGGGGGAGGAGGAGAGGGGGGAGGTTACAGCCGGGGGCGCCGCGGGTGGGTGGGTGCGACACTGGGGGGCGGGGGACCCGGGACGGGACAAAGACCGGGGGACGGGACACAGACCGGGGGCGGGGGACGGGACACAGAAGCGTGAGGCCCTATACAGGAGACCCCCATCCTACACCTCTTCCCAACCGTCCTCCTGCCTTCCCTGACTCTTTTCCCCTATGTCACAGAGGAGGATGCCTCACTGCTGATCTCCTCTTCTCCCTCTACCACCTGCCGCCCTCTGACCCCATTTCCTCACTCTCTCTCTAATCCCTACGCTCACACATACTTCCAACTCCTCCCTCTACTCTGGTACCTTCCCCATCTCCTTCCAACATGCAACAGTTATACCATTACTCAAACACAGCAAGCGTGACCCTACCTGTCTCTAAATATCATCCGGTCTCCCTCCTGCCTTTTGCCGCTAAACTCCTTGAATTCTCTCGCTTGCTCCATTTTCCTATTCTCTCCTAGACTCTCTACAATCTGACTTCCGCACTGCTCACTCCACTGAAACAGCCCTCACACTACAATAACGAAAGACCTCCATGCTGCCAAAGACAGAGGTCATCACACTCTGCTCATACTACGCGACCCACCTCGGCAGCATTTGATACTGTAGACCACCCTCCATACTCTTGGTACCTGCGACAAAAAGCTCTATCCTGGATTTCTTCTGACCTCTCCCATCATTTGCCAACACCACCTACACCTCCACTATCGATCTCTCTCTGGGGCTCTGTCCTGGGACCTCTTCTCTTTCACACTCTCTCTAGGTGACCTTATCACATCTCTAGGGTTCAATTAGCACCTCTATGCTGATGGTATATACACACACACACACGCTGTATTCACAGGGCGGCCGCGCAGGAGAATGGGGAGGGGGTGATATCACAGAGGGGATCGGGGACTTACCGACCAGGTGCTTGCGGACATGAGCCATGGTGTAAAACTTCTTCTCGCAGATCTCGCAAGAGAACTTCTTCTCTGCGTACCCGTGCACGATCTTAATGTGCTCGTGGAGGGACCACAGCTTCTTGAAGGTCTTGTTGCAGGTAATGCACTGCAGGGGCGACACAAAGCATTCTGGGCTATACTGCAGGGGCGACACAAAGCATTCCGGGCTATACCACAAGGGTGACATAAAACATTCTGGGATATACTGCAGGGGCAACACAAAGCATTCTGGGATATACCTAAGGGGCGACACAAAGCATTCTGGGCTATACTGCAGGGGCGACACAAATGAGGTACATCCCCTGAGTAGCGGAGGCCAGAGGTATCTCCTCATCTGCATATTGATCTCTATTGCCTGAAAACTTCTATTTTTCTGTGAGTAGGAATAACACAGGAGCCAAGACTGATAGGATTATTCCCAGCACTGTTTATACCACTACACTTAGTGTTTTTTTATGTTTCTTTCCCCTATGCTCCCCCTGGATCGTGTGATACAAGTTCTACCAATTGGGGAAGAGTGAACACAACCCCACGGAGGGTTGAAGCAGGGGGGTATTACATTTGATTGTTTATTTATTTTCCACTTGTGAGTCTGTTATTGCACTTTATATCACGTTTAGTCACTTGGTATTTATAGGGCGTAGCGCCTTTATTAAACCTTTGTTGCACATTAGGTATTTTTGATCCTACTTGGACTGACCCTTTAACCCACTAAATAGGTCTGTGTCATTAGGTCACTTTGGTCCTGCATTGGATTGACCATTTATAATCTAAAGACCCCCAAATAGCCCAGTCCTTTATATATAATTTTCACAGTACCCCACAGGTGGCACTATAGGGCAGACAGAAAATGTATAAGGGATTAAAAAAAAACAAAAAAAATATTTACTGCCAGTTGCGTTAAGAAATTACCCCACCAAACTTTTTTAATTATTTATTTTCCATCTTCGGCATGTCTCCTGATTTAAATTTGCAATGAATCCATGTGATACACGTGACAAACGTATCAATAACAAATAATAGAAATAACACATAACGGGAATAAATGCTTCAGACATAATAGTGACATTTAGGAAAAGGAGTCCCTGCCCCGAAGAGCTTACAATCTAATTTAACATTCCAATAAGTACGTTTCAATTCCATTTTCATTTCTGTATCAGTTGTTAATTTGACCTTTGTATGCTCTCTAAAGGGATTCTAAGGCCTCGTCCAGGGAGATGCTGAGCGGTCAAGCGGACATTGTTGCAATGTGTGTGGCCGCGTGAGCGAACGCATGCACATGCACGGCGCTTAGCTGCTTGCCGAAGCAAGCAAATTTGAATATGCCGCTCACTGGAGTGTCACGTGAGCAGTTCGTCCAATGAGGGCGAACCAGCTCCGTGACACCATGGCCATGCCTCCTCCGATATGCCCCCACCACCCCCCCCGTGCGTGTACCGAGCTGGCCACGAATCGTCCGGTCCAGCAGAGCGCTTGATGTCACCACGCACGAGCGCCAGCGCAGGGAGCGAGCGCGCGCTGGTGCTCGTTTGCGTGATGTCACGCTTTGCTTGGCCGTGCTTTTTCTGTCCAGCTAGTTGCGTGGGGGCGCGGCCATGACATCACAGAGCTGGTCCGCCCTCATTGGGCAAACCGCTCACGTGACGCGCCAGCGAGCGGCACAATCAAATTTGCTTGCTTCGGCAAGCAGCTAAGAGCCGTGCATTAGCAGGCGCTCGCTCACGCTGCCACACATTGCAACAGTGTTTTTAATCGCGGCCAGCACGCGCCCGCTCAGCGTCGCCCTGGACGAGGCCTAACCTAGTTGAAATTCTATATAGAAGTCTGTGAGGGCAGCTGTGTGTAAGAGGGTGATACTATAGAACAGGGGTGGCCAACAACAGGTCAAGTTGAGGTCTGGAGTTGACCACCCCTGCTATAGAAGATCTATGAGATGTGACAGACCTGCCCAGGAGTTCAGGGAATATTTTTTTGGGTGGTGATGCTGTACCTATGTAATCAGTACTGTAACATACACACCATAGAATAAACATGTAAACCCATGGGGGTGGGGGGCTGTAACACCCTCTAATTTCAGCTGCCATATTATGTATGAGTATTAGGGTTTCACCTCCAACATGGTCGCTTCAGGAATCCCCCTCCTGGTTTCCTTGGCAACCCATCTCCTCAGCTCAGAGAGCTTAATGTGAAGCAACTGACGGCCATCTTTAATTTGGGCACGACTTCTTTTTTTTAAACCAATTTTTACATATAACGAACTTGAGTCTAAATCGTACAAATGAGACTGAGAACGTATAAAAACAGAGGCCATTTACCCCCCCTACATTTAAATTATTTACACATTCACACCCCTATATTTATATTATTGAAAGGATTATTATCTTTAACGTATTTCTATTGATCAGCACTTGCTGTGGAGGCTCCGTGCCACAGAATGGGGTTATAAATATGTTAGTATAGTGGTTATATAACAGGGGAAATAATCAAATTTGGTGTGTGTGGTTCGCGTTTTAACATCTGCCAGCAATAACAATGGCCGCCCTGGGCTTCGTACGCAGTCACGTGGCTCACACCTAATCCAAACACAATGGCTTTGGGCTCCGATTCCCGCTGCCCCCCCCCCTCCCCTTTCTGATGGGTTGGCTCCGCCGACCAATAGGCGTTTACTACAATGTTTACTGGCTCGCGCGCAGGAGATAGAGATCGGCAGCGCGAGCTGTGGGCGGGAAAGGCGAGTGAGTGATTGAGTGAGGGACAGGAGCTAGCTGTCTCGCGCCGTTGCCGGGGTCACCGCGCCTCGCGCTATCACCAGCCGGCAAGGAGTGGGCAAAGCGCGGGAAAACCGGGAGCCGAAGAGACCGGCGACGATAGAAGGAAGGAGGCGGTGAGGCTGTGCACCAGGAGGGAGGAGGGAGGGGCGAGGGTGTGTGTCACCTGAGAGGCGGTGTGATACAAATGGTGCTGTCTGCGAATGGCAGCCTGGCTGTCTCCTTCCCCTCTCAGGCAGCAGGTCCATAACCCTCTCTCTCTTGTGTCTGTATGAGCGGGTTCGTCTCTACCACTTTCATTATCACACTCTCCCACCCTGTTTAGGTGACTCTTTCTTTACGGTCTCAATGAATGACTCTCCCCCTCCTCTCTCTCTCTCCTCCTCGTCCCTCCCCCCGTCCTCTCATCTCTCTCCCGTCCCCTCCTCTCGCTCTTCAAAGCCTCTCTCTCTCTCTCTCGGGTCTCTCTCGTCTTCTCTTCGCTCCTCTCGTACTCTTCTCTCCGTCTCCTCTCCATCTCTCTCTCTCCTGCTTCTCTGCTCCTGCTCCCCTCTCTTCTTCCGTCTTCTCCTCATTCTCTCTCATCTCCCGAGCGGGGGTCGACCGTCTCTCCCCCTCATTGGCTCATCAATCTCCCTCTCTTCTCGTCTCGTTCGTCTCCTCTCCCTCTCTCGCTACGCTCTGCCAGCTGCTGTCTCTCTCTCTCTTTATTTTTCCTCTCTGTTGGAATCTCTTCTTTCCTTCTCCACCTAATCTCTTTAACCCACCCCTCCTTTACCAACCTGATGTGTAGCGTGTGTTTATTTATGTATACTGTATATGCATCTCTTTGTGGGAAGGGACAGTGTGGCAGGGGGTGTGTACACTGTTGGTGATGTTAAGAGAATTTATTATATTATTATTATTATTATTATTCAGTCCACCGGTGCCCTTTAAAAAGAAAAGCACCTTCGACCCTCCTGTGACCGACCTGCCTATTTAAACGTGTGCAACAAGCGACAGAGATGCCCAATGCTACATCCAATATAACAAAAATACACAGGAAAATACTTATATATTCTCTTCTATTAAAACGCGTTAGGAAAAGTGGACCCCGCAGGAATGTAATTCTCCCTGGGACAATGTAATTCTTAGCCTCTGAGCCACCTGTGCTGATGCAGGGACTGATTGAGCCACCTGTGCTGAAGCAGGGATATCCTGAGAATCTGTTGGGGGAGCTTGAGGATGGTAGTTGAGCCCCCTATACATTACCCAGGAGACATTAAATCCATTACTGACACTACTTGTCTGATTATTTATGCGAGGCGAGCTCTTTACCAACTTATATTTCAATATCATCAGATTTAAATCTTTTACTCTGTGCTGAAACTACCCATTTATTTCAGACACAACGACTGTCCCGCAAACTGCAGACTATTGACACGTTAGCTGTTGAGTTACGATTGGTTACTGTTGACGTGACATATATCTCGTTCAGACTGTTTTGGAGATGCGAGAGCTCAATTATAACAATCCCCAGGACAATGGTCCTCTGATTTTGACATTTTTCCCCAACATACTTGAAATGACGCAGAACTACTTTTTGTTATGAAACCTTTTTATTACCTTCAGAGCACTGCCGTGGGGTCATATGTGGCTCCGGCTTATGCAGATACGTTCTACTTTGCACAGAAATGTTTTTTTCACTGATTCACGTATCGGAGACTCTCATCTTCAATACCCGCTATAAAGACGATATTCCGCGGATGGTATAAAATATGTGGTAGAAGGTTAATGTTTTACAAACCACTTGCTTGTCACCATTAACTTTACTGATGCTACGCTCTAGACAAAGCAGTGGACTTGGGACTAACCTGTATAAGAAATCCACTAACAGTAAAACTTGTATTCTCCCCCCCCCCCCCTTCCCTTACACGTGGCCTCCCGTTCTTGCAAATGCCGACAGTCCTTAGACTTGTAAGTGCCCAATCCCAGTTCCAAAATCAGATCTTATCCATGAGGCAACGCTTCTTGGTACGTGGCTATTGTCATAAAGTTAAATGGAGTATGGATACATTGTGAGGCCACATTTACTCATGTCAAAAACCTCTGAGGTGAAAAGATTCCATATTTCTATGTTTTACACTGCGTCAAAAACTATCCGTAAAGCTATCTGTGAAGATGGGGACATATCCACTTCCGACCGAAGCCTACCTGCTACTCTGCAAAACAAACCACTACTTTGTAACCAGTGAAGCAAAAAACCTCAGGCTTTGTTGTACAAACTAATATGAGTGGAATGACTCCAGCGAGGGGACAGTCTCATAAATCGGGCTATTTTCAGCTGCAATAACTGTACTACATGTCAATACATGATGACTGGTTCCTCCGTCCAGCATTCTCGCTATGGTTTCCCAATTAAGATGACACGACCGCTATCTTGGAAAAAAATATTTGTCATTTATTGGGTTGTCTGCTCCTGTGGGTTGTATTATGTTATGATAAACAAAGAATGCATGGCCCAGTAACACTCGGCGATTTGTGCGGTGCTTAAACATAAGTGATTTAAGCCAAGGCACTACACTCCCTAAAGTCCAGATATCAGCTACCCACCTTAAGGTGCATGCTTATAGACCAAGCACATACACCCCCCCAAGAGTTGGTAAATCCAACCTCCTGTTCTGCCTTAAAGCATGATCAATCTACTCTTTGAACACTATTGGCCCGCCGTGGTTTGACCGAGTCTCCAAGTAGGTCGGTTTTATTGCAGACTGAATTGGTGTACCCCGATGGAAACCCTAATGCCCGATTGTCTTTCAACGAGAAACTGCCTTGACTGTAGGCTCTGCATATCCGATACAACTATGGGACCGAGTTTCATATCTGCAAAATTCATGTTCCCAAAAGAAGTAACCATGTGTCCACGATTGTTGGTCCAATATGATGCCCAGACACCCGAGGCGATGTCTCCCACTATGGTACTGAAATGTGTGTACATTTCACATATGGAGGCTGGAGGATACCCAGATCCCTGAACAATATGCATAATTATTGATGGCGGGACGTTGTGACGGCGATTGATCTACGACATCGTTGTGAAATAGGAGTGACCGTGTCGCCACGAAGTTGGATGCGGTCTGAGGCCCAGACTCCTGTGGTAGTCAGCCCCCACTACGGTGCTTGGACATTCGTGCAGTAGATGTTGAAGCTCTGTTTTCTGCCAGATATGTACTGACCGTGGGACTCCTTAAGGAATAGACCTCTCAGCCACCCTATATTTTAAGTGCTCCCAATGGCTAAGATTATACTGAAGCCCAATTTCATAATGATGCCTCATTGTACTGTGTGATGCTTGGGGACCTCTCTTTCAGTGGAGCTCTGCAGCTCTTTCCTAGAGCTATCTTCATGTATTTCCGGGGGGCACCTTAATTCCGGGGTTAAATTGGATCAACTATTAACCCTTTACTTTCTGCCCCTATTTTGAAATTGTGTCCTCTTTGTTTATTTTTATCTTAGACTTATCTGCACTGTCTCTGATTAAAGATTTACCCGGTACAGATCTGCTATCCTCTTTTGATTGTGCTTTATTTATCGATTCATGCCCTTATTCTCTTCCTTTTTAATATTAGTTGTCGATTTTGCTGTTGCATGATTCGTATGTTGAATTGTGTGTTTTACATTCAACCTTTTTTTTTGTTTTTTTTTTCATGGTACCACTGCTGCTGATGGTCTCTGTTGCTTAGCAACAGACCAGAGGTACGTGGCTGAATTCAGCTACCCGCGCTTTTATAGGCATACACATGGGGATATATACAGTCGTTTTTCACTTTCTTCTGTTGTATATTGATAAAGGTCCCAAAGATTACGGAAACGTGTATCTGCGTTGTATCTCTGTAAAGTTGTCGGTGAGTGCTTCCTTGCCAGGGAGGCATTTATTTGCAGAGCTGTAATATCAGCCATTAGATTGTGAGACCATTTCCCCCCAGGTTTTATTTTTGTTTGCTGTGTTGGGATCTTACAATCATGAGCAAATATGGCAACACTGTGTGTGTGTGTAATATATCTTTCTGTTTCTTAAATTGTCAGTATGTTGTTGTTGTAAATTATTATGTTGTTTGTATTACATAAGAATGTAGTAGTGTTTCTGCTCTGGTTTGGTATCCAAAATACATAGGACTGAACCTTTGAAGTGACTGAAGTTGCCTATGTAGAGGCTCAACAATGGGTTTTTTTTTTATTTTATTTTTTTTAAATATAATTTTATATATATATATATTTGGGAAAGGCGGGGTTGCAGACCTGCCTAAGACATGCAGATGAGCATACAGTTGTATTTACATTTGTGTATATATATATATATTGTGTATGTATATGTGTAACTTTGTGTACTTTCTTCTTTAGAAAGATTGTAAGCTCCTCGGAGCAGGGACTCCTTCCTTAATGTTACTTTTACAGTATGTCTGAAGCACTTATTCCCATGATCTGTTATTTATATTATTTGTTATTTATATGATATGTATTACTACTGTGAAGCGCTGTGTACATTTATGGCGCTATATAAATAAAGACATACAATACAATACAAAGATGACATCCCCCTTAAAGTGTGTATCAGGTATAAAATGAAGCTGTTGCTTTTCTCTGGGAATGCTCAATTCCAGCATATCATCTGCTTCTGTTTATCTGTCTGACTGATGACCGCTTTGTAATTACTTTGCAAACAAAGCACAGAGCAGAAAGAGCAATTTACCTGGGGCTTTGAGGACGGACGAGCAGTCTCATTGGCAAAAGACATTAGATAATAATTGAGAGATCCCTATAAAGCTTAGCATTGTGACACCATTATGTAAAAGTACTTTTGGTACCGCCGGTATGGGGCTTCAGGTAGGACACGCTACAAGAGATCTCCTCGGATTCCCCTGCAAATCCAGTGTTTAATTGCAATCCACTCAAGATAAAAATGAAAATACAACCTGCCAGGAGAGAGAAACTTTTAGGCCAAGCACATGGTGGCGGAGCAGACGCGCGCTCCTGCAGCCACAGCGATGTGTGCGCTAGCTGCCGGAGATCGGTCGCGTTCGTCAGGCCCCCGATCGCTGCGTCACGGAGCTGGTTCGCCCTCATTGGACTGCAGCTCCGAAATTTCAGTTGTGGCGGCAAAATGTAGCAGCATCTCCGCACGCAGCGCCGCGGGCACTTGAGGAACCACCATAGGGAATCGGGTAAGAGTCCCGGAAGTGCGCGCGCACGTAGCGACGACGCCACCATGAGGTCGGCCGTATCCGGAGTAAGACTCGCCTGTCCATGGAAAAATGATTGAACACGCCAGGCGCCAACCTGCCACCAAAGCAGCAGAGAGGGGGGAGAGCTGACGCAAGGACTGGCGAGGTTGTAATGGCGGAGGGCCCCGACCGGAGTACGGAGAGGGCACGGTCCCCAGTCTTGGGAAACGAGGACCCCAGTAAGAGCTGTAAAAGAAAGCGTGAAACCAGTGTTTACAGCACACAAACTGCAATTTTGAAGACCTTAATTAATGATGTAAAGGAACATATAACTGGGTTCAGCACAACAGTAGTGCAAAATGTGCAGCGCATAGAGGAAAGTATTGATGATATCACAGAACTACAAAAGCAAATGATGTGTGAATCTATATCTATATATATATGATGATGGAGAAAGACAGGGTTGCAGACCTGTCTAAGACATGCAAATGAACATACAGTAATATTTACAGTTGCTTTATGCTTTACTGTGGAGGGTTTTTGTCACTTTTTTTACCCACCATAACCTTAATAATTGTGGTGAATACCTAGTCTAGTCTCAAACCAGCTTAACCAGTATAACCAACCTCACACTGATGATACCCATCAAGGTTGACACATGTCTGTGAGTGGGTTTAATGGCTGTGCATCTCATCCCAGCCTCTGTCTAAAAGCTGTGTTTAAAACAGCATGCATTGGCTTGAGGATCTGCTTGTGTAATATGAGCTTGAGACAAAAGGTGGCACTGAGTGCTCATTTGCATGTCATTTCCCAGAATCCCTTGCTGCAGTGGAAGCGCTGTATGCTGGGCGATGATGGGGAAAGACAGGGTTGCAGACCTGTCTAAGACATGCAAATGAACATACAGTAATATTTACAGTTGATATATATAAACAACAAATGGGACTAAGCAAGCTGGACGATTTCGAGAACCGCTCCAGCAGGAAAAACCTGAGACTGGTCGGAGTTCCAGAAGAAGTTAATAGTGAAAAACCATTTCTATTTACCGGTATATCTAGGGAGCTCCCGCTGATCCTGACCCTTGACCGTGACAAAGTATTGAGACCGAATTGGCCCGCCATGAAAAGCTGCAGAAGCAAGACGCAGAGTGGTGGTCTTTAAATGCATAAACTACATAGCGAGAATGTGGTTATGAGGAGCATACAAGAAAGTTCAATCCATAAACATACCTTTGTCCTATTTGTTTTGTATTTTATTATCTCCATCTAACCTATTAAATATGCTTTTGTCCTTAGTTCCCTTTCATCCGAGGTGGGACTGACCCTTTTAACAGGTTAATTCCAGCAATGTAGGCAGGGCACTTCAAGGGTTAACAATGCACATTTTGTCCTGTGCCTTGTCCCTGTACCTCTGTTTTAAAAACGGACACCGATAGTGGAGCTGTATATGGTTTTTCTGTTACATGAACATTTCCCACTTATTCATTTTTCCCCTTCGACTGGAAATATTTCTGCTTCAGTGGCTGAAGTGTCCATTAAAAATCCAGTGGTAGGATTGCCTTAAAAAAAAAAATCTATTTAAATTTTGTTCTCTGCCACCTTTTTGCAAATTAATATTTCACAGCACTGGGACATCCCTGCATTGTGTATTAGGAGCTTGATTAATAAGTAGGGACCATCGTTGTTCAATACAGTATTTCTTTATTTAACACATTCTTTATCTAGCGCTCAGATCCACTACACGTCATTGCTTTGTTTTGTTGCTCTTGCCTCACGTCTCCAGTCCCCAGTGTGTGCTCATGCTGTGTTTTTTTTATTTTCCTGGTCCCCCGTCCCCACCTCCTCCTCCCGACCCTTTCACCTCTCTGGGGACTGCAGGTTGCAGCTGAGCCTTGACTCTTCCAAATAAAGAAACCCCCTATATATAATGTAAACAAAGCCAGCCCCCCCCCCTCCCCCCCCCCCCCCCCCGATACGCCCCTTACTCTTCCATGAAATAATGCGTGTGTCTCGCATTAGGACTGCTTTCTTTCACACACCACCAGCCAAGCTGTATGTATGCAAAATAAAATGACAATAACGTCGTCGTCCCCCAAAATGCAACATTTCTAGAGAAAGGAAGAAAAGAGACCAGGCACAAGCAGCTAAAAAAAGATGTAAGGGCGAGAGGATAAAAATAAACTAGACCCCAGCATGCAAGTGAGGCTTTGGGGTGGAGAGCTGAAAGGTTTTTCTGGTTATCCACGATGGCTCATGAATCGAGATAATCCACAGCTTTATTGTGGGATCAAGATTCAAAAACTGAATAGATGGAGAGGAGGCGGGGCTGTGGTATGATAACATATTAATTTACCAAGGAGTTTGCACATGGGGATATGCTGGCACAGAAGGTATCTGTTGTTTTGATGCTACGTAGTTGAAGGTTCATGCGAGTTCTTTGTGATTTTGTTGGGCGAGGATATGTCTCTTTCCCCATGCAATTGTTTAAAGCTCCTTTCAGGAACAGTAGACAGTAATACCTTATTTTTTTTAAATCTTGTTTTATTTATAATATATTAATATTTCCATGGCTGCATTTTTCTCTGAGCATTAGGACAGGATAGCTTTACAGGGGATTTAGATACTTCTGAATTTTTTTGTTTGTGTTTTTTTTCCTTTTCCATTCTGATGACACATTTCTGTGTGAAATTCTCTATCAGTCGTCGTCTCAGAAAACTATAGATGAATTAATATTTTTTTTTATGGGGCAGACTGCTTTGTAAATAGTCAAATTTCCCTGCAAGTTTTGGGTCCTTGCTCATCAGTTGGTAATGAGTGCCTACTGAAATCAGTATGTAGTGTGTATTTTGTTGTTTTGCAGTGCTGTGTGCGGTTGTTGTTGTTGTTGTTGTTGGGGTTTTTTGTTGTTGTTTCTTTTTCCTGTCCTAAATCTGTAAAGCTATTCAATTTATCAAATAAAAATGCTAATTACATTGCGTTATATGTAGCTATATATGATTGAATCTCTATCTGGAGGAAAAGGTGCACAACTTTTTTCTCATTGCAAAGAGCTTTATACTATAGATTAGTTTGTTTGTGTTGCTGTGGTGGTTAATGGGATAACTAAAATAGCTAAGTTTCTGCATTCTGAGTTGCTTTTCAAGGTAGTTTAACCACTTTGCTTCGAGGCGGGCCTGCGATGTCTTGCACTGTGTACAGTACAGTATGTACATGGACATCGCCAGTGCGGATATAAAAGTAGCCAGTGCTATTGCCCACCCTCAAAGCAATTTGTAAGATGAAGCCAGGGGTGCCCCACTGCAGTCCTTTAGGGTTACCAACAGGCTAAGTATTAGGGCAAGACATACCCACGAATAGTGTTGTCTTAGTGATAACTAAGGCTAGGGTTAATTGCTTAAGAATTTAATTAAAGAAATCCTTTAAACCTGACCTATTAGTAGCCCTTGAGGACTGAACTTGATAATGAATTCGTGCCTTTTGGATCTGTGTGTTTTCTTCCTTTGGGCATCGCTGGACAGGTTATACCTAGGATTTTATTGTTCTATATCGCTGATATATTTGTGTTGTATCTGCTGTCTCTCTCTCTTTGGACCTTAATAGGCACTTTGTTTGGAGCTCATAAAAAAGCATGGACAGAATAATCTTAAACAAAACCCATTGCTCTTTGAAGGAATAGTGCTAAACGAGAACTCGTGTGCCAAAGCAACATTTTTGCAAACAATGTTCTCCATTGAGCCATGTGCTTGAGCTTCTCTTGCTTCAGGGTATGTTATTTGTGGATCTCAAGTCAGTTCATGCTGACACTTTCAGTCCATTGTGAGGATGCAATCATTCAGTATGTACATGTAGATTCTTTGTGCTCTTTGTGCAGTGTTTGGGCTAATGTGCTATCCTTGTAACTCTTTGGGGGGCAAACAAATGCAGCTCACGTATTCCTACAGTTACAGTATTCAGAATACAGTCAAGTATTTACACCTATGGAATAAATGTCTTCGATGTTCAGGGAGAGATATTGTGTACTAAAGTAGGTGATCGGTTAATTTAATTACCCTGCCATTTTTAACTCCTCTACTGCCGACAGGACATGCAAGGTATGGTAAGCCCTGTTGACAGCAACCATGTTAATGGAACACATTTTAATATAACACACATTTCATACATTGCTACTTTATTTATCTCTGTTATCTAACTCCTTTCTGGATAAAATAATTAAATTGGAGCTGTGAGACCAAAGAGACATGCATTGTGGGAATGACGGTTTTGCCGTTTGTCTTGCTTTGTGGTTTTTCAGTTGTGTAATTTTTGGAAGCTTTTTCACAGCCCCTGCCAATCAGACATAGTAATGTATTATGCGCTGGTGTTTTAACAGTGACCGGTATTAAAAGCCACCCCTCAGAAAACAAACGGTATTTGCAGCAGAATCTTTTAATGTCTAGTGTTAATGGGTAGTTTAACCAAGTCGGTGCCAAAGAGGCTATATTAAAAACACTGAATTGATCAACAACTCTTATGCATCCACCATCTGCATATTTTGTGATTGTAAAGTCCCTTTCAACTCTGTGACCTCTCACAAAAAGTAATGGCTATAACAAATCAACACCCTCCCTTGTTTCATCTTACAAACTCTCTATCTATATACGCTCGCGTGTATATATCGCCATGTTTACTAAGCGGTGCTATAGGTAGAAGACACCTTTTTATAGCCCATTAACTGGAGTGGGCTGTAAGGAGTCCCATGGATTAACACCACTAAAATGAACATTTTTAAGACATTTACGGAGCATAATTGCTAAGTGGGGCTGCACTTTTAAATCACCTTGGAAAGAAGCACCCAACCTACTTCTTTTTTTAAAATATGTCTTTTGTTCAATATGACTGATTTTAAAGCTTAAAGTCAAACTGACTTTTTTTTTTCCTCTGGATTTTTGCAAATAGGGAAGTGTCTACTGTAGGTTTAAAAGCTGTCATTTGTTTACATGTTGTTTTACAATCTGCTTTATCTTGAATCGGCTTGAAACATTATCACCAGTGCCAGCTGTCCTGGTTACTTTAATGATGTAATCTCCTGTTGATGAGGTTTTCAGCTGCACTGCATGCGCTGCGGCCATTTACTGCTTCTTAACATGAAGTAGTTGCTGATAAGCGGACAAATGGTTTGTTTCATTCACTGTGGCAGACTTTGCTTGCAGTATCAGCAACCATGCTCAAGGTGACTTGTGATACAGTGAAATAGTTGTTCTGTGAGTTTCTTTTCAGTTTTCTAAGGCTTTAATATAGTGTGTGGCCGTGCGCGCGCGTGACACACACTTTTTGTGGTTATGGTGGTCTTTGCTGCCGGGAGCGACAGGTTGTGTGTGTGTGTGTTATTTATTATTATTAAAAAAGACACGTTGGAAGAATAAAATATTTATTAACATTGTATACACACATATATACATACATTTCAGCGGCGGTAGCGGTGCGAAATCTTTCTTTTCCCCATCTTCTCCCCTGTCGGCCGGCTCCACGCTCACTGCCGTGCGCGCGCGGCACCATTATAGGAAGGCTGACTAACCACAGCTAACTATAACTGCCGCACGCGCGCCCTCTATAGAACAGCGCTTACTGTTCAATCTGAGAGATGGGTTTATTAAGATTTCTTAAAAAAAAATACACACACACACACACACACACACACACACACACACACACACACACACACACAACACACACACACACACACACACACACACACACACACACTCGGTGTGTCTACTCTACAATTGTAAAATGTGTTCCAGCATGTAAAAGTTCAGAGGTGGCAAACTCCAGTCCTCAAGGGCCACCACCATGTCAGGATATCCCTGCTTCAGCACAGGTGGCTCGGTCAGAATGATTAATGTGGATTTAATATTGACACTCCAGTAACCAAAAGTTTGTGTAGATATTTGTGAAACTTAAAATGGATCAAAGGACGTTTCCAATATTTTTTGTCTGAGATGGTACTGTTTCTGTGTTTGAACAAAACCAAACTGAGCTATGTGTGTAGTCATTTTCTGATTGATTAGGAGTATATTTCTGTTTAGCCAAGGTCTTCTAAGTATTTTAAGGCCATCATAAGACTGTTTTGGAGATATTTTATTTGTGCCCCTATTTGTAATGCAGGCACAAAATAGAGGTAACTGCATACGTACATTTCACAACAAACAGAAAAACAGTTTTGTCGGTTGCAAAATAACACCTGGCCAGGCGGTGATACCAAAATATATTAAGAACGCATATACAAATCATTTTTCGGCTAACATCTTTTCCAGAATTAATGCAGTTTAGCTTGTAAGCTCTATAGAAATTCTGCAGAATGGTGATTCTAGAACTAGAGTTGTCTTATAACTGACACATTTTATATTTAATTAGTTTTTGTTGCTTGTATTTGTAGGTTTTATTTTTGCAAAAAGAAAACACTGTTTTTTGGAATTTTAAATCTCCCGCTCGGATAGGCTTCCAGGCTCGTGTTAAGGTGTCTCCAGCACACTGCTTAGTCCCCCTCCACGCTAGGATCTGGCTGAGACTTGAAACTCTGATCAAGTTTCCCCTTACATAGAGCCCATAGATTTCTCACTGCCATAGGAAATCATGGTAGACTGGGCCGCAACCAATCACAGCGTGGATACTGCATGGGAACCAATCGGAATGCGAGGTCTTGTCTGCATTGGTCAATGAGGGCTGGAGGTTGGGCGGAGGCAAATTAAAGGACAGGGAGGGAAATATGAGAAGCCAATATAGGCCAATGGGAGCAGCGCCCACCAGCGGGAGCTCAGCAACGACTTCCCCGGCCAGCAGGATTTCCCCTGCTGGGTTCGGCGCTGGGGTGGCCAAATGCTTTTTGGGCGGGTGGCTCCTTGGCCCGATCTCCACCCCAGGCCACTCTCTCTTTGTTCCTTGCACCTCTCTTCCGCCTCCACTCCCAACCATAGCCAGTTCTCTGGATATGTGGGCTGCACACAGGGGTTCTCGGCCCTGCATGTCCAGAGACCGTGGCTGTGTTTTATAGTTTGTACAATCACATTTTTATACTTGAGTACAGTTTATAACACCAGGAATAAAGGAATAGGTTTACAGGGTATGTAAAGTGGGCTACAGACTATCTTAAAAACAGGGTAACTCTGATGTCTGGTGACCAGTTGAGCCCCAGGGAAGGATGGATGGGTAGGGGCAAGGAATGGGGCTTAACCTTTATTAGACTGGGCCCTGGACCCTGTACCGTCACAACCACTACGCTACTGGATATCCAGCAGCCAGAGAATAGTTTGCTGTGGATACAATATTCATTGAGATATTATGCAGTAGTTTCTTCACGCACCCTCTGAAACCATAATACTGATAATTCGATCCATTCTTAAAGGTGCAGTCTCCCTTAGGATCACAATAAACCGAAGACTGACACACACTAGTTTTTAAAAGTAGACTAGCTTTTTATTTTTGATTATATTTTTTAAAGGTATCGTATAAGGTTTTTTTTTTTTTTTAATCACCTTTGTCCTGTAAGTGTCTGTAAATGTTGTAACCTGAGCTTTAGAGACACTCTCCTGTGTCATTTTGTTACAGGTGATTTATTGACATGCAAAGAGGGTGTACTG
The DNA here is from genome assembly GCA_036426205.1 of Ascaphus truei. Classification (NCBI taxonomy): domain Eukaryota; kingdom Metazoa; phylum Chordata; class Amphibia; order Anura; family Ascaphidae; genus Ascaphus; species Ascaphus truei. The sequence continues at coordinate 76,384,298 of CM071572.1, forward strand.
TATACATTTTCTAACCATATAAAGCATTGAAAAAATGTATGCTTAAAAAAAAAAATAAAGAAATTAATCCAGACAGTCATGTAGTTTTAAAGTACAAACACATGTTGCAGGTCAATTTGGTTGTGTGTGAGATTTCAACTTGTAAAGGTACACGGTGTAGTATTAAGGGATGGGTGATGCTCAAAGATGTTCAGCTGGTGCATCAATGGGGGGGGGGGAATGACCTGCATTACTTTTGTGTGCCCGCTGTTGGGACATGGTTGCACTGTGCAGCCGTTACCCTAAATTCTGAGCTAAATCCTGTATGTAATCCTATTACAATCATTTTAATGCAGTCTGTGCACATCCCAAAAGTATAATCCTCTATTGTTGCTGTTATAACGTTTGCGTGGCATGGACACTTGAGCATATTTGGGAATAAATGGCATCTGTGCAAAAAGTAAAGAAAACTTGTATACGCTGCTTATTCTCTGCTTCATGTGGGCAGAGAAATGTTTACCAGCCTACAATAAACCCTTTGGGGTCTGTATATTATGGTAAAGTGGAGCAAAGAACTGCATGAGATACAGCAAATAAAATAAATCCTTTTGATTACATACTTTTGTCTTGATGCATAAAACCCCCATGTAGTTAACGGGCAGGGACAAAAATTCGGTTTCCAAAAACATGTTTACTTCACAGTACATGAGTTGTAGTACCATTCGTTATGCAGTTTGTTGGGTACGATTTGTGAAGTCTTTTTGGGCTCAAAGTATCATGTCAAAATCACTTTTAGATTCTGTCTAGTACATAGTACAGTGCTTGCTAAAACGGTGTGTGTGTGTTTGTGATTTGCAAGTTGTTTTGTGCGCATTAACGCGGTACGGCTTCTTCTTGGCCACTAATTATCAGGTAACAGTTGATTCTGTTTGTTGCAAAAGTTGTTTCTGTATTGCCTGGAAGTGATATGCTCATAATAATGTGCTTTTCTGGTAAAATTATACATCCTAAATAACAATAGAGCACGCATAAGTCAAGGTATATCAACAGATTTTGTCCAGACATACTCTCCCATTCAAAGTCTGTTTATACAAATGTAAAATATGTGTATTATTTAGTGACAGAAACAGGGAAGGTTTAATTTTGAATGTAACATGTCACCTATTTAGTGGTTAACTCTTTGCCCCTTCTCTCCTTAGAAGTGATGCAGCATTGCTGTGGGCAAATGCAGGTGTAAAATGCAGCTTTGAGATGGGGAAGGTACCACACTTTGAACATGTGCATGTTTTTCTCAGTATGTGCATCAACAACACTGTATACAATGTATCCAGTGTAAATATATAGCTTTATGCAGTTTAAGATCAGGTTTGGTCAGTGAATGCTTTTGTTGCATTTGTGGTACAAAAATGGCACTTCTCTGACGTTCTAATTCAACCTGGGCACATGATTCGGACTCAACTTCTAAGTGGAACCTGTGAATTAGAGTTAGTGTCGATGTTACGTGTATTACGATTGTGCTCTGTAGCTTGTGTAACATAATTCATTTTCAGTTTAATTATTTTTTAAATTAAACTTCTTTGCTGGCTCCTAGTAAAATTTCATGGCTCAAATCTCCTTTATGGAGACGGAAGTGATGTCATTGGATTGTATTGGCCGCGGATGTGGCCATCGCCGCATGCGCATAAGCACCCGTCGCCGTGTGCATGCGTAGAAGCAGCCAGCGCATGCACAGAGCCGGGGAGAGAGACACACACACTATGAATAACTGATATAGCGTTCCCGCAGTAATCTAAAAGGAGATGTTTCACTTAAAATGCACACCCCTTCATTTTTTTTTTTCTTCACACAGAGGCCAAATGGTCTTTTTAGCAAATAAGGCGATGCACTCAAATAGCGCATACGTCTCATAGTGTAATAAGTTCAATTATATTAGGAAGATGTGAAAAAATGGTGAGTATCGCACGTACATCAATTTTGATCAATAAAAGCAATACATGTATAGGCACATGTTACCACAACGGTGCTCTGCTGGTCCCCCTCATCCGACAGGCATCAAGATGGTCCACTACCAGGAGATGGATATCCTCAGCGGTCCTCACGATAACCGGGTACTGCTGTGTCCTGCTGAATCTTGGTGTCCACAGTCAAAAGGTCCCGATGGTTCCGCTTTGGGACCGGCGCTGAGGGTTTTAATAATATCTAGGGGTTGAAAGGCTCCTGCACAGGTCCGGTTCGTATACCGGAACAGATCCCAGCTGCGTCTCCATGCGACTGCCACTGACGTCACTAGACTACTTCAGGGAAGTAGTAGTATAATACTACGAAACGCGTAGGATATCTTTTGGACTTTAGTATGCCATTATTGGCCAAGTGACTCTATTTGCACTTATTCTGATCCCTGTGTCAGTGCGCATTGCCTCCGATTTACAACCGGACAGTCGGATATCTGTGATGAAGGTCTAGTGACGTCAGTGGCAGCCGAATGGAGACGCAGCTGGGACCTGTTCCGGTATACAAACCGGACCTGTGCAGGAGCCTTTCAACCCCTAGCTATTACTAAAAACCCCTAGCGCCGGTCCCAAAGCAGAACCATCGGAACCTTATTACTGTGGACACCAAGATTCAGCAGGACACAGCAGTACCCGGTTATCGTGAGGACCGCTGAGGATATCCATCTCCTGGTAGTGGACCATCTTGATGCCTGTCAGATGCGGGGGACCAGCAGAGCACCGTTGTGGTAACATGTGCCTATACATGTATTGCTTTTATTGATCAAAATTGATGTACGTGCGATGCTCACCATTTTTTCACATCTTCCTAATACAATGGAACTTATTACAATATGCGAGTTGGGTGCTATTTGTTCTTTTTTTATATACTAGTTCTACCTGATGCTGAGCCATCTGGATTGAAATAGCAGACTCTCATAAAAATATCTTAAGGTTTTTGTTTGTTCTTATGATCAATATATTGTTCTTAATTTATTAACCTTCATATCACGGTTGAATGGTGTGTATATATACACTGTTTTATCACATTTATATTGAATAATTATCACATATTTAATCACAATTGGAAGCACAGATTTTCTTTGTATTTTTTTCACGATGCACTGAAATATGACAAAGATAGGAAGTGTGTGTGTGTGTGTGTGTGTGTGTGTGTGTGTGTGTGTGTCGGAGGTGGCCTGGTGAAATATCTGCTTGAGAAGGGTTTTTGCAATGTGGGCGAGTTATTGTTAAGGGAGGGGCGCTCTCTTTTACTGTTGTTTCTGCCTCTCTGATCTGGGTGTGGGTTATGAACGCTTTAGTAAGGCTCGGGGCTGCCTCTTGTCCCCTGGCAGCATTTTTGCCAGCTAGCATATCATTATAAATCCAGGGGGAATATTATTTTAAAAGTTTTGCAGAGGTAAGTTTTTTTTTTTTTTAATAATATAATTTATAAGTAGATATGGCTGTTTTACTGCATACAAGACAGTTGTGTTACTTTTACTGCATACAGGAGCGAATGCTCATTTTGTTGTAATATGTATCAGATATCTGATTTAGCGCTCGTAATGGATTATTAATATGTATATTTGTGCGCATGTATTAAGTGTACACACAGCTTTACAAAATGGACATTGGTGCATTTTTAGCAATTCCTTCTTCTTTTCCAATCATACAAGCTCGCAATAGGAAAATGAATCCCTGTCCCGCAGGTTACAATCTAAGTTATTTTATGAACATTTCCTTGAATATTGCCATCATCCAATAATTACATTGCGAAAATGCTTTGCAGATTCATTTAGCATACAGTAAATGTAATATTTTACCTGGATGTGATATAATTTAGTTAAGTTGCAATGTCCTCAGGGAATGGACTCTGCCTAATAATGTTAATTTTGATTTGATGCACTTATCCATGGGCATAGAGTATTTCTAACAATCATTCCTTTAAGGTTCTGTACACATGTTTAATGCTATACGAATACATAATCTTTATGAAATATTAAAGCTTTTATTCGTCTAAACTTTAACTATTAACGGAAAATGCACTGCCACTTTTCCCAGAAACCTGCTTGTTTTGTTGAACCTAAAAAACAGTTGGAACATCTCTTAATTGGAGAACAGAGAACCCACAAACTTATCGGAGCTCTCAGGAACCCAATCTGTCTCGCACTCCACTCTAAGCACTAATAACTCTACTGTTCATCATCACTAACTTTAGAATGTAGGCCAAAAGGACTGATGATTCCTGTTACAGGCTGATGATGGCAGATTTCTTTTCAAGCTTTCTGTGAGCTACTTGGATTCATAATTCACGGCTCCATATTCCTTGCAGTAGGCAAAATTCACTCTTTCCCCCAAGATGCTAAGTTACCTAAATCTATTGCATCTTTGCAGTCTCCTTTAGAAGTGAAGTGTTCTATAATTTTTCCATTTGTCGCAAATGATATAGCAAATCCGATTGCCTATATTTAAGTGCTTTGTTTAATTGTTTAACAGGCGCATATGTAAATGTCACTGGCATTTTCTCTAGGGGTCTTGACATGCGGATGGCTCACTGAGGAGTGGGAGAGGCTACAGAATACATTTGAAAGCAATCTTATCAATCAGATTGTCATGTTAGAAACAGCAGCTGCAGTTTGACTACAGTTCATGATTCATAAATTAACAAATGTCAATGATTGTAAGAGTCCAGCCCCCTACCCCCTGTTGTATATGAGAGTTTAAACTAACATTTCACACTACAGACGGAACTGTTCTCACCAGCTATTCTGTGAGCTTGATTAACATCAAGGCCATTATTAACACTCGCATCTTAATGTTTGCAACTACACACTTGGCTGGTAATCGGCATATTGTCAGTACATCATTTTCTAATCTCTTAAATAGTTTTCCCTGCCAAAGGATACACACACACACACAAACACACATGTAGCAGAATGTATGTGTTAATACTAGCACGGCATTTAACTCATTGTTATGGCATCGCCATTGATAAATCACATGTTACCATTAGTATCTTACTAACACACGTGATATTTTTTGTGTGTGTTTTCTCTCCTTAATTAATGCACATGTTTCCGGGTGCAATAATGCCTGTTACATCTGTGTTTGTGTGTACAGTATAATATAAATATTGACACCTATATTTACTTTTACACTAGCTGATATACCCGGCGTTGGCCGGGATTGAATGGTCCCGCTCCCCCTCTCTGTCCACTCACCCCCATCTCTGCTCCCCATTGCCCTCTCTTTGTGGGTGGGTAAGTTAGTGACTGGGTGGGTGAGTTAGTGACTGGGCGGGTGAGTTAGTGAGTGAGTGAGTGGGCGGGTGAGTTATTGAGGGCGGGTAACTGAGTTAGTGAGCGGGGTCTCTCAGCTAGTGACTGGGTGGGTGAGTTAGTGAGTGGGTGGGTGAGTTAGTGAGTGGGTGGGTGAGTTAGTGACTGGGTGGGTGAGTGAGTGAGTGGGTTAGTGACTGGGTGAGTGAGTTAGTGACTGGGTGGGTGGGTGGGTGAGTGAGTTAGTGACTGGGTGGGTGAGTGAGATAGTGACTGGGTGGGTGAGTGAGTTAGTGACTGGGTGGGTGAGTGAGTTAGTGACTGGGTGGGTGAGTGAGTTAGTGACTGGGTGGGTGAGTGAGTTAGTGACTGGGTGGGTGAATGAGTTAGTGACTGGGTGGGTGAGTTAGTGGGTGAGTGAGTGAGTTAGTGACAGTAGTGGGTGAGTGAGTTAGTGACTGGGTGGGTGAGTTGAGTGGAGCGCCGCCGGGGAGGGAGGAGAGGAGGTGAGTTGGAGCGCCGGGGAGGGAGGTGAGTTGGAGCGCCGGGGAGTGAGGGAGGTGAGTTGGATCGCCAGGGAGGTGTGTGTGTGTGTGTGTGTTGCCGAGGGAGAAGACAGTGGCATTTGGCTGACGTCAGACCCACAATCTGATTGGCCAGAGGCTGAGGACCAATCAGATTCACCGCAGCTAGTACCAACCATTCGATTTTATATATTAAGATGTATTGCTGTGTATTTTGATAATTTTGAAGCCGCCAATCCAAGTGTAACAAAAAAAATGTTAAATAACTTACATGCTGTGACATGTATTTCAATGACAGCTTTTTGTTTTCAGAAATAGGGAGAGCTGCGTTTTATTATCAGACCGAAAGTTTAACATCTTTCGGGAGTAAACCTCTACAGTTATTACTTGGCAAGTTGAGTTATTGTGTTGGATCTTTTTATCACTGTCTATTGTCTTCCGAGGGCAAGAATTTTCTTAAGTATTTCACAGTTGGAGTAAATGGCAAATAATGAAACGCATGAATGTTTTGATAGGGCTTGCACCTGAGACAGGAAACACAAAGGGGGGGTTTCTTGTCTTCCTGGCAGACAGATGGTGTTTTGTGTGTGTGTGTTTTTTTTTTTTTAATGCATGACGTAAACAAAGAAAATGTTTATATTTATAAAATTCAGTTGACTAAATTAATACTATTGCTTAGCTCTTCCTCCTGAGAAGTTGGTTTGGTTTTGCGAAGTCAAACATACAGGATTTCTGGCACATGCGACTTTTTCATTATGTGAGGAAGATCTTTGCTGATTACATCAGTTGGATAGACAAATGATTTTGAATCTGAAGCCCTGGGTTTAATTTGAGGTATCCAGTGATTTCTTTTTGTTAATAGTAGATATTTTCCTCTTCCGGAGCCGATTAATTTCAATTTTTTTTATTTAATATGGGAAAAGATTCTGAAATGTTGTATGGTAATGTTATATATTAAAAGCCGCTTAGAAAGCTCTTAATTATAGAATATATAAGCCTTGACATCGCAGTATTACTTTTACAGAGAAAGGATAAGAGGGCTGAGGTTCCACAAAGTAACATTTAAAGTGGTTCCACAGAGGCAAAATATGTTTGTAAAGGCTAAAAACCACTGGGGTAGTGGACACTTGAAACTCGCAAAACGCACTTAACTCAGGCTGTGCGATGCTCAGTTGTTTTTTTTAAGCTTAAAAGATTGTTTTTTTTTTCTTTTCAATATGAATTTCAGTAGTTGGGTTATAGCTATTCTGTTATCTCACTCAAGCCCCCCCCCCCCCCTCAAATGGTTCCGTAAAGCTAGTTTTTATGCCTAATTTTGTAAGGTTTTTCTTCTGTAACAACCCCCGTGCTTGCATGTACTTATTTTCTAGGTTTTAATATCTCAAGTACGCACTGTAGCAGAGTGTGAGGAGGGTAGCTGGGCCTCACTGTGTATGATAGCAGCTGTTCCAGATTGTAGTTGAGTTCTCAGCTGCACTGTCTTATTGATCAATTTGCAAGATACACGGTGGATATTGACACTGCTGTTGAAAGCAATAATTAAAGCAGCCACCCTCTGTAATGGCCCACTGCAGTTGACAGGCAGGGTGTCAACATAATTACTTTGTTTAGGAGCATAATGAAATGCACATCTCGCTAGAGAAGTCTTTCCCCCCTTTGGGACGACGGAGGATTTCTTCCATCCATAGGACCGGCTTGTTTGGGAGCATTTGGATAATCTAAATTGGAGTTACAGGAAAGTGTTGTGTTGGCAGCTGGATAGAATTAGAAGTACAAGGATAAAATTGTGGAATACGCCGTTTTCCTGTTAAAACAGGTATGACTCCTGCAGGTGTAGATCAAGGAAGAAAATGTAACTCCTGTAAGAATATTTTAAAAGTATTTTAATTTTTAAACCTATATGATAATTTTCACTGTTAAACTGGCCAAGTTGCGGCAACCACTGCCGAGTGATCATAAATACATTGCAATTTGGGACTACATAACAGAAATGCCGTGCGGGTGATGCTGCATGTCACAATGCCAGGGGGAAGCTGGAATGCAGGAAATAGGAAGCGTACCAGGAAATACACTGGAATTAAAAGTGCTCTTCCTAATGAATTTAAAAACTTTTTTTTTTCTTTTTTTTTTTTTTTTAAACGATGATGCCCTTTTGTAAAAAATGTTCATTAGTCAGGGTGTCCATTTGAAATGGGGTGTTGTGTGTGTGTGTGTGTGTGTGTGTGTGTGTGTGTGTGTGTGTGTGTGTGTGGTGTGATGGTGTGTCGTGTGTGTGTGTGTGTGTGTGTGTGTGCCAAAAGTTATTGTGACACTCCACTAAAAATGGCGACTTGCCTGTGTGCATTAGGTGCAAAAATTAGGAGAGAGAGACAAGTGAAACCAGGCACCCCGGGGGTTGAAAAAAATGAATCAAGTTTATTACAAAAAAAAAAATTCACAGTTTTGGCTCTACACGGAGACTTTTTCAAGGTCTTGGTAAAGTCTCTGCAGTGATCCGAAAATATCATTTTTTTTATTTGCAGTAAAGTAAAACTTTACTAATACCTGGCATTTTTTTGTTTTTAATTGTGGTATTGTTCCGCCAACTAGTTTTTTTAAAAAAAATTTTAATGGTAAGAAGTAGGGGTTCTCCTGAGCAGAACCGCGTTAATTCCAGCTCCAGGAACCATATGCGTCCCCAATATACTTGCCTCTGAAGGTTCTTGCCAGTAGCATCCCCAGCTGGGGAAACAAAATGGAGTTTGAAATCTCCCATGGCACGTGTAACGGTACAACGCCGACATGTCATCCGCCGCGGCTTCCTATTGGCTCGTGCCCTGGGGGAGATTTAAGAGATAGTAAGTACCGATATCCCCTATGGAGGTAAGTCTCGGGAAGCAGTGGGTCCCGGAGCTGAAATTAACACGGTTGAGCTCTGAAGACACCCTGCTTCATAACCATTAAAACAATATATATTTAGAAAAAATAAGATGGAATGCTCTTAAGGCCTGTCTTTTCGGTTTTCAAATACTGACCAAGAAGTTTAGGTTTTGCTTTTTGCGTTAGGGATCCGTTAAGGTAGCAGCTGTAAAATATTGTGGGTGTGTTGCTGTAACTTCAAAAAAGTGCAATAATTTGGGCGTATAAGGCCCCACAAAAAAATGTTATCCTACTATTTCTCTGTAATTGGGACCTGCTTGAGCATTTTAGAACTAGTTTTATTTATTATTCTTGTACATACTGGAATACAGGCATACCCCGGTTTAAGGACACTCACTTTAAGTACACTCGCGAGTAAGGACATATCGCCCAATAGGCAAATGGCAGCTCGCGCATGCGCCTGTCAGCACATCCTGAACAGCAATACCGGCTCCCTACCTGTACCGAAGCTGTGCACAAGCGGGGAGATTAAAGAGCCTGTTACAAATGCGTTATTTACATCAGTTATGCACGTATATGACGATTGCAGTACAGTACATGCATCAATAAGTGGGAAAAAAGGTAGTGCTTCACTTTAAGTACATTTTCGCTTTACATACATGCTCCGGTCCCATTGCGTACGTTAATGCGAGGTATGCCTGTACAGCGGAATTTACTATTAATACATTGTTACATGCTCCCTAAAAGCATCAACTAAAGGAAGTGATATATCCATTTATATATATATATATATCTATATATATATATATATATATATATCTATAGATCACTTCCTGTAGTTGAGATAGATAGATATAGATATATCTATATCTATCTCACCGCAGTCCAGAGAAATGATGGTGACTGCTATTGTTTCTTGCCCCATACTTTTTATTCCTATTGTTATTATTCTTATTATTACTATTAATTGTATTGTATTGTTGATTTAAGTGTGTTGGGTGTTCTATTGTCCTGTATCCACCCTTTTTTCTTTCTGTACCCATTCCCAACCCTCAATATAATCTAAAATCAAATAAAATTGTTTCGGGGGGGGTGGGGGTGGTTCCCCTTTAATATGTGCATCAATACAATCCACACAATAAGTAATTAGCGAAGATGCCGATCGATCTGTTCTCCTGGAGATCGGTCAGTGAAGATTCGGCTGGGGGGTTCACTAAATGGCTGTCAGTGCAGCAGAATAGGACTGAAGATCATATGACCAGGCAGTCACTAGATACAATTGGTGCACTGCTAGAGAGAGGGCAGGGCTCAAAAAGGGGCGTGCCAGAGCCTGTTTCAGAAGAGGAAGGGGATGTGGCTTTGTAAATGGCTGTTCTAGAAAAAATGCTTGTTACATTATGATACATTAAAAATGGCATTGTTTTAAAAAAAATGCTACAAGTATTTTCTCATAGTACAGAACTGATTAATTTAAAAAAAAATAACACCCCACACATAAGATATTGCTTGGTCTGTAGCTTCAATAGGATTTTTTTTTTGGGGGGGAGGGTGATTATTGATGGTGGTAGAGAACCCGTGAAATTATTTTTCTATGCATGTTTCTATGTATGTATGTATATCTATATCTATCAGAAAATCTATCCTCTACTAGTTTAGTCATTTTGGTCAATAACTTATAAATTATTTTCTCAAAACTCCTGTCATGCGCGAGCGTTTGGCTCAGTACATTGCAGCGGTTTCAAGCAGTGTGCTTTGCTTCCCTTGCCTACTTAGGCCAGGTCCCCAGTGGCCACACACCGCAGCACAGCCCTCTATGGGGCAGGCCCCAGTGGCCGCGTGTTTAGGCGCGCAAAGCGCTGTGACGTGTACGCTGGCAAGGAAGACGGGAATTTTGTCTTCCTGTGCCGCAACGCGATCACGTGGTCGGCGCGCACCAATGGAAGGGTAGATATGCCCCGTCATGGCCCCTCCCCTGCTCTCCCCTATAGACCGCCGATCGCGGCTGTAGTCTGCGTGCCGCAGTTACCTCTGGGGCCGCAGCCTTATACACACACCCCTGCAGAAGTGCACACCTGGTAATATAAAGCAATGCTCGGTAACCACATTACTAGTTATCTCCAGTCCTGATGCCCATTACTTTTCCTCTTATATGCCTTAACCCCCTGAAAGACCAGGAGGGGCCATTGCTGTAGGGAAGCATTGTTGTTTTGATTACTGCTGAGGAGTTAAAGCTACTACATAAATTGAACATGACAGACCTGTATAACTCTATTAATGTAAGGCTGCGCTTATAGTGACAGCGACGCGACGTTGCGTCAAAACAAATGCATTGCCGCCGTCGCGTGCGCTTATAGTAAGCGACGGCCGCCTGGTCGCGATCGCTGGAAGTCATCTCGATTTGATTTTTCCAGCGACCGCAGCCTGACGTCGCTATAAGCGCAGCCTGACGTCACTATAAGCGCAGCCTGACGTCACTATAAGCGCAGCCTGACGTCGCTATAAGCGCAGCCTGGCGTCGCTATAAGCGCAGCCTGACGTCGCTATAAGCGCAGCCTGACGTCGCTATAAGCGTAGCCTGACGTCGCTATAAGCGTAGCCTGACGTCACTATAAGCGCAGCCTGACGTCACTATAAGCGCAGCCTGGCGTCGCTATAAGCGCAGCCTGACGTCACTATAAGCGCAGCCTGACGTCGCTATAAGCGTAGCCTGGCGTCGCTATAAGCGCAGCCTAAGTGTGTAGGTTCTTTTCTCATAGGATCTACAAGGGGAAGAATTTTGCAAGGTTTTGGGCTGCACTCTCTCAATCGCCCTCTCACCGTAATATAAATATACCACCTATGTTTCCTGATGCCAATGTCTATGCCATATGTCATATTTACATGAATGCCTCCTATCATTGCAGATGTCATTCACAGATTTGTTCTCTGTGTTATTGGTGCAAAATTAAAAGTGCAGATCCCTCAAAAATACACCTTTTTTAAAAAAAAATACACAAATTTGCAATATGATCCTTTACTTCTTCGCTCCTTTGTAGTAGAAAAAAATTATTCAGTTTCAGATATTACTGCCTGTGAAAACTTTTTTTTAAAATTCGTTAATTTGCAGTCTTTACAAGATTACAGATTCACAGAAGGTATAAAGTGTAAATGAAACGGATTATCTTGTTAAAAAATAATAACAAAGAAAAAATAACACACATTTGGTTGAACGTGATTGGATGTATTTGCATAAAACTAATTATTCAACAACCGGGGGGGGGGGGGGGGGAGGGAAACGGGTAACCCAAATTGTAAAGTGACTTGTACAATGCAAGCCATTCCATGCAGTACAGAGCAATGCAATGAATGGGTTAACTCTGGGGTTTTCAACTCCAGTCCTCAAGACCCCCCCCCCTCTCCCCAGCAGGTCAGATTTTCAGGATATCCCTGCTTCAGCACAGGTGGCTTAATCAGCTGAAGCAGGGATAGCCTGAAAACCTCACCGTTTGGGGGGGTCTTGAGCACTGGAGTTGAGAATCCCTGTGTTAACTGTATAATTCTGGTTTATAGAAGTTACTGAATGAAAGATGAGTTTACTTGTGCAGATTGTAGCTTGCTCAGAGCGCACAATTCCCTCCTCACTGTATCGGTGTGTTAAGGTCTGCATGTGGCCAGTACAGAAATGATCGGAATCGTCTAATCTTACTAGAGTCACGCTGTAAGATGATCACTCCATGTAGCTGAAATTCACCCTTTATACTTTGTGGTAATCCGCCTTTTATCTCTGGTGTACAGGGTGACCACAGATAATTCAGATCCGGCTGGAAAAGTACAGTTGCTTATACTTGCTGTATAATCAGATATAGAGCTCTAGTAGCTGTATTGGTCCTGGAGACATGTAGATCACCTTGCATGTGATACCTTTTTTATTTTTGTCGATGTAGCTGTATACAAGCTTTTCAAACAGTCATCCGTACTCCTAAAGAGATTTCCGAGATCAGGAAAACTCTTGTTCTACTTCATCTATGAAGAACTAAAGTGTTGGTAAATTGGATGGTTTCCTTTCATCCGACCTATAATATAACAAAGAAGTGTGCCGGATTGGATAAGCCGGTGACGTGACCATGTTTCTGGCAGAGGGAGGATTGAAGTGCTGAAGCAGTCACCGAAGGTTGACTATTTAATACAGGAGTGCGTGTGTGTGCGTGTGCGTGTGTGTGCGTGTGCGTGTGTGTGTGTGTGTGTGTGTGTGTGTGTATATTAGTCCCATAACATAAATTGTTAGTCCAATAAAAAAGGTATCGTAATACTGAAGAACTCATTTATTCTGCAATATATATATATATATATATATATATATTATATTATACTATATAATATTATATTATACTATATAATATATTATTTATTATGTTATATTATATATATATAATACAGTATATACACTATATAATTTGTGTGTGTGCTGCATATCTTATTGCCTGCATAAAATATTTGGTGTATATTAGTGTTAAAAATGCCTTCAGGAACGGAACCTTTCATTTAAACAGTGTTCCTATGGGAAAACGTGTTTCGCTTTACAACGTTTCGCTATCCAACGCCATTTTGAGTAACGCATTGTGTCGGATAACCGAGGACTGCCTGTATTAGTAAGAGTCCATGCAATATAGGTGAACACCCCAGCCGGTTCTGTAGGAGTAACAGGCTGCTTTCTCCACAGGGTAAAAAAAGGCATACAGGGATATACCAATTAAGTAAACATGGGAAGGATGTTGATCCAGGGAGTAATCCGATTGCCAATTCTTGGAGGCAGGAAGGAATTTATTTTTCCCCTTATGAGATATCATTGGATGATATTTCAATGGGGTTTTTTGTTTGCCTTCCTCTGGATCAATATACTGTTAAGTACAAATATAGGATGAGTATTTATTGTCTAAATTTAGCATAGGTTGAACATGATGGACCTATGTCTTTTTTCAACCTCATCTACTATGTAACGATGTAACATGTAAAACAACAATGATCTAATGACAGTGACATGTTTAATAATTTAAAGGTCTATTCTCATTTGGAGCACAATTAGCTAATCACCTGTCTGTGTTTAAATGGCCACATTTTATAACAGGTGCTGAATGTACACAGATGATGTGGTGATGAAGGCTACATTCAATGGCGCTGTGATGCTGTCTGAATTCTGCAGTTCATCATTTCTCAGGCTAACATTACTAATGGTGAAAAATGTGAAATAGATACAGCGGGCACTGAATAATGTCAAAGATATATAAACTTAGTGCATATATGTGATTCAGTGGTTAAATGTTCAATCAATAATATAGCGCCAATTAATTCGAGTGAACTTATAGATCTGTGTATACGTGATAATATAATAAAGCACAAATGTGAAGCAGAAAAACAAGGAAAAACAAAACCTGTGTTAATCTGATTGAGACACTGCTGCTGCTGCTGCTGCTGCTGCTGCTTGTATAGATTGGCTCAGCAAACTTAAACACTAGCAAACAGGAAAAAAGAAAAACCAGCGCACAGTCTCATAGTGTAAGTAAGTTATGGCACAGTCTCATAGTGTAAGTAAGTTATGGCACAGTCTCATAGTGTAAGTAAGTTATGGCACAGTCTCATAGTGTAAGTAAGTTCTGGCACCAGTCTCATAGTGTAAGTAAGTTATGGCACAGTCTCATAGTGTAAGTAAGTTATGGCACAGTTCTCATAGTGTAAGTAAGTTATGGCACAGTCTCATAGTGTAAGTAAGTTATGGCAGTCTCATAGTGTTAGTAAGTTTGGCACAGTCTCATAGTGTAGTAAGTTATGGCACAGTCTCATAGTGTAGTAGTTTGCACAGTTCATAGTGTAAGTGTTATGGCACAGTCTCATAGTGTAAGTATAGTTATGGCACAGTCTCATGTGTAAGTAAGTTATGGCACAGTATCATAGTGTAAGTAAGTTATGGCACAGTCTATAGTGTAAGTAGTTATGGCACAGTCTCATAGTGTAAGTAAGTTATGGCACAGTATCATAGTGTAAGTAAGTTATGGCACAGTCTCATAGTGTAAGTAAGTGGCACAGTCTCATAGTGTAAGTAAGTTATGGCACAGTCTCATAGTGTGAAGTAAGTTATGGCACAGTCCATAGGGTAAGTAAGTTATGGCACAGTCTCATAGTGTAAGTAAGTTATGGCACAGTCTCATAGGTAACGTTGTAGTAAGTTATGGCACAGTATCATAGTGTAAGTTAAGTTATGGCACAGTCTCATAGTTAAAGTAAGTTATGGCACGTCTATAGTGTAAGTAAGTTATGGCACAGTCTCATAGTGTAAGTAAGTATGGCACAGTCTCCTAGTGTAAAGTAAGTTATGGCACAGTCTCATAGTGGAAGTAAGTTATGGCACAGTTCATAGTTAGTAAGTTATGCACAGTCTCATAGTGTAAGTAAGTATGGCACAGTCTCATGTGTAAGTAAGTATGGCACCAGTCCTATAGGTAAGTAAGTATGCAAGTTTTTCATAGTGTAGAAGTTATGGCACAGTCTCTAGTGTAAGTAAGTTTTGGCACAGTCTCATAGTGTAAGTAAGTTATGGACAGTCTCATAGTGTAAGTAAGTTATGCACAAGTCTCATAGTGAAGTAAGTTATGGATTATATTGAATGCAATCGGCGGTAAGTAACGCACGTACATCAAGGCAGTAATTATATGAGCATTACATGTTAGGGAGTGTTACCACACACTGCAACGTCACACAGGTCATCTGGTGGTCCGTCTACAGCCCGCTGGAACGTGCAAAGAATCATTATTCCCTGAGCCGTTAGCTAGCGCAAACGAAACGCGTTGGATTTGAGGTACTCTGTGCAATCCATTGCATGTTCCACCGAATATATGGGACTTTATCACTTGCTGCGCTCCAGGATTACATGTCGCTATCACCCCGTCGCTAACCGAGTGACGTGGGGTTTACTGGCGTCATCGGCACTCGCCGATGGAGCTCTGCCTCGGCAGTCGGCGTTCCCTGGCAAATACAGAGGAGCCCAAAGTGATCGTCCGGTGTGGGAGGCCGAAGGACCGGATTTGGAGTCTACCCTTAAGAAGCTGATGTACTTTCCCTAAAGAGTTGGATACTTTGGACGTTCCAGCTGGCTGTAGACGAACCAACCAGATGACCAGTGTGACGTTGCCGTGTGTGGGAACATGTCCCTAACATGTAATGCTCTTATATCACTACCTTGATGTAGTGTGTTACTTACCAGCCGATTGCATTCAATATAATCCATAACTTACTTACACTATGGGACTGTGCGCTGTGTTTTTCTTTTCTTGTTAACATTAATAATGGTAAATCACTATTTTAACGAAAAGCATTTATTTTTTTAAGATTTAAAAAAAAAGAGCATTGTACATAACCGCAAAAAAAAAACCACTTCCTACAGGGCTTCTACAAAATGATTGTACCAGAGTCACGGGCTATATTCTAGTAATTGAAAGACAGATGGCAAAATTTGCCGTGACAAGAATTCACAAGGGTTATTGGGAATCGGGGAGAAACTGGAATATATTTTTCAAATGTACATTACAGTGGTAAGGAGGCGGTCTGGAAAGGTTAAGATGTTAGTTCTTACAAAATTTGAATTTTAAAAGGATTGAGAAATTCTAGAAATGTTTAAGTTAAGTGTGAAAGGGGAATTTAAGAGGATTGGGAGAAACTAGGAATTTCAAAATGAGAATTTTAAAATAGCGAGAGGATTGGGGGGACATTCTAGGGATTTTAAAGTTAATTGTCAACTCTGATGGACCCAAAGGTCGGAAAAGCTGTGTGTAGAAGCGGGTTACTGGCTCTGCACTTCTTAACCAGGCTGTGCTGAAAAAGCTGAGCAATGCAGCAGGCATAAGTTATTGGGGTCCGTGTCAAAAATGGATGAGAAGTAAAGAGAGACACACTGTGTTGTTGCATGTCATTACCCGAATCCATGGCTGTGAGGAGAAGCACTGTTTGCTAAGTGATAATGGGGAAAGACAGGGGTTCAAACCTGTCTGAGCGTGCCAAAGGATCCACAAGTTGTATTTTATTTATGCACGAAGTTAATTTTGAAATTGTAAAGGATTAACGGGGTATATAAATAAAATTGTTCTAGCAGAGCAGTGTGTATTTTTATTATATACAGCAGCATGATACTATAAATATGAAGAGGTTGTATTACATGCAGGTGGTTGCATTTTCTTATTGGTTCAGTAATGATATCAAAGGATCTGAGTGGTGTTATCTACTGGGGATCTGGTGAAAATAGTTGACAAGGAGCTGCAGTCAAGTGTCGTGTGTGGATTTTGGAGACAGGGAGGTCCTGGAGCTGACCCAAACTTCACAGGTAAACCTATTTACATTGTAATATTGCCTTCTTCAAACCTATATCTGATATTTTAAATCCATTGAAAATCTTATCAAACTCCGCCTCTGTGACTATATAATGGCTCTTATAAACCTATAACTTTCACTTCATATAACCTCTCCTATAACTCTCCTAGCTCTCCCTATAAACCTTCTCCCGTGAGAACTCCGCCTATTTCCAAGAACTTCCCTAAAATCTCCTATGCTCTCCTGATAACGCTCCTGATAAATTACCTCTATCTCTACCATAAACTCTCCCTATAACCCTCCTATTTCTCCAGTATTAACCTCTCACCGAGAACGCCCGATCTCTCCAGATAACAGCTCACCTAGAAGCCGCCTAGCGCGCAATAAGTGAACAACGCCCAAACGTCACGCCGAGTCGCGACGATAACGCCGCCGAGGGCCAGCAACCGGGCCCGAGGATCCTCCTAGCGGCTACAGAGAAACCTCTCCCGAGTAAGGCAGCCTATCGCGTCCATAGAACCTCTCCCCTATAACTCCCTATCTCTACAGATAAATCTCCATAAGACTCTCCTATCTCTCCATATAACCTCTCCCTATAACTCCTCCTTTCTCTCCATATAACCGCTCAATATAACTCCTCCTATCTCTCCATATAACCACTCCCTATAACTCCTCCTATCTCTCCATATAACCTCGCCCTATAACTCCTCCTATTTCTCCATTTAACTGGTCCCTATAACTCCTCCTATCTCTCCATATAACCGCTCCCTATAACTCCTCCTATCTCTCCATATAACCTCTTCCTATAACTCCTCCTATCTCTCCATATAACCTCTTCCTATAACTCCTCCTATCTCTCCATATAACCTCTTCCTATAACTCCTCCTATCTCTCCATATAACCTGTCCCTATAAACTCCTCCTATTGTTATACAGTGGTGAGAAACAGTTTGTGAACTCCAATGATAATTACAGACCTTCTTGAATTGAAGGTACGTACAACTGGGTACTTGAGAAAAAGGTTTCCCTCTGCGGTGCACCAAAGTATGTGTAGCTAATTATTAATTCGTTTTAATAAAAATGTAAGTTTAATTTAACAATACTCTAAAATAAATGGCATCCTAACACAAATAAACTATAGATAGTAACAATAGTGAATAAAATACAATTATGTCCAACCGAAGTCCTCGAGGTCTAAGAGTAAACCTATCTCCCTCCTATCATATACAAGATGCTGCATTGTTGAAGTCATGGGATTCAATTATCTCTATACGCTCTCTTGAACTTATGGAACTCCCGGTGGAAAACTAATTAAAACATCTTAAATTGGTTAACATTGAACTAGAAAACCTTACAACAGAGTCGTCTAAATGGAAATAATCCACACTGTTTGAGACGTACGAATAAAGCCTTCAGAGAAATATTGACAAATCTGTACATGAACTAATAACAAGAAAACAAAAAAAGTTCCAGAGAGACATTAGGGATTATAAAGAAGGGAAGGTTTACAAACATCATTCTCACACACAAAGTAACATCAGAGAATCGTAGTGACGCGTCCACAGAATGGGACACGTCGGACACGGAAAGTAACACATGCTACCAACATCAATATAAAAACAAAGTGTCCTTTAAACCCGGGGCTCAACAAACCAAAACAAGACAACCACAAACCCCCAGTTCTTCTTCTTTTTAGAAGACCAGCAGTCACTATGACCACGGAGAAGAACTAGTAGAATAAATAAATGTTGAAAAGGTATGTTTTTGTGTCATTTATCTGGACAGGTTATTGTTTTATCTATTATTAGGACTTAGATTAAGATCTATTAACATTTTAGGTTTGAAATATGTGAAATATGTGAAAATTATAAGGGGTTCACAAACTTTTTCTCGCTACTGTACATAGAAGTTCCCTATAACTTTTACTACGGCTCCTTATAATCATGCCCTACAAGATCTTCTTTGGCTACATATATAGAAACCCCTCCTTTTGACCCATATAACAGCTTCCTATAACTCCTATTCCTTCCTTGTTCTCCAAGGTAGGTCTTACAATAAACTTGACAGCAGTCTGTCATGTATCTCCAACACATGCTTCATTTATGACTGATAAAAGAGGACCATTGAAAAAATGTATAGAGAGACACCTTCACAAGCTCTTTTGGGTTCTGTTCCAGGTGTATTTAAACCTGTCGTTGATGATCGTGTGTACGACACTATTGAGAAGCTGAAGAGCGTGTTAAGCAGTGGCGATTCCACCGAGTCTTTCTGGTTTGCCTCCCACTCTGACTTCGTCGTAGGAGATCATATGATCAGCAAGCGGCAACCAATCAAATGTGTGTCCATCAGTGCTTCTTCGCAAGCCAGCTATGCTAAATGTTGCACCAAGGAAGGATCCAAGTGCATATCCCTCAAGATTCCCATCTCTACAGAGGGAGAGTTCTATGAGTGTGACAGCAATAAGTTGTACTCGCTGGAAGAAGTCCTACAATCGCCGGCGTTGTTGAGACATAGCTTGAAATGTAGCAGCATCGGAAATGGGTCATATAGCCTCTCTCCAGTGTATGAGACCAGCACCATAATGCAGAGTGAGTATGGACTTAACTCTTTCTCTGGCTTAATTTAAGCCCTCCCATCACTCCTCTTTGCTTTCTATAATGAGACCCTGTAACTCGTCTCTATTCCTCTTTTTGCTCCATAAAACATCCACAACGTCTATTGCTCCCTATAACCACAGACAGTTGCTGGCCCTGTGCGATTTTCCGTGCGGGGCCCTTTGTTCCATGCACTCACTAATTATCAGAACTGCGCATGAAACATGTGGCAAGGAAGTGATAGTGCACACCAAATAAAGTATTTACATCTGTCTCCCTTTCTCTCTCTCCTGCTCCCTTTCTCTCCACAGTACAGTATGTATTATAGGGGGTAGATTATTATTGGGGCGTCTTTCTGGAACTGATTCTGTTTTTGCTCTGATCAAACACGAATTAGTAGCTGAAAGAACCTGGCGTTCCTCGGGAATTCTAAGAACCCAATCTTTCTCCTCCTCATCGCTCCCCCTCCTATCCCTTTCCTTTGATGCCTTATGATGTCCCCAATTCTTTCCTCCTCTCTCCTTCTCCAGCATTCTTACTTTCTCCTCAAGTGCCAACCGACTTACTCTCTTTTTTCCCCCCTTCATCTGCTTTCTGTGTAAACTTTATAGCTATCTAACTCTCTGTATCTGCCACCAGGGTATGTGCATTATGAGGTCATCAAATACATAGCCTACCAGGTACAACACCCAATGGCTGACTTGCTTGTCACAGCAATTGTAATAACTCAGAGAACTAAAAATAGAATGTATCCAATTATATTCAAACATAGACACAAACCTGCTTCTTGATCTCAGGAACCATCATGCTAAATGTGGTTATGATATCATAAGAGGTGTCCCAATGCCTAGCGAACAGATAGACAAACAACTTTCCAAAATATATAGTAGATATAAAAAAAAAATCTTCCTCAAGTTTCCTGGCTGGGGGATAGTTAGCTGGGCTCCCTACACCCCATTGTAATGCCAACTTCTTGGTACTTCTTAACGTATTTCACTACTGCAGAGAGAACGCGAGAAGAGTATGACAATGAGGGAGAAGCAGTGGGGGGGGGGGCTGGGAAGAGAGATTGTGAGAAGAGTATGAAAATGAGAGAGAAGCGGTGGGGGGGAGAGAGATTGTGAGAAGAGTATGACAATGAGGGAGAAGCAGTGGGGGGGGCTGGGAAGAGAGATTGTGAGAAGAGTATGAAAATGAGGGAGAAGCGGTGAGGGGGGGGGGAAGAGATTGTGAGAAGAGTATGACAATGACAGCTGTCAATGATTTTCTGTAGCAGAGCACAGGTTCTCCCATAGTTAATATGAAAATGATTCCAATTAAGAGACGAGCAAACCTAATAATGGGAAACTTTGTGATGTAACTGGAATTTTTCTATCCATCATTTGAATTCAGGGAAAGACAAAAATCACCATGTTTAGTCAGGTCTACTTGTGATGGTCTTTGTCAACCAGTCTTCTCCTCCTCAACAGTGCGAAAAGATATTGTGAAAATGCCTTCGAGTTTAGAAGTGGATGTGATAGACATAACAAGTCAGTGTGGACACATCAACTTTATCAGACCATTATCCCTGAGCGAAGCTTCTAAATGCGAAGACCAATTCCCTATAGTAGCAGAAATTCTGGAAAGTGTGGAATCCAACCATCTGCTGAAGAATGAACTATTTTCTGCTCTGCAGCCAGGTCAACAGATTGTGATCTACAAGAAGGTGCATTCCAGGAAAGTCCTTGTCTCGGCAACCAAGGGCAGAAACTCCAGGTTCTTCTTCATCCACGATGTCTACCAAGGGAAGTTCCGTCAACGACCAAGGGAGTTTATGACAGTCTACGACCTCTGCACCAAACTGGTGTCCGGAGCACAGTTGAATGTTGTGGTGACACAAGACTGTGAGAGTGTTGAAGATTGTTTCCCTTCCCTTTGTGTTGGGGATCACCTCAAGGTTCTTCATCAGACCAAAATGTGTGTACCAGTCCAGTTCTGCTCCCAACAGATAGATGTTCTGGTATGTACAAAGGACACAGAGGATGAAGAAGATAAACCAGAGGAGATCATGCTCCCATTGTGTCTGGAAGGACGTTTTGTGGAGGAAGTTACAGATAACAAAAGATACACTATCAACAATATAATCCAGAAGTTTAAACTTCCTTGTGAGGTCAAAGTTGTATCAAAAGATCCATCCTTGGCCACTGATCCTCTGGCTTCCTTTGCTTCTCTAAGACTGGAAGAGTTAGTAGAAGAACCTGTGTTGCTGGTCAGTTTTCTGGACAATCCCTCTGCATGCTTTGAACTTCCCCTTAAATGGGTGCAAATATCCTTGTTTTTAACCGAAAAGCCTGTCCCAGAGACCAAAGAACTAACAAGATTCCTCCATGTGGAGGAGCTGACGGAATCGCTTTATTACAGTCTGCGGAAGGAGCTACCAAGCAATGAACTTCCACCTCCCAGGCCACCGAAAAGAGAGGCCAAGCCACAAGTGGATAGTCCGAGCACCATACAGCAAGAGAGTCCGACGTCTGTTAAACTAAAGGTAATTTCTCCATCATCATCAACTATGTGCAAATCCATGAAAGATGGGATTAGGTTACTAGGTCACACTAGTCAGGAATATTAGTTTAGGTAGAAAATATGAGACCGCTATACAGGCTAATTTGGTCCATCTTGTTTCCTCTGATTATTCCCCTTATTAGGACTTGTGTTCCTTTATATAATTTCTCTCTCCCGTCTTGGTTGAAAAGCTGTTCCATGAATCTACAACCTTTTACTGCACCCTGAGTCTTCCCAGTGCCAATTTAGGAACATATGTCCATGTTCTGGCATTTCTCTCTCGTGACCTCCTCACTCCTTTCTCAATTCTATCCCCCTCACCCTCCATTCTCGCTTATACCCTCCTCTCCCTCCTCCCTCTCATACCTCACATCATTTTAGGGTTGTTCTAACTTTCCATTGTAATCTTTTTTTTTTTTTTTTAATTTAAAATGTTTGTTAATTCGATTGCCCCTTTTGTAACTTTTGTTACTTCTCCTATAATTCTGATATGATGTCTGTCCCTTCTAACGTCAATATTCTAAATGCCTGCCCCTTCCTTCCCATTTCTTCCACTACCTGTTTGTTTAGCCACATTGGTTTAGATTTGTGTGTTTTTTTATATGTATTACCCAAGAGTACTGATAAGTACTCTGACAGGGTCACACACTCTGTGTATATTAGTAGGAGATTGCACTATGCCTGCTTTCCAGTACGTGTGGGGTTAACTCCACTAGGGAACCTAATTCATTCAGCTTACCTGCTTTAAAAAGGGAAGAGGAAAAGCCTCTCTTGGCAGTCTATGGCCCCGCTCACTCTGCCTGCTACGCAGCGTGTGCGCGCGCACCCTCGGCACTCTTGGATGTTTGTGTGTGGGAGTTTTCAAACTAGAAAGGACTCCTGGCGGTGAAGTACAGTGTTGACGCTGCTGCACTGGAGGGAGACAACCCAAGTTGTAATATTATGCTGCAGCAGCGTCACGGGTATATCGCCGGCCAATGAAATTACACACACACACACTTTGTTTCTTTTTTTTTTTACTTACATGGATTACGGAGGATGTGGAAGTCCCGCCTCCAAGTCGCGTCATTCAGTCTGCTGGGGATGAGCACAGATCGCCCAGCAGAGGCGCGCAGACGCACGCCGCGTCGTGAGGTAGGCACAGTGAGCTCAGCCTATCTCAGGAGGTGAGAGAGAGCAGAGAAGAGCTGAGGAAAGCAGAGACAGACAGACAAACAGACAGGCAGACATACAGGCAGGCAGCTCGCCCTCCCACTCTCCTTAAAGAAACAGAGCTTCAGGGTAAGGATCTGATTGGTACTTCCACAACCTGTTGGACTGGAACTAGTTAGCTAACCAGTTGGTTAGTTAGGCTCTGTTATGTTTCGACAGTCTTCCTAAATTGGAGTAGGCATTTTGTTTTTATGCTTTGTTTTTCCTTAAAGAGACAGTGTGTTGAATATTCTGTTATTTTTGTGGAGAAATAAACCACCAAAATATTATTTCACCAGACGTATTGTGTCGTCTACTCATTAACCACGGCCATTCTACCACAGTACACACTTATATATTTTAAAGACTTCCTATTTATCTTTCATATTTTTTTTCTGCAAGAACGTCATCCCAATTTATCCTTTGCAGTTTCTTCCTTAGTTGACTAAAATCTTTCTAAAATTAAAGTGTCTTTCTTGATACCATATAACACCATTTATTTTAAATGAGACCATGTTCTGATCTCTGTTCCCTAAATGTTTTCGCACCTGAATATCTGTGATCACTTTTGCATTGTTTGATTGCATTGTTTGATTGCATTGTTTGTAATGCCCCTTTCTCGATTGGTGCCTCAATAATTTGGGTCATGTAATTGTCTTTTAGTACCCCCAAAAACCAAACCTGTTTCTTTTAGTTGTACTGGTAATCTCATTACTCCAGTCGATAAATGAAATCACCCACGATTAAAACATTACCTAGTTTTGCTGCCTTCTCCATTTACTAAACTAGTTTGTGTCCTAATTATCACAGATATTTGGGGGGTTTATAGCAGATTCCTTTCAACCTTTTGTACTTTTACCTCCACTTAGGTTTTAAATCTTGTCATAAATATAAACATATCTTCTTCTATTTGTCTGATCCCTCCAAAAAAGGGAATGACCCTAAATGAACTACCCAGTCATGAGATTCATCCCACCTTGTCTCAGTAATGGCCATCTTCTTGTCATATTGCTCTTTTCGAGCTATTATTTCAGGCTCCCCCATTAAATATGCCAGGCCTCTTACATTAGCGAGCATGTTGTTACCAGTCTGTGCTATAGTTAACTTATCTGCTGCTGCCTTTGTCCTCTGATGGATTTCAGTCTTTATCCATATTTATCATAAGTGCCTTTCCGTTTGCTAAACTCACACTCCACCTTCATGACCCACAGCTATATCCAATGGGAAAGGGGACTGCTGCACACCTATGATAAAAATAAATAAATACAAATACCGGCGCACCTGGCTCAGGATTCTCTGTGTGGTAATCCAATAAACTATGGAAATGATGGAAGAAACAGGGCACTACGGATTTTTTACTGCAAATTTATTGCCAATAGATTCGACGTGACGTTTCGGCCTCACATGGCCTTTCTCAAGAGCATATGGCATAAACTTTAAAGTCCAAAGAAACCCTTTATATAAACCCTTCACCAGGTGTCCCACATAATTCCATTATCCCCATTTCTATCTAGTCACTACCTCCTCCCTCCTAGTTTAAAATCTCCGCCAACCTTGTAATCATCCTCCCCCATAGAACAGAAGATCCCTCTTCGTTGAGGTGTAAATCCATTGTCACGGGAGACCAGGACAATTACACGGGATCGCAAGCATCAGAGAGAACGGAGGAATTAAATAAAACACGTTTATTTCGGCTGGAGCAAACAGAAGCAACACAATACAAGGTTTCACACTCCCCAAACTCGGGGGTTATGGGGGGAATCCTAGTTCGCTAGGTGCTGGGTGTCACTTCGGAATACTTACTCCTCGGGTCTCTGGTACTTTGATACCGATGGAATGCTTGTTGTGTTCTTTCTAGTTTAAAGTTCCCACTCGTCTACCCGACCGAGACCCTTTGTTCCCCGCAGACGCTGTCCCAGTGGACGAATTGGTGCTGGCCAAATGGAGCCTTGCTGGGTCTAAGTCCCGTAGAGCAACTCTCATAGGCAGCTTTCAAATCTGCTGCTTCCTAACCCCTCCGTTAGAGGATGTTTGAACTGGGGCGCTCCCTAAAATGGTGTGGCTGAAAAGTGCTACAACGCCTTAACTATATTAAGAATAATAAAAATATGAATGTGAGGTTGTGTTCGTGGTGTAAAAGAGTATATAAAAATATATACTGGCCCTTTTGTTGGATTTGTGGTTGCTGCTTGACCTTGAAGAAGGGAACCCCGTGTCCTTCTTAACGTGGCAGTGGTAGTGTAAAGATGGTCAGCGCAAACCTCGTGGACCTCAGGATATTGATGGAACCGAATGAAGTCGAATGGATAAAAAGGAATAACAAATTTAAATAGACAGAAACAAAAAGAACACTCACACTCTACTGCAACTTCTGTTGCCCAGCATCAGCCGCTTGGTACAATCCTATACGATCTCCTCCTCCGTTGTTGCTCTCACTGGCGCGTCCGGCAGTGGAACCGGAAGAGGGAATCTGCACCGGATGTCCTGCGGTAGGCTGGGTCCCTCTCTCAATGAGCTCCGGCAGGGAACGTTTCGCAATAAGCTTCGTCAGAAGTTGCAGTAGAGTGTGAGTGTTCTTTTTGTTTCTGTCTATTTAAATTTGTGTAGTTCATTGTGTCATAGATTGTTTTATATCTTTTATGTTGCATAACATGTATGCATGTTTTATGCTCATGTCTTCACTGTTTACCTAATAAAGACCTGTTATATTGTTAACCCTGGTTTACACACATTCTTTTTGGTCTTCTGGGAAACGGGGAGAGGAGACACTCACACACCACACCTATTGGGGGATATTTGGCTGAGACGACCAGACACCATCCATACAGGACACCACCCTCTGAGGGCAAGAACTCACATTAGGCCGTGTGAGTTTTATGTGTATTGAGACGCCACCATATGAGTCTGCATTAACCCACTTCAGTCTGCGTTGAGGGAGAAATACCACACAAGCCCGTGTGAGTCACTGAATCCATATATTTATGTATTCTTTGATTAGATAGTGGAAAATCACCATCAACCCTTCCAGCGTACCCTCCTTCCACATCCATCCCCCCCCCCATCCCCCACACATGTGGATGTGATACACTAATACTGTTTTTATTCCTTTTTATTCATTTTTAACCCCTCCGTTAGCCTGGGGCGGCCCTGAGCACTCCAGCTGGTTTCCCTCCTCCCATTGGTGCAGCCGGGCAAGCCCCCGCCTGTGATTGGCTGCATGGCCACGATCCGTGCTGTGATTGGCTGCCAGCCCTCTCCATGTTGAAGATAGGCAGCAAAGGCTATGTAAGGAGACCGGCCGGTGCAGTGAGGCAGACAATGTGAAAGAGACAATCTCTGGGAGCAATCGCGCAAGCGGGCTTTTCAAAAGTGCTTCTGTATAAAAGAGCTACACACTGGTAGAGAAGCGATGGAGAAGCCCGGCCAGCGGAGCAAGCTAGAATCTGACGGAGGCACAGCTGAGCGGGAGATTCGAAAGTGCTTTGTGATGGATAGCACTGAGAGGAGGACTGAGAAGCCTGGGACACGAAGCAGACAGGGTAAGCCTACCTGAAGCAGGCGCCCTGCACCTAGTTGAGGCTAGAGACTTCCCCCTAGAGCCCCAGTTGGTGAGTGTATATTGTATATTTTGTGTGTTTGCTGGTTTGCCAGAATAAATTCAGTTTTGTTCAATTATTGTGTCCTGTCTGATGATAGTGATCCCTGGTGGTAAAAGGTGTTACAAGTACTTGTCTCCTGACAGGTGGTACCAGGACAACCGGCGATGCCCACTGACTTTGTGACTGGGAGAGTACCCATATGGGCAACATTTCCCTGATCTCCCCATCAATACTCCACTTAACCTCTGCAGAAATCCGGTAGGCATTTTTGCGGAGGGGACAGTGTTGACCGGATGATCAGGGAGGTGGGTTCTGCCTGGATTGTCCATGAACAGAGCCACATACCTCCCTAACAATGCTCCCGTTGAAGTGATACAATCTGGGGCGCAATCCTCACGTGCTCCACGGAGCCTCCCTGCCAGGCTTCCCCATGGAGATCAGGCAGAGACTGGCTTGCTGCATCTCCCAGCGACAGGTTACTTATTACCATCACCGTTGGCCCACTCGAGTGATACTCTTTGAGAATGTTGATGTGGTAGGTTTTCTGCCTGACTTGCTCCTCATCTAAACCTACCACATAATTTGCTCACCAGCCGGATGGATGTGTACAGGCTGGTTCAGGTGGCTAGGAGCTTGATCTGTTGAGTGGGCTTCGGAACAAGCACCTTCTGCCCCGGTATGAACTATCTGCTACAGGCTTTCCTATCATACCAGCGCTTCTGCCTGGTCTGAGCTGCCTGGAGGTTGGACTGTGCAAACCCCATGAGATTGGCTAACCGATCCCTGACCTCCACCACATACTGCAGGACTAAGGCATCAGTTGTGGTGGTCTCCTGCTCCCATCCTTCCTGGAATAGACTGAGCTGTACATGGAACCGGTACCCATACAGAAATTAGAATGGTGGGAAGCCAGTAGACTCATGCGGCACCTCTCTGTAGACAAACAGTAAGTGCTGCAGGTGTGCTTCCCAGTGTCCCCCTTCGGCCTATACAAATGTCTGCAGCATTTGTTTCGGGGTGCCATTGAAACACTCGCACAATCCATTGGTTTGGTGAAATGGCTCCTCACAACGGAGTCTCACGTTCTCCATGGTCCAGGTACTATCCTGGGATGCCATTTTTCCATCAATCCTTGGGTCGACTAAGACTATTTATTTGGAGGGTCGAGTTAAGCCTTGTGCCGTGCAGAGCGCCTGCAACTCCACGTTCTGCAGGCTGGCTAAGTGAATTGCCAACCCAGCACACACAAGGAATTACATTAATACATTACATATGTATGGGGGATAACAGGTTTTATAGGGGATACACAGAAACACACTAGTCAGCCATTTGGGCTGCAATAAGATGGTCTTTTAGCTGGTAACATGGGCAAATCCTGGGATTAAACTCTAATGTGCTGGCCTGGCTGCTCCTACCATGACATCCATCCCTACTATAAAGATAGCACCTCTTAGAGAAAGACTCCCATTGCTCTGATAACCGCAAACCTTCGTTCCTAAACCACTTTCTAAGCCATGCATTAACCTCCCTATACTCCAACTGCCGCCCTGGGGTATTTCTGAAAATAGCACCTTGTGGGTTCTTCCCTTAATACTTTCAGCCTAGATCCCCGAAATAATTTTTTAGGACCCTCCCTCTTTCTTTAACGTTGTCATTGGTGTGAGCAGGTACACATTGGGTCATTCCCAGCCCCTCCCAACAATTTGCCTACCCTATCTGCACTGTGCAGAACTCAGGCACATAGGAGACAAGCTGTTTGGTTCATGCGGTCACAGCAACAGATTGCACTACCTACCATCCTAATGATTGATTCCCCTACACCCACAATCAGGTCTCTGAGTATCCTGGGTCCTCACTGTGCTGGAGGAACTATTCCCCTGGCTGCTAGAGGAACCAGTCTCCCCCAGCCTTGCTAATCTCACCCTGACACTCCCAATATCTTTACTCACTGTGCCAAATCTATTTCAATGGGTCAGCTCAGAACTGACCAGTCTCTTACTCCTGTTCCCCATGCCAACTGTTACCTAGCTGCCTACCTCTTCCTGGTCCTCTGTCATAGCTCACCCTTCGCACCACTAATCCCAGCCTGGTCCTTCTCAGTGAGCAATAAACTCCTTTCAAGGTTGACAATGTCCCTTAATGTTGCAAGTTGCCTCTGCAGATCAACAATCTGATACTCCAAAGAGACCACCCGCTCACACCTCTCACAGCGGTATGCTCCTCGGAACAGCTGCTCCAAGTGCACATACATGTGGCAAGACGTGCATTGAGTGGCATTCTCAATCCTACTCATTATGCTGCTTGCAAACTCTGCAAGAAGAAGAAAATATGCAACTATTCAATATCAAGTGCAACTAAAAAGTGTGTTCTCTAAATCTATCTACGTTGTTTCAATTCCTTTTTGTGTAAACTCCATCTGGTAACAACTCAAACACAAAGAGGGGCGCTTTTCAAAACACAAACAGGGGCGCTTTTGTAGCAAATGTTATGTATTATTAATGACTTGATGTATTAAGACAAACTTTGTAATAAAATTGAAAACAAAAAAACTTTGCCTGTACGAGGTTCAAGCTTGTTTGCCTGGTTTAGTGCCTTTTAATATGCCCAGACTAGATCAGTTTGATTACAAACTGTATTAGATTTATTTTAACCAACAACTATGATGCAAACTCAATAGACTATCTCGATTGAATTATTTTTAATGAGGAAGTGAATATCTGCAATAAAACACATTTTAAAACAGTTGATGCGAAAAGCTATTTACACTCTAAAAGCAACCACCTCAAACGATAGAAAACAGACACCCGTATGGACAGCTTCTAAGATTACGTAGAAATTGTACGGAAGATCAGGATTTTAAGCAGCAGTCACTTTTATTGAAGAGAAAATTTGAAGAAAAAGGGTACAGAAGAGAGGAAGGGGAGGAATCACCAATTAAGTACGCAATTTAAAACAGAGATGTACTTATCAATAAAGACAAACAAGGAGAAGAACCTGAGTGAGAGAGGATAGAAAAAAAGTGTTTATTCATAACAAAATATAACAAGTCGGCCAAAAACATTGAAAAAATTATTAACAAACATTGGGGAATACTATTAAATGATCAAATTCTAAAGGAGGAATTAGCGGACAGACCAGCTGTCATTTTCAAGAAAGCTAGATCCTTGAAAAACATCATTGCGCCCAGCGCACTACGAAATAAGAAAACCAATGTAGAGACCATGCAAAGTATGAGGGATACCTGGTAACCAGTTTGTCCGTTAGGCTGTTACAAATGTGGAGGTAACAGGTGACTCACATGTAAACACATTAGGAACAAAGAGATTGAATTTAGATCCAGAGTCACAGAGGAAACATATAAATGAAAACATTTTATAAACTGCAATACTACTGTACCTTTTTTAATACTTTACTGATACAGCACAGACAAATATGGAGGTTCCATAGGATTACACGTGTATATAATAAATATACTAAAAACTAGATGCTCAGGAAGAGTCCGGATAAATTGGAAGAATTGGTAACAATAATATTAGCATGTTAGTTTTGTTGCATTGTTTTTAAACATATTAGAAATAGCAGATAGATACACAAGTATCATTTACTATGATAAGGTTGATTTTTTACGATTTTACGATGTTATATTAATAAAAACGTACTTATTATTTTATTTTTTATTTATATGTATAATATTTAACAATTGTTATTACATGAACCATATCACACCAGTTACACACTGTCAGACCTGTGGCGTACACATCACGGTGGAGAGTAACCAATTCCAAGGATGTAAACAGACAAAACAAAGGTGTGGTAATTATCTAATTAACTCACTAACAAATTAGAAATGAGACTAGAAACACATAGGTATGTATAAAACAAGGATCTAACAGTGCCTCACTATAACCCTGATGAAGGCGCAGTCGCTCCGAAACGCGTAGGATTTTTTTTTTAAATCTATAACCAACTGACGTATCCAAGTCTGCAGTTGTGGACAGTAATCATTTGCCAGCAGAAACTGAAGCCTGAGAGGTAGTTGTATCCTACGGTACAGATCATACAGTGTTGATCATGGAACAGGTCCCACTATAGGGGTAATCCCCAACCAGGGACACCGGAAAATGCGTAGAGACTACGTCACATCCAGGACACCGAAGAGCAAGTAAGAGACATCCAGGACCCCAGCCGCAGCACAAGCAAAGCTCCAGATAGTGGCACAACAACCCCTGAGAACAGCAACCCAGAGGACAAGCATGACAACAGGAGAGCTAAGTGCCAGCGGTACAACATCGGCTCCGGAGACGGCTCTATTTCCAGTGACCCAGAGGGAAACATCAGCCCCGGTCTTCATCGAGTGGTCAACGTCATCCCCTAAACCAGGCAAAGAAGCTTGAACCTCTTACAGGCAAAGTTTTTTATTTTTTATTTTATTACAAAGTTTGTCTTAATACAGGCCTGCACAACTCCAGTCCTCGAGGGCCACAAACAGGTCAGATTTTCAGGATATCACTACTTCAGCACAGCTGGCCCTCACTTCAGTGGCCTCCGTAGACTGAGCCACTAATTGACCCAGCTTGCTGAAGTAGGATATCCTGAAAACCTGGCCTGTTTGCGCCCTCGAGGACTGAGTTGTGCAGGCCTGTATTAATACATCCGTCATAATTAAGTATAAATCCCCTCAGAACAGGGCATTACTGGCCAATTGCCCGGCTGGAAGTTGAGGCCCGAGGCGAAGCCAGGGACTTTAACCCCACCAGGGAATTATTGGCCAGTAATGCCCTGTTCTGAGGGATTATTAACTAATAGGCTAAATTAGGCTTTTTTTTTTTAATTTTTCATAAAAATATACTTTTTTAGTCATATTGATTTTATCAGCATGATTGTCTACATTCTTATATGCTTTTTACTGCAAGTTTAATTAAAAAAAATGGTACATATACCAGCCCCCTACACACACACACCAACACACACACACACACACACACACACACACACACACACTGCAGTCCCCCCTCTATAAACACAAACACACACTCTGCAACCCCCCCTATATACACAAACACACTGTGCAGCCCCCTCCTCTACACCCACAAAACACACTGCAGACCTCCTCCACCCTCTACACTCACAAAACACACTGCAGACACACACACCAACAAAACAGACTGCTGCCCCCTCTACATCCATAAAACACACACCAGCAGCCCCCCTCTACACCCACTCAGCTCCCATGTAAACCCACACACAGCAGACACAGACACAGACACACACAAAACACTCTGCACCCCTCCTCCACCCACAAAACACACACTGCAGCCACCCCTCTGCACCTACAAAACACACACTGCAGAGATACACACAAATCAACAAAACAGGCTCTGCTACCTATACATCCACAAAACACACACCAGCAGCCCCCCTCTACACCCACTGCAGCCCCCTGTAAACGCACACACAGCAGAAACACACCAAGACTCTGCTGCCCCCTCTACACCCACAAACACACACCAACAGAAGACACACACACGAATAAAACACTCTGCTGCCCCCTTTACACCCACAAAACACACTCAGCAGACACACAAACCTTTCCCTTCACTCTCCTGTGTGGAGCTCCTTGCAGGCAGGGTGGGGGAGGAGTCAGAGCCTTGCTGGTGTGTTCTGTCCAATCACCTCCCCTGTCTAAGTGCAAATTTCACTCTTTGTGAATGAAACCTGAAAGCTGATTGGCTGAAAAACTTGGTAATCTGCCAAAAATTCCGTGCCATCACTGATTGGATAATGCCCGGAATTTTAACAAATCAGAGAGCAGGGTTTTCAATAATGCCCTGAACTTTACTGCTTTAGCCTATAATAATACATAACATTTGCTACAGATGCGCCCATTTGTGTTTTGTCTTGTTGTCATCTCTATTACAGGATTGGCTATCCGTTGTTTTGGGGCAGCTTTCACATAACAGAGTATTTACTTTGGACTGGACAGTCTTTATAATAGTACACAAGAAAGTACAGCTCAACCCCGTTATAGCGCGATCCGCTACAACGCGGATCCGCTTATAATGCGGTCTAAGCGTGGCTCCCGTTTTTGTTTAAAAACTTTAATAATACATCACGAGTACCTTCTCTGAGATGGTTAGTAGAATAGGCTCCATTGTTGAATTTTGCTAGAAAAGTCCGCTAAAAAGAGTCACAATAAAGGTCACAGAGAAGGTAGGAGAAAGCTGTTTCAACCATCTATCTATTTAACGGTCTAACTATTTATTAATCTAGTTCTCTTTCCTGTATCTTCCTGCTAAATTAGACTTATATTACTATAGCATTAGCATTTGCCAGTGCCTGTCTTTTTGGAAGCTTTTTTTCAGTTGCATTCTATCAAACAGTTTCAGAACCAGCTAAGAAACACAGGATCATGAAAAAAGCTCTGATCACATTATAAAAAAAAGAGACCATTGTGAAGTTGGTGGGCAATAATGTACAGTGTGTTTTCATTTATACAACATAGAAATGCTGGAAGCACCAATGTTAAGGGTTTTTCTCCAGTTTTTGTGCCATGTGCATCAGCTTGTGTTTTGGAGAATGCCAAAAGGAGTTAGGGAGGAGTTACCTGTTGCACAAATGATGATGTCAAATTGTGCTCCTCTGTGTGTGTCCATTTTGTTCCTTTCAATTTGCACCCCAAAATCGGCCAAGTAATGTTAACACACACTGTACACATACACACACACAGACACACACATACATACATACACACACACACGGGGGGGAGGGGAAGAGGGGGAAGAGGGGGGAGGGATAGGGGGGAGGTAGGAAATGGGGGGAGAGTCGGGAGAGTTATCCCAGCTCTCCCCCTTTGGCGGACGCAGAGTCCCTGATCGCAGCGGCAATTTTTTTTCAAATCGCAATCCCGGTTATAACGCGGTCTCATTCCTGGGCCCCCAAGCACCGCGTTATAACGGGGTTTAGCTGTACTACAATATTGGACCTACTGGGGCATATATACAACCTCCATTTTATCCATGGACCTTAATTTGATTTTTTCAGTATAGTTTTAACAACAGTCATTCATTTTTCTTAATATCTATACACTACATCATTATTTTTATATTGACTGTGCAAAGGTATATATAGTTCATGTCACTGTATTCACATAGAACATTCAGACTATAGGAACTGTTACCCTGCACACAAACTGTATTCAACATCCCTGATTTTTAAGGGTAACCCTTCAACAATAGTGGTGGTTTGCAGAGCGCACATTCCCCTTTCTTTTTAGCTTGGTAATAACTCCACACTTAATTCAACTGAACTTTAACCAAACTGCAAATCAGTCAAAAAGCTCAGGTCACTTAAAAAGGTCATTTCAATTATGCTGTAATATTCAGAAGGTTCAACTAGCTCAGAATTGAGTGTTGTGGATTCAAATAATGCTTCCTACCAATCAATAGAAGCGCAGCCTATACCTCAATATAACTCCTCCTAACTCTCCATATAACCTCTCCTCATAACTCCTCCTATCTCTCCATATAACCTCTCCCTATAACTCCTCCTATCTCTCCATATAACCTTTCCCTATAACTCCTCCTATCTCTCCATATAACCTTTCCCTATAACTCCTCCTATCTCTCCCTATAACTCCTCCTATCTCTCCATATAACCTCTCCCTATAACTCCTCCTATCTCTCCATATAACCTCTCCCTATACCTCCTCCTCTCAGTATAACTGCTCCCTATAACTCCTCCTATCTCTCCATATAACCTCTCCCTATAACTCCTCCTATCTCTCCATATAACCTCTCCCTATAACTCCTCCTATCTCTCCATATAACCTCTCCCTATAACTCCTCCTATCTCTCCATATAACCTTTCCCTATAACTCCTCCTATCTCTCCATATAACCTTTCCCTATAACTCCTCCTATCTCTCCCTATAACTCCTCCTATCTCTCCATATAACCTCTCCCTATAACTCCTCCTATCTCTCCATATAACCTCTCCCTATACCTCCTCCTATCTCTCAGTATAACCGCTCCCTATAACTCCTCCTATCTCTCCATATAACCTCACTATAACTCCTCCTATCTCTCCATATAACCTCTCCCTATAACTCCTCCTATCTCTCCATATAACCTCTCCCTATAACTCCTCCTATCTCTCCATATAACCTTTCCCTATAACTCCTCCTATCTCTCCATATAACCTCACTATAACTCCTCCTATCTCTCCATGTAACATCTCCCTATAACTCCTCCTATCTCTTCATATAACCTCTCCCTATAACTCCTCCTATCTCTCCATATAACCTCACTATAACTCCTCCTATTTCTCCATATAACCCCTCATATCATTACACATAGCAACTTCTGAAAACTCCTACTTTTTGCTCCATAACGCCACTCTTGTAACTCGACCTGGTACTCCAAATAACCCGTGAAATACCGTGATTTGAGGTTTATGGACCAATTAAAAATATTTCATATTTCTGCAAAAGTATTATTATTTTTTGTTAGAAGCACTGAATCTAAAAATCAGTGGCCATGTTAAAAATGACTTCAATTATGCATCAATTTAACATTAAAAAAAAAACTTTAACATTAATATGTTGACATTATAGGATTATATGAAAATAACACTGCTGGTTTTTTTTCTCTCTTCTCCCTTTAGGAAAGTCCTCCAATTCCACCTTCTAGAAACATACCATGTCAGAGCTACGAAGTGCACAGAGTTAGCAAAATTCTAGCGGCTTGTACTGTACAGAACAGGAACACATATTCACCTCTGCCTCACATTGTCACTACTCACGAAGGTAAGACTGATCCCTCTGTGGCATGATCCATGCCAACACTAAACTGGGTATTGCCCCACATGGCAATACAGGTTGAGGCTGGGTACCAGGAGAAATCCCAGGTGGGCCCTTAAGGAGCATACTGGCAATGACTGGGAGGTACATTAAATATTGGGTAGATTTGTGAGACTGGCTGCATTTCCCATGGCCGACTGCACCTTATAAGCAGACTAAGCCGCTCTCACTGGTTCTGGGGGCCTCATTTCTCTGCCATTTCAACTCCAGATAGAAACTTGCCATCAGAACATGAAATCCTGATATTAACCTGTTGCTGTCTGACCAAACCTCCTCGTCATTGTGTCCTGCCCGCAGAGCAGAGCTTGGACGCTCTGATCTCTATTATATCAGATCTGACCCGGTCAGTAACTCCCCGGCAGCTCCCTGTCTCCCCCATTCAGTACCACACGACCCGGTGAGTTACCGAGGGGTCGCACCTGATAGAGAACAGAGTGACAGAGCCAGACACAGAGCGAGGAGACGGGGACGCGGAATATGAAGAATGAGAGCGTTCGTGTTCTGTGGGTATCTACAGTGCTTGTGTCAGGCCACACAAATTAAAAGTGACGTGTTACACAACAGCTGTATTGAAAGGTCGCCACAACTGACAACATGTACAAAGCGAAAACATGGAAGAACAGGACGCCATGAAACTGGAGGGTCCATCAAACCTCCAATCACCAACGGGAGAATACGGAAAAGCTTGTGCACTCCTAAATAAATAAACCAAAACAATCCAAATCTATTTGGATTCAAAATGGCTGCACAGGTTGCTCAAACTACATCAAATATATGAGTCATTTGCAAGAGCTCATAGGCCAGACATATTTCCTATAGACCAGGGTGACCACAAACAGGTTTTAAGGAAAACCCTGTGTCAGCACAATCAGTCCCTGCTTCAGCACAGGTGGCTCAATCAGAGGCTCAGTCTTTGACTGAGCCACCTGTGCTGAAGCAGGGATATCCTTAAAACCTGACCTGTTGGTGGCCCTTGAGGACTGGAGTTGGCCACCCCCTGCAACAAACGCGAGGCAGACTCATCAGGGGGAAAAGAAGCCTCCTAACCAGATCTGGGGATCCAGGCTAGTCCTTGAATGTGGACGTCCATTACAAGAAATGAGGGTTTCGGATCCACACTGTGATCCTGCTTCAGAACTATGATGCAAGGAAATGTACGGAGACCAGTGCTCACACTTATATAATCACATCGCCCTCCTCCCTTTCAGAGACAGTGTAACATACAAGCAGGGGCTCAGGACTAGTCTCCCCCTGGGAGGTGTCCACTCCCCCCCCTCCCCTGGCGGCCCACTCTTTTTCTCTCTTCCGCATTCTCTAACACTTCCCATTTCTCTCTTCCCCTTCCTTTCTAACACTTTCTCTCACCCCTTCCTCTTTGTTCCTCCAGCTCTCATCCCACCTCACTCCCCACCCTCTTACTCCATCCACTTCACTCCCCTCTTACTCTTTTCCTCCACTTATCACTCTCCCCCATAGCCCCCCTTACTCTCTCTCCCTCTCTTGCCCCACTCACTCCCTCCCTCCTCTTCCCTGGGCCCTACCTGTGGAGCAGGCGTGAGGGGCCCAACACCCGATATGGGAAGTTGGGCCGACCTTCCGACGGTGCCTACCTTCTGGGTTCAAATCGCCGGGGCCCCCTCCGCCACATGTCCCTGCGCTCCCTCCCATTGGCAGCACTGCACAAGTCCCTGATATGACATCACATATTTGTGGTAGTCTGACCACATCAGGGTAAACACTGGTCTCTTTACATCTCATTGCATCATAGTTCTGAAGAAGGGTCGAAGTATGTGTCCGATACGCATCGTTTGTGAGGGACTCCCACAATAACTGCTACCATACATCTTCTGGTCTGATACCGGAGCTTCTCTCCCTTTGGTAATTCTGCTTGCATCCATATGGAAAAGATGTCCTGTGTTAAAAACTGATTCAATTGAGATTTTATGCACTTTCTGGAACCTGTGTAGCCATTTTGGATTAAAATAGGTGGGTTTTTTTTCTTTCTTTCTTCACTATATCTATTTAGGTGTGCGAAAGCGTTAATGTATTCTCTCTATAGGTTTGTCTACATATGTATGTGTGCCTATGCATGTATGTTTGTATGAGCGAGCGTGCACGTCTGTGCTTGTCTGTGCGCCTATGTTTGTCTCTTCCATAACCCTAAAGTTAAAGGCTTTTAGCCAATTTGAGAGATCAAAGAAGCTACTGGGAGAAAAAAAAAATGAAACATTTGCTGAAATAACGGTGATACAAAGTAATGGAGGGCGTAGGTGCTCACCTAAACGGACAAGAATAAGCTGGGTGCTCAGTCCCGGCAGAAACGGCAGCTGCCAATATCTACACCAGTAGTTTTTTTGTGTGCTTTTTTTTGGTTAAGGAAGCCTATAATTATATTGTGAAATTCTGAGGAACCCCAAACCTCTCTAATAGCGCGTCTGAGATCAGATGCATTGTAAGGAACCCCAACCCTCTCTAATAGCGTGTCTGAGATCAGATGCATTGTAAGGTAAGGAACCCCAACCCTCTCTAATAGCGCGTCTGAGATCAGATGCATTATAAGGAACCCCAACCCTCTCTAATAGAGCGTCTGAGATCAGATGCATTGTAAGGAATCCCAACCCTCTCTAATAGCATGTCTGAGATCAGATGCATTATAAGGAACCCCAACCCTCTCTAATAGAGCGTCTGAGATCAGATGCATTGTAAGGATCCCCAACCCTCTCTAATAGAGCGTCTGACATCAGATGCATTATAAGGAACCCCAACCCTCTCTAATAGCGCGTCTGAGATCAGATACATTGTAAGGAACCCCAACCCTCTCTAATAGCGCGTCTGAGATCAGATGCATTGTAAGGAACCCCAACCCTCTCTAATAGCGCGTCTGAGATCAGATGCATTGTAAGGAACCCCAACCCTCTCTAATAGCGCGTCTGAGATCAGATGCATTGTAAGGAACCCCAACCCTCTCTAATAGCATGTCTGAGATCAGATGCATTGTAAGGAACCCCAACCCTCTCTAATAGCGCGTCTGAGATCAGATGCATTGTAAGAAACCCCAACCCTCTCTAATAACGCGTCTGAGATCAGATGCATTGTAAGGAACCCCAACCCTCTCTAATAGCGCGTCTGAGATCAGATGCATTGTAAGGAATCCCAACCCTCTCTAATAGCATGTCTGAGATCAGATGCATTATAAGGAACCCCAACCCTCTCTAATAGAGCGTCTGAGATCAGATGCATTGTAAGGATCCCCAACCCTCTCTAATAGAGCGTCTGACATCAGATGCATTATAAGGAACCCCAACCCTCTCTAATAGCGCGTCTGAGATCATATAAACTGTAAGGAACCCCAAACCCTCTCTAATAGCAGCCTGAGATCAGATGCATTGTAAGGAACCCCAACCCTCTCTAATAGCGGTCTGAATCAGATGCATTGTAAGGAACCCCAACACCCTCTCTAAAGCGCGTCTGAGATCAGATGCATTGTAAGGAACCCCAACCCTCTCTAATAGCGTGTCTGTGAGATCAGATGCATTGCAAGGAACCCCAACCCTCTCTAATAGCGTGTCTGATATCAGATGCATTGTAAGGAACCCCAACCCTCTCTAATAGCGCGTCTGGGATCAGATGCATTGTAAGGAACACCAACCCTCTCTAATAGCATGTCTGAGATCAGATGCATTGTAAGGAACCCCAACCCTCTCTAATAGCGCGTCTGAGATCAGATGCATTGTAAGAAACCCCAACCGTCTCTAATAACGCGTCTGAGATCACATACATTGTAAATTCTTCTGTATTTGGTATAATTTTCAAATTACCTGAAAATTGTAGGGAATACCTGCTGAAAAAAAACTGATCTACACACTTCACAAGAGGAGGGTGTTTCAACACCTGAAGGTGGTGTTGTAAATACAACGAAACGTTGAAAACGTAGAATCAATTTGTTGTTGTTGTAAAGTCTGGTGTGCTTCCTCTCTTCTGAAGAGCATAACACACACACGCACTAGGGTGATGGCTCGTTGTGTAGTGAGCGATTCGGGTTGGCCCCCTCCCCCACCCCCCAATTTTTTTTCGCTTAGGGCCACCAAAAACCTAAAGCCGTCCCTGGCTAACTGTTCGAGTGCCGGGGAGGGGAATCAGTCTGTGTATCAGTGTTTGTCGGAGCTAGTTAGTGTGCACTGATCAGAGTCAGCCTACTCTGTGTGTGTGTTTGTATTGGAGTCAGTCTGCTCTGTGTATGTGTTTGTATTGGAGTCAGTCTGCTCTGTGTGTGAAGGTAGGTGTGTGTTTGTATTGGAGTCAGTCTGCTCTGTGTGTGTAGGTTGTTGTGTTTGTATTGGAGTCAGTCTGCTCTGTGTGTGTAGGTGTGTGTGTTTGTATTGGAGTCAGTCGGCTCTGTGTGTTTGTATTAGAGTCAGTCTGCTCTGTGTGTGTGTTTGTATCGGAGTCAGTCTGCTCTGTGTGTGTAGGTGTGTGTTTGTATCAGTCAGTCTGCTCTTTGCGTAGGGGTGTGTGTCAGTCAATCTGCTGACTTAGCTACACACCTTCCCTGATGCACACTGCCTGCTCTGATTACCAGTATATGTAGGTATGCATGACGGTATATATTTATGAGTGTGGATTAGAAAATGCAATAAATTAAATTAAAAGCCACAAAACACATCTGCAATTTTACTAATTGTTTTAGAAAAGAAGAAAAATGAAACTTTGCAAGTTCAGGCCTAAAATCCTAACTACGAAAAACTCTAACATATCAAACCCGCAGGAGGGCAGAACGCAGCAAACATGGCATATCGCAGTGATCAGGGCCAAGTTACACATTCCAACAGCAGCCATCTTTATTAAGCCCTGCAGAAATAGTTTTTACATAAATATTCCTCTAGGCCAGAAAACTATTCAATTCATTTACATTTGAGTAATTACAAATTCGCTTTCCCAACAGACAGTGATAGTGAGGCGGATTATGAATTGGTCGTATGATAAATTAAAGCTGACGGACAAAACAACGTACTGATGAATGAATCAGAGGTGAGTTTGAAAATGCTCAAACACAAAGGCCTAGATTCACTAAAGGGCAATACGCTTTAACATGCCTTTACTCCAACTAATTTTAAATGGTAGTGAAGGCGTGTTAAAGCGTAGCATCCTTTTGTAATCTGGGCCTGAGTTCTTTACTGACTCCCTATAAAATGATTTATCACCTACAGATGTCTCCTTCCCACCTTCAAGGCCCTACACTCCGCTGCCCCTCTGTATTGCAGATTTGATTTCTCTCTAAATACCCCCTGCTCGTCTCCTGTGCTCTGCTCTTGATGGTCTTCTTTCCACCCCTTTCACCTCTACAGCGCTCTCGCTTAATACCTCCTTTGCTGCCCTCTACCAGTGGAAACACCCTCAGGCCGCGGACATGGTAATATCAGCCGCGCTCCTCAGCGCTCGTGCTCAGCCCCGCCTGTTCAAGCAGGAGCTTTTTTGCGTCCTGTCAGGCAAGGCAGCGAGCACACTTGGGAGGCGTGGCGGGAGGCGGGGCTAGTCCCTCGTTCCCATTGGCTGTTTGCGGTCACGTGACCGGCCCTCCGCTCCTGTAAGCGCGAAAACAAATTAATCTGTCGGCTGCAATTCAGCACGCCTCCTCCGCACGCGCCTGCTAAAGCCACACACATACCAGATGCAGGAGGTAAGTGTGCTGGCTCAGCACGGAATTTTTTACCATGACCAAGGCCTTAGGCTACGGCCCCGCTGCCTGCGCTGCACGCACGTCTGCGAGGCAGGAGGCGCGTGCAGCCGAGTCCCCCGGTCTGCAGGTCACTGCAGAGGGAAAGACAGGGGGGGGGGCCTGACGGGGGAATGACAGGGGCGTGGCCGTGACATCACCCAGCAGGTTCGACCTTATTGGCTGAACCGCCAGGGGGCATGGCCTAGCACTCAGT
Source organism: Ascaphus truei (assembly GCA_036426205.1). Taxonomy (NCBI): domain Eukaryota; kingdom Metazoa; phylum Chordata; class Amphibia; order Anura; family Ascaphidae; genus Ascaphus; species Ascaphus truei. The sequence continues at coordinate 76,425,973 of CM071572.1, forward strand.
CGCGACTCCTGATCTCAATTTTCTTGAGAGCAGGAGTTTGTCGGCGCAGCAGGCCCGGCCCCATTGAGGGGTGGCTCTTGTCCCTGCAGCGTCCGCCACAGCGGGCGCTGCAGTAGCCAGCGGGGACATGGCCTAACCCTCAGCGTACGCCCGGCAACTTCTCCGCCCACCTTCAAATCAAACCTAAAACCACCTTCTCAATGAAGCATTTCAACAAACTGGGCTCATGGCCACTACACCTCACTCACAGGAGTCACATACCCACCATCAAGGCCAGGCACTGCTACCTACTGCACTTCCTCCTTCGCCTACTGTCTGTCTTACAACATGCCGCTCAGATTGTAAACTCTACACAACAGGGATTTCCTTTCCTGTATATTCTATGCACTTTTTGTATTAGAATTCAGTGTGTTCAAAGGGCCACTTTGTAAAGTGCTATAAAAAAAAAAAAAAAGTAAATTACATGCTAAATGGAAAATCAGATTGTTGAAGGTACAATTAATATTAAGCTAAACACGTGATATGAAAGAGTACAATTTTTTTAACCATAAAAATCCCCAAATTTACTTACAATTTTGGTTGCACGAATTAGCCTCTATATCACTCTGTAACTACCATTTAGTCTCTCAGAATTCTCTGCTTGTCTCATTCTGTTTCGTGGCTTCTCCCTCCAAAGTGAGGGCAGGGATAATCAGACTGACATCATTTGCATCCACTTAATCTAACTAGAACGCTTTTCCAAAGGGACCTTCTCTCACTTAGAGAGGTCTGAGGCAGGAGTTGCCAACTCCAGTCCTTAAGGGCCACCAACAGGTCAGGTTTTCAGGATATCCCTGCTTGAACACAGGTGGGTGTGTCATTGACTGAGCCACCTGTTCTGAAGCAGGGATATCCTTAAAACCTGACCTGTTGGTGGCCCTTGAGCACTGGAGTTAGCCACCCCTGGTCTACTGAAGCAATTTTATAACAAAGACGATTGACAGTTCAATTTGTACAAACGTGTGTGTGTATATACATATATATATTTATTTTTTTTAAAGCAGAAACATGATGCTGCTGAGGTTTCCAAAGCCGCTACCAAAAATGGTTTCATTTTACTTGTTGATCTTCTGGTCACAAGTAGCTGTATTTTTCTGTGTGTATGTATGTGTTGAAGGTTTTCAGGATCCATGTGCCAAAGATTCATACAGTACTTTATTTGATGGTTTCACGTTTCCTGATTTTGTTTTTTGTATTTTTATTTTCTAGGCCGCTTCACACAGGACTATAGAACCTCTATTCCCTGCAGCCCGTCTGAAGCCTGTTCTTCCTCTTTAGAATCTTTTTTAATAAACGCCTTTCTACAAAACGTACCAAAGCAAAAATTAAATCCACAGCTAGAAATTGAGATTTTAAAATGTTTGCCATTTTAGATTTGTCACAAGGCATTTCTTACAAATCTCCCTGTAACGAACACATTTAAGATAATTTTTACAGAGTATTACACACTGATCTGTCAGACGTTGGAAACCGCAGAAGGATTTTGCTGACAAGTTGAAGATTTGTTTTTCAACAAAAATATCTATTGTCTCCCGAGGAACACTGAATTTAGCAAACCCTCTTGCTGCAGCCAGTTGGTCTGTAAGATGCTGTAGCAGTGCAGAGATATCTGCTTCGCGGTTTTAATAAGTTTGCACTTTTGATGCAACATCCTGTTGCAGGTTTGCAATTTAAAAAAAAAGCTTTCAGCCCTGTTACATTTTTTCCAACCACTTGTAACAGTTGTTTGAAGATCATACATATAACTTTTGCCTATTTTAAGAAATACAGTATCATGGTGTACAAAATTAGATGGTTTTTGTCAAGCGCAAGTTAGACAGTTGCGCGCAAACAAGGTCACGAGACCTGGTTATCAGGTTGGCTATTTAAATTAAGACTATTGCCATTAATATATATATATATATATATATATATATATATATATATATATATATATTTTATATAAGTGCTTACAATTTCTATTTTATTTTAAAGCAACACTCCTGGTGGATTTCAGTCATCGGGGTGAAACAAAAATAGGAAGTTAGTCCAACATATTTTTTTCCTTTTTGTGTACTTAAGTGATATTTTAATTTCTGAGGCTCAAATGCAAACTGCAATATTAAATACTTGGTTATTTGGTTAACCCTTTGGCCAAAGCGTCATAAGCCTGCATACCAACGTCAAGGTATAACCAAATTAATGCAGGTCCTACACCCTTCCTTTTACCTTTGTAATAGGGGAAGAACCATTCTAGGTCTTGTTCCTGCAGCAAATGAAATGACCTCCCAAGTTAACTAACCAAGTATTTATTATTATTATTGAAGTATTTTACTTTATACTTTTCATCATATATATTTTGTCAATGGGATGTAGCATTGGGCACCCCCTGTCTCTTGTTGTATGCAATTGCCACGCTCAGTAGCTCTGTGGTTGACATAAATATATATTCATCATGTGGTGGGTGTGGGAGTTTGAGCTAGCTGGGAATATGTGTGTTAATCAAATGCAAACTGACAGCTTATATTTCCAAAAGTGCTTTGCTTAAGAATAAAATTGGCGGGGCGTGCCTTTCATTATTGTAACAGGATTGGGTAAAGGAAAATGAAAGATATTCGGATAATTTTTTTAAAAAAAATCCTGTTAGTCAACTTTCAATAAACACATTTGCTGAATGTTACATTGTTCTATGATTTTAGGCAAATAAAAAGAAAATCAAGAACCAAACAATGTGCGATGGCGACTCCGGCATTATCCCGCAATTCCCCCTCCAACTGCAGTGAACATGGCAACCGGACACTACACGGCCTCTGAGTAGCGTCATGACATTAGGTCGCGTCTGGTTGCTATGGCAACGCAGCCTCATTTGACGTCAAGCCGCCATATTCGCTGCCGTTTGAGTGAGAATTGCAGCAGGAGGCCGGGAGATACCGCCCCACCACGCCATCAAGTAAGGATTTTTTCTTCTTCTCCGGGGTTGCCTTCAGTAGAAGGTGGCAACCCTGGGTCTGAGCCCCGCAGGCGCTGTTTTGGTGTGCCAGTTTGAATTCCCCGCTTTCCATGCAGTCTTGGACCTAAGCCCGCCCACCCCCCTCTGATTGGCACAGCCGGGCGAGCCTCCATCAACCCCTCGCCTGGGATTGGCTGTTGCTTGACGGCTCGCGTTGTGATTGGCTGATGGCTCCTCTCAATGATCTGCGGTCTGGGGGGGAAGAGGGAAGATTTGCGACAGGAGGGGGCGTGGCTGTGGGTTTGCGGGGACGTGGCCATGACGTCCTGCGGCTGGTTCGCCCTTATTGGCTGAACCGTCGGCAGGGGCGTGGCCACGCCCCCGTCGCAGATGTCGGGGTCAAATTCTCCTGCCTCCCTGAAAACCTGTCACGCACCGCTGGGGAAAGGTGCGCGACAAGGTAGGGACTGGGACCGGCCGGACTGGGGAGGCGGGGCTTGATAGCACAGCGCACGGCTTGGCAGTGACTGGGACCGCAGCCTGAGGAGCCGGGCAGCACAGCGCAGGCAGACCAACGTAGACAGCGTCGTGAGAGCACGAATCAGAGCTTCGTGCTGGTGGGCTTCAGAGTGGGATCCTACGGAGTTGACAGAGCGAACGTGGTTGCGGGCTTTTCAAAGTTGCTCTTCTCTTAATAACAGAGGACTCGAAAGGGAAGCTGGACGAAGCGGAGAACTTTTTAGGAGAGATACGGACGGAAACAAGACAGAGTTGCACATAGGCGCACATCGAGCTGTGAGTTCTGTGTATCTTACGGAGACAGCGTTGCGTGATCGGCTGAAGCATTCGAGTCCAGGGTGATTCTGCGAGTGAATCTACAGACTTTACGGAGTTACAAACTGGCGGCAGATTCAAAGAGGCTATTGTGTGAATAGCACTTTGGATACCTGGAGAAAACGAGGACAGGGTAAGCCTACTGAACCATGTGCCCAGCACCTAGTGAGACTAGAGACTTCCCCCAGGTCCCCAGTTTAGTGAGTATGTAATTTCTGTGTATTTGCTGGTCCTGCCAGAATAAACCCCGTTTATTTAATTACTTTGTCCTGTGCTTGATGATAGTGATCCCAGGTTTCTTTTGCTGTTAAAAGTACTGGTCTCCCATGACAGGCGGTTCTGTCATAACATGGTTCCTACTTATTAGACAGACATTGCAGGGAGCAATTTATAATTATTGCATCAGAAAGGTGTTCCTGGTGGAAAGACCAGTACAGGGAATCCCCCCAAAAGTCAGTGAAGAATGCTTATTGAAATAACATTTAACATAGTAGATATCTAGAAAAGAAACTTATGAAGTCTTAAAAGGTGAAATTCTACACCAAAACAGCTTAATCACATCATTAAATAACAACCACCTGCAAGCAGTACTGGAAATGTATTAACAAACTTGCAACCCCATAAACCATTCAGCCCTATAAACGGTTGTAGTTTCAGGAGTCAACAGTGAGGGAGACTCAGGTTGCCATTTATTTTCCCAGAATCCTCTGCTTGTGTTGTCCTCAGTTTATTGGCTTTGCCCTTTGGAGTGAGGCCCTGTGACATCAGACGAGAATGAAAATCTAACCGATTCTGCCATGCAGTTCTATCCCAGGTAGCATGGCTTCGGAGAGCAGGGCCGGGGTATAGGTATCCCGTGCCCGCTGGCGGCAGGTGGCCCGGCAGCGAAAGTTGGGCCCCACCTATGGCCAGGACCGGCTGCCAGTACTCTCGCAGCCAGGCCCTGGCTCTCTCTCACATGCCTGTAGGCCTCTATCACTGTCCCTCACCGACAGGCCTCTGAAGTCAACACGCCGGAAGTAGGGTTGGCCCAGCTTCAAGCACGCGCCGGCTCGGCTTGGTCTGCTATACAGACCAAAGTTTCTGAATGTCTCTCTGCTATATCATCCTGGATGGCCCTCCGTCGCCTTAAACTCAACATGGCTAAAACAGAGCTCCTCATACTTCCTCCCAAACCTGGCCCTACTACCTCCTTCCACATTACTGTTGGAACTACGATCATCCACCCAGTAGCCCAAGCACGCTGCCTAGGGGTCACACTCGACTCCTCTCTCACATTGGCCCCTCACATTCAAAACCTGTTGCTTTTTCCTCCGCAATATCACAAAGATACGCCCTTTCCTCTGTTGCTCGACTGCTAAAACTCTGACTCAGGCCCTCATTCTCTCCCGTCTTTAATTACTGTAACCTCCTGCTGTCTGGCCTTCCTGCCTCTCACCTGTATCCCCTACAATCTATCCTAAACGCTGCTGCCAGAATCACTCTACTCTTTCCTAAATCTGTCTCAGCATCTCCCCTCCTGAAATCCCTCTCCTGGCTTCCAATCAAATCCCGCATCTCACACTTCATTCTTCTCCTCACTTTTAAAGCTTTACACTCTTCTGCCCCTCCTTACATCTCAGCCCTAATTTCTCACTATGCACCATCCCGACTCTTGCCTTCTGCTCAAGGATGTCTTCTTTCTACCCCCTTTTTATCTAAAGCCATCTCCCGCCTTAAACCTTTTTCACTGACTGCCCCACACCTCTGGAATGCCCTTCCCCTCAGTACCCGACTAGCACCCTCTCTATCCACCTTTAAGACCCACTTGCTTAAAGAAGCATACGAGTAGCACTGTGAACATTCTGAACACATGATACATAAAGCTTGGCCCCCTGCAGACGCACTTACCAGAACTCCCTCCTACTGTCTCTGTACGTTCTCCCTACCTACCAATTAGATTGTAAGCTCCTCGGGGCAGGGACTCCTCTTCCTTAATGTTATGTTTGTCTAAAGCACTTATTCCCATGATCTGTTATTTATATTATCTGTTATTTATTCGATTACCACATGTATTACTACTGTGAAGCGCTATGTACATTAATGGCGCTATATAAATAAAGACATACAACACAATACAGAGGGCTGCAGCGAGGGAGCGCCGGGCCCAACATGTTGTGCCAGCCGGACAGGCCCCTTGCAGACCATCCTTAAGGTAAAGTTTTTTTAAAGAAGTATGTATTGGGGAGTGGGAGGGGTCTTTTTTGAATATGTATTGGGGGAGTGGGGAGCTTTTTAAATTGTATTTTGTAGGGGGGGATTGAGTGAGAGTAGGGTAATTGACAGAAGGTGGGGCAAGTGAGAGGGGTGGAGAGAGTGAGAGGAAAAGAGGGAGTAAAAGTGAGATGCAGGGGAGATAAAAAATACATACGAGGGGGGGAATGTATTTATCTCCCCTCCGTCTCACTCCCTCTTCCTCACTCACCCCCCTCGTAATCGAGGCAGAGGGAGTGAGATGGATGGGAGAGAAATACATGGGAAGAGGGTGGGAAATAGAGGGGGCTCGTGAGGTGTGAAATGGCGTAGGGAGGCTCGGATGTAACTCTAGGTCCTGGGCCCTGGAAAATCTGTTTGCGGCCCTCTCGGAGAGTGACTAGCTCCTATTTATAACACTTTCAAAAAGGAAAGCAAAGCGTATTTTTATCACTGTCCACGTCTGGACTAAAACATCCATCTCCTATAAACCTCAACTCCTGTTCAAGACTCGAGGGCCTGTGACGTCTTCTCGGCTCTAAAATGACGTTGCTTATTCTGCTTGGAGCACCCATGCTGCTGCAGTAAACATCACGTGAGTGCCATCTCTCCAGTTGCTAGGTGTCTCTCTAATATTAGACACTTCCTTGTTTTGGTCCACACAAAATGTCATCTTGCAACACACAAGGCAACAAACCATTATACTAAATTGAAAGCTCCCTGCGTGTTAATAAAACCCAAGTGACATCAGTTTTCACACAAAGACGTTATATACAAACATGATTATTTTTTTTCACTTTTAGGTTTTATTTCCAAAAACAAAAATATATATATCTACTCAAGAATTGCTGATGTTCTCAATTTTTAGAAAAAACACACATTTCTCCTGCGCGGTTTTAGATCAGCATTAACAGAGCACAAGCTTATTAATTAAAGTGTAAAATAAAAATGCATTTGCACCAATTCTTTGAGACTTTTGTCGGTGTAGTTTTACATAAAGCAATGTGATACGTTTAAATGGAGTTGAGATATCTTGGTGACCAGCTTCAAAGGGTTTTTAAATAACATAGTCAACAGAATCCCTTTGGTGCCCTTGGACACAGTGTACATCACAGGACCGGCACACCCACAGCCCTTATGACGTACCCAGTACGTCATGGAACGATGCTTGGATCACGATCCGCCCTGTAAGAGGAGAACCCTCTCCTTCCATCGATGTGAGGGCCGAGGAGCGACGAGATGAGGACTAAATGCAGCATGGGGCCGCAGGTGACAGGAGCTCTGGAACTGAAGGGGTTAGTTCTACCCTTGTTGCCAGATATGGAGGCTTTTATAAACTTCAAATCAACCTTTGACGAAACTGGGAAATCTTCAGTCCCACTACATAAATGCCGCCCTTAAAGTTATAATCTTGTCTGGAAACCATTAGGCCCTCATTAGCCTAACAGTTATGTTTGAGGGGAGTAAGGGATTGACGAAATATAGGACGTTCCAGTTTACAGAAGTCGGTTACATTGGCAAGTGTTTTTTGTATATATGCATTTTATTTTAATTGCTATGAGGGACAGCCCCTCTTACAAATTAGCTTGGGGTTTTTAGAAGTGCATCATGTCCTAGACAATAGTACAAAATGTTGATTTTTGTATTGTGGGCATCTTAACCCCTTCGCTGCAAGGAGTCACCAGCAGTTGTGGTAAATACAGGTACATTATATACATGCAGCCAACATTATAACCTGCATGTATATTTTGTTAAGATCTGTCATCGCCAATGAGAGCGACACCTCAATGAAACTTGCATTTATTAATCCCCATCTGTAGACTTGTAATGGTCATCATCAACAGTGGAATAGATGTGTCCTTCATTGCTGAGAAATTCCACGACTTGCCTGAGTGAAGACAACATTTAAAATAAGCATAGAAATGTTGCACCTTGCTGTGTACATGCATCAAATACTACAATGGAATAACGAAGGGTGTTTTTGAACCGTGTTCCCTATGACCTTGTGGTAATGCAGACGTTATCAGAAGTTCCAAGAAAAAAACTGAATCATGGCAGATACTTCCATTGTCACCGTAATCGGATTTTGCTTTTAAGAATTAGATTTATCAAACTACATATCACATTGTAAACTTCTGCTTTCTAGTGTGTGGAAAATCAGCTCGAAATTAGTGCGGAAAAGAAATGAAATAATAAATAATAAAACATTTTCCATCACTGGTCCCGGTATCCCTGTGCAGTTTAAATGTCCCTGACAAGCTGGCCAATAGGGAGCCGCACTGGATGAAGTCATGGTTTTCTATTGGCCCATGTGACGCAGGACATTTAAAGCCGCCATTGTTAGGACCACATCTTCCCTGGCTGCAGAAATACCCCATCAGAGGTAAGAATCTCTGGAAGCATGAAGCCCCCAGAGCTGAACAGTTCAGCTTCCGGGACCCCCTGCTTCAAACATGCAACAGTAGTAATAATAATAATAATAATAATAATAAACAGTACAGCATGTAGTGCTGCTTTAAAATGTCAGATTGAATAGTGCATGGTATATGGAAAGGAATGTCAGCAGTTTAAAGCCTGTGGTTTAATCAATGCTGTTTAGTTGTTTCTAAATAAATGGACACTGCAGAAATCCACAAAATAACCAGTTTACTCTAAATAGAGTAAAAATGTTTCAGCGCTACTTTTCTTCATTTGGAACATAAATGCAAGAAACACACCGTTCAATTAATTTAGCAATTGAAACGGGATCAAGAAAAACAGCCCTGAGAAAAGGCTATAGCAGCTTGTTATCTTTTAAGAAACACTAATAAAAGCAAGAATAAATATGACAATTCATTATACTTTAAAAAAAAAAAAGTTATATCACTTGGAGAACATTAAAATCCATTTGTAGAAAAGGAATAGATGTAATAAGCATGTAAACCAGGAGTGGCCAACACCAGTCCTCAAGGGCCACCAACAGGTCAGGTTTTCAGGATACCCCTGCTTCAGCACAGGTGGCTCAATCAGGACTAAGCCACCTATGCTGAAGCAGGGATATCCTGTAAACCTGAAGGTAGTGTGGTAGCCCTCGAGTTGTCCACTCCTGATATAAACGATCTTTTAAGACGTATATGGAGGATGGTGGTTTATCACAAGGGTGTGCAAACTGGGGGGCACGCGAGAGATTGTCCTGGGGGGCGCGGGCAGTTGCAGAGGTCCCGCGCTCTTCCCCAAGGCATTTAAATTAAAAGCCGGGGGATCTCGTGTGGCCTCTGTAACTCACTTACTGGGATTCATATGCGTGGTGTGACGCGTCGCCACGGCAATGCGGTATCAAATGACGCCGTGGGGTCAAGATGTGACGTTACATGACCCCGCAGCGGCAATTGACACTGGAAAACGATAAGGGGGGCGCAGCTCCAATAGTTTGCGCACCCCTGATTTATCACACCACATTTTACCAAAAGTAGACACTCCGCAGGAATATACCAATCATACAAATGGATTTAGAAATTGCCACCACACATTATGCAGAGGCTAATTATCCAAGATACCATCTACTTTCAGAACACTTACCTGATGCTGTTCACATTCATTCCCTGCTGTTTTGTTTGCAGGTCTTCAAAGCTCATTCCTTCAGGCCCTTTGTAGCTTCTGATCAAATTCAAAATCTGGAGGATCGGAAAAAAATAAATAAATTAATAATATTAATAAATCAGATAGTTAAAGCCCCATTTCATAGTCTTACATTTTGTAATAACATGGGGGGCCATTTCGAGTAAGACTGCAGCAGTCTCAGCTCCCCAGTGCCATTCTAGCGTTCACTTACACTGGAATACACGGGTTATCGCGCATGATCCCACTTTAGCTGATAACGCGGGCTGGTAATGCTATAGCTCCTATCAGAGATTAGTGAATTTCCCCCTTCAAGTCAGAGCACCCTATTCAATGAATGTCGTGTTTTCGTTAATGTGGGAAGATTGGAAAGTAAGAGGGGAGCTACGGTTCCTACACAAGCAATCACAATGCTGGAACATCCATTGCACTTTTGCTTTAAGACAGGGTTTAATTTGACAGTTACAACTAATGGAGAGAATTGGCAATTACAAGAGTGTATGAAACGCTGGGAATTGCTGCACTTTAACCTATTGTATGCGAGAGGACCTGCAAACAGTGGATACAGCAAATATCTGCGTGTTAATTCAAAGGTGCAGTCTCTCTTCGGACCAAAATGAACAGTGGCAGCAACACGAGTTAAAAACGGAGTGAATTTACAAAACTTCTAGACCCCTATACGCAGTGGTCGACAAATCGCCAAAAAATCTACTCGCCCAACAAAAAAATCTACTCGCCGCCTAGTACCAAACGTGTGATGCCTGGGCCAATAGGAGCTCGCCACGATGTTAAATCCACTCGCCCGGGGCGTGTAAATGTATAGGTTTGTCGAACACTGTATATACGTATGCAAGTCTTTATCTAAGTTAGAAACTAAAAGAAGTGCATGTCCCCATAGTGTGATGACATTTTATATTTTAATACAACGTTTGATGGCACTATGGGGACATGCGCTTTTTGTTTACTGATTTCTACTCTGGATGTGGGTTTCATCCAACAAAGCTTCAGCTGACCCAGCTAACAAATTTGGCGATCCAGTTTCTCTCAATGGACATCTGATCCATTAGCATCCAATATACCCATTGCTTTTTTCCAACTATAGTGGGGGTTTTTTGAGGGGGGGGGGGGGGGGGGCTTACTCTATCATTAACTCTGGACAGAAAGGACATTTTGTGTTTGATTTGACTTTTGCAGAAAGCACTTTTTCAGTTGAAGGCTGTTTCGCCACGCTTTGCAATTATGTGTTATATTTGTAACACTGGTCGGGGTTATCATCGTTATGACAGACAGGCCCCCTTCCTCCCATCATTGGCTATAGACAGGGCTCGACAGTCTAAAAAAAAAAAACCCCACTAGCCAAAAAACAAAAAAACTCGCTCCCCAAAAACTATCACCCTTCCTCACGAGTCTTACCTGCAGCGTGGTGCGGTGTCTCCCGGCATTTTCCTGCAACTTGAGACCGTCTCCTCAGCAGCTACTGTGAAAATGGCTGCAGCGTTGCCATGACAACAGGACGCTACGCCGTGTCAAGTTGTCATGGCAACTTGATGCCGCGTGACGTCACGTAGCTTCCCATTGTCATTTGACACCTCACAGCCATTTTCATAGGAGCTGCAGGGGAGACAGTCGCAAGTTTTATGGGAAAGCAGGCGAATGCTGGGAGACGCTGCAGGTAAGACTCGCCAACAGGCACAATGCACTTGTCGAGCCCTGGTTATAGAGGTACAGGGTAAACACAACACACGCACCGCCCTCCCTGAACCCGAAGACAAGATAAAAAGAAAAAAAATCCTCTTCATTTTACCAAGACTTAAAGAAATCATATTTTATCAGTTTTGGTTTTATTTATTTTTTTATTTTTAAAGGGAAGACAATGACATTCATAAACGGTTCGTGTTTCCCAAACTAAAATGGGATTGCACCGTTTAAAAAACAGCTCAATGACAAGCCAGCCTTTGTATACCCTGATCGGTTCTGTGACATAGACTATATACAGTACACAATATAAATGTATTTTCACTGCAGTTACCTGGCTTTGGTGTGCTGTCAGGCCATTTGTTTGCAGGTCATTGCCGCCTCCCATGTCTCCCATCCCAATGCGCCCAGGGGTCTGAAGGGCTGATCCTCCGACCGCAGGCTAAAAAATCAAATAAAAAAGGAGGCAGAGTTTTATTATTATAATTTATTTTCTTTACTGTGGGGAAACCTACCCCACAGACTTGTATCCAGCAGCCACTGTCATCGGTAACTGTATCAGGCAGTGGAACACACAGTTCATGTGATGTGGTAGGTAAATGTCCTGCATGGTTTTTGGGGGAGGAGAGGAGACGTGTGACTAAAAGGAATGAGGGGGATTAAATGGATGCAATTTTAATGGTTGCTTCTTTCATGTAGACTTCCACTATCCATCACCTGTTCGTATAAGAGAGGGGGTGGCGGGGAGAAGATATCTGTAATGTAGTGCAACCAATCACAAAGCATTAAAGGGGCCAAAATTAACCAATGGCGGTGCTAAAACACCTGGTGGCAAAATACTGCAAGCCACCGAGTCCAGGCCAATGGGGTCGCTGTTACCACAATAACATGGCCTTTAGTTTTCCCATTCCAACATGGAAAGGAAGTCCTCCTGCTCCGTAATGACCACAGAAGCAGTTCTTACAGAGGAGCAGATCTCAAAGCTAAGGACAACAAAAGGTCATCTAAAAGGTTAATGGATTCAAGCTGGGAGAAATATTTTAACGTTAGTTTGTAACAAACCTAAAAGTGGATAACCAGAATCCATAACATACCTTCGTTCCCTGTTTGTTGAGGCTCATGTGTGAATGAACAACTTCAAGCATGTGTGAAATAAACTCGTTCATATCTTCAATGGGAACGATCTTAAACGCTACAAGACTCTTCTTGTTCTAGATGGGAAGAAAAATAAAGGCGACGCTGTTTGTTTGATCCATTATAGCATTATAAACCTACATTAGAATAATTAACAGATGCTGTGTGAATACTGTTCGCTTTTTAGGCAATTGCTATTTTATATACTGGAGCACTGACACTTTATGCCAGAACATTTGTCAACTTTAGCATTTTTTCTCGTCGCTCTGCTGCTATAGGTCAGCTTAAGGCTACGGCCCCGCTGCCTCAGACAGCGCGCCCGCACTGAAAACAGGCGGCGCGTTGAGGCACTTCACGCTATCTGCGGTCCATAGGGAGCATTTTTGGCCAAAACGGTTCGGAGGGGGCGTGGCCATGACAGGGGGCAGGGCCAAAACAAGCACAACAAAGAGCTCACAGCACTGCAGAAGCCCAAGGGTGGGTGGGTGTGTGTGGTGTGTGTTTAAAAGCAATTTAACTACTGTTTGCAAGTTTGAAGTTTTCCCTCTTCCTGGTTTGAAAATTATACCCTCCCACTGGCTATCACTAGCTGGCTTGCCATTGGTTGATGGGAGCCAGTCTGTGATAGTCTCCCTCGCGCACCATGTGACGCGTCGCCGCACAGGAACACGATCCTCGTGTATTCCCTGCTGGCTGACGCGTCACAGCAAGTAGTCAGCTGTGCAGTGAGGAGGGACTGGGACCGGCTCGGGAGGCTACAAGGAGATGGAGAGTAGCGCTCTCGCGGCCCACCGGACGCAGCGGGACCCAGCCCTAGGCTGCACTTATAGTGCCGGCGACGGCGCTACCAAAATTCTGGTAGTCCGTGGAATTTGATTTTTGGAGAGACGGTCTCCATATGTGACTGGCTATAAGCCAATCAGGGAGCTTCTCTGCCCGTCTGCCTTCCCCCTTGGTGACGTCACTGGCCTTGCAGCCAACAAAGTCTCCAGAATCTGAAATACAACTTTCGCAATGGCGACGGGTGACGTAATTGGTCGCGTCGCCGGCTGTATAAGCGCAGCCTAATGCGAGCCCCTGGGAGGGAGTCAAACTCGTTGATCTTTATTCGGGGTTGCCTACCCAATGCTGTACGTCAAGATACCTTTTCTTCTAACTTCTATGCCTGAATCACAGACTGTGCCCCACACCGTAGAAAACATTTTACTTCAAAGTCAAGAAGCCATACAAGCAAAGGATTCTGGGAGCAGGTCAGAAAAGGGAGCACAGAAGTATATGAAACGAGGTCTGTTGCCAGGACACTTACCTGGAAGGATCGAAGGTGACCGGCTACTTTAACATAACTCCCAGGAGGAACCACAATATTTTCACTGCTTGCCTCCTGCAAACAAAATGTTTCAGGTTTAAGTAGCACACAATATTGTGTGCAATAAGTGCCACACAGTATTCAAAGTTCATGAATATTCTTTTAACCGCTCCCATGGCTCCTCTTTTAAAAAGGACATTTTTAAAAATATATAAAATAACTCAAAACCCACAGTACCATACCGGAAATCTTAATTTTGTGCAGAGGCCCTTGCAAAGTAGAATCTATTGGGAATTAGGTGACTTGTTAGTCAAGCCACTAGGCTTTTATGCCTCATAAAAAAAAATTTAAAAAATGGAAGAAGTGGTTACATTTTCTCTTCAGTAAAAAAAAAACCCCAACAAAGGGTGCTAAAAATGGTAAATGTGGCCTGTTGCAGTTTTCAGATGCCAGTACGTTACAGAAAAACACAGTACATGTTGCCAAGTGAAATAGGACCTTTAAGCCTTTTGGTGCAAACACGATCTCCCCCTAGAGAACAAGCAAAATTCATAGGAAATCCCCTCAGTCATAAGGGCACCTTAAAGGCTAGGTAAGCTGATCAATATGTAAGTGTAGATCAGTAGGTTTTTCTTACGTCTGTGTCCACCCACTGCCTGATGTCCATCGGTGCTGCTGTCATGTCGTCCACTTTGTACAAGATGTTTGTTGGTGCTTTTTCTGCATGTCTAACGATTCCTACAATTGTGACCTGCAAGAGAAGAAAAAAAATACATTTTTTTTGTTACTCTATTGCAATTTAAAACTAAAAGATAATTGCTCATGTGTAGAGTAAACAAGTACTTCATTATTAGGAGATACCCTTTTTATTTGGACTAATAGATATTAAAAGACAAGCTTTCGAGAGTTCTCTTCCTCTGGTCCAGAAATACTGATTTTCACCACAATCTAAATGTCTTATTATCTAACCCCCACAAATCCTCTCAAATGCTTCACAAACAAGAACAGTAATGAGACACAGACTCTGCAAACAAATTCAGCATGTAAACACAAGATAGTCTGATTCAAGGGAAGGCGTATATAACAGCTCCTCTGGCAACAAAGGGGTTAAATAGGCATTTTGTTGTACGTACCTGTGAAAGCTCCACCTCCCCTATCCTGAACACCTCATCGCTCTGGATGGCAGAGAGTAGCTGCGACACTGTACATGGCACTATCTGCTGTGCTCTGGATCTCTGGAAAAGAAGGTGAAGGAGATCAGAGTTATACATAAAACTCAGGTTGTCACATTTGTTACCTCCTCACACCGACACTGGAAAAGTGTCCACTTCCGTTATGTCACTGCGCGTCATCCATTAGGAGGCAAAAAAAAAGTATAAAAGAAAAAAACTAAGTATTTAAAGTTCTAAAGCAAGTTAATTGACACCTAGCAATATTAGACACTGTGCCCCCATCATAACAACACCTGAGCATTTATTTAAACTTATGGGGGCAGGCAAGGCTACGGCCCCAGTGCTCATTTATGGACGCGCGCCTGGCGGTGCGTGCACAGATTACGTCCGTGATCTGCGGTCTGTAGGGGAACTATGGGATGCGCCTTAAAATCGATGTTAAAAAAAATAAAATAAAAATTACGAGTCTGCCAGGGGGCGCTGCTGGAACAACCGCAGCCGGAACGTTTCCAGCGCCCAGCAGTATCTGTGCAGTCTTACACGGGTCCGACTGTCTTGTGGGAAAATGTTAAAGGTACGGGAACTGCAGGAGGTGCGCAACAAGATCGCGGAAGACAACGCAAGTATCACATGATCCAATGAATGAATGACGGAATTACGCTGCGGACAACCATAGCGCCGAGCATAAAGTTGTACTGTAATATAATATGGTGTAGTGCAGGCCTGCACAACTTGTAAAGCGAGAAGGGCCGAACTGCGCCAAGAAAAACAGATTCGGGCCGCACGGGTAAAATCATCATCATCATCATCATCTCCTCCAGCACCCCTCATCAATCTCTCCCAGCACCCCATCATCCTCATATCTCTCCCAGCACCCCTGATCATCCTCATATCTCCCCCAGCACTCATCTTCATATATCTCCCCCTGCACCCCTCATCCTCAACCTTTGCGAGACTCACCCTCACACCCCCATCCCTCCCCCCGTCACCCATACACAATACTCCCCCTCCACATAACACACAATACCCCCCTGCAGACCACACACATCCCACCCCCCTGCACCTCACCCCCTCTGCACCTCACCTCACTCTCCCCCCTGCACCTCATCTCACTCCCCTGCATCTCCCCCCCTGCACCTCTCCCCACATCACTCTCCCCCTGCACCTCACATCACCACTCTGACACTCTGCCACTAGCTCTGAGGAGCAGCTGCAGGGGGGGAGGGAGGGGGTGTCCTACCTTTCACTGTGGAGCATGGCTGGAGGGGGGGAAGCCATCTTGGGCCCTGGCTACAGGCACCTCACTTCCTGCTCTCACCAACAGGCTCCGCTGTCACTAACCCCGCCCTCACCCTCTGCAATCAGACCGGCCTTAGCTCTGTTCCTTCTCTCCTCTCTGCCTGCAGGGGATCGCATCAAAGTGCTGGTGCTCCTTCCGTAATAGGCAGAGCGGGCTCAGGGGGTTGGAGGGAGGGCATCACAATGCTAGTGCTCCTTCAATGTGTCGGCAGAGCGGGCTCAAGAGGGGGTGGAGAGCGTGTCAAAATGCTGGCGCTCCTTCCCTCCTGTGTCTGCAGAGCGGGCTGGGGGGGGGGGGGGTGGAGGGCATCGCGGGCCGCACAGGGAGTCCAGGCGGGCCGCATGTTGTGCAGGCCTGGTGTAGTGTAATCACTGTATGGATAAATGTATGCTATTGTCTGCTAGTAAAAACATTTTTTCTGCATATTGAATATAGTCCGTTCCCCCCCAAAAAATGTTTATTAAATCAAGGGTGCGTCTTACAATCGAGGAAGTACGGTAAAACAAACATTTGCATATGTAGCAGTGTGTGCAGTATCTCCAACTGTTGTTTTCAATAGAACTACTGTTACACACGACCCCTTAAAAGGGTTGAAACATTTACTAGATGTGTACCTGTAGTGTAATCTATTATTTCTTGCTTCATCATAAAGAGGGCCCACACAAGTACATTTATACGTTTCCATCAAAATCCCAGGTCACAAAACTTAATATTCAGCTCAGATTACAAAAAAATAAAAAAAATAAAACTAAGTTCTTATGCAATCTCAACCTGACCTGTTTGTTTTTTTCACTTTGTCAGAAATGGTTTTTCAAAACTACACAAAATGATAGAAACTAGTCTATGGAAGTGATAAATACTTACCAGCGGCAATTTCCTAGTAAAAAAAAAGTCACTGCTGCAGAAAGATTATACAAAGCAAGGACTATAGAAATGTTCATCTAAAATTAATATGGTATCTGCAATCTTGTACTTTAAAGATGAACTAAAACCGTCTATGCAGATAAGGTTAGGCAATAAAACATTTCTCAAATGATATTAAGAAATGTATTGCAAAAACAGGTGTACAGAAACTAAATCAGTTTTTTTTTCCCCCCACATAAAATAAATAAATTATTAAATAAACTTCTGAGCCCATTTAAATCGGGGCCTAAAAAGGTACAAAAAATAAAACACTATATTTTGTTTCCTCATTTATTACAAACATGTTATTAATCAAATTATATTTTAACAAAATATGTACTTTCCCCTCACCACATACCAGTGATGGGGACGAGGAAGGGGGCAATCCGTGCAATGCATTTCCTCCAAGGAGGGTCTGTCAGGGAGCGGAGGGTGAAGGAGAGGTGCCAAGATCCTGTTTACATTGGCATATGTCTAGTACGAAGCTACCTAGTCTGAAACTGCATGTCACCAACTGGCCATAACATGCCAAGAACACCCATGGCTGACAACCAAACTGCAATGAGACATTTGTGTTTCCTTCTCTTCAATTGTTCCACCTAACCCATCTGTGCACACAATTGGGCAAAATACCGATATGATCGTAATATTGTTAGAAACCACACACGAGCACTCAACGTGCCCGGATACGGCAACACACTTTAATTTGCTCATTTAAATGTGTATCACCAACATTTATATTTCTAACACACATTGGCATACCCACAGGTAGGACAACTTCTACAACACAAATAAAAGCTCCTGCTGTCCAGCCTTCCTGCCTCTCACCTGTCTCCCCTACAATCTATCCTAAACGCTGCTGCCAGAATCACTCTGCTCTTTCCTAGATCTGTCTCAGCATCTCCCCTGCTGAAATCACTCTCCTGGCTTCCGATCAAATCCCGCATCTCACACTCCATTCTTCTCCTCACTTTTAAAGCTTTACACTCTTCTGCCCCTCCTTACATCTCAGCCCTAATTTCTCGCTATGCACCATCCCGACTCTTGCCTTCTGCTCAAGGATATCTTCTTTCTACCCCCTTTGTATCTAAAGCCCTCTCCCGCCTTAAACCTTTCTCACCGACTGCCCCACACCTCTGGAATGCCCTTCCCCTCAGTACCCGACTAGCACCTCTCTATCCACCTTTAACACCCACCTTAAGACACACTTGCTTAAAGAAGCATATGAATAGGACTGTGGATATTCTGAACACATGATACATAAAGCTTGGCCCCCTGCAGACGCACTTACCAGAACTCCCTCCTACTGTCTCTGTACGTTCTCCCTACCTACCAATTAGACTGTAAGCTCCTCGGGGCAGGGACTCCTCTTCCTTAATGTTACTTTGACGTCTAAAGCACTTATTCCCATGATCTGTTATTTATATTATCTGTTATTTATTTGATTACCACGTGTATTACTACTGTGAAGCGCTATGTACATTAATGGCGCTATATAAATAAAGACATACACTACACAAGTCAAACAGGGGGGGGGACAGAAACACTAACAACCCATATCATAGGAGCCGGCAAATCCACGTGAAACTATTACATATCATTCGGTAGGCAAACTGCTTACACAAAATACACATACTAAAACGTCAGCACATACCAATACATCAATAACTGCTTACAATATAGATCTTCACAGGCAATGATTATTAAACGAGGAGAAATCAGTTTAGCACGACATACAGAAACTAGGTCCTTGTACAGGAAGGTGCAACTTCTTTCAGGTAATCACATTAACGGGCCAACATTTCTCAAACAAACCATCTTTCATATGACGGGACTCCGGTGGGTAGAAACCATGGCTGGATAAGAATAAGCATTCATTCACACTTCAATATATTTAATACAGCCAATAAAAGGAGAACGTTAATTTGAGAAATGTTGGCACGCCAATGTGATAACCCGAGCGAGAGAAAGACTCACCTCCCATGTGTGTGCCTGTATAGTGATATCTGCTTCTGTGCAATCACTGGGCAGTAACCTGAATACAGACATGCGCTCATGGGACGTGTTAGTATGTGTACAGTGGTGTAGGACGTGCTTAGCCCGAGTGGTAGGCTGTACATTGGAATAACTTGTCCTGTACTTAGATTTGTGTTGGAGAAGTTAGTCTACCTGTGGGTGTGCGTGATATATATATATATCTTCCGTTGTTATTGTGGGAGGCTGCAAGCATTTGTTTAGCAAAGCTTCAGCAACGGATTGTTTTAGAGCGGACATCTTTTTCTCTGACCCATACTATTACACACCGATTTCTTCTCGCCTTGTGTTGCTGCGGGTGACCCGAACCCTCCAGGTGACTGCGTGTAGCCGCCGCCGCCGCCGCCGCCTCCTCCTCCTCCCATTCCCGAGCCGCCGTAACCGCCATCGAAGCCACCTGAAATGCCACATTGTGACGGTTACCGGCGCAGTCCCACCAAGGGCCAAACTAAACACGGTGACATGCAGCAGCACGTCGTGTACATGTTACACACGCAAGCACCGCACGGGTTAACTAGACACGAATAACCCGCAGCCCCAGTCACGTGAATACTCATTACCGTTATTTACCGGACTCACCGTGACTGTTCCACATGCTCGCGCTTCTCCTCAGCAGACACAGACACCGCGCGCGAAGCTCACGTCACAGCATCTCTTGCCGCGCAAAACTCGCCCAGCCAACCAGAGCTGAGTCCAGTGCAGCGCGCAGCCAATGAGACGCAAGGGAAATGCAGCAACAGAGCAGCCACAAGCGGCCATCATTGGGTGGGTTGATACCGTTGCGCAGTAATGGAAGCCGGGGCGGCCATATTTTTTCAGGGCAGATGAGAGTTTTTGTTGTTGTTGTGTGCATCATCTAATCTTTATTGTAATTTTACCAACGCAACAACACGGTGATTAGTTTTCCCCGCGCATTCATGGTTGTAACACAAAAACGAGCGATTCTTTCATTATTTTAGATATGAATCATCTCACAAGCAGTATATTGAGATATATATCTTCATTTTTTCACCCTAATAAAATATTCAGCATTAAGTCTTCCAGTGTTTTTAATTCCCACATAAATATTCATGTTAATTGACTGTAATTAGCAGGTACAAATAAAAAGCTGTGTGTGCTGAGCACGCGCATAGTAAGTGAAACTTCTTTGACTTTTGTCACAGAAATTGTATTTGTGTTGGTGATGTTATAATTAAAAATCAAAATACAATTTCAGTTACAAAACGCAAATAAATTTGACTTAGAATGCGCGTGCTCGGCACACATCCCATGTATTAGCTATTTGCACTAAGTGTGAATTCCTTGTGTGTATGTGTGTCAGTGTGTGTGTATGTCAGTCAGTGTGTGTGTGTGTATGTCAGTCAGTCAGTCAGTCAGTCAGTGTGTGTGTCAGTCAGTGTGTGTGTGTGTGTGTCCGTCAGTGTGTGTGTATGTGTGTCAGTCAGTGTGTATGTGTATTTGTGTCAGTGTGTATGTGTAAGTCAGTGTGTGTGTCAGTCAGTGTGTGGGGTGGGTTGTGGGGTGGCTCAGAGTGTGCGGGGGGGTGGGTGAGTCAGTCAGTGTGCGGGAGGGGTGTCAGTCAGTCATGTGCGGAGGTGTGTTGAGTCAGTCATTGTGCGGGGAATGGTGGGTCAGTCAGTCAGGTGTGCGGGGTGGTGTGGGTGGTCGTCAGTAGTGTGCGGGGAGGTGTGGGTGGGTCAGTTCTAGTGTGCGGGGAGGGGTTGGTGGGTCAGTCAGTCAGTGTGGCGGGGTAGGTGTGGGTGGTCAGTCAGTCAGTGCGGGAGGAGGTGTGGGTGGGTCAGTCAGTCAGTGTGCGGGAGGTGTGGGTGAGTCAGTCAGTGTGCGGGGAGGTGTGGGTGGGTCAGTCAGTCAGGGTGTGGGTGGGTCAGTCAGTCAGTCAGTGTGCGGGAGGGTGGTGGGTCATCGTCAGTGTCGGGGAGGTGTGGGTGTGGTCAGTCAGTCAGTGGGTGCGGGAGGTGTGGGTGGGTCAGTCAGTCCAGTGTGCGGGGAGGTGTGGGTGGTCGTCAGTCATCAGTGTGCGGGGAGTGTGGGGTGGGTGGGTCAGTCATCAGTGTGCGGGGAGGTGTGGGTGGTCATCAACAGTGTGGCGGGGAGTGGGGTGGGTCATCAGTCAGTGTGCGGTGGTGGGTCAGTAGTCAGTGGCGGGAGTGTGGGTGGAGTCAGTCGATGTGTTCGGGAGGTGGGTGGGGTCGTCAGTCATGGGCGGGGGAGGTGTGGTGGTCAGTCAGTCAGTGGGGGTGGGGTCAATCAGTGTTGGGGGGGGGGCAGTAAGTGTGGTGGGGGGGGGGTAAGTCGTGTGTGTGGGGGGGGTGTGGGTGGTGTAGTCAGTGTGTGTGTGGGGTGGGTGGGTCAGTCAGTGGTGGGGGGGTGGTCAGTCAGTGTGTGGGGGGGGGTCAGTCATGTGTGTGTGGGGGGGGTCAGTCAGTTGTGTGTGGGGGGGGGGGTCAGTCAGTGTGTGGGGGGGTGGGGTAGTGTGTGGGGGGGGGTGAGTCAGTTGTGTGGGGGGGGGGGATGGGGGTCAGTCAGTGTGTGGGGGGGGGTGTCAGTGTGTGTGTGTGTCAGTCAGTGTGTATGTGAGTCAGTGTGTGTCTGTATGTGAGTCAGTATGTGTGTATGTGAGTCAGTATGTGTGTATGTGTCAGTGTGTATGTATGTGTGTGTGTGTGTCCTGCCCCCCTCTCTCCTGACTCTCCCCATTCCTACCAGATCGCGGCACAGAGGAGATGGAGGCAGTGTCGGCGGGGGGAGAGGGAGAAGCGCGTCATCGTCAGCTGGAGCCGACTCGGAGGCTTCTGATGGTGCTGTGGGGGACGCAGCGCACTCATCACCCCCCCCCCCCCCCCTTACATCTGCCTGGTTTCTGACACTAAATAATCAGATTGTCGGACATTATTTTCCCTTGTGCATTTTGTAAGTTTGGGGTAAAAACCTTGTTGAAAAACATCATTGTTAGGAAAAGGAACTTTGCGTTAGTGCACAGTGCCGCTGTTTTTCAGCTGCATGTTGATTGGGGCTTTTGCAGGTGTATATAGTGGGTCATGTACCCCCGGGGTTCTTTGAAAAGAAACGAGAGAAGCCGTGGTTCAGAGAGAACTTCAACAAACGCTACATGAAGATCATACAAAAGCACCACAAGGTGATTCAGGGACAATTCTTTGGACATCATCACACGGACAGCTTCCGAATGTTCTACAGCGACACAGGTAACGGTCATGCTGAAGATGACCTAATGGGGTCAGACCTAGAGTGACCTAATAACAGTGTCATGTTGAATGGATTAAAGGGTCAATTACAGTTACTGCAGAAGCAAAGTGACCTAATGACTGTGACATCTAAAACAGCAATCCTCTCCCCAAATTGTTATATATATTTTTTACTTACCTGAACTAAGGGGGCTCCCAAAGGTGTTTTGTGCTGTCCCCCCCCCCCAATCTCCAAGACATTTAATTTTTTTTGTGCCAGTTTGAGACACAAAAGAAAAATAGAAATATGACCATAGGGTCAGACATAGTGTCCCAACACCATCTTCCAATTAAACGTGGGGTGACTCAGTCTTGGGGATTTAAAATCTAATTGCATTCCTTAGCATGGGAAATATGGCCACCTCAAAGTTGATGATACCTGCTTATTACCGATAACCTCACAAGTACCTTATTGCACTAGACCGCAAAGGAATGGATCACGAAATCAAAGCACTGATACTTCACCATCTCTCCTCCTTGCCCATTTCTTTCTCCACCCAGGTACCCCCATTAGCAGCATGTTTATTGCCCCTGGGGTAACTCCATGGAAGACCACACTGCCCGGGGTGGACAACGGAGCAAACAACCCTGGAATCAGAGTCTTTGACTATGACAGAGGAAGTCTTCAGGTTTTAGTAAGTGGCATCTGGTATCTTGTTTTACATCGGAGTAGGAATCTTTGTTCTGGATTCCATATGGATTTAATGCTGTGTCTGCCTCATCCCACCTCTAGTCCTGAGTCTCCCGTACAGACTGATAACCTGTGCCTGGTCTCCATGTGGATTTAGAGCCTGTGCCTGTTCTCAACATGAATGTAGAGTCATGTGCCTGCTTTCCACTGGGATCTAGACCTGTGTGTCCAATCTTCATGTGGATCTAGAGCAGTGGCTCCCAACCTTTTTACATTGTGCACCCCCTGCTAAAATATATTTGTTCCGTGAACCCCTAATTAATAAATCTTATTGCCTATTCATCTGACTACTGATCACAAACTTGTTTGACCAATCCGAGGCAGTATTGTGTCCTGAACCCGTGGGGGGAATACACTCTGAATAAGGCCACAAACTGCCCTTCAGTGGGTGTAGACAGCATGGGTGTTACAGCTGTCAATTATTGCGAGAGCTTCCAAAGTCACGCCCTACAATGCCTTGCTGCTGTAGATTTAAAACATTGTGCTACTATGGTGCAGTTTGGGGCCTTAGTGCGCAGTCCCCACACAGGCTCAGGAACCCAATATACTGCCTGTGATCTGCCATGCCAGATTTTGTTTGCCAACCCCTTGGAGACACCTCGCAAACCCTGTTGGGAATTGCTGATCTAGTACAGTGTGTCTGGTCAGCACATGGATCTAGTCTTATATCTTGTCTTCACATGGATCTAGAATCATGTATTCAGCAAAGCATTGATCTAGAGTCCAAGATCTGGTTTCCATGTAGACTTGTAGACCTAGGTCTCATTCCATTATATGGTACTCATCCTCTATGTGGTTTCCATATGGACTTCATCTATAGTTCTGGGTCTGTTTTCCGTATGGACCTAAAAATACAACAACAGTTAAACTATTAGATAAAACAGCTCCTCCAAGTTCTCTTTCTTCTGTGATTGGAAGTTCAGGGTACAGTTAGTGACAGATATGAATTTAAATGTATGCTCTACAACCTAACCGCCTTGTACATATAAAATACCTTCATTATCCTGTTTGCAGGACATGGTCACATATTACCTTAACCTCACCCATGCCAACAAAGTGTCACCAAGATGGGAGAAGGAGTATCGTCTAACAGAAGCATTCCAGGTTACTGATGGATCGGCACAGTCCATGCACAGCGTCCTACAGAAAATATCCACCAACACCTACTACCTACAGAAATATTATGACTACAACTCAGTCAGCTATGACTTAGAGGCCTGTAAGGAGACCTGTAGAGCTGACCATGTATGTGCCATCCGTGAAGTGGACTTCACGAAGTATGATGAGTGTCTAAGGACTGAGAATTCCTCTTGTAGGCCAATCCTTCAAATTATCTTGATGTCTCTTCTGCTCTGTGTATTTTTGGTTTTCTTCTGAGTGCTATAGACATTACCAGCAGATGAGGAATATTTGGTCTGTCCACTTTCTAGCTGAAGCCCCCATTCAATCCCTGTTTGGTTCTGTATTTAGGATCACCTCCGTATCACTGCTCCCTAACTTCTCCCATTGCTCCCTATCTGCTCCCCATAACTCTGATTGCGCCCTATAACTCCTCCTACCGCCCCCTATAACTCCACCTATTGTTCCCTGTAACTCTTCCTATAACTCCTCTCTCCATATAACCTCTCCCTATAACTCCTCCTATTGCTTCATATACCTGCTAACTATAACTTTTCCTAATGTAAAATTTGCTTATAGAGTCCGACCCTAAAAATGTGGTATACTTTATCTTAGAAACACATATATGCAATTGTAAATACATGTACACTAAATCATCACATTTGGTTTCTTAGGTACCTTATACAAATATACAAATCCAAACTTTAAAACTGCTTTTCTACTTGTTTTATTCCAATACATAAACCAATTTAAATTATTCTTAGAATATAATAATCATATCAGTATATGCATAATAAATATTTATGCAATTAGGAAACCATAATTCTGATAACATCATAAACATTGTAATAACAATACAAAATAAATATGATTATAATAGAATAATTACAAACATAGCGATAACTAATAATATACTCATATCAATCATAATACGGTAATTAAAATGTAAAACATAAATACAACAAAACAGTAATAAAGAAATACAAATTAATTAAACGATAGAACAATTATAAATATATAATTGTAAACATCATTCTTAACAATACCCAGAATACAAGTAGAAACATATTAATAACAATATTATAATCGTACAAATAACAAAAAATTTCGAAACAAAGTTAATAATAGTCGTAAGACCCTGACTTCTCATGCGCGGAGGCTAAGGTTAAGTTCCCGCTAGAGCTGAGCGGGCGGCGCTTGCGGAGGAGACTTACATATATAGATATATGTACATATATAGATATAGATAATACAAACAGAAAGAAAAAATGGCGCCAACCTAAACCACTATAAGAATAAACACATAAAAATTATGAAAAAAAACCTATACTATACAAAATGGGGGAAAATAATAATATATGAACACAATGCACGAAATAAAAATAAAAATAACAGATGAAAAGTCCAGAAAAAAAAATATATATAAAAAATACAAATCCTAAAAAATGCTCCAATTGCTATCCAAAAGAGTCTCTGCAGCCCGAATGAAGGAAACACCACTTCCTTGAAGATATCTATAGAAACACAGAAAAAACAGGCGCACTCATAGCGAAAAAAGGTATAACAATAAATTTATGGAGTCAAGGATTTAAAAATACACACTCACAAACATAGCTTAATAAAAAGCAATTTTGAGTATAACTCAGCCAGCCCGACGCAGGAACCCGGTACCAGATGACTTCAGTGTAGTGTCCGGTGTAGGTACACTGCAGCAGCCTCTGTGGATGTCTCCGGAGCCAGGGGAACACGAGGGACGCCGCCTTCCTCTCAATCCGGCGTCACACAGTGAGTTCTCAGCTCCAGGTACCGCGAGAACTCAGTGACGTCAGAGGATTCGACTGGAAAAAGTTCCCATGTATGCAACGCGTGGACGGCTGAGAGTAATACTTCCAAAAACGCAATAAAATGCTGTAGACAAGCTAGTGAGTGAAATAGAGTAAAACTGGACAGTACACCTCCACAGAGGCTGCTGCAGTGTATCTACACCGGACACTACACTGAAGTCATCTGCTACCGGGTTCCTGCGTCTGGCTGGCTGAGTTATACTCAAAATTGCTTTTTATTAAGCTATGTTTGTGAGTGTGCATTTTTAAATCCTTGACTCCATAAATTTATTGTTATACCTTTTTACGCTATGAGTGCGCCTGTTTTTTCTGTGTTTCTATAGATATATAGATATATATATGTAGATATATGTAAGTCCCCGCTTACGCGGTGCTCGTGTGCGTGCACACACGCTCAGCCGCGATCGGCGCGTAAGTAAACAAAAAATCTATACTTACCCGCTCGCTGAACTACCCGCAATGCCCCCTCCCCCGCGCCCGTGTACAACAGGACACCCGGCGCTCATGCTTGGAGCGCCCTCCAAGCATGAGCGCGCTCAGCGCCAGCGGGGACTTAGCCTAAGGCTGCGTCTATACTATAGCAGACGGAGCGGAACGGAGGGGAGGCGCGCGCACGCTGCGCGTTCACATCTATGGTCCTCTTTGAGGATGTCTATAGATGGCGCCAGCGCGCACGTCAGACGGAGCTGGCAAAGGCGCGAAATTGAAGGAGACTGAGCCAAGTGATTTTTTTGCGAGATAGCATGATCACCTGACCTGTCTTCTCCAATCAAAGTGAAGTTACATTTTCAAAGTGACGCCATTTTTCTTTTTTTGTATGTCGGTGGCAAACACACACACACACACACACAACACAAACACACACAAAATTAAAGTTACTTGCCAGACCGGGGGAAAGTACCACAGTGCTTCAGATGCTGCATTTGAAAAAATGCTGGTGGGTCAGGATGTGAGGTACAGTAGTGGAAGTGACGTCCGCGCCGGAATGTCATTGCCCCGCCCCCAATTTGCGCACCCTGCAAAGCCAAAAAAAAGCTCAGGCTTCAGCAAGAGCATTGCAGCGCGTGTGCGCCTCCCTCCGTTCCGCTCCGTCTGGCTGACTATAGCCGTAGCCTAAGGCCTCGGGCATGGTGCCTCGGGCCGCGCTGAGCCGCGCTCCTGCTCTGCCTCGCCTGCTCAAGCTGGTGCTTTTTTGCGTCCTGGCAGGCGAGGCAGTGAGCGCGCTTTGAGGGCGGGGCGAAGGCGTGACGGAGGCGGAGCGGAGGCTTGGTGGGAGGCGGGGCTAGTCCCTCGGTCCCATTGGATGGTTGCAGTCACGTGACCGCTCCTCTGCTCCGAAATTTTAAATCTGACTGTCTCCTTCAATTTGCTGAGCGTCCGGACGCGTGCGGAAGGGGATACTAAAGCCGCGCTGATTACAGATGAAGGGGGTAAGTTCATCTGCTTAGCGCAGCTCAGCGGGGTCTGTGCTACCAGGCCCCGCTTTCCCTGGCCATAGTGGACAGGCCGTGGGGGGCGTTCCTGGTGGCATTCCTAGTGACGTCACAGAGCTGGTTCGCCCTCATTGGGTGAACCGCCCAGGTGACCGGCCTGTCGCGCCAAGAAATCAGTTTGAACTGATATCTCACGCAACGCGCGCCGCATGGACGCGATCACTGCCTTAATGCAGTCTTTCCGCTCAGTGTGCGGGCGCCTCCGCACGGTCTGCAGTACCAAGGCCCCAGCCTGAGACAGACAGACAGACACACTGAGAGACACACACACAGAGACACACTGTGAGACAGACACACTGTGAGACAGACACACTGAGAGACAGACACACTGAGAGACACACACACTGAGAGACACACACACTGTGAGACACACACACTGTGAGACACACACACTGAGACAGAGAGAGACAGACACACTGAGAGGCAGACAGACAGACACACTGAGACACACACACAGAGACAGACAGACACTTTCTCAGTGGGAATGGGAGGGACATCCTGAGTGACTGGAGCTGGCGAGCCCCCGGACTTGTGTAATCCCCGGGGCCTCTCCCCAGTGCTCGGGAGGATGCAGGGTTGTTTACCCGCCCGGTTCGGGCTCCTGGACCTGGTTTTCTCGCTGGGGGGGACCTTCACCTTCCTGTTGGACCTGGGGGCTGACGTGTGGGGGGCGGTGGAGTACTCCAGGTCCGGGGACGGGGCCTGGGCCGCGCTCCTCCTCGGCTTCTACGGCCTCTCCTCGCTTGTCCTGCAGCTGTTCAGCTGGTGCTGGTTCTGGGTGGACCGGCGCAATGACGAGACCGGGGACTCGCGTAGTGACAGCTCCCGGGGGGGCGCAGGGTGTCCCGGGCACCAGGCCTCAGATACCTCCGGGGGTGTGGAGGCCAAATCCGGGCGGTGTGGTAATGGGGCAGCCGGGGCTAAAACCACGGAGGGCCGGGAGGGGAGTGCAGGAAGCCGGCAGGAGTTACACGTGGAGAGGGGGGAGGAGGATGGAGAAGGTGAGGCCTTGAATGGGACAGCGAATTATGGGGGCTCTCCTAGTGCAGGCCCCGGGGGTGGGGAGGGTGGGGATCTGAAGGTGGTGCCTGGGGAGGCTGGCACAGGGCACACGGAGGATACGACCAGGGAGGCGGGCACAGGGCACCCTGGAGATGTGATGCCCGGGGAGGCGGGCACAGGGCACCCTGGAGATGTGATGCCCGGGGACGCGGGCACAGGGCACCCTGGAGATGTGATGCCCGGGGAGGCGGGCACAGGGCACCCTGGAGATGTGATGCCCAGGGAAGCGGGCACAGGGCACCCTGGAGATGTGATGCCCGGGGAGGCAGGCACTGGGCACCCTGGAGATGTGATGCCCGGGGACGCGGGCACAGGGCACCACAAGGATAACATGCCAAGGAACGCTTGCACTGGACACCCTAAGTACTTCTGTACCTCGCGGCTCCTGAACTGCACTCCCTGCCTAGCCATACTGCATATCCTGCAGCTGGGGTACCCACTCAGGTAGGGGCCGCTATAGGCTATAGGGAACCATGTTCAAAATGGTTTTTGAAGCAAAAAGTGGCATTGTGTGCTCATTTGCATGTCATTTCCCAGAATCCCTTGCTGCAGTGGAAGTGCTGTGTGCTTGGTGATAATGGTGAAAGGCGGGGTTGCAGACCTGTCTAAGACATGCAAATGAGCATACAGTATATTTTCATTGGATATATATATATATATACACACACACACACACACACACACACACACACACACACACCAAGAGAAAAAAGTATCCCAATACAAGCAATCTAGCGTCCAAAAATATGAAATGTATTAATTGCACCACAAACAACATGTATTGATTAAAACCATGCCACGGTGTCACTGAGAAAGGATAACAGTGGCGCTCCCTCAGAAAATAGCTGAATATGATGTAGGCCCCTGGGAGGGGAGGGGGGGTATGGGAGAAAGGCAAATGAACAAATAATCAAAATTGATACTGGCCCTAATAGTGCTGCTGCTCGAGCGGTAGGATCGTCCCCTGATCCTTGGTAGAGGTGTAGGTGGAGTTGAGATGAGCGCATGCAAGAGGAAAATACAGTGTAAAAATATACAAGATAACAATATGCGATACTGTAAGGGGTAGAAGGTAATAGTATGAGGCTATAGGTACTCACACGGGCATATGTGAGCGAGATCCCTCAGCGTTGTCTTTGGAGGCTCACCTTCTGGTCACAAGGTGGGCTCATCTGCTGGAGCAGGTCTGGTGAGATGAGCTCATGAACAGAAGAGGGGCACAGAGTGGCCTCAAGTCAGCAAATTTGCCAGGGTGATTGTCAGAGAGGATAGAGAGTAAACAATAATATAGTGTACTCACACGGGCATGTGTGAGTGGAATCACTTAGGGTGGTCCTCTGTGCTGATCCTGGGGCTTCTCATGATCAGGTGTTGATTCTCATATGTGCCGTTGAAGACAGGAAGAAAGCACAGAGGTCCAGGGTGAGTGGTGAAAGGGAGTGAGAGCACACTGATGGTGCCAGTTGGGATAGTAAAATACTAATATGAAATAAAATACACTCACACGGCTGATGTGAGTGAAGGTGAATATGGCAGTACTTGCAACAGGCTCTCCTCCGTTGGTTATAACTCTTACCTGTATAAGTTTATCCACAATGCGATGGAAACACATATGTGTGAGTGTGCATTTTTAAGGGTTCTTCAACCTGTTATTTGTATTAAATGGTAATACACCATGGGGCATGCGCTTCTGCTTTTTGTTTTTTTAGATCCTTTGCAACTTGGTTTATCCCGCAGAAGCTGTTCAGAACCCAGAAACATTTGAGCCACCTACCCTATAGCCTTTTTTTCTATTTACCTGGCTTCATTGTATTGATTTAAATCCTTTAATGGATTATTATTCCATGTATAGCTTTTTAGCGCCGATTATTTGTGTATATAATATATATATATATATATATATATATATATATATATCTCTCAAATGGAAAAATTACTGTGTGCACATTTGTGTGTCTTAAACAGGTCTGCAACCCTGATAGATATATATATATATATCTCTATCTATCTCTGGATGATTAATATCTCCCTTGTATTTCTTAATATTTTGTGTTTATCAGGTGATGCTGAATGTTATTATCGAGGTCTAAAAATTACTGATAAGTTTTACACAAGGTGAGGCTGGTGACCGACCAGAATTAAAGGGTCAGCGACACGTGGGGACAGAAGGGACGATGAGAGGAAGGAGCGAGCGGTTGGTTTTCGGTGTTTGTGACGAGGTCTCTTCTCTGCCCCCCAGGTGTATTCACTCCGTGGAAGCGGGATTATCTGCATTCAGATGCAAAGAGGGGACATCCAACAGTGCCTGGCTCCAGGAGTATGCATACTTCCTAACTCACGATATAAGCATGATGCGGCTAATGGAAACATTCCTGGAGAACTCTCCGCAGCTCATCCTGCTACTGTATATTGTGTTACAGAGGGGCGAGATACAGTACTTCCAGTGTGAGTATAAATATATACACCGATCATGTATGTATCAGGGCTCTTCCAACTGCACCACATCAGAAAACATTTAGCAGCAGAATGGTCACAGGCGTATTATAATGTCATTTTAGATACATTATAACACTGAAAATTATATTTCAACATTTTGCAACCATCTGTCCCATATCCATTTTTTAATGACCATAACTAACAAGTGAGTTTTAGTGTGAAAAATGGCACTTTGCTGCTGCTAATTTCATACTAGTTGCTTGGTCAACTGAGTCTAAGACCGAGTTTATAGTAGGGGCGACGGTGATGCGACCACGTGACGTCAGCCGTCGCGGTCCCTACAGTGATTCCTGGTGCAGGAGACCAGAGATCGCAACCGGTGGGCGTGGTGGAGGCGTGGTCGTGAGCGGTTCGCCCTCATTGGCTGAACCCGTGACGCCACCCCTCGATCACTGGAAATATCAAAATCTTCTGGCTTCCAGCGATGGCTGACGTCACGTGGTCGCCGTGGCGGGTGCGCCCAATATGGGCACCCGCGACGGACATGTACTTGCTACGGCGCTGCGAAACGTTGCGGTCGCCGTAGCAAGTACTATAAACTCGGCCTAAGGGTCACCTCAAGCCTGTCGCAGGCCGCATTTGGCCCGCGGGCGGCCAGTTGGAGAGTCCCGATGTATAGTCTGCAAGTGATGAGATTACATTTCAAATCATTTAGAAAGGTGATGTGTGTTCTAAAGACATTTCAGAGAGAAATTTGTATTGCGGCTCAAACATCAAACCTATTGCAGATTAATTATGGATTTTGTTAGTTATTACTGGTCTAGTGCAGGTTTAGTTTATTTTATTTTATTGTGTTGGTGCTACTTTTTTTTTTTTTTCACTATAGAATTATGGCTTAAATCTTTCCGGAAAAACTTAAGTTTAAAAAAAGTATTTATTAAATGTTTTACAAGCTACTTGGATCATTGTCAGGGATTGTTGAATTTGCGGTACAAATCTCCAGAAGTGGCACCCCCCTCTCTCTCTCCCTCCTAGATTTCAGCATTTCAAGCTCGTTCCTTTCTATAAGCTGGAGCATCGTGGATTACCACCGTTCCTTGAGGTTGTTCCTGAAGGACAAGCAGAAACTAAACATATGCTCTTCCGCCGTCTACTTCCTGTGGAACTTCTTCCTCATCCTCCCACGGATCCTGTGCATCACGCTCTTCGCGTCAGTCTTCCACTGCTGGATAGCTCTGCACTTCTTAATGCTTTGGGTTCCCTTCTTCCTGTGGGTTTGGCTACAGAAGACAGACTTCATGCAGAGAAAGCAATTAGAACATATTTACAGGGCCACAGTGGCTGTAGTGCTATACTTCTCCTGGTTCAACATTGCAGATGGTAGAACCATTCACCGATGCTTGATCTACCACTTCTTCATCACCACAGATAGCTTGGTTCTGCTGATCTCTTGGAAGTACCTTAGGTTCCCGTCCATTGTAGATTACTATGAGATGCCTCTTTTCCTGGTGGTCTTGACAGCATTTTTTCTTGGGCTCCTCCTGCGCTGGTTCTATTACACGCTTCTCCACCCCAACCTGGGGAGCGAGAGCAGAAATAGCAACGATGAACCCGATTTCAGGATGAGGGGGGCGGGCACAGTGGAATTCAAGGGCCCCATGTTAAAGAGGAGACCAGCGGGATTTAGGAATCCCAGAATGCTCCTGTTATCAAGAAACATGTATTGAGGAACCTGGCTACAAAGGTAGTCTGTATGCACTTAAAGCAGGTGTAACCAACTCCAGTCATCAAGGGATGGCCAACAGGTCAGGTTTTCTGGATATCCCTGCTTCAGCTAAGTGGCTCAGTCTTCAACAGAGCCACTGATTGAGCCACCTGTGCTGAAGCAGGGATATCCAGAAAACCTGACCTGTTGACAGACAGACCTTGAGCACTGGACTTGGCCATCAGGAGGCAACCATAATGGATTTGATGAGACTGCATCGTGTGGAGAGTCCTTACTCCAACAATGCTGCCGCCTCCTTTGCACAAACCCGTCCTCTTCCTCACTGCTTCTGAGATGAAGTGTAGCACTTTTGCCAATAACGCAGAAACCCAATATTTGACGCGGGAGCCCTTTATCAAGCTAACTCGCCTATATATATATATATATATACTGGCGCAGTCAGAATGATCCAAGGCAACCCAATTGCTCTTAGCAGGATTTTCTTTGATAAATTGCTAGCTATTATTATCAATGTAGTAGGATAGATGGTGATAAATAGTACCCAATAAGGAGAACGGTCTTAAACCCCTCAAATAATTTAGGAGACTAAATTATTGGTTCCGAGTGTAATGCAAAACGAAGACATTCATATGCAGCTTTTGCTCTTGGATTTCCCTTTGTGTGCGATTCGCACGAGCTCCACCGCACTGATCTCCACCGCACTGAATTCCAATCCTCACCTGCCGTCTGTCACCTGGTTCTCCGTCAATTCTCAGCGCTCCGTGCAAGATGGACGAGCGACAGGCTGTGGCTGAATATTGGGACGGAGCTCTGCAAGTGCCACTCACAGAGAGGCCGCGCAGGACATCTGCGCTAGGCCGCGCAGGAAATTGATGGAACAATAGATGGCCGCAGCCTAAGGGGAAATATCAGGTGTCTGCTAAAAGGTGGTCAACCGTTAGATTGAATCATTTTATACAAAGTTTATCCCTCTTTATTGAATCGAGGAATCTTGGATTCACCAGCAGCATCTTCAGCTCTTCCTTCACATGGAAGCCGCAATGGAAACGTCAGGCGAGATCCATGCCAATAAGTCGTAGACTGGCATTCTCAACCATCCTGCCTTCAGCCAGACGAATGCTATCTGTATGGGTCAGTGTTGGCTCAGGGTAGCTTCAAAGCACACATCATTGGTGCCTACAAACCCACAATAACTGGTGTTAAAAGTAGTAGGAGTGGGCAACAAGAATGGTGGGGTGTGCCATTGTTGCTAGGAGTGAGGCGCTAAATGAAGGTACCTTACTGCCCTTTGCTGCTAGAGCAGAGGTAGCCAACTCCAGTCACCTGTGCTGAAGCAGGGATATCCTGAAAACCAGACCTGTTGGTGGCTCTTGAGGACTGGCGTTGGCTACTTCTGTGCCAGAGGTGGCAGTGGAGGGGTTAAGACACAGACTCACCTTAGTAGAGACCGATTGTGACTGAAATTAGTTTTATTCTGTTTAATCTCAATCCTATTCTGCAGAGAAGTATAAAGCTAAGAATTGTTATTTATTCTTAAATGTAATGTATGTGCGTTAGGGCTGGCTGGGAGTAATCTTACATCTCTACCTGCTGTGTGTTCATTTTGAACTGGATACTTTCTGCAGGGTGTAACCGTCTATACAAACGCACAGCAATGCACAGCAGCCTTATTGATTACCTAATAGTGATTAACCAGTGGCACGAGGATGTATACATGTATCTATATAATATAGATAGGCGCACACAAGAATATGTGCGTGGATAGAAGAGAATATAAATATATATATATATATATATATGTATACCAGGACATACTTGAAAACGAGAGGTAACTCTCAATGTATTACTTCCTGGTAAAATATTTTATAAATAAATAAATAAAATAATATATATCAAATGGAAATATTACTGTATGCTCATTTGCATGCCTTAGAAAGGTCTGCAACCCCACCTTTCACCATTATCACACAGCGCTTCCACTGCAGCAAGGGGTTCTGGGAAATGACATGCAAATGAGCACACAGTGCCACCTTTTGCTTCAAAACCATATAACATGGTCCCCTATAAGCTTATGCTTGTTGCATTTCACAGCTATGAGCACAGCCGGGGTTAAGATGCATAGCCGGTAAACCCACCCACAGACAGCTGTTTCAACCTTAGTGGGTCTCCTCAGTGTGGGGTTGGTTATTGGCTTTGCAAAATTAAGCTTAGGATAGCTAGAACATAGATAGG
This sequence comes from Ascaphus truei, assembly GCA_036426205.1. Lineage (NCBI taxonomy): Eukaryota > Metazoa > Chordata > Amphibia > Anura > Ascaphidae > Ascaphus > Ascaphus truei. Next base: position 76,461,014 of record CM071572.1, read on the forward strand.
ACACTTAGTTAAGTTATGGTGGGTAAAACAAAAGTGACAAAAACCCTCCACAGTAAAGCATATAGCAAATGGAAATATTACTGTGTTTCTCTGCTGGTGGGATACTCTGCGTTATCATTGCTATTGAAATCAGTGATCTGAATATAAAGCAATATGTCGATATCAGCAGGAGTAACAAATGGGTGGGGGTGGGGTGTGTGTGTGTTTTATCTCTACTCACACATGTTAAAAGGTATTACTAAAGCTATTTAGAGTGCTTCTAATGTGTGTGGTTTTACATGAGGAAAAAAAACCAAACCAATACCTACAGACTGCTTTCTACCCTCATGCTTGCCAAATCCCAAATGCCTTTTTGCTTTAGACATCACAGGAAAGGCGTTTTTTTGTATTTTGTACAGTTATTAATGATTATTAGTGTTTGATCTGATTTGCTTCTATTATGAAGGGAAGCCGGGCTTTGCACACACAGTTGCAGCAACCATTGTAGAAGACCCATTTCTCCTGCTGCATTTGTACCACGCTGAGCTGTGACAGCACACTGCATAGTTACGGGATAGAAGAGACATTATCAGAGCAAATACAGAAGTGAGTTCAAGCTGCTGGAAAATAATTGACAGCGATACAAACAGTATTAGCAAACCTGCCTTTTTATGCAGTCAAATCGCCCTGGGACCAATGTGTACTAATGGCAGTGGTCCTGTGGGGTGATTAACGCTTTATTTTTTTGTCTTTGTTTAAATCTAACGACTAAAAAGGATTTATAAATACTTGTGAGTGTCAGTTTCTAAACCTGGTGATCTCACACTTGGGAGGAGTGTGATGTCACTGTGTTTAACAAGAGTTTGCACAGGAAAAGCTACCCTATCCTTATCTGAGACTGCCTGAGAACAGTTAATTTCCAAAGCAACAGAAGCCAAAGTTTTACTTCTCGCATGGTTCGATCAGGTTAAGAAAGCCGATTTATATGGTTAGTGTTTACAAGTTTGTTTTGTCGCCAACTGCGTGCAGATTGCACCTTTTTTAAATTGCAATCCCTATACATTTGCAGAAAAGAAACAACGGTAATTATCCTTAAACATATTAGATTTATACATGGCTTTTTTTTTCTGGGGGTACACAGGGTTACGCTGTGTCCCCATCTTTTTCATACTCCCAAAAATAAAATGCAAGTATTTTCTTTTATTGGTGAACCTGTCAGTACCAGATTTTCAATATGTAGCTGAACGGGCCGGCACGCACCCATCACGCATGCGCGACCGGGACATGTGCCAACATCGCGAGACACCGGGACCAGGAAGAAAAAACCGGGACATCTGGTCACCCTATGTAGTGGGTGATATTTTTCTTTATCTCATTTTCAACTGAACTAGAATTCCATAGGGTCGGTGAAAGAATAACGAATGAGTAAAGCTAATTTGGCTTTTATTCAATGTAGTCGATATAAGCGTTGCATTGATTATAGTTTCACTACGTCACCACTAGGGGCACTTGTGTCCATTGAGGCATAACACGGTGGGTAACGGTACTTGCCTGCGATCAGTACGCTAACCGGCGCCGGCTTTGCTAGTTGTGCGTGAAAAAAAAAAAATCATATTTGGCTGTTCGTGGCACGCCTCAGATTTGGAGTCTGTTTTAAAACTTTTCCGAAGAAGATTAACTTTTTTATAATATTAATTTATACTTTTGTGTTAAACATATTGTAATATATTTTTATTTATTGGAAAGTTAACATTTTTAGATGCGCTTGGGCCACTTTGTCAGAATCCCCCAACTATCACAAAAAAATAAATAGTTGGAGGACCACAGTATCCTCGCCTTTTTTTGCAGAAAAAAATAAATATATATCACTGGATTTGCAGCAAATACTTCATTTACAAAGAAGCAAAACCAAGGATATTCTTATCGGGGCTTCTGAAAAGGGAGGCGTGTCAATACCAACCTGGGGTAACCAACTCCAGGAACAGGTTTTCAGGATATCCCTGCTTCAGCACAGGTGGTTCAACAATGACCAGCCACCTGTGCTGAAGCAGGGATATCCTGAAAACCTGACCTGTTGCTGGCCCTTGAGGACTGGAGTGGGCCATCCCCTGATCTAACATATCCGGTCAACAGAGATATCGGAGAAAGGTACCTGTGCAAACTCCAGTTTAGTGCTGTGATGTCACACATGGGAACAGCCAGGGGAAGATCAGAGCCCTCCTCCCATCTCATCTTCCCGTAAATGTTATTAATAGATCGTTTATAGGTGTCAGATGATCACACGCCTATGTGTAACCCCTTAAACATGCCACTGGGTCATTTTAGTCCTAGGAGAACCTTTGGCTGAATTATGCCGTTTTTAAAAAGCAGCGACGGGCAACATTAAATATTTCAAGGGCTACAGCGCCCTCAGAAGGGCCACACATTACCCACATTCATGAGAGAGAGTGTGAGTGTGTTATGAAGGGGTTGCACCTTTTGAACTTCTCTTCCTGGTGCACATTCAGGAGGAACGTTGCAGCCCTGGGTAGGAGATCCTCATCCTAAGGCTTTGGTCCCGCTGCGTCCGGCGGCACCCGCGGCCGCGACCACCAGCCCCATTCCTCTAGTGTGGAGGTCCCCGATGGCTCCTTACTCCTTGGCTGACTGCGTGCTATGACGCGTCAGCCGGCCGATGCTGCAAGCTCCTAGTGATTTGAAGCTCTGACGCGTCACGTGTTGCGGCAGTCAGCCAAGGATGGGAGGCGGCTTGGGAGGGGAGCAGGGAAGGAGCTGCGGGGGAAAAGTATGTGTGTGTATGTGTTGTGTAGGGGGGGGGGGGGGGGGGACGGCACCACGATCTCAGACCTGGCAAAGTTTTACCACGCTCCCGCCCCCTACAGACCGCATATCGCGGTCAATTGCCTGTCAGCGCGCCGCCTATCTGCAGTGCGGGCGCGCTGACTGAGGGAGCGGGGCCTTAGCCTTACATCCTGCCAGCTGCTTAATGGTGAGGTCCATTGTGACCCTGGAAGTGCAGAGACTCCCAAAATACAAACCGGGACAGGCAGTGCCGGTACTTCCGCATATTTACATTTCCCCCTCGTCACAAGGGCCAACTGGAGGTGGTCACGTAACGAGAGAGGTTTAAAGAGCTCTTTTGTTTCCCCATGATGGGGACAGCACCAGCGCTAGCTACCTTTAGAGGTTAGAAAAAAATGAATATACGGTGTATATACATGTAAAAATAGCAGGGGGTAGTGCTCCTTTTAATGGCAATGTGCTGATGAATGCGGTCCCACTCCTATACTGGGAATTCATGATTAGCACAGGAGAGGAGGGGGGGTATGATCTGAGTTGTAAGTGCCTTGTCATTAAAGAAGCATTTTATTCAAAAATCCGATTTTTTTCAAATAAATCAGTTGTGTAGTATTAGATACTGCATTGTGGGGGGGAAGTTTCACTCTTAATGCCCTTTTTTTTTAAACAATTTGTAATGCATTAACGCTTCCTTGGGTTACTATAGCAACTATTTAAGAAGCCATATAGCATTGCCTGGGAAGCAGGGTCTTGGCTAATCAATCTTTTCTCCTGTGATCTGCAGCTTAGGTAATTGCATTGCCGTAAAGGCAAGGAACTGCTGCATTTATTCCAAAACAGGCAAGAAGAAATGCCCCTGTACCCTGCAGAGAGCGTGGAGAGTCTGCCACCACGTCTCTGCACCGGGGAAAGCGGGTGCTGCAGGGGTTGGGGCCAAACTGAAGTCCCTGCAGCCACCAATAGTGTAGTGCAGGAGTGGCCAACTCCTGTTGGTGGCTCTTGGACAGGTCAGGTTTCAACCCTGCTTCAGCACAGGTGGCTCCATTGCTGATTGAGGCACCTGTGCTGAATCAGGGATATCCTGAAACCCTGGTAGCCCTCGAGGACTGGAGTTGGCCTTTCCCGACATACACCCTTGCTTTATTAGCGGTCCCCTCTAGCAAAGGGGTGAATGTGGATTTATAGCACTTTTTAAATATTATTTTCAGCATGGATAACACTCTGCTTTAATGTTATGTTTTACATTGTGTGTGGATGCGTTTGAATCTTGTTTACAATGACAGCAGATGGGCTAAATTGATGTGCAGGCTGTTGTACCATTAGTATTATATGTATATGCTACCACGCGTCTCTTTAAGGTCAGGTTATAACGTTAACCTCTTTGCCTCAGCACATTGCATAGTAATGGATTAAAGTCATATTATTTTAGATTCAATAATCTATTATAAGTATTAAGATTTTTTTTTTTTTTTTTTTACTGCACAAAGTTTTATATTTGCAACTTTTTAGTTTTAAAGCAAAACAAAAAAATGATATATTACAGAAAATGATTGTGTTTTATAAATTAAAGGATTAACTTAAAAAGAACACGTTTTCTTCTGGTTTTCCCTTAAAGCATCAGTCCCACGTGGGACCAAAGTGACAAAGACAGTGAAGGTGTTAAAGGGTCAGTCCCACGTAGGACTAAAGTGACCTGGGTTGTGTAATGGGTTGAAGGGTCAGTCCCAAAAGACCAGTGACATTTTAAAAGGCTTGAATGGTCAGTTCCATGTGGCACCAAAGTGAGATGATTCATGTGTTAAAGGGTTAGTCTGACAAAGGACCAGAATAGTGATATGATTCAAGGGTTACAATCTGTGACTGATGCCATAAAGCCTACAGTATGACATTTTTATTTCTTTATTTTTAATACATCTTGGTTACCAAAATGTATTTTTTTTTTTTTTTTTTTTAACCATCTTTACCACTTTCTTTTGTGGAAAGTAATTGTAATTCCATCAGTAGCTAACATAATAATGGATAATAATTCGATAATGGAAATCATTGCACTGCTGACTGCTTTAGTGAAAGTGTGTACTTGTAAACATACAAGTATCAAACAGTTTGCGTACCAGTAGGATCATATACCAAGGAAAAATATAATATTTTACATTTGTTTCTGTATGCACATTTTTAATTATGCACTTGAGACTTGAAGCAGCAAAACGTGAAATCTGTATTAGATAACTTACTGTATTTAAATATATATATTATTCAACTCCATTTTTAATGAGCTTTAACCTACTGAGCATACTTTGATTTCTATAGCAGGTTTTAGCTCACCTCCCCCGCAGTGCAAGATCTTTGTAACACTTTCCTGTTTGATAATTTGTTGTTAATATTCTCAGCAGTTTGAGCTGTAAACTCATAGGAACTTTTTCTATATGTACCTGCTGAGTTATACGGACTGAAGCAGCCATTATGTTAGTCACACAATCAGGATTTTGACATTTGTAATAAGAGCACCACATGATTGCCCGCTTAGGGAAGAATGTAGAATTATACACTGTCACATGCTTTATATATAAAACAAAGAAAAGAAAAAAAGGGGGCAGCAGAAATGTAGCATTTGTTGCCTTCAATAACCGGAACATTTTTAGGCTCTTTAAAAATGTTTCCAAAACGACTGCACAGTTTTTGAAGGTTTGAAATCAGAAATATGACATTTTTTTTATTATTAACAAAAATGACAACAGTGTGATTGGGATAAAAATGCAAATTGGAAGTTGTAAATAACTTGTAATTATTTAATTACAACTAGTTTTATACATTTGTATGAATTGCAACGAAAGGGGTAATGGTGTCATGAATGTGTTTGACAAAGCCTCCAAAACAATGAATAGATAACATAAAATGCTTCTTGGTGGCAAACCTACGAGTGTCGTCATTATTGTAATTTTAGCGCTTTGCTTCGTTCTAACAAATAGTAGCAATGAATACAAGAGCCCTTCCATTAAACTGCAGCTCCACACTGTTTTTTTAAACCCTTCAAGGGATTTGTCTTGCTGCATTAGGCCTCGTCCAGGGTAATGCTGATCAGGCTTGCGCTGGCTGCGCGAGGTGCTTGCAGAAGCAAGCAAATTTGATTATGCCGCTCGCTGGCATGGTAAGTGAGCGTTACGCCCAATGAAGACAAACCAGCTCTGTGACGTCATGACCGTGCCCCGACACGCCCACCCCCCTGCTCAACTAGCTGGCCAAAAATTGCCGGGCCCAGCAGAGCACGTGACGTCACCGTGCACGAGCGCCAGCGCGCTCGCTCCCTGCCTGGGGCCATAGTGTGCGCAAGGGTGCAAACAAAATACAGTAACTATCAGACCATAGTGCGCGCGGTGAAGCACAACAGGATTTTGAGACAAAAAAACTAAATTAAGTGAAACTTCTTTAGCGGCACCTACCACATGAGAAATATTCAGTGCAGTGAATGGAGTTGATGGGAACAGAAGTCAGTGGTGACGTTAGTGACGTCACTGCTGGCAGAAGAGGCCATCAGCAACATTCACTGCCACTGAATATTGCCACCTTCCACCAGCAGGAGTCAGGACACACACACACACCGTGAGCCGCCGCCGCCGACTCCCGCTGCCACCGATGATGGCCAAAAAGACAAAGAACTTTCACTTAAAATGCGAGCGATCCACACAATTTTGTTTGCGCGACGGCCGCATCACGTGAGCGGTTGAGCCAATGGGGGCGACCCAGCCTGGTTACGTCACGGCCACGCCTCACCATCGCGAGCGCATCAGTCCACAGAACGCTCAAGCGACAGGTGCTCCGTCACGCACGCCTGCACTATGTCCAATGCTTTACACACAGCTTGTACAACCTGGATTTGGTGCTACACATTCCTGCCACGCAACACTGAGTACTTAAACATGCCCTGCGCACAGAGCCCACCAAAAATCGCTTTTCTGTCCTATTCAGATGTCAGTGAAACCATTCAACAGTTTTCTGATCGAAAGACATTTTTACTGGGGATTACATTGCCAACTTTCCGATTTTCTAAAAGCGGCTTCACTCCATGTTTATCACTAGAAAGTTGGATGCTGCGCTGCAGTCTGTCTGGCGCTGCTTAAGGGGCCCAGATCTAACACAAACCGCGTGCATGGATTTCCTGTGATCTTAGTTTTCATAGATTGGATTTGAGGCCTGGCCTTGCATAGCTAACAAGCTTGTCTTGGAAAAGTATTTTCGGACTTCACCCTACACTAGGTTCGGGGCATTCTTTAACACCCATTATTTAATTTGCCTGCCAACATTCAGCTCCACTTTCTATATTCGCATCAATTCATTCAGCTGCTGCAAACTGGCTTCAATGCAGAAGCCCCATCCAACATGCAAATGAATAGAGGTTAGAGCTAGAGAGTAAGTGTTTAAACCTAGAGAAGAAGTGTTTCTGAAGGAATGCCTCAGGCTAACCAATAATGATACCTGCAAGGTTTGCACTACTTTTACAACAGGAAATAAGGAATGTACATTTATGAAGTCATAACGCCAACTGTATATGTAATATACTTTAGTAAGAAGCTATTTCATTTTCTAACCCGATTTGTGTGGTTAACATGGCTTTCAAATACACACGTTTCTTCTTCCAGTATACTGCGACAACAGGAAACATATCCTAAAGGGACGCGAAGGTTTGGCGATCGACTCCTGTAGGGAGGGAGTCTTCCAGTGGTTGGTATAAATTAGGAGGCGCTGAGAATACAGCCTGTCAAAGTTGGGTGAATATCAGGAGGTGTCAGGAGTGAAGTTCACAACCGCACGGAGATGTGTGAACAGGAAGGATCTCACATGGTACACTATAATTCGCCCGACAGTTACACGTGTAAAGAACGCTAATGTTGATCCCCTACAACAGGGGTGGCCAACTCCAGTGCTCGCCCCCTGCAGGTCAGATTTTCAGGATACCCCTGCTTCAGCACAAGTGGCTCAATCAGTGGCTCAGTCTTCAACTGCACCACCTATGCTGAAGCAGGGATATCCTGAAACCCTGACCGGTTTGTGGCCCCTGAGGACTGGAGTAGGCCAACCCTGCCTTACATGGTATCAAAACCTACCACAAAACAAACCATTATTGATGAAGCAGTCAATAAAAGTAACTACTTCTCCAAATTCTTCAGAGCCCCATTATCTTACAACAGATTGCAATGTAGTAGTCTGCCATAATCCAATGCAATGCAATATCCAAGAGCAGTTGGGGTCACACGCGGCCTCACCATCTCCGTGTAGGTCTGGCCAATGAATATGCCTGGGAACTGGGTTCATGTTATATTCAGGAAACAGCTGTGAGCTAACATCAACCCTGCTGCTTCATTAATAAGTCTCAAGTGTGCAGCTCTGTGCTACGTGTGGGAGTCGGGCACATTAGAATAAACAGCAGGAATGGCCATGTGGACATTGTATTTCAGGCCAGGCTTGTTTTTTTTATTTATATGTTGCTACAAAAAAAAAATACCCCCATCTACGTCTAATGCCCGATTCCAAGAATTGCGCTTTTATTCCTGCAAACCAAACAAGACATTATAGGCAGTAATGAGAAAATCACCATATCATGTCAAAATACCAAACATTCTGCAACCCACCCCGCACACCCCTTCCAAAGACAGGGGGGGGGGAAACACAACATCATGGATCATGAAAAGAATAATCCAAGCCCAGATATTTTCTTCTGACGCAGAAAAAACAATAACAAAATCTAGCAGAAAAAAAACCAAAAAAAAAAACCCCCAACATGTTTTAATAAGTTACCGTCATCCCAGGTAAAATAATGGCTAGAGCGTTTCGCCCCCAAAGAGGTATTTCAGAAAGATTCCAGGATGGTAAATCAAAAAACAAAAATATCAAACAGCGGCAGCCCTCTGTTGGCTTTCAGACACGGTTAAAAATCAAAAAGATATTTACATTAACCCAAAGGGGTCCATTTGATGCAGACTCTTTGCAGGGAAGTCCGATGCTTGTGCACTTCCATCCTTAGCTAAAGATTTGGCTACTTCATTTGATGGGACGCAAGCCACAAATGCCAGTCTTTATAAAATAATAATTCAAAAAAAAAAAAAACCCCGGCGACATTTTGTTTTGTTGGTTTGTAAAAAATAAACCTTGTGTACGTTTTAATATTTCATTTGTGTATCACTGGGACATATAGATGCAAGCGACTCCTTTTTCTTATTAAGAAACTGTACTCCATTGTGTCTAATGAAACCTTCAGTGATTTTGAGCCATGGGTGGGCCATGCCGCAAAGGGGGGGTGGGGGAGTAAGGAAACAAGCTTTGGGTGGGACCGCCTGCGGGGAGGGGGATTCCCCCCCCCCCCAAGCCTTGGGGGTGGGCCTTCCTGGGCAGCGGAAGGGGCGGGGGGGTGAGGAAAGGAGATCTCAAGCCTCTGGTTGGCCTCTTTCCAATGGGAAGGCAGGAGGGCATCTCGCCGATTTGAAGCTGGAGGCGAGTATCTCTGGGAGATGAAGGCAGGTCCCTCTCTGGAGGCTTGCATGAGTCCATCTTCTACCGGAGGGCTTCACAAAAAGTCCAGCTCCAAAGCTTGGTGGAGGGAAAGGAGGTCGTTGTGGTTTGTGATCCGCCAGAAGGGCATATTGTGCTAAAAACAAGCAAAAAAACAATTGAGAACATTAGATAGTGTGCTATGAAGAAATTCACTTAAATGCACACCACAGAATATATCAAATATAACTTAGAATAAAGTATTATCTTAAAACATATATAATAAAGGCAACAGTGGTCTAATTAGCTCCCTCTGCTTGAAAATGTGCATGTCTAGCTACCAAAATAACAGAGTACTGCCATAGCATTTGATAAAAAATAATAATATTTGAACCAACGTATACAACAAAATACATTTAGATGTTATAATAATAATAATTATAGACTAGCCAAACCGAAAGAACAATAATTTCCAAAGATAGTTACAATTTCTTGCAATTGTAACTGTGACAAACTACTATATACTAAATAAGATGGGAGCAGCGGGACCCGAATCCTTGTTAATGCTCCCCGCAACCCCCGGGGTTTCCCTTCTGTACCCCCTCCTCTCTAAAAAAAAAAAATATGTTTGTGATCAATACAAAGTGCAATCCCATGTAGCTGGCCAAAAACAGCATCCAGTAAACAACTGGAAAGGTGCTGTTCAGGGACAACGCCTTTCCAATTTTACAAGGATCGAAGGAGGATCCACTTGGGTCGGGCAGCGCATCATTTTACCGATTCATTCACAAATTATTGTATGAATACGAGCACCATTATATTTACCACCAATATATTCACTTCATCACTATATGTCATTCACCAAGAGAGTGCCCAGTGTTTTATCCTGTTTGCATCTAGGAAACAATGTAACAATCTCACTGGCTTCTTTAAAAACACATCTAACAGTACTAAAAGCTTTTAAAATATATATATTTTTTGCTATGTGGGATTGAACCTTTAAAAACCTATAAAAAAATGTAAAGTACTGCACACACAAATACTTACATTATTTATCTCAATGTAGAAATACATAATAAATATACCAACAATGCAAAATCCTAAATATGTATGGCAGAATGACATCCTACCCATGGAAAAGAGAAGCTGGCATGACATTTCGGGGTACCAACCCCTGCACCAGATGCCCTGAAACATGCCAGCGCCTCTTTTCCATGGGTAGGACGCCCTGACGCTATTAGAGAGGGTTGGGGTTCCTTACAATGCATCTGATCTCAGACGCGCTATTAGAGAGGGTTGGGGTTCCTTACAATGCATCTAATATTGGACGCGCTATTAAAGAGGGTTGTAGTTCTGCAGAATTTCACAATATAAATTATAGGCTTCCTTAACCAAAACAGTTGGGAAAACCCCTGCTCCATTGGCTTCACCCTCCCAAGTGCCATCATAAAAGCTTAACCTGCCAAGTTGCTGTATCCCAAGAGCTAACTACAGAAGTGGGCTGCAGAACTGGCCATTAAACAACATATATACAGGGCAGGAAACATGGTTTCAATGTACAGTTTACACTTATGTTGCATGCAAATAGGAACACACCACAAGGCTTTGCAACACAAGCGGTTTCACAACATACCCGCTCCTCACCTGGACTGTATGAGCAGTAAACATTTCAATGCTGTTCCTAACCAGCCGTCTGTCAGGGCTTCTATGTCTGCTCTTAGCCGCTGTAGAGAATCGCGGCGTTGTGGGCTGAGAAGGCCTGTGACGGAAGGATAAAGGTGTAAAAAAATAATTAAATGGTAAACTAGATAAAGACGACAATGGTAAAAACCTACAAAATGTATATATTTGTATGCAAGTCTAAATAACCAGACTTCCTGTTCTCAGAGCTGTGGGAGTTAAAGAAAAAAGCTGTCGCTCCAAGGACAGTAACAACTGTGGCTGGCTGCAGGGGGGCCCATTCTGCCCAACGGGACCTCACACAGAATTTCACACTGCCTGGGGAAGCCAAGGGATCTGAAGTGTGGGTTCCCCCAGCACAGAGAACACCAAGACTGGCTACATCCAATATATAGTAAATGGGGAAAGGGGGAGAGAGGTAGGATAACCCCGCTCAGCCACTGGAGTATGAGAACAGAGACTGGGAGTGGTGCTATCAGGGATAAAAGTGTGCACTGGAGGACGGGGGACAGAATCCCAAAGGATGCACTCACTTAGGGATAGAACTCAAAATAAATACATTTTATTGATAATCACAAGAAAAACACACCCGACACGTGTTTCGTTCCTAACTATGGAACTTCTTCAGCGCGACCAGCTAGGAGTAGCTCGGTCTGTTTTCAATCACAGCGTGGAGTGCGCATCTTAGTTGTTAGCTACTACTGATGTGGGCCAAATGCGGATCCCACTAGCTAGAACTAGGATCGTTCATACCATTACTTGGCGAGGGATTCCTGCGTGACTTTACTTCACACCTCAGGTATTTAATCCGGAATGTGTTCCGGGATATGGGGAGTTAATGACCTACTGCCTATTTGGTTAACTGTAGCCCCTGATTATCACTGCTATTTCTTACAAGAGAATTGACACAGTGGGGCACAGCGTTAACCTCTCCATACATATTTGTAGCAGAGCTAGATGTGTACCCCTACCTGCTAGTAGGAAATAGGCATCAATCCAGCAGCAACACTACGGCTGCAGCGTCACTTTCCCCACGTCTCATTTATTCAACGAGAGGAGGGGCTAAGGTTATTGCCCATGAAACATATATACACACACATATATACACACACACACAGAAATATATATATATATATATATATATATTTCTATCTGTGCACCCACCCCACATATGATTTACATGTAATTACTCCACCAATGATATCTGGAGGTATACACAACATATGATCGAGCAGGTACCAACCCATAATCATTATCACCACCAGGTGACAATTTACTATTTAGCCTTTTCCTTTCAAGTATTTTGTTTGGATCACTATTATAGTGTCCATACCCAGGAATAGGCTCATAGTTAGCACTCCATACTTCGCTGTGGCAAACATGCGCTCAAATTTCAGGTTTTAATTAGGATGTGTTTTTCTTGTGATTATCAGTAACGTTTATTTATTTTGAGTTCTATCCCTAAGTGAGTGCACCCTTTGGGATTCTGTCCCCCGTCCTCCAGTACATCCAATATATATTAAATATACATAAACACATTTCCATGGTGGGACGGAGCTACACCACCTTTTTCTGGGGATCAATGATAGATGTATGCACGCGCGCCAGGGAACGCCTTTTTAAAAAGTTTTGGGGTGTGGTCTTAAAAGTGCAATCCCACATAGCTGGCAAAATAAATAAATATATATATTTAAAATATCTTAGCAATCTAATGGACTTCCTTAAAAAAAATCCAACTCTGCTAAATATTGCAAATATTTGCCTGCTTTTATTTCTTTGGAGAGTGTCAATCAAGTGTTTTCTTTATCCTTAACCCGATCGGTCTTAAATCAGAACGCTAAATCAAGATGTGTTAATTACCCAGATTTAACCCCTTAAACCAGGGGTGGTCAAATTCACTCAAGGGCCACCAACTGGTCAGGTTTTAAGGATATCCCTGCTTCAGCAGAGGTGGCCCAGTCTGACTAAGCCCCCTGTGCTGAAGCAGGGATATCGATAAATCTTGACCTGTTGGTGGCCCTTCAAGACTGCAGTTGGCCGCCCCTGCCTTAAACATATCACTGCCATTAGAACACTGTAGACCTAGAAGTGTTTGCCTCTTTAAATACCCAGACTGATATCGCCGGCAGATGAGGAAGAAGGATGCAGTGGGATGCCTTGTAATTGCGCTGGGATTAAACCTACGATCTCTCTGGGTTGAGGACTTACCACTGACATTGCTCTTGTACTTCTCGTAGACCTCTATCACTTTGCGATACCGGAAGGCCAACTTTCTCATCCAGTCCATCCCTCCCTGGACGCCGGTGTTGGAAGCGTGGTTCCTGCTGCCAGCAGTGCCATTGAAACCATCCGTGGCAAAGCTGTAGTTACTGAAATTAAAGATGGTGACCTTTCACAACTGAGGAGAATGGAACTTCTCTTCATCCCGAGAAACTGAGTCTATTACATAAAACCACAATTGATCTTATGGTTTTATATAATGACACACACCACACACACCACACACGTGGTAATTTCATCTCCGTGGACTCCCCAAAAGGTTTCAGAGATTTGAATATTTTTCTTTGCTGGTAAACGTTATAATTATTTTCCATTGACCCCCGTTACCAGATTGGTAATTCTAACATCTCAGGATCATAGGAGTAGAGGGGTTGTAGTCTCCGGGCCGGGAGTGTGACGGAAGCAAAGGGCTTAAGATGGTAAACTCTCTGAAACAAGTAATAGTGCCATACTACTCCTGTATTTTACATTCTATGTGGCATGTTAACTGATGACTGCATACAGTACATTGGCGTCATACCATGGGCACAGATCATACCTCAAATCTTGGCCGTTGTCATCAGATGCCACATCTTCCACGTGAACCTGATCGCACTCCTTAGAATACAAACCACACATTAATGAGTTAACCACTGTCATATTTCGCTTCGTACCAGGCAACGTCTATGTCATGTATAGAAACACAAAGCGGACAGCAGATAAGGAATCACCAGGCCAACCCCAGTTACTCCATTTTCCTACCTGCTGTGAAGCCAGACTCCATATGATCCATATTTACGATCCCGAATCCACCCCCCCCCCCCCCAAGCAGAATTGAATCCAGTTTCCAAATGAGTCTCGATTACCTCTCCTGGGAAATGCTATAAACGCTTGCTTCTTTAACACAATGCAGCATTATGAATTCTCGCTGAAAACTCCCGCCAAAACGCACCAAAAAATTATTAACTTAAGGGTACAGTTCAACCTATTTTTTTTTGAGGATGTTTAGCTTCTAAAAATCAAGGATACTAGAAATTCACTAGTAGTTTAACTGAGTGCAAATGTTTTTCTCACATCAGCTAAACCGTCCTCTTTACCCTTTCCTCATTTGGTAAATACTTGGTATATTATCATTGCAGCCCGGGACTTAAAAGCTCATATAGAAGTAAAAATACAATTAGAAAATCTATGTTAAGTCAATAAAGGGAGAAAGACGCAGTCTACAAACAGCAGGCATTCGGGTGACTGCCACCCTCTCATCAGCTCCCCTCTAGGGCTTAAATGGGATCAAATGAAAGATTGTAAATGCTAACATTAAAAGATGAAATCTCACATTAAAATGTTTTTTTTTAAATTATTTTCTTCTTTTTTTCATTAGCAAATAGTACGATGCATCCACGACAGCCCAGTTGTTTACAAACAGAACAAAGTCAGACAGATTAAGGGCTCTGGCGCAAATGTCAAGGAAAAAAGGGTTTCCAAATCTTTCTTGCCTCCGTACATTACATAATTACGGGCTGCAATTAGCGTTAAGGGATTACATTTGCAGCATGCCAGCTGCTCTTGTTCGCTGTGAAACCAGAAGTGAACATGCTAATCATGCCCAGTCTTGGATAAATCACTTTACCACTACTTTTTTTTTTTAACCACAAAGAAATTAGTCCCCCCCCCCCCCCCCCAATCCTTTTCCCACAGGAAACAATGCATCATTATTGATGTTCAAAGTTAATATTCCTTCCATGCAAAACCTAGGAACTTCAATTCTGAACATCAAAACACAACCCCTTCCAGCATAAAGTTATTTTGTAATATACCAGTTTTTATTTATTTATTTTAGAAAAGTGCAAACATAACAATTTTTTTGTTGTTTTGAAGTTTAGCGTTTCTTGTTTACCACATTCAGCCAAGCGCTATGTAAACATCTGTATCTACAGGCAAGCGGTACCTCCACACAATTTACACCAATGATGCAGCCATCACTAGCCAGAGGGATCAAGGGGAGAACAATAAATGCCACTAAAGAACCTGCAGTTGCCTTATCCCAAAAGATACAAATCACACTTATTGTAAGATTTCCTCAGCCAAACTTTAATGTCCTTCTCAGCTGTGATTTGTCACTATGCCCCTGCACTGTGCTCGGGTTCTTCGCCTTCACTTTTACCTACTGCCCTCTTCCCTAAAACACTCGCTATGCACCCAGACCCTCCTCTACGCACCTTCATATCACATCTGAAAACACACGTGTGAATAAGCAATTCAATAGCCTGCCTCGGGACCACACACCCACAGATGCATTTACCCACAATCAAGGTCAGGCATTGCCGATCAACAGCACTTATTCATTCCCCCCCTACACTCAGTAAATCTCAACAGCCGACTTGGATGATAAGATCGGCAGGGTACGGATTCCTTGTCCGCTTTGCTGCTTGATGTACTTTTTGTATTATAATTCCCTAAATGATATTGCCTATTTTGGAATAAATGAATAAAAATATACATGTGTACATTTTCCTTCATGTATACCATCACGTGACTGTTGCATTTAGTATGTTGTTGGCTCACGTTTACCTGTTCTGGTTGAGCCTCACAAACTTGATCTCTTTATTAATGCATAATCTTATTCTTTTCTTTTTAAAGGAGTAACTGATACAGTTCTCCCAACCCCCCCCCCCCCCCCCCCATATTTAATAAATATATATATATTATTGAAGAAGTGGGTCTCCGGAGTTGAATCCCATTAATTTCAGCTCCGGGGACACCCCCTTCAGAGGTAAGTGCCGGTGTCCCTCTGCAGTTTAAAGCGCACACATCACATGGGCCAATAGGAAGCCGCACCGGATGATGATGTCACGGCTTCCTATTGGCCGCAGGGCCCGGGAATTTTGAAAATCTGCCATAATATGAGCCCTGGAGCGGCTACAGGCCCCTTATACGGAGGTAGGAATCTCTGGAAGCAGGGGGTCTCTGCTGAAATTAATGGGGTTTAGCTCCGGAGACTCCCTGCTTCAATATGAAGAAAAAAACACGGCACGGATTGCACCTCCGAGGTGCAGACCCTCCGAGGTGCTGACCCTCCGAGGTGCAGACCCTCCGAGGTGCAGACCCTCCGAGGTGCAGACCCTCCGAGGTGCAGACCCTCCGAGGTGCAGACCCTCCGAGGTGCAGACCCTCCGAGGTGCAGACCCTCCGAGG
>CM071572.1:76477446-76547446 GCA_036426205.1 Ascaphus truei
GACCCTCCGAGGTGCAGACCCTCCGAGGTGCAGACCCTCCGAGGTGCAGACCCTCCGAGGTGCAGACCCTCCGAGGTGCAGACCCTCCGAGGTGCAGACCCTCCGAGGTGCAGACCCTCCGAGGACTTAAGTGTCATGTTTAAGGGGTTCCACTTGAGCGATGACTTTTTTTTTGTTTTTGTTTTTATTAAACATAATCTGACACTTCTAAGTATTTTGAAATCGGATTTTAAAGTTTGTTTGCAAAACGGGAACGGAGACGTGGGGAGGGTTTCCCATTCTTCTGGCTGCTCCTTTTTTTATATCCTGATCTCTGTGTTTAAAGAGTTTGCCCTGGCAAACCTGCCTCTCCTCTTCACTGGCTCTCTGATAAGGACAGGGTGGGTAAGAGTATATTAAATACTGGATTGACAAACACTTTCCTAATCAGAAGTCCGTAAGAAAAGCAATTGGTAAATTCTAAAGAGAGAAAACAGAAACAGACATTCTTGCTTTTAGCGTGGTTAGATAGGCTTAAACCTATTAGATTTTTTTTTTTTACAAAAGGTATTTTTCTGGCTGGCTACATGAGATTGCATCTTTAACGTAGCTATTCTGTTACATTTATGTTTTTTTATTTTTATTTTCCCACTCGTACAGCGTTGTACAGGAATAAAGTAATTATTCTCACCTCCAGGTCGTTGAAAAACAAATGCGTGTCGGCCACTTCAAATATCATCTCTTCCATGGCCAAACCTGAGCCCACCACAAGCGTCGGGTCCTGGGAAAGGGAGCACAAAGCGCAGGAAGAAACACTGTGTATTAGACAGGAGCGGGTTAGGGGACGAGCCCAGTGTGATGTGCAGCGTCGGCTCTTCTCGTGATCAAATCCCTTTGTCTCCCTGTGCCTCAGGCAATATTGGACTGGGGCAGATTTATTGCGTCTCCAAAATTGTGGGCCGAAGTGCGTACAGTGTCATTGGTATGTGATTAAAAATATAATGCGGGCATGTAGAAATTCTCTAAGCAGAAGTACTGTGTGTATATATAATGTGTGTATGTGTGTAGGGTTAGGTGTGTGTGTGAGATAGATGGGGTGTGTGTGAGAGAGATGGGGTGTGTGTGTGTGTGTGAGAGAGAGATGGGGTGTGTGTGTGTGTGTGTGAGAGAGAGAGAGATGGGTCGGTGTGTGTGTGAGAGATGGGGTGTGTGTGTGTGAGAGAGATGGTGTGTGTGTGTGTGTGTGAGAGAGAGATGGGTCGGTGTGTGTGTGTGTGTGAGAGATGGGTCGGTGTGTGGTGTGAGAGAGATGGTCGGGGTTTGTGTTGTTGTGTGTGTGAGAGAGATGGGGGGTGTGTGTGTTGTGTGTGTGTGTAGTGTGTGTGTGTGTGAGAGAGATGGGGTCGGTGTGGTGTGTGAGAGATTGGGTTGTGTGTGTTTGTGTGAGAGAGATGGGGTCGGTGTGTGTGTGTGGTGTGTGTGTGAGAGAGATGGGGTCGGTGTGTGGTGGGTGTGTGAGAGATGGGTCGGTATGTGTGTGTGTCAGATGGGTCGGTGTGTGTGTGTGTGAGATGGGGTCGGTGTGTGTGTGTGAGAGAGATGTGTGTCGGTGTTTGTGTTGTGTGTGTGTGTGAGAGAGATGGGGTCGGTGTGGTGTTTGTGAGGAGATGGGGTCGATGTGTGGTGTTGTGTGTGTGTGTGTGTGAGATGGGTCAGGTTGTGGTGTGTGTGAGAGATCTATGGGGTCGGTGTTTGTGTGTGTGTGAAGAAGATGGGTGTCGTGTGGTGGTGTGTGAGAGAGATGGGGTCGGTGTGTGTGTGAGAGAGAGATGTGGTCGGTGTGTGTGTGTGAGAAGATGGGGTCGGTGTGTGTGAGAGAGATGGGTGGTGTGTGTGTGTGTGTGTGTGTGTGTGTGTGTGAGAGAGATGGGGTCGGTGTGTGTGTGTGAGAGAGAGGGGGTCGTGTTTTGTGTGTGTGTGTGGTGAGAGAGATGGGGTCGGTGTGTGTGTGTGTGTGGAGAGAGATGGGGTCGGTGTGTGGTGGGTG
Organism: Ascaphus truei; assembly: GCA_036426205.1. NCBI lineage: Eukaryota > Metazoa > Chordata > Amphibia > Anura > Ascaphidae > Ascaphus > Ascaphus truei. The sequence continues at coordinate 76,479,473 of CM071572.1, forward strand.
GGGCGGTGTGTTGTGGAGTGAGGAGGGGTGTTGTGTGTGTGTGTGTGTGTGTGAGTTGTGGGAGAGATGGGGTCGGTGTGTGGTGTGTGGATAGTGGTGTGTGTGTGTGTTGTGTGTGTGTGTGTGTGTGTTTGTGGTGTGTGTGTGTGTGTGATAGTGGGGTGGTTGTGTGTTGTGAGAGAGATGGGTTGCGGTGTGTGTTCTGTGTTGAGGATGGGGTGTGTGTGTGTGGCGTGGTGTGGTGTGTGTGTGTGTGTGTGTGTGTTGTGGTGTGTGTGTGGTGTGTGTTGTGTGTGTGTGTGTGTGTGGAGAAGATGGGGTCGTTGTGGTGTATTGAGAGAGAGGGGTCGGTGTTGGTGTGTGTGAGTGGTGGGTGGTGGTGGTGTGTTTGTGTGTGTGTGTGTGAGATGGGGTCGGTGTGTGTGTGTTGTGTGTGTGTGTGTGTGTGTGGTGTGTGTGTGTGTTGTGTGTGTGGTTTGAGATGGGTAGTCGGTGTGGTGTGGTGTGGGAAGGGGTGCTGTGTTGTTGTGTGTGTGTATGTGTGTGTGTGTGAGAGAGATTGGGGTCGGGGGGTTTGATTGTGTGAGAGATGGGGTCGGTGTGTGTGTGTGTGTGCGCAGGGCTGGGTGTGTGTGTGCGCGGGGCTGGGTGTGCGGGTGTGCGGGGGTGGGTGTGCGGGTGTGCGTGGCTGGGTGTGCGGGTGTGCGGGGCTGGGTGTGCGGGTGTGCGGGGCTGGGTGTGCGGGTGTGCAGGGTTGGGTGTGCGGGTGTGCAGGGCTGGGTGTGCGGGTGTGCAGGGTTGGGTGTGCGGGTGTGCAGGGCTGGGTGTGCGGGTGTGCAGGGCTGGGTGTGCGGGTGTGCAGGGCTGGGTGTGCGGGGCTGGGTGTGCAGGGCTGGGTGTGCGGGTGTGCGGGTGTGCGGGTGTGCAGGGCTGGGTGTGCGGGTGTGTAGGGGTAGGTGTGGGTGTGTAGGGGTAGGCATGTGCACACGTGTGCATATATCATGCATGTATGTGTGCATGTGTATAAATGATGCAACAGAAAACGAAGAAAAGAAGCCCAGCGATGAGAGAGAACTGGAAACCTCTGAGGTTTCTCTTTGTAATTAGGCTACATGCCTCAATAAACTTTTTTGCTATTTTTTTCTACACCTGCCTCCAGTTCTCTTTCATCGCCGTGCTCCTTTACTTCGTTTTCTGTTGCTGTATCTACAGCTGGAGGACGCACGCGGGGATGTCGAGATCACCTGCTCAGGATTCGTAAGTTTCTATTCATTTGATAGCTGGACAGCATATGCATCAGCAATTGATGCACACGTTCACTAAGGGAGTCTCTCTGGTGCCGCAGGTGTCTGCCGGTTCCCACATGGTGACCTCAGGATCTCCACGAGTTGCAGTCTGTCCCTACACTGTGATTTACATCTATTTGTGCTGCAGCTGCAATCTACCACATAGTGGCCGGACATTCCCTTATTCAAGGGTCATGCTGTTTATAATCCCTGCTTTATTCATTAGTCCAGGGATATGTAGCACCTGCCATTGAGGTGTTTCCTCTCTACATTTATAAATGATGCGTGAGTGTATTTGTGCATGCGTATGTAAGTGTGCGTGTCTTGAGAAAGGCTCTTGTAGAGAGCCGGAAGGTTGATAGTTGTGCAATAAACTATTTATTTCTAAGTCCCGGCGTGCCTGCTCCCATCATTTCTATATTCCAGTCCCAAGCGGTTTGCACCCAGGCTAGATACTACTTTCAGTGCAGTGCCACTACTTTATTTTGTTTCGGCTTTCAATGGAACCTCTACAGAACACCAAAGTAACGGTGACGTAACCCGTTTAAACCCTTGTGTCTGTGGTGCCGAAAATATGCAAATGAGGTCATTACACAATGGACAGTGTGACACCTCTGAAGACAAACAAGCATATACAGAAACGAAAGGAATACACTTCCTTCCCTCCCCCAGATGTATCACACTTGTGTGTAATCTCCTCATTTGCATAATTTCGATGCCACGGACACGAGGGTTTAAAAGGGTTACTTCGGTTTCGGCTCCCAATGGGGCCGCTGAAGAACACCAAAGAAAGTGTTACTTTTGTTCGCACGCATGCAAAGATTGGGGGGTTTCTGAGAGCTTGCTGGGTATCTGTGTGTTTATGTCTCAAATGGGAGTAATACCACAAGGGTTTAAGAGAAAAGGGTACAGTAGGTTAGGAGTTTTCACCCGCAGAACCCCAGCTACATTCTTCTACATCCAGTTGATTGATTCTCTTACAATATAATATTTTAATATCCCCTTTGAGTTCTTTAATTACAACACAGCAGAAAACAACTTGGGTAAGCAAATTATTTTGTGGAATGTATTGCTGGTACCTTTCCATACTTTTGTGCATATGAACCGGTGAGCAGGGAGTGAAAGATGATAATGGTCTCATCCAAGTCCCATAAAAACACACGCTGGGGAGACAAGAGAGAAAGATGTGACAGAATCCTTTTGCCAAGTGCTAAAAATGCAGGCATTCTCGCAAACATAAATGCATGGAGAGAGGGTGAAAGGCGTGTGGGGCAGCGAGAAATAAAAGAAGCAGATAAAAGGTCAAAGCTAAAGTCCAATTTGGGGCAAAGTGAACTGATTGCAGTGACCTGTTGAATAGGTAAAATGTTCAGTCCCACACAGGAGCGAAGGGTCCGAATGACAGTGCCCTGTTTAATGGGTTAAAGCAGGGGTGGGCAACTCTAGTTTTCAAGGGCCACCAACAGCTGAGGTTTTCAGGATATCCCTGCTTCAGCACAGGTGGCTCAATCAGTGGCTCAGCCATTGACAGTAGCCTGTGCAGATGTAGGGATATCCTTAAAACCTGACCTGTTGGTAGCTCTTGAGGACTGGAGTTGAGTACTACAGCAACCCAATGAAAATGACCAGTTCAATGGGTTAAAGAGTCAGTCTCATGAAGGAGCAAAGTGGCCTAATGACTGATCTGGGTAAAGGGTCAGTCCCACATACAGCAGAAGCAAAGTGGCCTAATGACAAGTGCTACTGGGCAAGTCATGGTATCCTTGTGCCTCAGGAACACAAAGATGGTCTTGGTGAGAGTTTCAACTATTTAAAAGCAGACGGTGATGACTCACTTACCTCTAGGTCACTGTCCTGAGAAGAGGCGTCTGCTTTCTTTCCCTTCCCTCTGTTCTTAACTGCCGCGTTTTTCTTACTTTGCTCATCCGGCTCTTTGCTGCCCATCGCTCTTGCCACGGGCTGACTTGCAGCAGTATCACCTTATACATGGAACATGAGTACATGTGACTCCAGTCTCAACTCGGGGTTACATACGCACAAAGTGTACATAACAGCTGAAGAACGGGTGGTAAGGTCACTACCTATTTTAGGTAGGTACAAACACAGCCTTTACACCAGTCCTCTTATTTGGCTGCCAAAGCTAGTGTGAAAAGCCTCATCTTTTGCCCCCTCTGTGTACCACGCTCCATTACCAGCTTGATTTTCTGTTCTCTGTATGTACTGTGGACCTCACAGATAAATATCTTTTTGCGCTCCTTCACTTTTTTTTTTTTTAGTGTTGCTGACTGATTTTCTTATCTGCTGCGGTGTTTGTGTATACCATGTTAATACACATTTCTCTTTGTCAACTTCATATTGTCTCCTGAGTGTTTTTTCCTTTGAGTGCGGGCTTCCTACCTTGCATTTTATATGTATTTTAAAGGGATGCAGGGGTCCCCTGTGGTTGCCTCACACCTTTCTACATTGCCTTATTCTAACATTGGAGTGCTAATTCAAATTGTTTTGTATCACTTGTAAGTTAAGGTCATGTAACTATATCTGGTACATGTTATAAATGCTTGCAGTATGTCAAAATATAATGTTCAAGTTTTTATATGTACGGTGCTCATTTGCATGTCATTACCCAGAATCCCTGGCTGCAGTGGAAGCACTGTTTGCAAAGCAATAATAGGGAAAGAGTTGCAGACCCCTGTGAGGCATGCACATGCACCACAAATGGCATTTAAATGCATCTAAAAATACATTATAAGCTTGTGGCCGTTCCACTCCTAAAGGTTTTCTGATCTGGTCCCTCTGGAGAACTGGTTGGAGATTCCTCCTTCACAACCTCAAAGCAAAACTACACATACAGGAGAAACGTGTGATAGGGCTGAACCTAATGAGACACCCAGACTCACCAGTCACTAATCTCCCTGTGCCCTAAAAATCACGAGCAAGCTCTTCAGGGCAGGGACGCTGGTGCTCCATGTCGCGCTCGGCACAGTTGCTTGTTCCTGAGCACCGTTTAGAGTTCCAGATCAGCAACATGTCGGTGTACACACATTGAAAAGATTCGCTGGCGCGCATAACAGGTGAATTTTAGCATTTTAACGGAATATAATGTAACTTGTCAATGAAAATCACTAAAAAGCAAATTCTGACTGTCATTCATTTTATATTGAGATTGAACTGCACTGTGTATTGTCGTTTTTAAAGTACAAACAGAAACCCCCCCCCCGGCAGCTCAACCATAGCGCTAAATAAAAACACACAAACCCTCAATTGACAAAATATATATAGTTTTTTTTTTTTTTTAATGTTGACAGTACCTTCAAAGAAAACAAGATGGCTGAGCAGTCTATGGCCACTAGAGGAAGACTGACCCCAGTGGCCATATTGTTTCACCCGGTGAAGAGTTCTTGTAAGTGTAATCAGACGCAAGACAAGTTGGACTTACTTTGGCCCGTCTGTGCAGTCACTGCAATGTCTGGTTTTCCGCTCTGGAAAGCAGCCGCTGCTAGAGAGCTGCTTTCTGTCCTGCCGGAGGACACCACTGCCGTGAAGCTTTGATTTGGGTAACACTGCTGGTACTGACTTTGGCCGAGGATTGTGTATGTTGGATACTCCTGGGAGCAGAGATGGGGAACGCGTTAGCATTGGAACAAGTGGCTTTTCACAGCTTTGTACGAATTAAACGAAGAACTTGGTTCCATGATGTAATAGACTGCTTAATCTGTTTTATAAAATATAATTAAGAATGATGAATATATAATATATATTCATCATTCTTATGATTTATGGGTAATACACAAATCATTAAAAAAAATTCATAAACCATACTCATAACCAATCCCCCCTTTACCCCACAAACAAAACTAAAACAGAATACAATAGCATGATAAACAATTATACAGCCGGTCCTCGCTTAGCTGATGGAATGCGTTCCGCAAACCGCTGTCGGATGACGGACCGTCGGATTGTGGGTTCATGTTAAACCGCAGCAGTGAGCGTCGGATAAGCGGTTCCGACGTCGGATAATGCGCCCAGCGGACTGCATTATGCGGCGTTTGATAAGGCATTAGACGGAAAGCGGACCGTCGGATACCAAAGACCACCTGTATATGCAATAAACAGGGAAGCCCTTTCTCCATGGCAGGGAAGTATCACTTCAGTGGAACATACAAGACTCCCATGGAGAAGCCGCTTCTTTATTCAATTAGAACCCAAGTAGTTGGACTCCAACAAATTGTGGATGCAACTGGATAATAAATGATCGTGTACTTCATGGCCCCTCTGCGCCCATCTTCCCCTATAAACACACCCACCTTTTGCACTCTGCTCCAAGGCATCTCCTTTCTGACACATGTACCTCTACCATGTCTTAAAGCAGTGTGTGTGTGTGTGTGTGTGTGTTTACATCCATACATTTCTCGCTTTCTAAGGCCGCGGGCATGGTCAGCGCCCCGCGCTTGGCAGTGAGCCCCTGCAGCCGCAATGAGAGCGGCTTTAGCACGCTTCCGCAGACATGCGGAAGGGTAGCCGACAATTTTTTTTCTCGTTTCGGCGCTCACGGGAGCGAAGGGCCGGTCACGTGAGCGGTTCGCCCAATGAGGGCGAATCAACTCCGTGACGTCACTGGCCCGCTGCTCGACACGCCCCCGGAGGGTGCGCAAACTAAGGCCAGGGAAAGCACCCGCTTTCCCTCAGCCTTCGCGTGCCTCCGCACGGCTGCAGTCTCTATGGACTCCGCCTAAGAAACCCTATATGACATTTATCAGCAGTCTTCATGGTTGTTCGCCTGCGTTTTTACTTAAATGCAGGAGTCACCTGGTTTGAAATGCTGGTAACCGTCGGGACTGAAATATTAGCCACGGATGCAGTGCTGGACATTGCGTTAGCATTGGTAGCTGAAGCTGAAAAATAAAAATACACAACTACTGGTTAATACAATGCTAGAAGGTGGGGGGGGGGGGGGGAAAGGGGACGGGGACAGACTCAAATCACTTTGCACATTGCAGTTTAGTGTTTTCTCTGGCAACGAAAGGGTTATTCATGTTGAGTCCCTGACATCCCACAGCAGCTTAGTTAAAGAGTTATTGTTGGAGTGCGGAGAAGAAAAGACATATTGTGAGTATGGGCTACAATATAAGGGAGGTATGACAGGATGGGCAACTTTGCAAGTAAGAATTTTAAAGGTGCAATTCCAAGTAGCCACCTAGACAACATCCTGTTATAACCGCCGAATCGACTTCCCTACGCAAATATACCTAGAATCGCAGAAATTTGGTTGCTTACAATTTATTTTGTTTTATAAATAGTACTTCTTGGCGTTCTCTGATTGGGAGTGTGTGTGTCAATCAAGTGTTTGATTAGGACAGGGTGGGCAACAGCTAAGGCAGGCTGCTAGTAAAAATAAGGGATGGGGCATGTGTGATAGTAGATATATACATATACACCTCAGTGTGACATTTGCACATGGTCTTAGGATCTCCCTTTTAGTCCCCAAGCTGTAAGGGTCAACATTTGTAAGTTTGGGTGGTTGATTTGGCCCTGCGTCAGAAGACCCGGGAAGATTAGTAGTGGCCAGGGGAGTCCACTGACATTTCTTTTAGCTCTGTGAACAAGGATTTTCTTCGCCACTCTGGGGCTATTAATATGAAATGTATAACCTCGGCTTTGATTTTCTACACTGTCCTCTTAGAGGAATTGGTGGAAGACAGACCAATGGGACCTGACACTTTTTGGCGAGAGCATCTACTGCTGCATCAGAAAAGGAGATGGCATTTGGTGTTGCGGCCTGTTGCCATGAGGACTATTGCTGGTTGACCCCATCTGCGATGTTGGACATACGTTTCTTGGCAGCTTGCTCCCCATCCGGAAGAGCTTGCAACTGTTAGGAGAATCCAATCCAACAGACCCAACGAACAACCCTTTGCTAAATTGCCTTTTGGTGTCCACCGCGTTTCTGATAGAAGCGGTATTCTCTGGGATGGATCATAATGGTTTTTGTTCCATCTGGATAGAAGGTTGTCTTGAAGCTTTCTTAGGTGGAATAGAGCCCTGGGTACTGTTTCCATCAACGCCACTATCTTTCCCAAGAGCAACATACACGGCTACGCCGTAGAATGTTGTAGGCCAGGCGTGTTATTTTCCTGTATAGTTGTACTATATGATGCCTTTTTTCTGCGAGTAAATACACATTGGCTGTTGCTGTATCGAAGTGCATTCCCCAAAATCTGCATGTCTGAGAGGTAACAAGCCTGTTTTTTCAGTTTATCAGCCATGTGTGTTGAGATAATGCGAATGACTTGTCGCATGTCTTCTTGCTTTTTCTTTGAAATGGGCCCTGATCAAAATTTGTCAAGATGTGGGATTAAAAATATTCATTGCTGCCTAATGTGGGCAGTTAGTATTTTCATAAATACCCAGGGAGCTGTTGCATGGTCAAAGGGAAGGGCTGTGAATTACTATTGTCTGTTGAAGACTCTGAACCAGAGGAACTTTTGGTGCGCAGAAAGAATAGACACATGCAGGTACGCATCTCTGAAATCCACGGCTGTCAAAAAATCTCCTGGGTGCAAGGTACTTATGATTGACCTGACCGATTCCATCTTCAAATGTGTTATCTTGTTGCATTTGTTCAGTCCCTTGAGCACTGGACAAAAGCAGTTTTCTTTTTTGTATCAAACAAGAGATTACAACCCTAGACATTCTTGAATAAATTATATTGTTGTTCCAGAACACGGATGAAGCGCTTGTAATTGTGTATTTTTGGGTATGGATGACAATGAATCTTGATAGTGATTTTTTTCTTGTACAAACTATTGTGTAGAATTGTAGATATTCATGATGACTTGCAGTACCCAGCAATCTGAAGTTGATTGGATCCACGCCTCCTTGAACCCCTTTAGCTTGCTCTCTACGTTGCCCAGGAAGGGTATCCGCTGGATCTCAGAAAGGGGCATTTGTGGAGGGTGACTGGTCTGTAGCATAGCATGGTATTCCTCTACAGAATTTTCTGGCTTATGTGCTCTCTTGCTTTTTTGAGGGACTCTGTCCCTTGAATGGTCGGTAGCTTCAAAAGACTCTGACCCCTAGATGAAGGGGGAAAATGGGGTCTTCTGCCTTGAGGTAGAAATTAACATTTCCACCTGTAATAGTTGTGATTATGGTAAAGTCTGGGTTGAATAGAGCTTAACCCTGAAAAGGGACAAACCGCTTATTTTTTTAGATGAAACATCGGTGGCCCCCTGCATGCAGTGACGGATGTTGTGGAAGATGTGGCCAGTAGTATTAGTTTGCAAACGAGATATCACAGAGAAATTCTATTGACTGACATGACAGTCTAGTCTTTCAGGATTTTCTGAGAATATGTTCCCGATTGTATTGCTTCTTGAATACTGGAAAACCAGATCTTCATCGTTCTTACTAGACAAGCTGACAACCATTGGCTTCAGGGAAGCTACTATTGTGGAATACAGCCTCTTCAGTCAGCCATCAATCCTCTTGTCTAAAGTGTTTCTGAATGATGCCGTGTCTTCAAGAGGGATAGTTATCTTTGTGCTTCCATTTTAGGAGGATTTCCCAATCATCTGATCTGATGGGTACATTTTCTTGAATTTATTCATAGTAACGCTTTAGCAGTGAGGATATTTCCATTCGCTCACAATTAAATCTTAAAAACTTATGGACTGAAAAAGGTTCTGGCTTTTTTCATAGATCTGTTAAAGATTTTGTCCAGGGTATTACCGTCTTCCGTTTCCTCTGGCAACCGTAGGGTTGAAGCCATTTCTTTAATCAGCCTGTTGATATTGTCGAGGTTAAAGCTAGAGTGATCTTATCGGACCTCCTCTTTGTCTGAGGATGAATGTACCCTTTTGTTCCGAGTTTAGGCCAGAAAAATATGACTCTGCTTGATAGGATCTGACGTGTCTGGGAGGTTCGCTTGAAGACTGCTTGAAGGATTCTTTGAATGTTTCTACCATGGAGGTTTTAAACCGATTAAATACTGTAACGGACATCTGCACATGTTCTTCCTGTAAAGCAGTTTGACTGAAGCATGTCAGACATTTGCCTGGGCAACCAACAAGTAGCCTCCCCTACAGCCCATACAAATTAGATGCATAGATTTAACAGCGCACATTTTTGGTTTGACTCCAAGGTCCTCAAGGAGAGACTCTAGTTTACTGCCAGAAGGAGATGAGGGATTGGGGTTAGACATAGAAAATAAATTATAAAGAGGGAGATTAGATATTCCAGCACTAATCCCCACTAGAGATAACATCCCTGCATCTCCAACACCCTGTGAATCCACAGCGCATCGTGTTTGTGAGTAGGAGCTGACGTGTCGCAGCTGATGCACCGCTTTCCAACACGCAGTGATAATATCAGCAGCGCTTCTGCCTACACTAAATCTCCCTGCTACATGTGGTCGTGAATTAGGTATGTTGCCAGCCGGCCACGGAGGCGGCAGCACCAGGGAGGAAGCGTGCGTGACTGTGTGGAGGGGGATGCGGGGGGAGGAGAGCCTGCCTCTGTTACTCCGCTTTAAGGCATTTGCCCACTGTGATGGTACCTCAGCCAGACCAACAGGGCATTTAGAGCGGGTCCTGGATGGGGGTAGGGCAGCGTGATGGTGTCCCGTGGTCCCACCAGAGGATGCCGATAGCGGCACAATTTTTTTTTTAATGGTCCTCCTACAGCGTAGGACACAGACAACTGAGCTGAAGCAAGCATAGAAGGGGCTCATAGGGTCGCAAACAGGTCAGGAGTCTGTGTCCTAACTTCAGATGGGTGGAGCTTATTCCCACGTGTCATGCATCGAGGGACAGGCGAGAAAATAGCATTAATCCGTAGATTAATAAAATCGGCTGAACAAAAACCCATATGATTTGGCTAGGTTTCTATGATGAATATTAGCTTTACAGTGGCTGGAATATTACTAGCACCAAAAACACTTTCAGCACTCAAACTCATATCGGCTTCTGCTTTACACCTTTAAATCATATGTTAGTATCTTGCCCAGAGCAAGTGCCCATGATGTACCTGATGCTGAATCATAAGGGCATGTGGCATGCCAGGGCCCATCCCATAACAGGTACAACATTAGGGCACTGGGAAGGTTCAAGCCCCTATCCAATATGTTGAAGAGACGCTTCTAAATATCAGGGAACCCTCATTTGAACAGAGCTCAGTTTTCCCGGCAAAACTACATTAGGTACACAACTTCATGTGTTATTTAGACTCTTGACAAAGTGCTGCTCTCCGAAACTTTGAGGCGAGTGTCAGCTACGCAAGTGTCTTTTCATATTTGCACTAGGTCACGTTCATGCATTAACTGTTTGTATGCTTTACGTTCCTGTATATGTACTGTTCAATGCAAATTTAAAAAAAAAATCACGACTGGTGTCCTTCTCATCTTTACATGTGTAAGATAGAGCTCCTTTCCCCATCATTTTTGCACTATAAGACTCAAGTAGTGACATAATTGGACTTTAAGGAATATTGTCAGACGCTCGGGGTAAGAGTGTCTTGTAGTCTGAAAACAGCTCAGTGATCCCTGGCGGGGTGGGGCATGTGAGGAGAAACTGCACCAGTTGCCACATGGACTCTACTTTGGGCCTTTTCAAATAAAAATCAAATCTATAACGAGACAAAAATAAATAAGGTAATCTAATATGAAGGGAATCACATTTAGCGCTAGTTTCTGGGGAGAAAGGCACGTTTCGGCCTGCTAAATTGAAAAGTGTAAAGGTCAACAAAAAAGGTTATATATAAACAATTTCATGATTTTGATCAATGGTTTATTTGGAATTGTTTATGTCCATACAGATAATGAACAATAATCTTTCACTTAATTCACCAGGGTTGAAATCAGTTTGGTTGTTGATAGCTGCACACTGCTGTATGAAGTGTGTCAAAAGGCAGCTAAACAATACTTATTATTATTATTATTACCTTGTACTGGATACGAATACAGGGTAGTACTGGACTGGCTCGTAGCGAGTCCTGAGGAGCAGGTCAGAACGGCAGGTTGGTTTGGGGACGACGCCTGGATTAAGCCACTTTCAGATTTGATACCTGGCCATAGTGCGCCTGATGTGGGGAACATGAGACTTGTTATTAGGGCAGAAGATTTGTATAGCGGTTTTTTCGATGCATTAAACTAGAGTTTACAGATTTCCATTGCCCAAAATTGAGGCGTCCACCCTCCCTTTTCATGACCTCTTGTTCTAGTACTAGAACGCTCTATTTGGCTACATATGGAAAATGCTACCCTTCCCCTTTTTTATCCATAACCTTAATGTGGTTGAAAGTTTTTTAAGTGCCCCGTTCCCCTTTCTTTAATTCATTGGTAAAGTTCAGGTTAAACAGAGGGGCTGTGTTTAGTGTTTTAATTGGATTGCTCTGTAGATCCTTAAACCAAACTTTCCCATACTCATCTGCTTAATGCCACAGGCTAAAGCTTCAGGGAAATGATTCAAACATGAGCTTGGAAGTTAAAAAGGAACATAGTTTAGTCATTCTACTGCACACACTCCGGATCTGCAGTATCAGCCTGGAGGTTAATCTATAGGACTGCGTTTAAGAGAAGTGCTCAAGTATATTTTGAGGATAGCGGCTCTGCCTGAAACTTTGGCTACGTGTGTTTGGAGGGGCAACAGACCCCAAAATCTGGCGTGCATACGGTCATTAAGCTTTGTGCCTGTACTTGTCCCTCCCATGCTTTTTGTGACATTTACACAGAAAAGGCTGGGACCAACACAGAGTTAGCACACATTGGAAGAACACGTTTTGAACTACTATATGTGGCACTGTTTAACACTTTAACTGCCAGAAGGGAGGGATTTCTTGCGATTGCTATATGATGCGGTGCATTCTATACATTATTGATGCTACCTGAACACAGGTCAAGTCACACTTTTAGCTTCAGTACAAAACCTCACAAAATGCATCTATTGAGGTCATGAAAAAGAATTAGTGCAGATAGTAATACTGTAAATTGAATCAAAAACAATATGACAGCCAGCTCACCAAAGGGAGGTAGACCATAGGTTTGCGATGCCTGAGGATACACTGTGTATGGCTGAGATGGCTGCAGTGTTTGGTACTGAGTCTGCCCGCTATAGCCCGTCATCGTTTCTGCTACAGGTACTGAGAGGATGTGTGCATATGGCCTGAGATAGAAAAACAACACAAAGACAAAAACCACTTAAGAAAATTAGACATGTTCAAACAAACATAAAACTGTAGACAGCTTATACGGTTTGGTAAAAATTTCACATGACCAGGATTTACCAAAAAAATAAATACGTATTGGACCAGGATCCAGGGTTAATTGTCATTCACTTTAATGGCACCGCAACCTCCCCACCAGAAGGAAAATGACAATTGTTTAATGTATTATGAGGTATTAATTAAGCATGAGTGGGGCAGTATGTTGCAGATATGGTGCTCTATCACCTGTTGACACCTTCCAAGGTTAAAAGGAGGAAAGTACCCTCTTTTTATATTAGGGTTCAACACCTCCCCTCTGAACCCCTAGCTCTGGGGTCTATTGGTACCTTTCTGCGGCTGCACAAGGAAGTCAAAGAGGAATACAAGTAAGTGGGGGAGGGAGGGGGGCTCCAATTGGGAACTCCCTTGTCTTGTGGAGCTCTGAGGGAGGTCACACCCCTATCGGAACCACACAATATCCTTGGTCTCGAGAAGTTTTCCCCTGTAGTAGCAAAAGGCACTAGTGTGGGGCGGCGGCGTTATGCTCTGGTGTTAAAAACAAAAGGCACTCGTGGGGCGGCGTTATGCTCTGGTGTTAAAAACAAAAGGCACTCGTGGGGCGGCGTTATGCTCTGGTGTTAAAAACACTAAAACAGTCCTGAAAATTAGTTGAAAGGGAAGAGTTGAGGCTGTGAAAGCTCCCGGATGAAGGTGAAATGCTTTCCTTTACATACAAACACTTGTGCTGTACATCAGTGTCCCCACCGGTGAATACTTACTTTGCAGAATACAGCTGTGAGGTATATTCATTGCTTGCTCGAGGGATGAAGTCTGTGCAGGTCAATACTGAGAGAGAGAGAGAGAGAGAGAGAAGCTCCAGTATTGCACACTCACAAACCGTCTTTATAAAGAGTTTATTTAGATCCAGATCAATTTACTTAGCAACAGTCAAAACACGAGCTTTGTGACACTACTTTCAACAGTTATTCATGATATGCTTAAAGGGACAATCCCCCAGAGAAAGAGGAGCTGCAGCTGCTACAAGAGGAATAAAGCTGCAGGGTGACACATCAGGTACTCACTTTCGTTGGGCATAGCATGGTTTGAAGATAGCCTTGAAGACTCTGATTTCTGATTTTCAGTCTCACTATTGCTCACTTGACTGTGGAGAGATTTTTTTGGAAAAACGCAATGTTAACGCTTTGAAACAAAAAATGACAGCTTATAGCTCGTAGAAAAGTTTCCACACGTCACCTCAGCAGAAAGCAGGACAAGAAACAGGCCAGAGTTTTCGGTTTTCTGCTAATTACTTTATCACATCTGTATTGTCATTTATTAATAACGTGGCAACGTTCTGCAGCCCAGAAACCACAGAACGTGGCAGCAGATACAAACGTGGCCCACCTAGCCTGTTCATTTTCCCACCTGCTGTAAAACCTCACACCTGTGGCTGTTTCTCAGAATTAGCATAGCTCTAGGTGTATTCCAGGCACCTTTCTTACTGCACTAATCCCTGCCGTCTCTGTTGGGAGGCGATCCCGCCCCCCTTTCCATGAAGTATTTCCTCACACCTCCTCTTGGCGTGCCACCCTCCAGCTCCAGAGCATGACCTGGTTCTAGCACCTTCTTTTCTGAAATATGCTTTCTTACTGTACTTTGCCGAAACCCTTTATATGCATTTGAAAGTTTCTATCATATCCTCCTTTCTATCGTCTAAACCAGGGGTAGCCAACTCAAGTCCTCGGGAGCTACCAACAGGTCAAGTTTTCAGGCTATCCCTGCTTCAGCACAGGTGGCTCAATCACACCTGTGCTGAAGCAGGGATATCCTGAAAACCTGACCTGTTGGTAGCTCTTGAGGACTGGAGTTGGCTACCCCTGGTCTGAACTGGACTTATTATGGCCCTTTGGTCTTTCCAGCACAATGGGGGTATAAAAAGAGACCATAACATAGAAACATTTATTACCATACAAGCCTAAAGGATAACAGTGGTATTTTTCTACTAGAAAACGTTGAATTGGCTCAGACACCTGAAGAGTGAAAGGTAAGAATACTGGTAAGGGGAAAATGATCAATTTGTGATCAAAGGAAAATAGTGATGCAAGATCAAAGCAGGTTTTCATGGTTAGGAGTATGCTAAAAGCAAGGAATTCATCACAAGTGTTAACAGGGTACGTATGCATGTGTATACACACAGATATATAACGTGTTTTATATGTATAAAAATAAAATAAAAAATGGAGCTCACACACAGGTGCTCAACGAAAACGCTCCCAAGGACAATAACCCGGCAGCAAAGAGGGGGGAAAGAAAACAAACGTTTCTCAGCACTCTAGGGCAAAAATACTTCTTTTCATTATCAAAACCTGGAAGACAGCAGCAAACGGCTGAATGCGTTTTTCCCCACACAGAGGAGCAGTGACACACAGAACCATTTCTGCTTCCTTAAATACATCACACGGAAGTGAAACAATTAGAGATTTTCTTAACCGTTTCACAAGAAAAGTAGAAGGCAGCACTCAATCCATAAGACTAACTATTTAGACTATATCTTTGTGAGGAACCGGGCACAGCAAATTCTATTTTCTTTGAAATCATCTCAGTTTGCTGAACTTTATTCCTTGCAAGGATATATTCTAAATAGTGGGTCCTATGGTTTGTTCTTGTTATATATTTTTGTGTGGCCACACATTTTGGGGGGCAGGCACATACAACCTTTTTCTACCTTTTGCCATTTAAGCAGTCTCTCCCTTTTCTCCTTAACCCTTTCACACCACCTTAAAAAAAGATAACATTAGAAGTGTAAAATTTTCACTCATATTGAAAGTAAAAAATGATCACCATATCCACAAATTACAAATAGGATTAGAGCTCAAAATCTTGATTTAAACCATGTGGGTACAGAGTTTAACATTATAATTGTATTCCCTTCTTGTGACATATTTCAGGAAGCAGAAATTGTTCTGTGCATCACTGCTACGGAGAGCAGCCCTCTGTGCATCACTGCTACGGAGAGCAGCCCTCTGTGCATCACTGCTACGGAGAGCAGCCCTCTGTGCATCACTGCTACGGAGAGCAGCCCTCTGTGCAGAGAAACACATTGAGCGGTTTTGCCGCCGTCTTTCAGGTTTTGATACTAAAAAGAAGCATTTATTTTTATGCAAGTGTGCCAAGAATTAAAGTAAATAAATAATAACTACACACATATACGTGTGTGTGTGTGGGTGTGTACAAACACACACTAATCATACATACAGAAAGGAAACGTAACTTATAATACCAAATAAAATGTATTTATCGATTTGTAAATAAAATTTGGAAGAATATATTTAACTCAAGCTGTTGGGTGATCAGGCCTACAAGACCACAGCTAAGCCTACCGAATATCTTAAATCAGTTTGGGAAAGCCAATATAAACTATTTACAACTATAACACTTAAACCGTTATTTCTTTTATAATGTGTGTGCGAGTGCACGGTGTGCGCGAGTGGTGTATGGTGTATGGTGCGTGTGTATGGTGTGTGCGTGTGTATGGTGTATGGTGTGTGCGTGTGTATGGTGTATGGTGTATGGTGTATGATGTGAGCGTGTGTGCGGTGTGTGTATGTGTGTGTATGTGTGTGTGTGTGTGTATGTATGGTGTGTGTGTATGGTGTGTGTGTATGGTGTGTGTGTGTGTATGGTGTGTGTGTGTATGGTGTGTGTGTATGGTGTGTATGGTGTGTATGGTGTGTGTGTGTGTATGGTGTGTATGTTTTGTGTGTATGTGGTGTGTGGTGTGTGTATGGTGTGTATGGTGTGTATGGTGTGTATGGTGTGTATGTGTATGGGGGATGTGTGTCTGTCCTGTGTGTGTGGGTGTATTGTACGGGTGTATGGTTGATGTGGCTGGGGGAGTCTCGTGTGGGTGGGGGTGTGTGTGGGGGGGTGGTGTGTGTGTGGGGAGGGTGTGTGTGGTGTGGGGGTGTGTGTGTGTGGGGGGTTGGTGTGTGTGTGGGGGGGTTGTGGGGTGTGGTGGTGTGTGGGTTGTGTGTGTGTGGGGGTGTAGTGAGTGTGTGGGGGGTGTGTGTGTGGTGTGTGTGCTGTGGTGTGTGGTGTGTGGTGTGTGTGTGTGTGTGTGTGTTTTGTGTGTGTGTGTGTGTGTGTGTGTGTGCTTGTGTGTGTTGTGTTTTTGTTGTCTTTGTGGTGTGTGGCTTGTGATGCTGTGTGTGTGTGTAACAAATATCCACATTTTTTCCCAATTCATCTTCTCAATGTGTGCGCAATAAGTAAAGCAATACTTTTCTGGAATTAAAATGTTGGGAAACACAAATTATAATTCAGTGAACCTTGCTAACGTTTGACCCATGGTATGTTAAATTATTATTTGCTAATATTTTGCTTAGCTACTGAAGTTGCATGTCGAATACATTTGCAGCAAGTACTGTACCCAGAGAGAAATATGCACTTGGATGAAAGAATACATGGTCTGGAGAAAACGTCTCTTTATCAGCAGGCATGACCACTAACCCTAGTTTATTTTCCTGAAAACACCCCAGATTTAAAACCACAAGGTGTGAAGTTCTAACAGAATTAAAGCCAATTTGCAAGCAAAAGTATTAATAGGCATTGGTGGTAGAAACAAATAAAATAAAAACCTATTAACTAGATCATTAACTTCATTACTGCACCATGGCTGATCAAATGCAAGGGACAAAAATTAAACCAACTGGAGCTTAAAATGCCAAATTGAGATTTGATTTCCCCCCCCATATTTAAATTATTAAATTAACCAGAATTCGAAACAAGCATCTTTTATACTTATTAAAGAACGTGGAATTCACACAATACCATTATGCAATTGTTATATTTCCATACAATCCATACTAAGCCAATTATGATCATACTCATCCTTTAATTATGCAGAATAGAAGTTTAATATATATATAAAACTATTACAAATTGTTACAAATACAAACCTTAGACCTTGTTCTCCGGGTTCATGCATTTTAGCTTTTTTCACCTGCAATAACAACACAACATTAATAGTCGCTGGTTGCTAGAGGTTTAGAGATTACCGAAAAAATACACTCACATTAAACGTGTTAAATTGCGGTTGAGAATATCAAGGTTCATAATAAATATTAGCAAAAAATGCTAAAATACACGTAAACACTTCTGCACCCAGCACAAATTGTTTTGAGAAAAGCAGTTACATGCATAAGAAATAACTGTAAATATAAAATAAATAAATATATAAATATATATATTATACTTATATATTAGTAATTAATTTCTATATGATATGGATATATATATCTATATATATCATATATATATATATATATATAATATATAGATATTAGATATATATATAATATATATATATATATCATACACCACACACACACACATTATAAATACATATACATATATACACATACATACTGTATATACATCTCATTACACAAATACAGAGAATTAAGTGGCAAAAAATAAAGATGTATTTAAGATTCTAAATGTCATAATAAAGAATACATTGAAATAAGCCCGTACTCATTCAATTCCTTATTTTTTAAACAATCAATGCTTATTTGCCCTTATTTCTCAGAAATTGCAAAAAAAAATTTTTTTTTTTAAAAAACACTGTCAAATATATATGTAAACCAGTTAAAAAAAATTGTAAGGATAGAAATAAATAGATAAAAAATATATGAATACCAAAAGGCAATTAAATCTAGATGTTAAAAATGCTTTTCTGCATATATTTATCTAGGTCAATGTCTTGTATAGCGCATACTCAGAGCCCTGCTCCTATACATGTAGGTTACATTGAGAAATTACAGGGGGGAAAAAATATGAAGCTTTTACCAGAAGAGTTGTCCGATAAGCCCGGTGTCTCGGAAGAATGGGAATTAAAATCTCAATCTCCAACTTTGCAGGCAGCAGTTTGCGCTCATGCAAGGGCACAACTGTTGCTATAGCTTCTTAAGTACAGTAAGTTGTCAAAGAAACCTGACACAAGGGATAACTTGAGCCACACAGAAGTGATGGAAAAATTCTCCCCCAAATTATGGGGACTTCAATATTTTTAATTTTCCCTCTTCCTGGATGGACGGAGGATTAACCGGCCTTTTCTAATAAACAGGAGGAGATTTGCCGAGAGAACACAAGCCCTCAAAAAAAAAGAAAAGAAAAAAAAAAAAAACACACCCTTGTAATCCACCCTCTGAATTAAACCCTACATGTGAATGAGAAGTTCATTCAGGAGGAAGCCAACACATGACACTTTAGTAACTTTGCACAAAAAAAAAAATATATATATATATTAGAAAGGAATTCGCAGAAAAGGAATTCCAGAAAAATAGAGGAAAAGTAAAGACAAAAGAATACGAAGTGATGACAATGTAGATAATAGCATAGGAAAATGAACGTGTGAGAAAGGAGAGAATGCATTAAGTTCTGTATCATACACAGAAATACGTTGATACAGACACATAAGACAACCTGAGAGAATAGTTGTCATGAAAATGTGTACGCAACACATTTCTCAATGAAAGATCATGCAAAACAGGGCTCTTCAACCAACGGCCTGCGGACACAACGTGTTCCCGACCCCCAGCTACGCAAACAACTAGTATGAAATTAGCAGGAGAAAAGTGCCATTGCACACACAAAAAATTAAAAATATTATTTTCACGTTTTTAAATGCAACTAATATTACATTACAATAAGCGTGTGTGGCCTTTCATGATTTCTGATCTGGCCCCTTTGGAGATCTGGTTGAAGTGCCCTGCTGTACAATCAGTTTTACAACAGCATGTTTTAAGTAACAATAAGTAATCACCAGTTAGCTCCAATTCAGTTAACTAAACAAACCAAAAAGGTTTGTAAAAGACAATGAAAAACAAATCTACAATAAGAAATATATTTATGCATATTTGTATCAAAGGCATATGAATACAGATTTTATATATTTCAAAAGAAACGTGAATATTCTGTAACTCAAAATAAGAATAGTAAAATATAGTGATTTGTGAATAACCATTAAGATACATTTTAAGTAGTGGCACGTTGTATGAAATATTAAACTAAATAAAGGAATTAATAGGTTACTTATTTGAAAGCGTCATCTAGTGGTACAAAAACATTCTGTAAAGCATTAAAAATCCAATCTGAAAAAATGCTAACATTCTACACAACTATTTTTTTTTTAACATTGGATTTCATATTTAAGCATCAATTGAGACTTTTTAAATTGTTTCAAAACATTACATGCAATTATCTTACATTCATCAAATTAGATGGCATGTATTTCCTATTGTGAATCAGACATAATAAACATTTGTTAATGTACAAGGGAGTGAAGATCTTTAGAAATCACAGAACACTACAAAATAAGAGACTACACCCCCTAGATAATGCCATGTAGAAAAGCATCTGATGGACATAAAGAGGTTCATCATTTCTCTCTATTTGGGAATTAATGCCACAGCTTGCACAGTATTTCCAATGTTTAAAAGGGAGTTCGTAAGTGTCTTATTGTCAAAAGGAAAGGAAGTCCTTTTTCAATTTAATGGTAATTCATATTAAACACCCAGGGCAATTTGGAAGAACTGTAGCCCATAAAAATAATAATATATTCTTATTCCAAAACCAGTATTTGAACACCCTTTTCAAGAATACGCCACCTAGAGACCATACAATGTTATTTATGGCTTCTTAAAAGCACAGGTGAATATATACAGGCATGGAGTATGTGAAGGACACACCGCAAATAGGCAGAAACAGGTGCATGTCCCTTTAGTAGCAAAGGAATTGGCGTACACAGTGCTATATACAATTGTGTTATTGCACTCAAATCTTGGAGATCACGTTCAAGCTCAAGACACTACAATTAAGACTTGTGGTATGTTTACACAAGGGGAGACTTGATGAGCAGGGTAACAAACATTAATGATGTAGTAACTACACTTATCTGTGCCTTACCCAGCTTCTCCATATATTGAACAGGATCCAGAGAGGTATTGTTTAAATTGGTAGTGAAATGGCAGCATCATTTTCTGAAAACAAGCCTTTATTTCCACATGGTAAACATGCAGCTGTATTTTCAACCCACTAAGGGTCATTTTCCTATGCTGCTTAGATCAGTCTATCTGCTCTGGCTTTAACGATCATTGTAATATTGTTTATTCTTCTAGCCACATTTTGCTTAATAACAGGCATATATGATTTTCCATCTGATGCTTGCGCTGGTTTAGTTACACAGCTCTGCTGCAGGCAAGCATATCAATCTCTTATCTTTCCTTTACAGAGGCCACTCATTCTCATTAAATTGGTCGTGTGTAAACGATACGCTAAACCACCAAGTATTAACCTTTAGAGAGCCTTTAAGGGTTACCTAGTTTGTTACGGGTCCTAACAGGCCTGAGACCCTAATGATATAACAGGTACGCCACTGGAAAAATGCTGGCTCTCTTAAGATAAATTGGGAAGACCACCCCACTTTCCGTTCAGCCGGAGGGGTGGTGAAGAGATCAGTTCTGGAGTGATCACGACTGCAAATGCCTGAGGCCCAAAGGCAGTCTGCTTCCGGCAGTAAAAACAAATCTTGGGATACTACCGCGCCAGTAATGAAAAATTACATGCGTGTCTATTCTGCTTTAAATATATATTGGTGTCGGGAAAAAAAAAAAAGGGGGAAGGTTTTCCTAAGATTACTGCTAAAAGAAAAATTACTGCAAAAAAATATTTTTTTTTAAAAAGAAGTTAAAATAGCTGAAATTATCATTATTATCTACATATATGCCTCATAACTTTCCTTTAATGCTTTCGGAAACTAGGAATGGGGTTCTAGGATGTACCAGAAGATATAAACAGAAGTTGAAGCCAAATATGTCAACTGAAAATTACACTTCTCTACATCTATATATGTTTTTATCATCAGGAACAGTAGATGACATTTTAAATAGACCAGTTTTGCGTTCGCACACCTGCGACTGGTCTGAAGGCTAGAAGTCTTGCAGCAAAGACAAACTTGACAATTTTTTTTGCATTGTTTAAAATAAAAATAAATAAAAAATAAGTGTTTATTTTTCATATGGCTGCTACACTTCCACACGTTATATAATAAAACAAAACTTCAATAATAGTCATGCTTGTGATAAAAGTGCTGGTAAAGGAGCCAACTTTTTTTGTATACTACTTTACGTTTCACTTCTGATAAAGGATAAAGTGTTTCCTTGTTTAATTAGGCTAATGCGCCAAGTTTGAAGAATAGGATATTGCTAAAAAAAAACAAAAACAACAAACAGACACTGCTATCCAGAGGATGATAAATATATAGATCTAATGGGAAACCAGGGAATCCACAGAGCTGAACAGCCGTCCCTGAGATCCTTATAGCTCAAAGGCATTGATGTTACTTCTTGCCTTTTAAATCCGTTAGGCGGGAACATAGGCTTCCTATTGGACCACGTAACGCAGGCCACCTTAGTCCCCTCCAGGGGAACCAAAACGTCAGCTTAACGATGGTACCTTTACCACTTCGTATATTGGGAACCAGGAGGGTCCCTGGAGTTGAAAATAGAGTTTCAGCTCAAGGGAGCCCCTGATTCCAGTCCTCAAACGGTTTGCTGCTTTAACCGTAAGAAATCTAAAAAAGGGCATTTAAAATAAATAAATAAAGTGATGGCAAAATATATATGTGTACACACACACACACACACACACACACACACACACACACACACACACACACACACACTTTCATAAAAGGTTAAAACCTCTAAACCATTTGTAGCTTGACAAATCGGTTTACTTTTGGACTTCTCTACTACAGCAATGTCAAAAACATGCATCGCTTCCCTGCTCGTGTGATGCTGCCCAACTGTACAAGATGTAAATCTATGTAGCGTCCCAACATCCAGTACCTGGAGGGGGAAAGCAATATAATCTAGATGCATGAGCTAGCATTACTTTGCTTGTTCGCTTACATGTGCACCACCAGTTCATAAGGTCTTTCCAGCTCCTGTGCATCTGAAGAGAATTATGTAGGTTTTGAAAGTAATTTTATCTATGAAAAACTCCCAAGCGGTCAAGAGACTGCGAAAGCCTAACTTCCCCACGATGGAAACCGGCAATCATCATTATACGCAAGGTGTGTGTTAAATTGAATTATAGGATAAGGCAGTAACATTCCAGGCATTATTGAAATCCCTGCTGACCGATTGGTTAAAATTCCGGGCATTATTCATGCAGTAATGCCCGGAATTTTTGGCAGCTTGCCAAGTTTTTATTTCTAGCCAATCAGCTTTTCCTCTGTCATAACAGCTCTCAGACAGGGCAGGAGATTGGTCAGGAGGCAGCAGCCAGGCAGTGACTTCTCCCCCTCCCTCCGGGCACAGTGTTCCACACCGGACACAGTGAGAGGAGGGAGAGTGTGTATTTGTAGCTGCAAAGTAAGGCCGCGCTTATAATCCCGGCGATGTCATGTCACAACAAATGTATTGAATCCGTCACGTGTGCCTATAGTAGGAGCGACGCTACGGCGCAACGGTTTGGTCACGATCGCTGGAAGTCAATGAAAATTGATTTTTCAGCGACCGCAGCAGCCACGCCCCCTGGTCGCCGTCTCTTGTCTATAAGATTAAGCAAAAATCACTGCTACAACGGCGACAGATGACGTCACGCCGCCACAAGGACAATAAGCATGGCCTAAGGGTGTCTGCAGAGTTCGTGTGTGCGTGTAGAGCTGCAGTGTGTGTGTGTGTGTAGAGCTGCAGTGTGTGTGTAGAGCTGCAGTGTGTGTGTGTGTGTGTGTGTGTGTGTGTGTGTGTGTGTGTGTGTGTATAGAGCTGCAGTGTGTGTGCGTGCGTGTGTGTGTGTGTGTGTGTGTGTGTGTGTGTGTGCGTGCGAATGAGTTAAGTTTAGAGCTGACAGTGTGTGTGTGCTTTTGACGTGAAGTATAGATGAATGTGGGGGTTGTGTGTGGGTGTGTGTGTGTGTGTGTAGTAAGAGATGAAGTGGGAGGTGTGGATGGCTGTTGTGGTGTGTGTGGTGTGTTGGGTGGGAGTGGTGTGTGTGGGATGGTGGGGGTGTTATGGGTGGTGTGGATGTTGTGTTTGGGCCTGGGCTGGGGAGAGCCGGAACGGGGGGGTGGGGGGGGTGGTTATGGGGGGAAGGGGGGGTGGGTGTGACAGTCGGTGTGTGGTGTGGGGGGGGAGGCGGGGTGTTGTAGAGAGATGCGAAGTCGTGGATGTAGGTGTTGGGGGGGGTGTGTGTGTGGTTGGGTGGGGGTGTGTGTGTGGGTGGTTGATGTGTGCTGTGTGGGGGGTGGGTGGGGGGGCTGAGTGTAATGTGTGTGTATGGGTGAGAGAGGAAGTTTGTGAAATGTGTGTCGTGTAGGCTGTGTGTGATTGCGTGAAGTAGTGGAGTGTGTGTGTGGGTGTGTGTGTTGTGTGTGTGTTGTGAGTCAGTGTGGTGTGTGTGTGTGATGTGTGTGGTTGTGTGTGTGTAGAGTGCAGTGGTGTGTGTGGGGTGGTGTGTGGCTGTTGTGTGTGTGGTGTGAGAGTGGGTTATGACAGCTGCGGTGTTTGGTGGTGTGTGTGTGTGTGGATGTGTGTGATTGTGTGTGCGTGTGTGTTGTGTGTGTGTGGAGAGAAGTGTTTGTGTGTTGAGAGTGCCAGTATGTGTGGTGTGGGTGTTGTGTGTTTGTGGGTGTGTGTGTGGGTGTAGTGTGTTGTGTAGAGCTGCAAGTGCTGTGGGGTGTGTTTGGTGTGTGTGATGGTGTGTGGGGTTGTGTGTGTGTGTTGTGTGTGTGTAGGTGAAGCGTTGGTGTGGTGTGTGTGTGTGTAGAGATGACAGATGCGTTGTGGTGTGTGTTGTGTGTGTATTTGTTGGTGTGGTTGTGTGTGTGTGTGCTGGTGGTGTCATGAGCTGCATGTGGGTGTGATGTGTGTGTAGAGATGAAGTGTTGGTGGTGCGGGGGGCGTGGGGGGGTAGGGTGTTGGCGGGGGTGTGGGTAATGGGTAGGGGGTGTGTAGGGATGTGTGACGTAAGCTTGTGATGTGGGTGTGTGGTGTTGTGATGTGGCTGTGTGTGTGTGTGGCGGGTTTGTGAGCGGACCTGTGTGTGTAGAGATGGCAGTGAGTGTGTGTGTGTGTGTGTGTGTGTGTGTGTGTGTGTGTGTGTGTGTAGAGCTGCAGTGTGCGTGTGTGTGCGCGTGTGCGCGTGTGTGCGCGTGTGCGTGCGTGTGTGTGTGTGTGTGTACACAGAGGGGGCGGCAGTGTGTGGATATAGATAGCTGCAGTGTAAGTGTATATAGGAGGTGCTTTAATGTATTTACCATTTTATTTTAATATAAAAATCTATCTATACAAAAGTGTCTTATTTATGAAAAAATCCTACATTTAGCATATAATAGTAATCTCCTCAGAAAAGGGCTGGGTTAAAGAACTGGCTGGGTTAAAGTCCCTTGGCTTCGCCTCAGGCTTTCAACTCTTCCAGCCAGGGCATTATTGGCCAGTAATGCCCTGTTCTGAAGGGATTATTACTTAAATAAATAAAAAAAATACATTTAAAAAAAAAGAAGCATTGCTGTACAAAGCATAAAAAGTGTTAGTATTTTTAAAATATTCTGGAAAATGTACTGACAATCTCAAATAGGAAATATATACTCTCTAGGATGCATTAAAGCAGCAGTTCAAGCAATATCTTACATGTGTTTTTTTTGTTTTTTTAATAAATCAGTTTTGTGCTGAGAAAATAATTGTTGCATTAAAAAAAAATGTTTTAAAGACCTTGTTAATGTTTTTAATGTAGGAAGCATTTCCAAAGTGACAGCCCCATTCATCCAGTGTGCCCATTTCCCCCTTAATCCACGTTAAATCCTTGGTGGGAGGCGAGGCGGTTCCATGGATACACTATCTTTTTTTTAATGAAAGACTATCTCACTTTTCCTCTTACATTTTCTTAATTGATACTCTTGCCATTTAAAAGAATCACTAGTAGTGAGTAGGTTTAGTGGCAGCAAACAGAAAGGCTCCTTGTTCAGCAGAGGTATTTATTATAAGCAAAGCACGCATACAGATTGTCAGAGCAGGCCTTTACAATGACTTACAGTATCTTGTCGTCAGGGTTTCAGGGTGGCTCCATAGTGATCAGGTTTCTGGTTGCTTATTGTACTCGTATCTGCACAACATGAGACTAGACTGTATACAGCCATACCCCGGTTTATGGACACTCACTTTAAGTACACTCGCGAGTAAGTACATATCGCTCAATAGGAAACGGCAGCTCACGCATGCGCCTGTCAGCACGTCCTGAACAGCAATACCGGCTCCCTACCTGTATCGAAGCTGTGCGCAAGCGGGGAGACTATAGAGCCTGTTACATATGCGTTATTTACATCAGTTATGCACGTATATGAAGATTGCAGTACAGTACATGCATCGATAAGTGGGGAAAAGGTACTGCTTCACTTTAAGTACATTTTCGCTTTACATACATGCTCCGGTCCCATTGCGTACGTTAATGCGGGGTATGCCTGTATACAGAATTCTTCTCACCCAATCACACACACAGATCAGTCACAATTCCCACTAATTCTACTGACCACGGGTTATATTTCTATTCTCTGGTTAGGTTAGAAATATCTGAGGGAAAAAAGATTCTTGCTACAGAATATTAACATTCAATTGTGATGCCGAATCCCTGTGTCCTGCTTTTAAACCACATAAACCACGATACCAGGGGATAACAAGGCAAAGGTTGCTTTAAGACCATATTTATCTGCCGCTATGCTTCATTTGCTTCTCTAAAGGGGCTATTTGGTTAGCAAACCAACCTGCATTGCACCATCTTCATGTCCATACCAACACCGACAAGGGGCCTAATAAAAGTGTGCAAACAGTTTGCGTAATCATATGTATTCTCAGAATATACTAAAATGGCCACACAGCGACGGACCTACAAAAATGTATGATGCATTTGAGTGCTTTTCATCCTGTCCCCTTCTCCGGCAAGCTGCATATGATGAGGTCCTTTAGTCTTCTCGATAAGTTGTAAGATATTTAAATAATTTCAATACATGGGGCTGACAAAGGCCCATTGCAGGCTGCACTATACAAACGCCAGCTGACATGTTATTAGCGAGACAACTGCGCAAGACACTTTGTTCTGGATTATTGAGAATGGTTGGAGTGTGATCCTAGTGCATTAGAAGCCTCTATCAGATTACAGCCAGCTGACATTCTAACAACACATTTGATTTCTCATGTCCATGTGAACCATAAATCCATTAAATCCCTTCCCCCCCCCCCCCCCAAAGTGCTCTATTAACGTAATAAAATCTGCACCAGACCGGAAACGTTTAAAGCTTATTATTAAACCTCCATGTGTATCTTATTCTAATGATGAATATCATGCTCTTAGGTCCAAGAATTGACAGATTAACATTTTAGTAAACAGTCCGTTAAAAAGGTAGCAACTTGGCCAACAAGATAATAAGCTGGTATCACATTTTATCTCTGCCTTGTAGTTAGAATGATTTCTGTTTCTACAAACCCCACAGTAAGAAAATCATTGGGCAACACTTTCACAGCTCTGACAACAAGCTGCACATGTTCTGTGCTTTCGGATGGAGGAAGACAGGAGCGGCTTCGGTGCCCCAGCTGTACAATAAGGCATAAGGGGGAGTGTAAACAATCAGCAGGAGGTTCTTGTTGTTGAAGGTACGGTTAGGGCTGGCACTGTAAGAGGAACATTTTACATTGAATGTACCACAAGTAAAACAATGTAAGAATGCTATTAAAGCAGCAGTTCAAGAAATATCCTTTTTTTATTTAATAAATCAGTTCTGTACTATGAGAAAATACTTGTAGCATTAAAAATAAAAATAAATGTTTTAAGACATTTTTAATGTTTCTAATGTAGGAAGCATTTCCAAAGTGACAGCTCCTTCCCCTTCTGATAGGCTCTGGCTCTTAAGCCCCGCCCCCTCTCCAGCAATGCACCAATTGTATCTAGTAACTGCCCAGTCAATCATTCTAGGAACTACATTGCCCAGAATGCTGTGCAAGAACCAAATTAAATAGCCCAGAGCAAGCAATCGATTACAGGAGAACGGATCAATCTGCAGCTTAGCTAATCACTTGTCAGTGTGCAGATTGTATTGATGCTCATATTGAACTGCAGCTTTAATTGACATGGCATTGCATCAATCTACACGACTTGCAAATAGTCCCCGTCAGAGACCGCTCCATTATAAATATTAAGGCTGAATCACCTTTTTTTTTTAATCAGGCTGTGTGAAAAGTGGTTCCCAGCAAACGGGCAGGCTCAAAATTAAAAATGGCATCCAAAAAGTACAAGTGCCTGTCCATTTTGGCCATTAAATGGATTGACATCACAATGGGAATCCATATCCAAATTAAGGGATCAAGTAGAGGACACAACTGTACTCACTTATTGCAATAATAATAATAATTAAAAAAAGGTATATGGATTCACACGAACTAGAGTCTAATCAGGCAATAGCAAAGTAAAAACACTTATCTATTGACAGAAATGTCCCTCAGGCTGCATGTGAGACCCACCTTCTGTAAAGGTTTTAACAGGGGCTTTAGAGACCAACACCAACGCCAGATTGAGGGAGGTAATGATGATCCAGGGTTTCCAAGTTTGGGAACCAGTGTTTAAATACATACTTAACTATTCTCACAATACTTTAGCACAATAACAAATATTAAATTGCTTTCCTATGTTTAAGCATGCTCACACCCTCAGTACCTGGGACCCTTAAGTTGGGCTATTGCTCGCAATATAACAGAGTGTCTTCATATTGTCTATTAGGGCCACAAAAAAGGACCACCATCTGTTTAAAATGTTTTCATTTTTAACCCTCAGGCCAAATAATAAATAAAAATGAATCAAACAACTTAATGGATGCTGCTCAAAACATAATATTGTACAGAACGCCGTGAAACGAAGACGAGTGACAACAAATTTAATTCAGATCTATATCTGAAACCAACCATAAACAATATCACTATCTCAGTACATAACATGGCAAATATCCGAACAAGCTGTTTCCTACTAATCATCTTAATCACAGGTATCAGCTTTCCGAAACATTTTTCATTTGCTAATATTTTCTTTCTGCAACTTACGTACACACACACACACACACACACACCATGGGGTAAGTGGTACTCCATTAAACCATACTTTTCTAAGGAACCATGCGTCTTGAAATAAAAAAAGTCTAAAAGTAAGCCTAATAAAAAACAATAAAAACACCAGAACAAAAATAAATGCAGAAGAAAAAAAATTGTATAGACCAGGGGTGCAGAAAGTGGGGGATACGAGATTCGTTGCAATGGGGCGTGGGGTTTACAGAGCCCCTGCGCGCTTCCCGAAGGCATTTAAATGAATGTCGGGGAAGCTGCAATGCCTCTAAACTTCTCCTTACCTTGGTTCAGAGGGCTCCTGGTGACGCATCGCGGCACCAAATGACGCCGCGGGGTCATGTGACATCACGTTGCCATGCCAACGTGAAGTCATGACGCCAGGACATCAGAGTTAAGGTAAGGAGAGGGGGAGGGGGGGTGCGCTCCCCTGGTATAGTAGACTATACAATGAAACCATTGACCGGGGTATTCGCATATTCAATTCTTTAAAAAAAATAAAAAAGGGAGGGGGGGAAGTAAATAAAACCCTGATTTTCTTAATCTCTTGCTTCTGCGATTACCATGGAAACCTTTAGACTGCCTTGGCTATGAGGGAGCGCTTGCTTTTCATCTCACAGACATTTCCAATGCTTATATCTACTGAACGAAGAATTGGATTGTTAAAATTAATTAAAAAAAAAAAATTGTGTTGGAAAGGGCAAGAACAGATTTCTTAAAAGTAAATACTTCTATATAAAAATACACACCCGTAACACCACTGAACACCTTATACAAATACACACAAATACAGTATGTAGCCATATTGATTATATAAATCTCCCCAAAACAAAAATGTATGCGTGTAAAATAAAATAATATATATATATATATATATATATTTTTTTTTTTTTTTTAAATAAAGTCAGTGCACAGGAGGAGGATAAATGTCCAGAAGGGATTGTAATCCTATAACAACAAAAAAATTCTAAGTAAAACACACAAAAGCTACTTTCCATGGAACGGTAAGTAATGCTGAATAATGCAAAAAAAATAAATTAATAATTATTTAAATTAAAAAAATAAAAAATAAAAAAAAAACTGCACAAAAATCTTTCTAATATTTTTACTATATACAGGTTTAGTCATTGCAGCGAAATTATCAATGTATCCAAATACGTACAAGTTTGTTTTTCATAGATCTTATTTTGCCACTTGTTTTGTAAATCAGACAATCAGTACGGTTATTTTTTATTTGTGTAGTATTGATTGCACTTTTATGCATTATACCCTAATCAGAGTGTATGTGTATACAGTATGCTGAAGGATACAACAGTACATTCATGAAACATGGTTTAATTAGCAAATGTAACTTAAAAAAATAATAAAATATATAAAAGTAGATCTACAGAAATAAGCCATTACCTGTTGTAATGAAAGGAATAATATAGTAATACGTCAGGAAATGGGCAGCTGCTAACACATTAAAGGTCTTACTGCATATGTAACGCTCTAGCAAGTAATGACCAATTACTGCAAAGGACAGCAGGTTAATGCAATCAAAATATTGTCAGGAAAGGGGTTAAAATGTAACGCATGGGCAATAACATTTGCAATGCTGGAGGGTTGTATTAGATTGCACTATTTGTTGTTATTCTTTGGTTAAATGATTTAAAAACAGAAAAAAGCTTCTGTTTGGAGTGGAAAGTTCAATAAAATAGATTTTTTTTTAAACTGTCCTCAACACGAACACACATCCAGTAAAACATAAAATGACATTGTTTTTGGAAATGTGTTGCAATTACTTTTACAGGTCTTACAAACCTCAAAATTAATGCATCCAGCTGTGTTTCACGTAACAAAGATTGAGACTAATTGTGTTCTATTAAGTGCAACAAAAGAAATAGAATGTGCTAAAAAAAAAAAAAACACATGGTCGATTAAAGCTGCAGACCAAGCAATATCCTACATGGTTTCTTTTTAATAAAAAAAGTTCTGTACTATGAGAAAATAGTTGTAGCATTTTTTTTTTAAACAACTCTGAATTACACTTTTTTTAAATGTACAGCAGGGCCCCGGGTAAACGGCGGGTTCCGTTTCAGGGGCCCGCCGTTTAGTGGAAATCGCCGGAAAGCGGATCCGGCGATTTTCAGTGCTGCGCATGCGCAAACCGGCATTTTCGCCGTTCTGCACATGTGCAACCTGCGGTCTGCGCAGGCGCGCCGGGCGCACCCGCCCATTCTGCGCATGCGCGATTTCATATTCAACATGGCGGCCCCCTTCTCGGTGCCGCCGTGTCAGCGGATCGCCGAGAAGCGGGGCCCTGCTGTATTATAATGTAACAAGCCTTTATTTCTACAGCAACCATTTACAAAGACAGAGATACTGGAGTCAATACTACTCTGCAGCCATTTAGTGAACCCCCAAGTTGAATCTTCACCGATCGATCGGCAATCTAGCTGTGGATTGCATTGATGCACATATTAAAGGTTAAAAAAAATTGGACTGCTGCTTGAAATCAATGCTCATGCTTCTGTGCTCCTCAAACATACATTGTCTGTGTAATACAGTATGTGTATTCCTTATAAAAGGTTTGGTTGGTCACATGGTGGGGGCGCTCCAGAGCCAAAACACTTTGTAACCCCTTGGGTCCCCATGGTATCAGAGGAGTCATACTGGTAAAAGTAGCATCCCAGTCCCCAACAAAGCGGTTTTACCCCCGGCATTACGTGGGCCAATAGGAAGCTGCAATGTCATCTGTTGCCGTTTCCTATTGCTGCATGACGTGGGGGACATCAAAACCAGGACGTTCCGGCAGGACTTCTACTCGTATGCGTTTTAGAAACTAGAGGGTCCCCGGAGCTAAAGAGAACGTGTTCAGCTACGGGGACCCCATGGTCTGCATGCTGCAAAAAGTATGG
The DNA here is from genome assembly GCA_036426205.1 of Ascaphus truei. Lineage (NCBI taxonomy): Eukaryota > Metazoa > Chordata > Amphibia > Anura > Ascaphidae > Ascaphus > Ascaphus truei. Next base: position 76,511,021 of record CM071572.1, read on the forward strand.
TAGAGGGGATTGCGGTGTTACTATTTAATGGTGAGTGATTAGAACCGGGGTGGTCAACTCCAGTCCTCAAGGGCCACCAACAGGTCAAGCTTTAAGAATATCCCTGCTTCAGCACAGGTCGCTCAGATAGAAACGTGAGTCAAGTATGTAGTGCAGAGGCCCTCAGGGGCAACTAACAGTGCAGATTTGAAGTACACCCCCTGCTTGAGCACAGCTGTTCAGTCAAAATGATGGGCCCACCTGTGTGAAGGAGAGGGCAGCCTTAAAAGCTGCACCGTTAGTTGCCCTTGAGGACGGGAGGCGGGAACCTCTGCTCTAGTGCGTCATTTTCTCTACACCGCCAGTTTGCATGCAAAACATGGCAACCATGTCAAAAAACAATAAAGCCCCCTGCCCACCTCCCAAAAAACAAAACACCCTAATCTGTATGAACCCACTTCAAATATTCATTGATTGCTGGAGGACACATGCAGGGTTAACGCCACACACAATAAAAATGTCAGGTTATGCACTCCACACACTGGCAATGAAAGGATTAATCCCAGAAATATATTTACCGGTTGCTCTGCTAACTCCTGGCCGTTTTCCATGGCTGCTTTCGCAAACAGGTCAGTTTATTATAATCTTACGATCTCTCTGCAGTTATATAGGTCTATAAAAAAAAATATAAAAAAAGCAAAACAAAAGTAAACCTTATGTACTTGTCGCCTCCCGTCATTTAGGTTAGGAGTTACTTTAAACAGCAGTTTATTGAGCGGGAGCGGACATATAGGTCATGTGTTGCTAAAACAAGGTCTTTGTACTGGAGATAAGGAAAACAAACTAATTTCACTTCATATAAAACATTGTTTTTTTTTTGTTTCTTCTTAAATGTTTCATGCAAAAGCAAGCTATAAGTAGTTCATTAACGTTTAATTATTGGATGGCCCGATTAGCGAAAATATTGAATATGGGCATAAAGATCAAGATAACCGTCAGCCTTATTCCGGCTAAGCTAGGAAGCCGCATGATAAAAATCTAACCCGTTTAGAATTTGGAGCATTTACATAACTGTGCCAAAAAAACAAACTCTGAATCAGAACTGCTGTGAAACTGCTAGAAATCACTTCTCTTCCTTACAATATTTCCTCTTTACATACTACACTGAAAGTAGATTTTGAGCTCAATACTCCGTTTATGAATAAATATGTATGGAGGAAACTATAGTGTTTTGATGCCACAAGTCGAAATGCATGAGCCAGTAACATAAGATGAGGGCACGAAGAACCGAGAAAAATATAAAACAAGTGGCTCATAAGACATGTTTTCATTTAATCTTCGCATGTGGAGAACGCAGCTAGTGGGAGGATGCAGCCTGATGGCATGAAAAACAAAACAAAAAAAACAGTGAGTATATTCTCCGTAAAATATGCACATTCAGGCACTATTCTTTGTAACAGCGGGATAAATGGGTCAAACGCAATGAGGGAAAAGGCAAAGACGTGGACTTTGAGGCACTTCACAATTGAAATATTATACACATTATTTCAGATTACAAATTAAGCCAAACAAATACCACTATATGCACAAAATTGGCTTTAGGCCTAGTTATACCCGCTGGTTCATTATGGTAGTTTAACCCCTTCCACACCAAAGTGGCCATTCAGACACAAAGGGTTGCAATGCCAAAATAGATTACAGTCCACATATATCCTTTAAAAGAATAGGCAATTCTTGTACAAATGTAAGAAAATGATAAGTAGGCTGCAGTTTCATTTATTTCTATTACATCTGCAGAACAAACTCAGATTTGTTTTTAATGCCTGTCGCATATACAGAAATTAAGTTTTTCTTTAAACCCATAAGGAAGAAGGGAGCCAACGCCTTTGGGAGCGGAGGTGGCTTTGTGTTTCAAACCCTAATGGCAGGGGTTCTCAACTCCAGTCCTCAAAGACACCCCCAACAGGTCAGATTTTAAGGCTATTCCAGCAGAAGCACCGGTGGCTCAGTCTTGGACTGAGCCTCCAGTGCTGAAGCAGGGATATCCTGAACAGCTGTAGCTCTTGAGGACTGGAGTTGAGAACCCCCTGTCTTGTGGCTTGAAAGTTGTTCGCGATTAGTGTGCGGCTGCAATGCGAGACCATCCCGCCCCACACTGAAGACCAGGCTTATTTGTGCAGAGGCACAGCAGCCGTCTCAAGAAGATAATCCCCCCCAAACCGCCAACGCCAAATAAAAAGGCACTAAACTAATGTAATGTGTATTGTTTTCTTAAGTAACATTTCTCATTGTATTGCATGACTTGAGTTTCAATTGAAAAGGCTATTAATCAAATTACGACACAGAAGTACAAATTGGTAGAGGTTTCCATTAATGGCAACGCAAATGTATCCAATGCAAATTGAAAGACCACACACACACACACACACACACACACACACACACACACACACACAAAAACAAAAAACATGTTAAACTTAAATTGTATCAAGTCATTAAAGTATCATACAAATCAAACACAGGGTTGGGGTAGAGAATGAAGAAATAATGAAAAAAATAAAAATGAAGACAGAAGAGCAGTGTCAGCGGGGATCTTGGGAGGGGGGAATACAATACATTGATTAGTAGATTTCAAAATTGACCGAGAAGCATCAATATAAAGCATCAATATAAATATAGTTACATTAATGTATAGTGCGTGTTCGATTCAACAGGTAGATCAGTTTGCGGCTCCAGCTATACTGCCAATTATAGAGATTTGATTGGTGCAATCGAATCAGGTTGGGAAGTTATAAAATGTGTCTATTGAAATGAGGATTTCCCGTATATTGCACACCAGGAATCCCATGTGCTGTCACTAATGTTATGAAAGTAAATATTGGAAGATGTATAAAAAGAAAGTCTAAGAGAGGGCCAAAAAAAAATGTTTTTAAACTTAATACAATACAAAATCGGCATCTTTTAAAACAAAAAAAAATAAAATAAATAAATAAACCAGTAAAAATTCTACTTGCCCAAATCCTTTAAAATATGTATTAATGCCTTTATTTTTAATGGTTCTTTTAATGTCTTCGCTATTTCTTCACGTACAAAAAGTACTGGAAATGTACCGTTAGATTTTAAGACTCTCAGTCATCATGAAAGCGAATGAAAGTGGTAAAAATCCAACAGCATTTAGTAACCATGAAAACAATTTACATTTTTAAATACTTCTACTTGTCTGAATAAGTTTGAAAAAGGCAACAATCCCCTACATTTAACCTATTACACTTGCCCCAAACAGCAGGTACAGGTAAAAGATCACCCTACGCGTTTCACTCAGTCCAGGTGTGAGCTTCCTTGCACCCGGGTGACTGAGGGACTGATCTGAACGCAGCCACTGCAGGACCCAGAGTGCTCAAATTGCCTTACTTACTCTGGGAACATGTGAGTTGTTGGAGCTCACTGCTCATGTTATTTTAACCTATAAAATTAATCTGTACAGTACTATGCATATTTTTCTTCTCTTTTATATCATTGGGAGGTCCAGTCTTATCTAACCACCATAAGTCTTTGATCAGATTTATCTGAGATACGCCTGATTATATCTACTACCATGTGAGTGGGCATTTGGAAGTTTGAACACTTGAGTTTTTGCTTTTAGCACGTCTGCACGATCGTATGTTCCGTTTGCTTTTTTTCATAACCCAACGCGAGTTCCTTGCACTGTGAAAGTCCTGTGCTAAATGCAGGCAATGCAACTGTGTTTATTGTCATCGTTATCAAATATAATACATTTTATATCACTGTGCAGGATATATGTTGGTCTCTGGTATCTACATGACAAAGAGACCCAAAGTCGACAAAACAGAATGTCTTATTACACAGCAAGTGCTATTCAATTATAAAAAGTCTTCTGCAGTGTCAAAGTTCTATCAAATTAGCTTTATAGATTCACATAAAAAACCTAATCAATGCATATAACATGTAAATGCTTAGAATACAGATGGGAGCTGCTGTTAAATTTAAATTGTGGTGCACGATTGATTTTGATAGGACCTTCTGTTCATAATAAAAAAAGTCCCACAGTATAAATGTAATCTGCTTTCTTAGAAAGATTAAATCCCCCATAAAGCTAAAAGCTTTCACTTAATAGCTTACCTTGATAAAAAAAATGAGTAATGTCTCTTTTCTGTAGGCTCTTCAGTTATCACGACAGACATTAACCCTTTGAGTACCCAAAGACCGGCAGAACCAGAGTGCCACCAGTCATCCGTATCTCAACCACATAATCGGTAGGTTCATCGACCACGTGGTCACGGGCAGGCCCTCCTGGGACGTGAATGGAGGTGAAGGTACTCCACTTTCCGATCCAACTGGGTTCAGAACGTGACCTCCCTAAAAATAAAAATGTAATTATATTTGTAGTATGATGTAGAGTGCCTGTCCTCATGACTAATTCTGGGGCAATTAAAGGGTTAAGTATAGGAATAATTATCAAAAGCATTTGATTACTATGGAGACCGGTTAAAAAAATAAAAAATAAAAATAAACTTAATTTGTTGGATTTAATAATAAGAAATATATACATGTCAGTAACCTAAATGTAACCAACTGCACAGGCCACTGCCAGTGGTTCAGTTCGACCCAAGGTGGGACTGGCCCCTGTAAATGTTGTATTACAACATGCTGGGTAAGATGTCTGCCATTGCAGCCACTTCTAAACTTTGTAACGTTTCAGTAATAACAGATCATGTACACAATTGAACAAACAACCCACGGAAATTGATACGGCCACTTCCAAACTTAACCCCCTTAGCCCAGAATGTTAAAAAAAATAAAAAATAAGTATTTCCAGAACAGGGGTGATCAACTCCAGTCCTTAAAGGCCAACCAACAAGTCAGATTTTCAGGATATCCCTGCTGCAGCACAGGTGGCTCAACCTGTGCTGAAGCAGTGATGTCCTGAAAACCCGACCAGTTGCTGGCCCTTAAGGACTGGAGTTGCTCACCCCTGTTCTGGAAGGAAACATACAATATAAAATGAGTTCAGTACAGAAGGAATTGTTAAAAACCGGTTCGTTTTTAATTGTAACATTGAGGTCTCAAGTACATAGCCAATGGCAATTTTAGAAACATTAATATCAGGTATAATAGTTTTGCAAAAGGGACCTTTATCAATGTTACTAACGTTTGAGACAGAAGCAGCTGGTTTAAATCAGATAATGTAAATGCTTTTTAAACCAAAGCTCAGAGAGACGCAGTCACAAATTGCCCGATTATTAAAAAAAACAAAAAACAAATCTATTGGGAAACACCCAGCACGTTACATCCAATATTTATAGCCAAACTGAAAAATCTTTTATCCAAGATTTTGGAAAACTGCTGGCAAACAAGTCTACCGATTAATTTGCCTGTGAACAATTTTAGACACTGCCTTCCCAGACACTTCATATATGTCAAATTCTAAGCAAAGCATCTTTTTTTATGTTTGCATTTTAGGGTTACAGAAAGAAAAAAAGGGCTGAAACACAAATTCAGGGATATGCAGTTATGAGACATCGTTAGAACACTGCCAAAGGTAACAAATGGAGGGGGGGGGGGGGGGTGTGTGGTGTTGGGGGGGGGGGGGGGGTTGGGTGTTGTTTGTTTGTTGGTTGTTGTGGGGGTCGTGGGTGTGTTTTGCTGTTGTGTTTGTGGGTTTGTGTTTGTTTTTTTTTTTTGTTTTTTTGTTCTGAGTTTGTTGGTGGTGGTTGGTTGTGGGGGGGGGGGGGGGGTGGGGATTTGCGCATCATACATCGTCCTTTCCGTCCACTGAATCTTAGTAGACCAAAATTCGAGCTCTAATTTAGCCATACGTTTTAAATTAAGAAATACACTTTAATTATATATCAATATGACCCAATAAGTTCTACAATTTTCTGCAAATCTTTTCGATCACTTTAGTAGTCTGATAAAATCTTGTACAGTAGTTTTAAAGAAGTCTGCAGTATTTGTAATTTTTTTTCCAACTATTTTGAATTTACCCTATTTGTAGCGTTATAAACCCCTAAGTGCTAAATGGGCTGACATGCACTGTATTCCCCAGGCAATGAAAAGATGAACCATTTTAGAATCTTAATAATCCTGGGGCATATAGTAATTATTTAAATATCCAAATTATAATTTGTTAGCAGAGAAAATGTAAAAAAAAAAAAAAAAAGCCACAATTATAATTGTGTATTTAGAAATCAATAGTAGATTCTTAAAAACAAATAAAATAAAGGATTTGGCAGCTTACGTTGATATGTATGTACAGTACCGCAATGAATTCATCTTACAATATGATCTGTAACTTAAAGGCGACTGACCGGTCACCCACAGAATGGCACTTACAGCAGGTATTTTTACGGCTAATAACGTATATATCTATATCTGGACGCACCTCCTAGAGATTACACTGGAAATAATGTGAGGCTTTATGGTAATTGGATTAAGCTTCTTAACTACATACAGTACAAAGCAGACCAAAAATATTCTTTCTACATAGGCAAATTCCGAGTTAGATTTCAGTTCACTTAATGCCCTGTTGCTTTATACGGAAGCCATGTAAAAAAGCCACGGTAACCAAAACATTTGTTTTGTGATTGAACTGTTAAATATATTAGATTATTCATTTTCTGCACGGTTTGCTGGCTTTGCACATAAAAGCTCTATTGTTAGGACAAAATATATTCCTTACACAAACCTTTCCGCTGGAAATTCTCTCTTTACCATAATTATTGTGATTCCGAATAGGAAAAAAAAAGAAAGTGAAACAAGTGCAAAGCTCCCTTAAATGTGATACAAGAGTGAAATAATACAAAATATGAATAAAAAGAATTATTAATACAGCCACTGAGGGAGATACTGCACCTCGAGAAAACACTTTTTAAAATGTATGCAATCAATTACAGAAACATCAAGAGCACAAGTTCTCACGTAGTATATAGAGAAATAAAATCAATATACTGTAGTGTCACATTTACACATATAACATGGGGAAGATAAACATAATTGAGTTGCTGTAACCAAAATCTTGCAACACCTCTTACATTTAACAGAGTTCTCAAAATGTAAGACTTGCTCAATAGGTTTGAAAAATGAGGATGGAAACTCAAGGCGTTACAGTACATAATGCTTTCACTAGGTTAGAAAAGGGCTTATGTCTTATTGTACAAATATTAAATATTGGCACTTGTTCTAAAGCTATTTTTTAATTCAGGAGGACCAGCAAATGTTTCTGAATTCATATTTCTCCTTCACAGAAAACTACTAGAGGTTTTTACAATGCTGTATGAACCCGGGCAATTTTAGGGCATCTTAAATAGTACTGGAGCTTTAAGTGATGAGCGAGAAGGTTTCAATGAAAAATATTGCTTTATACATGCAGGAGTCTCCATCAATTGCAATAAAATCTGCAACGACATTATCAAAGCCATTTGGCCTCTATCCTTTTCTAACAAAGATCCATAATTATTGGTAACCTACTCTAGATATCAATTTTCTTCAAATATTTGCTTAAAAGACAGCCAAGATGGGAGAATAGTATAATTTCATAACATAGCTTAACATAACATCTGCATAATGATGCCAGAAGGTTTACAGTTTTATTATGCGTTTGCGACAGAGGGGATAAATGTCACATGCTGGGATTCTGGCACCTAATGTGGTCTACTACAAAGACCAGCACATTGACAAAGCTAAAGAAATCGTCTCTGCACAAAGATGTTTACCAGGGGCAACAAAGCAAACAGTAACAAAAACATATATAAGAATGGTCATAGTAGCGGGTAACTGGGGGAAAGAGAAGTGTCAGCATAATGTAGCATATTACTCAAAAACAAAAAACCCTTATACATTATTTGTTACAAGGCGAAGGTAAGATATGAAATCTGTGCAAATAATACTTTCTGTGCTTGGTTTTAATTTCACGCCCACATGCTGTCGGCCATGAAAAACAAACCTAAGCCACCAAATTCTGTTACCTGATCGACAATGTTTATTGAAAAGGGGAGTACGGGTAATAATACTAACAAGTACACGTGCTGCAGTAAAACAAGGTGTTTAGCAAACTTAGCAAACTTGTTATGAAGTTTTAGATTGAAGAAAACGTCGGAAAAATTACAACAAAAAGTGTGAAACTTTCATTTGTTGACATGTGCTAAAAGTTTACACATCTCCAACAAATGTCCCTCAAACTAAAATCTTAGCCTAGATATTAAAATGCTAACTTTATACAGCGCAGTGAATGGCGTTGGATAACACATTGAGAATTATATACTGTAAATTGCAGTCCTGATGGAAAGGGCCGTGATTTAAATGGACAGTCCCCTTGCACATTTCTTTTTTTATTTCTCCATTGTACTGTATATTACAGTGTCCGATTTCACCTATAGTTCTTTTGCACGCGCACAGATTATTTTTTTAAAGGGGTCGTTTCCTCTGGGCCGCTGTTTTTCTCCTCATGTACTATTTTGTAATGTAATTACAGGAACTAAACAGCAATACATGCAGTATTACAGCAAGACCACTTCTATTTTCAAAATCTAGATACTTCGAGGTATTATGGGATGGGTCACTTTAACCAGTCACAAAGGTGACTATTTTGATTGTCCCTTTCTACAAAAGGGTGGGGGTACATTTTGGGGCCCCCTCAAGCACAGTTCATTCTTACAAATATGGGGGTATTGTTCAAGGACAGGATACTACTACCCGAGTAATTCAAGGCGGATTCCATATTCATGGAAATAAAAATGTGCTGTGGGGTCCTGGAAAATAGAAGTGTGCAAATATATTGTGCATGCCACATGTATTGTGGAGTTTTTCACAAAACACCTCAGGAACAATTACCCTTACAAGTATATATATTTAAAAAAAACATGATTGATGGGAACTCTGTCCCCGTTTTGTGCAGTGGGGAGAGGTACTCTCCATGATCATAGCTTGTGATCATGGGAATGGGACAACAGAAATAAACCCCAAAATAAAACAGCTCTATTTCGGAGGAACGTGGTTTTCTTTTTGTTTTAAACCAGCAGCCCATGTGAATTCCATTATATATATTTTGCTGTAAGAGATCTCTTCTTGCCATTTACAACGTTATTTTGAGTATCTGATGCTCCGTTGAGGAGAGGCGCATTTTAAATGCCCAATGACATGGTCACCCTGTGGCTACATCACGGGTTATCTGCTATTTACTACGGGAGAAACTGTCCGGCGATCCTGTAGACCTAGCCGGCAAAGGAATAGAAGATGAGGACTTCAGTTCATGTCAGTTGTCGCTGTCCCTCCAGCACTCAATGGGGTTAAGTTTGATTGGGGGAAGCAGGAGGTTAAAAAATGGACCATTCCTCAGAGCTCAGTGCAGTGTAAAGGAGCAAGGTCCCAGCAGTTTAGGAGTTAAAATCATATGGGCTTTAGTCAGGATTACTGTTTTAAGTGATTTCCCCGTTATCAATGTATTACGCACATGCATTATTTTTAATGTTCCGTTTTCTTGTCTAATGTATTTTAAGGATATCTGATATATTCTACATACGCACTTTATATTTATTAATTTTCAATGTTATGAAGCTGTTTTCTCCTGGCTAAGGAAGCTTTAAGTCTCATTCCAAGCCTGATTAAAGTGAGGCGAAAGCCGCTTCACAGCCTTAGACGGTCAAACAAACTGAAGCAATCCTTTTGCTGCCAGAGGGGTGTGCAAGGCATTTCCCTTCCAGTGAAAGGGTTAAAAAAATGAATTCTCAAATTCAAGCTTGATTCAGAAGCAAACAAAGCTACTTTACAATAAATCCATATATGGAATTACTAGACATCTGTTAAATATGGAAAATAAACAGAGCCTACACAAGTATAAAAAAAAATGGTTAATTTCATGATCCAAAAAAAACCTTTTTTTATGACTACAGTAAATATTTGCAATTCTCACAGCAATCCGACCTTGTTTTGTCCACAAAAGAAAAAATATAGGAGCACGCATGTAATGTATCTGCAGTGATCATAATACATTTTACTCTTATAAAAACCAAAGTTGGACCTTTACATCCAGTATCAATTTTAAATAATGTAACACTAGTGGCAGCTCACTGGTATAATATTGCTTTATTATTCAATTATTCAAAACCTCAGTGGGTTTTTTTTTTGTTGACAGTCAATGCTCACTTATCACAACAGCTGTATTGAGTGGTTCATTTATTCAGTTTATTTAATCAGTATATTTAAAACAAATGTGTTGCTGCCTCTGGCACTCAAGGGGAAAATATATCTGATCCCTGTTCAATAACCAATAAGCAGTGTTCGACAAACCTATACATTTGCTCACCCCGGGCGAGTGGATTTAACCCCCGGGCGAGTAAATATTGGCCCAAGCAGCACACGTTTGGTACTAGGTGGCGAGTAGATTTTTTTGTGTGGCGAGTAGATTTTTTGGTGATTTGTCAACCACTGCCAATAAGCATACACTACCTTAATCATTTACACACACCGAGCCATTCGGTTCAAATTGCAAAGGACCACTGCTCTAAATACAATAAACACACCGAGGGAGGAGTTCCCATTTTCCCTAATCCTAAAACGTCTGAACCGCTTTGTTATACAGAGGAAAAGCATACACGTGTTAAGTGCTTCAATACTGGTCTTAATTAGCAAAACAAACCCATTTCAGAGGTTACAGTGTGACATTGTACACACCTTTACTTTCCCCATGCTGATGATCATGTTATTTATTTCCCCCTCAGATGTACCTGCTACAAACCATGTACTGCATGTTTGCCTAATACTGTACAATGGAAACGAGCTGCACATCCTGTGCCCTTCCACCGCACACATTGTTTCTGTATATTTTAATTTCTTGAGAAGTTTCCTGTATGAATTCTTCCCCACCCCAACACTCCCTTCTTTACTTAGCACTATGCACTATGTATTAGCAGCTTGTTTGTTTATCTATATTGTCTATAAGTCACCATAGAGCTCAGTGAAGCAGCACCGGTTGACTGCCTTGTTTAATTCAAATTGGTTAAATCCGTCTACATACTATTGTGTTTAGTCTTCTGCGACCACACACCAGTACTTCCCTTCCTAGTTGAACCTGACAGGTCCTTTACTTCAAACCCACACGACAATATTACATCATTACATCCAGCCGGACGCTGTGACGTTACACGCATTGATGCAGGCTGTCCCAGGGTTTTTTTTTTGGTGTGTGTTTTTAAAGAAAAAGATCACTGGAGTAGTCCCTACCTTACTAGACTCTTTAAAACGGGATACTTCGGGTCCAAAACATTGAGTCTCTGCCCGGTAGAGACTATACCATATAGTCTTCTATATTGGTAGAGGCTTGTCTCAGTTTTGTGATTATACAAACGTATGCATTCTTTGTTTGTTGTATGCTTTTCTGTAGCTATGTATTCTCAGATTACTTTTTGCCAAGTACTGTATAACTAGCCATTTGTATGGCACTGTTCAGCATTTTGTAATTACAATATAACTTTGCATTTATATATATAAAAAACGGTGTCGTGGATTTTTTGTGTGATATTTCCCTTCCATTTTATATTGTGACATTTCACTCCCAGTTTAGAAACCCATGAACTAAGGTATCAAAATATTCCCTGATAACGTGTTATAATATAGTTAATCGATAAACATCTAAAGGGCTAAAAGATTTGAAAGTACTGCCTGCATCTACTATATTCGGAACACATCAATATACATACACACATTTGTTCCATCTACTTTAATAAGGCATGAACGGCTTAAAGATCACCTTCAAAATGCCGCCAACTTCCAGTGAACACTCATGTCTTGGCGTACAATGCCAATAATAGTGTAATATAAATATCCTGCGATTACTTTTTATAATGTAGCAATTGGTCAGTATCTAAATGGTTTAAAAAAACAAACAAAAAAAACATACTAAATATATTGTTTAACACCCACTTGATTGTAAGCTCTAGGGGGATTTCCTTTTCCTATTGTATTTTAATTTCCTGTACTGTCTCCTGTAAAGCACAGAGAACACTGTGGGCACACACACGCAGGCATGCCTGCAAAACGGTCAGTATGTAAATTAATCGGATGTGAATGTTCTAGCGGAGTGTGGGGGGGGGGGGAACCTACTTTGTCACACCGGTAATTCTACCTCCAACACATACGTTTGCAAATTCATGCATAGGCGACAATTTGTTATAATTTTCAGAAGGCAATCCTTGATTCATGCACCCAACTATTAGAATAAAAACAATATCCATTTTTTAATAACATTACTAGGCTACAAAATTATTTCTACAATAATATGGTATAAAATGAAACATATGTGGCCTGTATAGATATAAAAGCAAACAAATGTTTTGCCCCACGGACAATTTTATATCAGAATTTTGCTTCTATCTTACCATTACTATTTAATAGAAATTAAAGATGCAATTTACCCCTGCTATCAGTTAAAGGCCCCCGCCCGGTAAATGAAGCAGTCGCATAGATAGTCAAAATAACTGGAAGCTGCACAATTTCTATTCAGTATCATTACATATGAATAACACAAAGCAATGGTAATAAGACAAGCATCAATTACCTTGCTTTGTATGCATTGCTGTTATTAACCGCAGTAACTGAATACATAAAAACATTAGTGGTTGCTTGTGACGACAATTAGTATAATTTTGTTCTTTGCAATGCAATTAGTATTTGACACTATGGGATTAAAATCTGTTTTTAAACGGTATCAAAAAGACCATTTACCTTTTTTTTTGTTTTTTTACATTTTAATCATTATCTTTTTATTTGTTACTAAGTAAAATCACAGTTTTTGGAATGGATTAATGTTTCACGGCTATTGTAATGACGGGATGAATAATTAGCATCCTCTCTTTCAGAGGAATTTACTTATCGCACAACAAATCACCGCAGGTCCATCTAGCAGCAAAAGTGTTAAAGTGCAGAGGGGACAGAAACTAAGAGGAGGGAAAGTCAACGATAGAAGAGAAACATTATAGGGGAGAGTGTTTGGGAGAATGCACACAAAATATGGTTGGCACATACCCATATATAAAAACTGAGTTATAGTATTGTGTGGCACTCAAGGGGATAAAGCAGCAGTCATTACATTTTGATTAGTAGGGAAATACAACACTGGACAGATGCCAGATCACAAAAAGATCGAGATCTGTGGTTCTGGGGCTTAGAACAGACCACCAGGATTCAAGGCTTAGTCCATGTATTTGCACACAGGTAAATGCACTTAATATAAAAAAAAAAAAAGCAAACACTTCGTGCCCTGTGGAGGTTTGAGAAAACTAGCAGCTAGACCAGTGGCTACATTTCCAGGCATCCATCTGTAAGCTTCTTACTTGCATACTATAGTATAGACACCATTTTTCCACATCAACCCCCATAGGAACATGTTTTGGGGGGTGGAGGGCAGAGGGGGAGAAGTGACAATTTTGCTCATCCTAAACAGTCAAACTGCTAAATAACCACCTGGCGCTCGCAGCTTAGACGTAGCTGAAAAGTGCTAAAATGGGTGGGCACAGAGAGCTAAATCAAACACTGAAACAAAACACATATTAGCAATACTGCAAAATAAGACATATTTACGAGTGAAAGCCAAATCACTTACACTTTCTGGGATGGAAAGCAAACCAAAGCTGGTAACTCATCTTTTTCTTACATGGCCAGGTTATGTAAACAGGCTTAAATGCAAAATAAAAAGGTCAGCCAGGTAAGAGAGACAACGGATTTTCTGGAGATTCTATATAAGCCACTTCCAAGTAAATAAAGGATACGCTCGCTTTGACAAAGCATACATTTCAAATAAAGCATATGATAAACACTGCTAATTTGTGCTGCTCGATTAGAAAATACAAGGTGAACGGATTTGTTTTACATTTTTTGTAAACAAATGGGGTACTGATTGTGTATTAACTTTCTGGCAACAGCACACGATAATCCCATGTTTTAATACAAAAGTATTGTACAATTTAAAAATAAATAAATACAATCAAAACCTCTATGTCTAACATTTTCATTACTTGGAGGCAACCATCTAAAATGATGGCTGGTATGGGCAATATTAGTATTATGGAGAAGTTTATATCAATACTTTGAGGGTTCCAACATATAAAGGACACCAAATCTCTGCACATCAGTTACATGATTTACTTATAAAATGTGTTACCAGGAAGTAATACATTGAGAGTTACCTCTTGTTTTCAAGTATGTCCTGGGCATAGAGTTAAATGGGTGGTATAGTTTTATACAGAAGGGCCTGCAATACATTTCTGCACAATGGATGGAGTAAGGGTGTTCCCAAAACTCCACTTAGGCTAAGGCCCCGCTCCCTCAGTCAGTGCGCCCGCACTGCAGACAGGCGGCGCGCTGACAGGCACAGACCGCGATATGCGGTCTGTAGGGAGCCGGAGCGGGGGGTGTGGGGCGTGGTTTGAGCAGAGGGACCCGCTACTCCCCCCTCCACAGGCTCGGTCTCCCGGGATGCAGGAGGAAGCTGCTGCGGGCTGCTGTAAGGTAAGACACACACACACACACACACACACACACACACACACACACACACACACACACACACACACACACACACCCTACCTTGTGTAGGAAGCTGTCGGACAGCTCCCGCCGCTGATAGGCTCATCAGCGCACCACGTGACGCGTCCCCGCTCGGGATCACAATTTTCTGCATCCCCTGGCGGCTGACGCGTCACAGCGCGTAGTGAGCCGTGCAGCGAGGGGGGACTGGGACCGGCTCAGAAGGATTCCCCTGCTGGTGGGGAACGCTCACGCGGCCGCCCGGCGCAGCGGGTCCCAGCCCTTAGGCACACCTGTCGATTTTCTGGAGTAACCAGTGAATAATGCATTTGGAATTTAATTAGCTATCCCTAAAAACCAGTATAGTTGGGAGTTCCAGCAGATGGGTTTGGGACCCACTGGTTTCACAAGTTAAAAATAAAAATTAAGAAAGTTAAGAAAAAGCATAATCTTTTCACCTATTTCATCCTACATTCTCTTGAAAAGGTTTCATATTTATTTTATTCAGTAGTATATAATGCATGCAGCACTCTACTGTACATGAAATATGGCTTTCACAATGAGCAAGTGGGCCAAAGAGCTTACAATGTATTTTTGTAGAGTTATTCTCAGGGACAAAGTAACATGGGCAAGGAGCTGTCACTTGGATTCAAACCAGATCAATTAGGACCACTAGGATAAGAAAAAAATCATAAAATAAATAAAAGTGAGAATACACAGAATCTGAGAGGATCGAGTCCTTGTGTTTTAAACTCAATATCCACCAAACAAATCAATAAAAATAAAAACTTAACCCTCAAGTAAAAGCCAACCAAAAAACACACAGACAAAATATGTAACTATAATTAAAATGGAGAGCTAGGGCGGTTTATTCAGATACCCATTTATTGTAGGTTTTAAATATACGCAGATAGTTAATAAAAAGGTAATAAAACAAAAATATCAGACTGTTTCTTGTGCGCGCCATATTTGGTTGTTTTTATTACAAGCTATGTACCAGACCATTATTAATATATTGTATTATCGCTAAAACCATCATTGGTATATTATGTATCCAATCTCTTTTTAAAATTCAAAATGGAGGTGGTGGTATTCAATTACTGCTATCCCCTGTTGAACGGGGTGTAACTGAACAACTTCAATAGTTCCCCAAACAAGGGAAATAATCTACTCAACTCCCATCTAATGATTAAGTAGAGAAACTAAACGGTGTAATAGGCTCGATTGGACACGGAGGAGAGATCTGCGAAGAGGGAGAGCCACCCAGGAGCCCGCAGTGCTCGTGGGGACATCTCAACCCTCTGGTCCTACCATTGAACAGTACGTGCCAACGCAACACTAAGGCTGCGTCCATGGTCGGGCAGACCGCGCGCACGCCGACTGATCAAATTGCCCAATGAAGTGATCGCTTCAATGTGACGTGTGGGCACACGCGTGCGGGAGGGTGCTCGCATTGCGATAGATATCAGTTCAAACTGATTTCTTGGCGTGACAGGCCGGTCACGAGAGCGGTTCGCCCAATGAGGGCAAACCAGCTCCGTGACATCACTGGCACGCTCCTAGACACGCCCACGGACGGCGTGCGTACCATGGCCAGGGAAAGCACCCACTTTCCCTCAGCCTCCGCGCGTCTCCGCACAGCTGAACTTACCACGGACGCAGCCTAAGACTGACCCGCGTTCCACATCCTACGCTTCTTCCTGGACCAAAGAAAGAAAAATAAGTAAAAATAAGTAACACTAAGTAACCCTCTCAGGTCAGTCGTGAAGTCTGACAGCATTAGCCATTGATCATTGTAGTAGAGCATTAACTGCATCTTGCAAAATTACCAGTTAATCTATATGATGCAGTCGGCCTGTGTCCCAAGAACAAGTTCCAAAGATTAAATATTAACATGGTGTAATACCGCTGCATACAATGTATGGTTATAAAATATCTGTTGTCTAATTTGATAGAAGACGCAGCTGTAGATGGGCAGAAATAGCCAGCGCACAAACAAAGATACACCCGGAGTAATGATCACAACCTGTGGCCAAAGGCAGGTACACACCACACTTCCAAATCTGCACCTATTGCTCCCTTCCGTTCCCCTGTGGATATTCTCCACTTGTACAGCCACAAACATCTTGAGGGGACGAGTAGTAAAATATTGCTAGTCACTGCACTCCAGTGAAATGGAAAAAAAAAAAAAAACAATTAAAGGTTAGAAATGAAAAAAAATAATAATAATGTTTGCAGCTTGCTGGGTCTGAGATATGACCGAAATCATTATTTCTAATAAAATGAGCTGCCTATTTCTTCCACATTGGGGCAGTATTTAATTAGTATTAGACTAGCCCATCACAATTTTTGCAGCAGAGATGCACAAAGCGGTCATTTTATATTAACCGCACTAGACTTTATTCTATCGCTAACTAAACAAGCAATGCCTATGCTACCTCCTCATATTAACATTACAGCAAAGAGAGCGGGATGTGGGGTATCTTCTCCTGCACAAATAGCTCAGCAATCCCAGCACCGCTGTGTGATCTCTGGCAGTCTGTCTGCATACATTCAAACACATGTATTTATTGAATTTTTTACTTATAAGACCGCTCAACAAACTTTAAAAAGGGATCAAGGGGTCTTCTAATATGTAGCAATTTCAGCTAAACGAGAGGGGAAAACAAGCAACTGAAATTGCCTTCTTCAAGCACAACATAAAATACAGATTTAAATTACTTTTTTTGTGGAGATACCCCTTTTAGAATATATATCTTAGTGACACCCCTATTGCATTAACAGTTTACAGCAAAGGATGCGTTTACGAGGCCGATACATTTGCTTTATTTCCCAACATACAGTAAATGCCCACGGTCACTAAACTAGAATGGACACCAGCATTAACATTACAGGGGGTCCCCTAAACGAATATCAGGCGAGGGGCAAGAAAACGATGCAAAGCTTGTATTGCAGGTACGTTTTAGAACAAACAAGTGCCGTTTCAGTTTTATTTTTAAAAGCTGATCAACCAGTGATGTTACTTTGAAGCAGAACTACTAGAAAATGTACATTCAGTTGTTGTATTATTTTTTTTCTCTAAGAACTAGTTAAACAAACATTGCCAGAGGGAATACCAACACATTGTAAAGCAATGCACTGCTGGCCCAAATGATATTGATAGGGTTAAATCAGGTGATAGTGCTGCTCAGTAATAATTCTCCAAGGCAAAGCATATCTTGGCTCTTCCCGTACACTTGCACCCCTCCTCTCTACTTCCTGTAAGTCATTATGACATCACCGATACCTGACCTGTTTATTAGACAGTAGTGATTTATAGGTAAATAAGACTTGCATTGTGGATTCTTAAAGAGGAATCAACAGTGGGGAAAACAAAAACAACACAGCTAAAGGAAATCTTGTGAGCACAATATCAACAACATTAAAGGGTTCTTTGTAATCAACAAAAAGTTTAAATAAGGTAGCAGAGAGAAAAAAATGGAAAATGAATTTATCTTTTTTTTACTTTTTAAAAATAGTTGTTTTTAATATAGTATTCTACCTATTCTACTATTGTAGAGGAACAAAAGAAATACTAAATAAATTGTGCAAATACTTTCGTCAGATTAGTACACAGAACCCCAATACAATAAAGGAATCAAATTACAATACACTTAATTTCATGACCAACATTGCTAAAATAAATTGTAACTAGCTATTGATGCAAAAACGTTTGACTTAAGTCTTTGAAAGCCCCAATGTTAGAACTGCTGAGATACTGATTTAACACAGTTGCTCTACTTAATTTTACAATGAAGCAGCTGGCCACCGTTTACATGGAGCATAAGATGATGGTCTCTTTAAATCATAATACACAATTGACAGTACAGCTGGTGTTCTTTGCAAAAGGAAAGCTAAAGACTAACTCCACAATGCGATATTGCCAACACAAAAACAGTAAACAGATAATCCGTCAGTGCAATAACAGTTTTTGTTAAATAAAAAACACAGAAGCTGAAGCACCCTCAAAAGAATTAAGTTAATTTCTGAAAGAAAAAGAGGGTTTTGCAACCTTCCTCACAAGATTAAGTGTCTGTACTTTATGGATTTAATCCACTGTCAAACAAACAATCTGTGCTTCATCATACAAAGAAATGTAAAAATCTACTAAGAAACCCACAGAAACACTTGTGAAAAGGTGGTATACACATGTTAAGTCAGACAAATTCATTTTAAATATGTAATATTTAAACATATCAACTGAAAATTGAACAATGCAGAATTGTGCTAACACACAATTGTGCTATCACAGAACACAACATGCACACCCATCTTTGGTTGCAAAATATGTATTTCATTACAAAAGAAATCAGTGGCAGGACAGAATACGTCATATTACATGTATTTAAGTTCTTTCAGGAAGGATAGTGCCCCATCAGTATTGTTATCCATGATTTGCCAAGTGCTAAATGCTACCAGCATCAGAAATTATTTTTAAAATGTCCCATTTTACATATAAAAATATGCAAGTTACTTTGGATATCGATCATTACTATTCATTAAGGACATGAGCACCAGCCAACTGTATGATAACTTTTTTTACTCAACCCAATTGCAAAGTTACATGCTCCACACTAATTACAATAATTTGTTTCTAAACACACAGCTTATGCACACAAGCATTAGATCCTAAATCAGATACATCTCCTGCTTACATTCAGAACACAGATGCAACCCTATAATCCCTGTGTAAATACAAACATTTTCTGAGGTTCAAATTACTACATACATTTGATTAAACTGCTGGGTTGGAAACATGAAAATTTCCTTAAGAAAAAAGGCAGCTAGAAGTTTTTCGATAAACAAACATGTAATTAATGAAACATTCTCAAGCATTTAATTAAATGACAATGCTCAAAGATTTAATTTTTACTTCATAGGTGCCATTCCAAAAGTTGGAGTCCTTTGGCTAGACCACTAGTATCTGTAAGAACTATCTTCAACATTATCGGATACAAATTAAGATTTCTACACCCACCCTCCAATTTCAAGTACAAGGCGACATTCAATACATAACGTTGTCCAATTATCAGTCTACCGTAGTAACAAATGTTAAACATGCGTTAGCGCCGTACCTGAAGTGTTCATTAAAAGACGTTTACGCAGAAATATAATAACTTTAATAGAAAACAATCTACAATGTGTTGTAGGCCCCTCTTGCAGGAAACTGTTAAACAAGTGACAACACAAATCTATGCAGAGTCCTAAAGCGCAGCAAGATATACTGAAAGCAATTACAGAAAGCACCCTCTTCATTTTTTTTTTTTTGGTAATACTTTTTTTTTGGTCAGTTTTTTTTATTTTTAACCAGGATGGGAACTATGGGGGACCCCGAATTAAGAAAATAAAATGTGGTTCTGCTCTGGGGAACCCCTGGCTCTCGTTCTGGTTAAAAACAAAAAAAATGCAACAAAAAAGGAATACTTTTCCATTTTACGTAATTCTTTAAACTAAGCAACCAAGCCACAGTGTACAATCTTACTCTAAGGAAATTGTGACAATTTGTGTCTTAGCAACGACAGGTTTCCAGAGCAACCTGCAAAAAGACCAAAGTAGCAGTAAACTCAATTGAAGAGAAGTGACCTATGTGCATTCTAAGAGAAATATACACAGATGGATCTCCAGTTAATTAGCAAAGGATAAGCAGAGAAAACAGCATTAGTCAGCACTGTGAGGCCCGTTTGTGTAGTGTAAAAAAAAAAACCCCATTTAGTTTCAGTGACTAAAATATTTGGTGGACCAGTAGGATCTTTACTGCACATGTTAACCTGCTGTACTGCCAGAGGGGCCAGGAAAGCGTCGTGTTGCTGGCCTCTCCGGCAGAAGAGGGGTGAACCTCCGCATCAGAGCTTGAAATTGATTTTTAGCACCTGGAGCTTAGGGAGATAAAAGGAAATGCAGTTGAGTCACAAGCTTTAAAGGCTGCTATGCCACTATGTCCGATTACAATAAGATGCAATGTTATGCAACATCACAATTCCCACTTCCAATTGATTAAAGCTTTTCCTCATAAAAAAAAAAAGTCCATTGCCAAACTACACCCACTGACAAAATCACCTGAACTTGAAATAAGGAGCACATTTTCAAAATGTTGCTTTTACATTTGTTGAACCCATGATTCCTGGGAGACTACTACGTATACATGAAAAACATATACTGTATTGTTTTTTTAATGGCTGTGTGTAACATCAAAGTGTCAAATTTAAAGTGTGTGGCAGAGTTAATTTTGGAGTTGAGAATTGAGGAAGATCGGGACTCTACACAACAACTTTGCAACTGTGAGAACTTAACTTTCCAAAAGCTGTGATTCTTTGTACTCTTTCTATCCTCCAATACCTGGGAAGTCTCTCCTCCTGCATCTCACCATGCCCTCCCTACTGCTTTTTCTGTTTACCGTTTCCTCACTCCTTTGTGAACGTGTCTGTTCTCTCCAACTTCCCAATTATTTATACACCTCTCTCCCAACAACTACTTTACCCCTCAATAAAAAACACCCACACAAATCCTCTACTCAAACCCTCTATCTACTCCTTCCTGCTGCGGATCTCCCCTAAGCCTGAACCCAGACATACACACCTGATTTCACCCATGCCTTCCTGCCATCTCTTCCCCTGTAAATTGTGTTAACCCTCTCATTTTAATACTGACTAACCGTAAAACTCGCCCCACAAATCAAGCATCCCAATAGCCTACACTCATGGTTACTGTCCCACACTCAGTCACTCCTACCACCCATTGTGACCAAGCGCTGCCATCTACAGCACGTATTCCCTCACCTGCTGTCTCTGTAAGTTCCCCATCAAACCTCTTAAGATTGTAAGATCTTCGGGGCAGGGATTTCCTTTCCTATTGTCTGATTTTGATGCACTTATTGTATTATAATTCCCTGTACTGTATTCTTTGTTAAGCGCCGAGTACACTTTTGGTGTACAATAAAACACATGTTAAGCTTTTCATTTGTGGCCTACTTAAACGGATTTCGTATCATGTGACCAAGATACAGAGTGTTATAAACAGGATAACAAATAATGTAATCATATACAGGCATACCCCGGTTTAAGGACACTCACTTTAAGTACACTCGCGAGTAAGGACATATCGCCCAATAGGCAAACGGCAGCTCGCGCATGCGCCTATCCACGTCCTGAACAGCAATACCGGCTTCCTACCTGTACCGAAGCTGTGCGCAAGCGGGGAGACTATAGAGCCTGTTACAAATGTGTTATGCAGGTATATGACGATTGCAGTACAGTACATGCATCAATAAGTGGGGAAAAAAGGTCATGCTTCATTTTAAGTACATTTTCGCTTTACATACATGCTCTGGACCCATTGCATATGTTAATGCGGGGTATGCCTGTAGTCAACAATTTCTCTAACCTTCTTCATACATCCATTAAAATAAATACTAGATTTCATTGTACCAAGTTCCCAGAGTACACCGATACCAGATATTTATAGGTGTACATACTTTTTGGCCAATGCAGACTCCACATTAGTAAGACTGTTTCCACTTGAATATTTCAGGGCTGCATGTAAAAGGTGCACACCATTATTGACGAGGCAGTTGCCGAGGGAAGGAAAATGGGCACTTTTAATAAACTTTTATATATTATTTACTTTTTAAATGTAAAGAACTCTGACCACATTAAGTGATTGAGTTAATTCAGCTCATCAGCACTTCTATAAAGTGCTGAAATCTGCGGCAGTCGGCTGATTTAAAGCCCCAATTGCTTTTTTTGGGGCAAACTTTAACAACAAATCACGAGGCTGTCAGGCAGCGAGCAAGCTGGGAGATGTAGTCTTTGGGTGTAAAAAGCCATAGGGGAAAGGACAGGCAACAAGAGCCCTATTTAAACAAAACACACACACGCGTAGCTGATGAAGCAGGGAGAGAGCTGCAGATGCGGGTAGGTCGTCGCAAAACCTCTGATCGCGACAGCCATTTTGTTTGTTTTTAAACGGGAGCCACGCTGAGACCGCGTTATAAGCTGATCCGCATTGTAGCAAATCGAACTATAACGGGATGGAGCTGTACCTGCAAATGCCCGGTCCCCCAGCACGCCAAATCACACAAGAGACTAAGGGTGAGCGCTGCGGGACACATCGACGAGGTGAAACTAGCGGAGACTGGACAGAAACTGCGCAGTGGAAGGGGTGTAGAGGGAGGAAAACTGGTGGGCCCAGAAAAAAGTAAGAGAAGTGCTAAGCCCCTCATAAAACACCGAATTACGAAACCCCAGCCACAAAACACCAGGGCAGCTGAAAGACAGACATGTTTGTAGTACCACATTATCTTCATTACTATTCTCATTTTATCTCCATCATGAAGGTGATCTTGCATGGATTGTGACGCGCCCAGAAAACTCACACCTAAGATT
Source organism: Ascaphus truei (assembly GCA_036426205.1). Lineage (NCBI taxonomy): Eukaryota > Metazoa > Chordata > Amphibia > Anura > Ascaphidae > Ascaphus > Ascaphus truei. The sequence continues at coordinate 76,533,958 of CM071572.1, forward strand.
TCAATACAAAATATAGATAAAGGACAGCACACTATAAAGAACTACAGTAGAGTGGAAACAAGCTCAAAACAGACCGCAATCACAATTAGAACAAAAATTTAATGTGCTTCACATTCCACCCTAAACATACCATACATATCTATAAAGATATAGATGTGTAAATAAAACTGGCAATGGCAAAATCGAGCTATAATCAAATCATGGATAAGTTTATGAATAAGTGAGGCAATGCGAAGAAAAAAAAAAAAAAAAGCAGGCCGGGAAACCAGAAGAAAACTATTACCCCTGCCGCACTATCCTCAGATTTATCCGAGGAAGAGAGTCATAGTGGTTCAACACCTGAAACAAAAGATCAGGAACAATTTTCCGCAGTCTACAGACAGAAAAAAAAAAAGCGCTGAAACTAAATCTTTCTCCTTTCGTCGAAAAAATAAATCTCTATCAAAAATATTATACAAGAAAAATTCCCACAGATCAACTCACATGGCCAAAGACTAGAAGTAGAGAACAGAACAAGGATGCGAGACAAATCCAGACAATCCAACTTAAACCGCAAACAAAAACAATATCTACTAGGTAAGAAAAATTAAGACATACAGACGAGAAGCCACAGAATAACCTGTTTATTATAGGAATGCCAGAATCTGTTCAAGGAAACCCTCTCACCCACTGAGAAAATGGCTGCCCCAGGCATTAATACAAAATAGTGCAGATTTGAAAGAGATAGAAAGAGCGCACAGAGGAGGATGAAGTAAAACCACGGCCAGTATTTGTACACTAGAATGTACTCATCACTATTTGATCTTTCACAGATCACCATCATTATCAGAAACAAGGTTAATGAGAGATATAATAAATGAATTATTAGGCACACGAGGGACTTTAAAAGCACCACCACCTACTCGGGGACCAGTAGGAATTCCAATGTCTAATATAAAAGCTACAATAGGACAATTGCCCACTGACCCTAGGGAAATAGCCCTATGGTTAAATGAAAGAATGCATTCTCTAGAGGGCGTTTATCCTACTCCTACCCCAGTACAGAAACTAGTCTTAGTAAATGCTTTACTACCCTCAGGATTGTCACTTACTTTAGCAGAAACTAGAGATTGGGATATGGTAATAAGTAATGTGTGTGAAAAAAGACATGGAAAAGTTATAGTATCCTTCCCTGGCTGAAACATTAGGGCAGGTGAATTAATAAAGTGGAATAGTTGCTGCATACATATTAGAGCTTAGATTTACACAAGGAAATCATGATATAGTTTGGGGTTAAATAGGGTGGTGGGGAGGGAGAACAGAAAGGGGCTGATAGTGTAGTGTAGTGTAGTATGTCAAAAACACTTTAATGCACAATACATATAAAAAGCCCCCGTGAGGGCGTACTCACATTTGGCACAGCCACTCAGGGCATATAATGGTATCTTTAGCAGCAACACGCTGCTCGGGGCGAGTCTAGTCCGGCTTGGTCTCCTGTTGGCGACGCCACAAGCGGCCGCTGGGGTGCTCGCGCGGTTGACTCCCGTCGGCGTCTGACGTCACTTCCCGGCTGTCACAGAGTTCCTCCTCCTCTCAACGCATTTCGCAAGATGAACAATCACTTGCTTCGTCAGGAGTCTATACAAATAAAAACATACTGTACATGCATACATACATCATGCCACAAAAATTAGGAATAAAAAAACAGGACTGGACTATTCGTTGATACATATTGACTAGCGTTTTTATTTAAAATTTTCCTCATAACAGTTTCGCTCCCAAAACACCTGGAGGCTAATATTAATAGGGTGTGCTCCTTTGTAGGATCATGTTTACTGGTGTCGGCAATGCACCCACAATATGCCATTTCTTGACACTTCATATTCATTAATCATTCATTTCAGTTGCTTCGCTCTTATAATCTCAGCTTTGAGTTTTCTGCCTTTGTCATTATCATGAACTTGAATTGAATATCTGAATCACATACTGGCACAGTCGGTGGAAAATACTTTTATACCATTTAGGGAAGCTCCCATAGTTAAATTAGAGTCTTAAAAAGATTAGGCCTCAGCATTACCCAACAGCTATCCTTCCTTAGCCAGATCTGCTAATGGCAGTAATAAACGGGAGTCACTTACTGCTAACAAAGGACTCAGAAACACGCCAGACTTGTGTTATGTTAGCCAAAGAAGACTTGAAATCAGCTTTTCACTTCTGCATTGTTTCAATTACTTGGTAATAAAATGGGATGATCTATATTTAATTGAGACACATGACTTATTGGGTTGTTTAGTATATTGCATTGGTTTATAAGTGAAGAAGCAGGATGAATGTAGCAGCAGACGGTCCAGGGGTGAATAACTCCAGTCCTCAAGGGCCACCAACAGGCCAGGTGTTAATGATATCCCTGCTTCAGCACAGGTGGCTGACGCAGGGATAATTCTTAAAACCTGGCCTGTTGGTGGCCTTTGAGGACTGGAGTTGACACCCCTGGTCTAGATGACATTGTATTTGTCAGCCCACCATAACCAGAGAGCTGCATGCAGCAGCTGGCTCAGTGTCTGCCTTGTAACGGATCACAGCTATCAATAATGGAAGAATCTAAGTGTAACGGGTATTCACCCCCCAATCTCACATTGGCCCGGGTGGTCTAACCAGTCCCCATTACGTGTTCGTGTCTTGTGGTGCACCTGTAGGCAACAGGGCTCCTGAGTCTCCCGCTTGATGGTATTAGGGGATGTCATCCAGACAGGTAGCTGAGGTAGTGTGTGCGAGTCCTACCTATATCCAGTGCAGCGCCTCCACCTATACAACAAACATGCCTTGTGCACCACCTTGTGTACCTAATGTAGATTTCCACTCAACGCGTTTCGCAAGATGAACAATCACTTGCGTCGTCAGGCCGGGAAGTGACGTCAGACGCTGTCGGGAGTCAACCGCGCGAGCACCCCAGCGGCCGCTTGTGGGGTCGCCAACGGGAGACCAAGCCGGACTAGACAACCCGAGCAGCGTGTTGCTGCTAAAGATACCATTATATGCCCTGAGTGGTTGTGCCAATTGTGAGTACGCCCTCAGGGGGGCTTTTATATGTGTTTTGTGCAATAAAGTGTTTTTGACATACTACACTATCAGCCCCTTTCTGTTCTCTTCCCCCCCCCCCCCCCCCCCCCCCCCCCCCCCCCCCCCCCTCTACCAAGCCTGGCTACGCTGCTGTTGACTACAACCAGAATTGGCTGCTTATGACTGCACCTGTCGGTGACACACTCCCTCACCCCGTGTATCCTCGTTCCTGGAAGAAATTGGCCTTTGTTTGTATGAGGTTGAGTGGTCTCCTGATCTACTATTTTATCATTTATTTTTGTTTTTGTTTTTATTATTCACTGTTTTAAATTATCTATTGTTTTGCATATTACCTATACTATTGAGATTTTCCACTCTTTCACCACTAGGTGATGCTATAGTACCATATCAGGGAGCGCCGTCCAGTCTGTTGTGCGTTTTTATAGTTTGGGGTTGTCTGAAACCTTTAATTAAGGTCAAGGTCTCCTTTAAGATACAGAAAAACAGATGCAAGGGATGCCAGCAGGAGAAAGAGCAGCAAGATTACCTGAAATACTAAAAGCTATCTATCTATACCCTTGTAGGCAAGACCCTAACGGGAGAAACAACAGGAACACCCAAAATAAAAAGAGAAGGTGGAAAACCTGAAAAATGAGAAAGAGGAAGAACCTTTAATACACACCAAGAAGATGGGGAGGATCATTTAATTAATCAATAAAGTTCCCCAGAGAAACTAATTTTAGAAGACATACCAGAGGAAGAGATAACTAAGGATATCAAAACACCTAATCAACCCCCTCCTCACTATGAGGGTGGATCAAGATAATCTCAGGCGCGTTACAAGTGGTGCCCAACGTGACCTGAAAGAGTGGTGCAGTTACCAGATCTCATGGACTGGCAGTTAAATGCATAAAAATGAATTTACTACCATGGATACTGTACCAGTTCCATACTCGCCCTGTCCCAATTAAAAATGTGCGACATACAGGACACCACAAGCAAATATCAAATGGAAAAAAGAAGCCTAGAGTAAGTCGTAAACTTTTATACTAACCCAAGTGTGCAGGTGGCCTGGCCTCACAAACCTGCTGTCATACTATAAAGGTGGTATCTGAACCGTACAGGAAAGGGCACTACGGATTTCTGCAAAAAAAAAAAAAAAAAATAATTTTTATTAAAGTCTTCTAAAAAAAAATTTTTTTTAAACTGTTTTTTTGTTTTTTGTGGAGACTTTAATAAAAATGTTTTTTTGCACAAATCCATAGTGGCCTTCTTTCCTGGTTGATTCAGATATCGCAGCAAGTAACTGGTCTCACCATGAGAAACGAGCACAAATATAAGTATCATTGACAACGCAAAAAAAGGTAGAGATTTAATCACTAGCAACAAGTGCAGGTAATCAGGATACATTGCTATGGATTTCCAGAAGCCATAGACCAAACCCAGGACACCCTCTGAGCGCTGTTAACCACTCCCTAAAGCTATGGCACACACCTAAACTGAAACACTCGGTATGGTTTAGATCAGCGGTGCGCAAATTGTGGGACTCGGTGGTTAAAGAGGACCGTGCTCGACTACGGGGTGGCGGACGAGGACTCTTGACTAGGCTCCGACAAGCAAGATGGCCGTCGGGACCAAACAGACTGCATAGGGAGGTGCAGGAGGGGAGTCGGAGCAGCCATGTCCCTATAGTCCCATAGTGGCTAGATCGTGTGCCGGGGTGGACAGGGAGAGGCAGCGGAGGGCCCCGGGGGGGGGGGGGGGGGTGTTGGAGAAGCACCATTGCCTTGCCGAGGGAGCAGTGTGTCAGAATCATGGTGGGGTGAGTGAGGGGGGAGACGTGAAGAGAATAGGATACTCTGCAGAGGGGAATAACTGTAACAGACTGCCACTGTGCAGGGAAGCCCATACCTCCTACAAACAGGGACTAGTAAAGGCCCTTTTACTACCCGCTATTTTGGGGATCTGTGGCTCCGAGCGGTGGAGGCCAAGAAGGCGCCGAGGCACGTGCATCAAAAGACAAAGATCAAACACCGGATAAAACAAATACAGACAAGAAGATAAAAGTCTTACCTGGAGAGCCTTTTCTCCAAAATGCATCAAGTGCACCAAAAAGACATTAAAGAGGCAGTCCTAGAACTCAAAACGGAAATTAACTCGTTAACACAAAGAACGTCGATTTGGAAACGAAGATGGAGGAGGCCCCCCAATTGCAATCTACTGCTGATTATGAGATAATCAGACTAGGAATCAAAATAATCTCCCTCAAAGATGCATTGGAGGACCACGAAAATAGAGATAGAAGACAGAACCTCAGAATCAGGAATATTCCTGAGACAATTCCTCCAGAAAATCTCCGCACGTACCTCACGGCCTCCTCTTAACAATTGTCCCACGCCTCCAGGATAAAGATTTAGAAATAGATTGAGCGCACCAGGCATTGGGACCAGAAGCAAGAAGGGATGTAATTATAAGATTAAATCATTACTCCACTAAGGAAAGAATTATAGGAGCCTGTAGAAACAGAGATATAATGTTTGAAAATGAAATACTCCAGATCTTCAATGATCTCTCCAAAGTCACAATTCACAGGAGATGCGAATTCAAGCCTCCAACGCTGCTATTAAAGGAAAAAAATGTGTGCTACAGATGGGGATTTCTATTGAAATTGATTGTCCAAAAGAACGGGAAGTTCCTTTCCGTTAGATACCCAGAAGAAATAGAAGGCTTTCTTCAGACTCTGGGCATATCCCCCTCTTCCCAACCACAAGACCCTCTGAAATCCTTTAGATCCAAATGTCCAACAGGACCGGCAAGATCCTCGGAGAGGGTTGCAGGCCAAAACACCCAAAAAACTACAGGGAAGGAATGAAGATACCGTTTGCCCACAATTTAGGCTTACCTCTCTTCACCCAGAACCTTTGTTGCTTGTTTCAGAATGGAGTTCCTCCCAGATGAGAGACAGCTATTTACCCTGGCCAGCGATGGGCCCCGCTCTGATCGGCTTGCTGCAATCTCGAAGAGAAGCCTGGGAAGATAGAAAGTTGAGTTCCCGGCTGTCCATGTAGCTGGGATGTGCATGGGATTACCGGCCAGTTCCCATCTCTGCTTGGTTAACCTGAACTATCTGGCTCCACCGTCTTTACCACTACCCCCGACCCTTTCCGGGTCTCCCCTTGGCCTGGCCGGACAATGATTCCGGTCTCTAGTGGATCAAGACAAGAGACTGGAGGTATTTGAGGTGGTTGGGTTTTGGGGGTAAGGGAGATCTCTGGATTCTGCAATGCTTGACAAGCAGCCATTCTGTTTTTGAATGAATCATCTGGACCCCTTCCGAGACCTATAGCGGTCATGCAAATGGCCCGGCCAGGACACAATAAGAAACCACTTCCACAGGTTTGGGTGACCCCCCACCACAAACTACGACTGAACCCTAACAATTGAGGTGATTCAGCCACCCCCCCCAACACATATACCTAGCAACCAGACTGATATAAAACTTTATACATTAGGTTTCAGGATATCAAAACTTGTGTTTGTTTCCCAACGCATTTGATTCCCAACACATTTAGGGGTGTTTTCCCTTCTGCTTACTACTCGTCATTTAGCAGCAGGAAAAAAAAGAGAGAAAAAAAGGGGGGGTGGGGGAAGAGAACGTGGTGATCCCAATTAGGCACAGGGTTCCTTTTAGTGCAGAGAGAGTAATTACAGACCCGGAAGGTAGATTTCTGATCATACACGGCTCACTCTCAGAAACAGCAATTACCCTGGTTAATATATACGCACCTAATGAGAACCAAACTGAAATTCTTAGACAGGTCCCAGAGTCAATCGATCAGCGATATATGTCTCCGCTTGTGGTCGGAGGAGATATGAATAGGACTCGGCCCCAGAGGTGGATAGAGCCACTGATCCGGGTCAGGCCTATAAAATTCATATTCAAAATACAGCAAATTTATTTTTTATTTTTAGAGTTTTGATAAAGGAATTTTTACTGATGGATATATGGAGAGCGCAACATCAGGGCCAACGGGACTATACTTCCTACTCCCCCCCCCCCCCTCACCAGACTTTGAGGATAGAATATTTTTTGAATACCAAAAATATTTTCCATGCAGATAAATTCAATTAGTTTAATTCATGGTCTGACCAGGCGATTGATTTGACCCATACCCCCCCCCCCCCTCTTTGTTAAAATAAAGTATTTCATTGGAGATTAAAGGACTCCCGTTTAAATACACCGAGGTTGAAAATAAAATCAAACTATCCCTGAACGAATATTTAGTATAAACAAAGTATCTGTTTCGGAGCCCTCGATGCTCTGGGAAGCTCATAAAGCAACGGTCAGAGGTGATTTCATCTCTATAGCCTCACATAGGGAAAAAAAGCAAACAAACTTTATAAGGAATTATCGGACAAAATCGCTAAATTGGAAAGGTTACATAAAACCAACCCATCAAAAAAAACTGTATAAATCCCTCTCAGATGCTACTGGTGCTAAAACTGGCTCAGTTAGAGGACGTTGAGAGATCTTTGAAATGGACCAACAAACTATATTATGACAAGGGGAACAAAGCTGACAGACTTCTTGCTAATAAACTTAGGGGTATGAGCGTTAGATCGCAAGTCTCCTCAATTAAACATAAAAATGGATTGCTCAATAATTCACTGAATTCTACACTAAATTATACAATTTGAAACCCCCCAAAGAACAACCCAACTCTCGACTTTAGAATCTATCTCCCGATATCTGGAGGGGTGTGACCTTCCCTATCTGACCTCAGCCGAACTAGTCGCTCTTAATGGTAAAATTACACAAATGGAGCTAACAAACGCAGTTAAATCCCTGAAATTAACAAAATCCCCAATTCCCGATGGCCTCACTAATGCATACTATAAAAACCCGTTGATCCTCTCCCAGTACATGCTAGAAATGATTAATTCATTCTTAGAGGGTAAGCTGATACCCACAACTATGTCCCCCGCAAAGTTGGCCATTATACACAGAGGGTCGGGATCCTCTCCAATGTCGCAGTTATAGCCCAATATCGTTGCTGAACAATGATCTTAAGATCTATAGTAAAATTTTAGTCAACCGACTGAATCGTATTCTACCGAGGCTGATAAATGTCTTTCAGGTTGAGTTTATCACGGAAAGACAAACCTAAGATAACACCCGGAAAATAATAGATATCATAGATCATATACATTCCACAGAGACCAAAGCCATTCTGTTGAGTCTAGAGAAGGCTTTTGACAGAATAAACTGGGTCTTTTTAGATAGAACGATGCAAAAGTTTGGTTTCTCAGGACCTTTCCTAGAGGGAGTCAGAGCCCCATATCAGAGCCCAACAGCATGTGTTAAATTATCTGGAAACGAGTTGAACTCTATTAAAATTAAAAATGGTACTAGGCAAGGTTGCCCATTATACCCCCTCTTTGCCTTTTCAATAGAACCACTCGCCTCAAGTATTAGACATAACCCAAATATTCAGGGCATTATAATTGGGGATATAAATAATAAAATCTCGCTTCTCACTGACGACATAATATTAACACTAGCCAACCCATTAACATCACTCCCCAATCTTCAATATCTTCTGACGGTGGTCGGCAGGATCTCGGGATATAAAATTCATAATGATAAATCTGAGGCAAACCTGACATTACCAACCCAAGAAATTAAATTGTTACAACTAAATTTTAATTACAGATGGTGCCCCTCCCATATTAAGTACCTAGGAGTCCATATTGCTAGGCACTACAGCTCCCTCTACCAATGCAATTATCCTTCCATATTTGAGAGGCTCAAGAAGGACCTGTTGAATTGGGACAAATTCCAGATATCATGGATCAGATTTATATTATTTCCAGACCCTTCCAATACAGATTACTCGATCAGAATTAAAAAAAAAAACTTGCAAAATAGAATATTCAAGTTTATTTGGCAAAATAAGAGAGCAAGGACGGCAAGATTGGTTATGCCAAACTCCAGAGCAAGAGGCGGCTTTGGGAGTTCCAAATACACAGAGGTACGTTCAGGCTGCTCATCTTAGACAAGTAGTGGTCTGGAATGCTGACCCAAACTGTATTGTTGGTTGGCCATTGAGTCCCACTATTCAAAAACACTCTACCAATGTCACTCTGGACCCCTGTGAAACGGGAGTCAGGTCTGAAAAGTGCTGAACTGGGTGCGATGAGGTGCACATGGAACACCTGGTTCAAAACGAAAGACACATTTAAGTTAGCCTCACATGTCTCCCAACTCGCCCCCCTTTTTAATAACCTTAACTTCCCCCCAGGTTATAATTCGAAACTATTCGACCAATTTAAAACCAGACATAACATAATCGCAGACTTTTTAAGTAAAGGAAAACTTCAAAGTTACCAAGATCTCCTCAAGAAGTTTGAAGCCCCCCAAACCTTCCCCTATTTAAATATCTCAACATCAAACATTTTATACATACAATCTCTCGTAATTTCCTCTTCCCTGAACTTTCGAACTTTGAGATGCTCTGAGGGAAAGGAATTTATCAGAAGGGTCTGATCTCGAAAATATATCTAGGTTTCGAGGCATCGGGTAACACTCCAGACCACAATTATATGCTTAGGAGGGCTGCCGATTTACATTTGGATATTGACTATGACTGGAAAGACACCTGGGAATTCGCAGCAAAAACCTCTATATGTACTACGATAAAAGAAAATATCTAGAAGATCTTATATTATTGGTACCTCACCCCAAGCAGGATGAAACAAATTTACCTGGTGGCCTCTGATCTGTGTTGGAGGGGTTGTGGACAGAAGGGGGATATGGTCTGTATCTGGTGGACATGCCCTGCTATCCAAAACTTCTGGCTTACCATTCAAAATATGATTAGAGCAATAACGGAAATTCCAATTCCTATAAATCCTTTGGTCTGTTAGCCAAACCAGTGGAGATCAATCCCAACTTGAAACTGTTAATCTTTCTTCCTGACTGCGGCCAGATGCGCGATTGCGGCCGCTTGGAAGAAACAGGCTCCCCCATCTATACAGTGGAAAACAGATTAAATGAGGTGATGACAATGGAAAGGTTGACAGCCTAAGACATTCAACAAAACTTGGCTCGAGAGAGTAGTTAAGATGAGGATAATTATAATCAGTCAGCGTAGGGCGACTGGGCTAGATTTGGAAAAATATTAGTAATCTGACCTGGCAGGTTCTTCTGGGGGATGGCTATTTTAAAACTTTAAATACCTTTTTTTTTTTAAACTTTGTTAAATATCTGGGGGACGCCGGATATATTGTGTCTATAAACTTGGCCTGATAAAACTGCCTTTAGACATCGATGCATATATTATATGGCCAGATGCAAATCCCCACGCTTGTATTGTCTATAACTGTTATTCTATTTGTGCGCTATATGTCAACATTGTTTGTTGCAAATATCGCCATTCAGGGATACTCCATTTCTAGGAGAGAGAGGTCAAAGAGAGGAGGGGTGTTATTTCATATTGCAGACACCTAATAATTTACACCAGGCCTGCACAACATATGGCCCGCGGGCCGCCTGCGACCCGTCTGGCCTCTCTGTGCAGCCCGCGATGACTCCGGCCGGGCGACAGTTAATTAAATAAATAAAAAAAGTTTTTAAAAAAAAGTTTAAAAAAATGGCGGCGATTCATCCCCCCCCCTCCTTTCTCCCCGCCCCCGAGTTTTGCGGTGCCCGGGGAAAGCAGCATGAGGAGGATGAGGCAGCCGTGAGTATTTTTTTTTTCAATAGCAGGATGCCGGGGGGCGGGTTGGAGGTCAGAGCATGCCGGGAGCGGGGCTTAGTACCGGGGAGAGGTGTGTGTGTTGATCTAAGAGGTGTGTGTGTGTGTGTGTTGATCTAAGAGGTGTGTGTGTGTGTGTGTTGATCTAAGAGGTGTGTGTGTGTGGTGTGTTGATCTAAGAGGTGTGTGTGTGTGTTGATCTAAGAGGTGTGTGTGTGTGTGTGTGTTGTTTGTAGTGCGCTTGGTGTGTCACGTGGTTGTGGGTTGATCTAAGGGTGTGTGTGTGTGTGTGTGTGTGTGTGCGTGTGTGTGTGCGTGTGTGTGTTGATCTAAGAGGTGTGTGTGGGGTGTGTGCGTGTGTGTGTTGATCTAAGAGGTGTGTGTGTGTGTGTGTGGTGTGATACTAAGAGGGGTGTGGTGTGTGTGTGTTGTGTGTTGTGTTTGTGGGGTGTGTGTGTGTGTGTGTGTGGGTGTGTGTGGTGTGTGTGTGGTGTGGTGGGTGTGTGTGTGTGTGTTGATCTAGAGGGTGTGTGTGCGCGTGTGTGTGTTGATCTAAGAGGTGGTGTGGTGTTGACAAGAGGGTGTGTGTGTGTGTGTGTGTGGTGTGTGTGTGTGTGTGTGTGTGTTGTGTGTGTGTGTTGTGTGTGTGTGTGTGTGGTGGTGTGTGTGTGTGTGGTGTTGATCTAAGAGTGTGTGTGTGTTGACTTAGAGGTGTAGGTGTGTTGATCTAAGAGGTGTGTGTGTGTTGGCGGTGTGTGTGTGTGTTGGCGGTGTGTGTGTGTGTGTGTGGGTTGTTTGTGTTGATCTAAGAGGTGGTGTGTTGTGTGATCTAAGAGGGTGTGTGTGTGTTTGTTAATCTAAGAGGGTGGGTGTTGTGTTTAATTAAGAGTGTGTGTGTGTGTGTTAATCTAAGAGGTGTGTGTGTGTGTGTGTGTGTGTTTGATCTAAGAGGTGTGTGTGTGTGTGTGGTGTTGTTACTAAGAGGTGTGTGTGTGTGCGGTGTGTGTGTTGATCTAAGAGGTGTGTGTGCGTTGATCTAAGAGGTCCTGTGTGTGTGTGTGCGTGCATGTGTGTGTTGATCTAAGAGTGTGTGCCTGGTGTTGTGATCTAAGATGTGGTGTGTGCGTGTGTGTGTTGATCTAAGAGGTGTGTGGTGTGTGTGTTGATCTAAGAGGTGTGTGTGTGTGTTGATCTAAGAGGTGTGTGTGTGTTAATCTAAGAGGTGTGTGTGTGTTAATCTAAGCAGGTGTGTGTGTGGGTGTGTTGTATCTAAGAGGTGTGTGTGTGTGCGTGTGTGTGTTGATCTAAGAGGTGTGTGTGTGCTGTTGGTTGTTGACTAAGAGGTGTGGTGTGCGTTGGTGTTGATCTAAGAGGTCTGTGTGTGTGTGTGCGTGCATGTGTGTGTTGATCTAAGAGGTGTGTGTGTGTGTGTGTGTTGATCTAAGAGGTGTGTTGGTGGTGTGGTGTGGTGTTGACTAATGAGGTGTGTTGTGTGGTGTGGTGGTGATCGAAAGGTGTGTTGTGTGTGCGTGTGTGTTGATCTAAGAGGTGTGTGTGTGTGTGCGTGTGTGTGTTGATCTAAGAGGTGTGTGTGTGTGTGTGTGTGTGTGATTAGCAGGTGTGGTGTTGTGTTGTGTGTGTGATCTAAGAGGTGTGTGTGTGTGCGTGTGTGTGTTGATCTAAGAGGTGTGTGTGTGTTGATCTAAGAGGTCTGGTGTGTGTGTGCGTGCATGTGTGTGTTGATCTAGAGGTGTGTGCCTGTGTGTGTGATCTAAGATGTGTGTGTGCGTGTGTGTGTTGATCTAAGAGGTTGTGTGTGTGTGTCTGTGATCTAAGAGGTGTGTGTGTGTTGATCTAAGAGGTGTGTGTGTGTGTTAGAGTGTGTGTGTTGTTAATCTAAGAGGGTGTGGTGTGTTTAATCTAAGAGGTGTGTGTGTGTGTTAATCTAAGAGGTTGTGTGTGTGTGTGTTGTGTGTGTGTGTGATCATAAGAGGTGGTGTGTGTGTGCGTGTGTGTGTTGATCTAAGAGGTGTGTGTGGTGCGTGTGTGTGTTGATCTAAGAGGTGTTGTGGGTGTGTGTTGATCTAAGAGGTCTGGTGTGTGTGTGTGCGTGCATGTGTGTGTTGATCTAAGAGGTCTGTGTGTGTGTGTGTGCGTGCATGTGTGTGTTGATCTAAGAGGTGTGTGTGTGTGTGCGTGCATGGTGTGTTGATCTAAGAGGTGTGTGTGTGTGTGTGTGTTTGTTGCGTGTGGGTGTGTGGGTGTCTAGGGTTGTGTGTGTGTGTGGTGTGGTGTGTGATCTAGAGGTGTGTGTGTGTGTGCGTGTGGGTTGATATAAGATGTGTGTGTGTGGTGTGTGGTGGTTGATCTAAGAGGTGTGTGGTGTGTGCGGTGTGTGGTGTTGATCTAAGAGGTGTGTGTGTGTGTGTGTGTGTGTGTGGTGTGTGTGTGTGTGTGTGTGTGGTGTGTGTGTGTGTGTGTGTGTGTGATCTAAGGTGTGTGTGTGGCGTGTGTGTGTGATCTAAGAGTGTGTGGTGTGTGTTGATCTAAGAGGTGTGTGTTGGGGTGTGTGTGTGTGGGTGTTGTGTGTGTGTGTGTGTGAGGGGTGTGTGTGTGTGTGGTGGTGGTGTGTGTGTGTTGATCTAAGAGGTGTGGTGTGCTGCGGTGTGTGTGTGTTGATCTAGAGGTGTGTG
>CM071572.1:76548892-76619042 GCA_036426205.1 Ascaphus truei
ACATGTGAGGGGGTGGCGGCTGCCTGTGACATTGGATGAGGGGGGGCGGGAGGGAGGCAGGGCAGTGAGGGGGGGGGGGCGGGCTGCTGAAATGTGAGGGGGGCGGCTGCTGACATGGAGGGGGGGGGGGGGCGCTGACATGTGAGGGGGGGGGGCTTGACATTGAAGGGGGGGGTGCATGCGATGCCTGACATGTGAGGGGGGGGGCGGGCTGATGACATGTGAGGGGGGGGGGGCTGCTGAATGTGAGGGGGGGGCGGGCTGCTGACATGTGAGGGGGGGGGCGGGCATGCTTGAAATGTGAGGGGGGGCGGGATGATGCTGACATGTGAGGGGGGTGGAGGGTGCTGACATGATGAGGGGGGGTGGCGGGATGCTGAATGTGAGGGGGGGGGTGGGTGGCGGCTGCTGGAAGTGAGGGGGGGGCGGGCTGCTGGAATGTGAGGGGCGGGGGGGGGGGGGACTGCTGACCATGTGAGGGGGGCGGGATGCTGACATGTGAGGGGGGGCGGGCTGCTGACATGTGAGAGGGGGGGGGCGGGGATGTTGTGACATTTGAGGGGGAGGGGGGGGGGCGGGCTGCTGACATGTGAGGGGGGGGGCAGCAGCTGATGGAGGGAGGGCGGGCATGCTGACATGTGAGGGGGGGGGGGCTGCTGACATGTGAGGGGGGGGGGGGGCGGGCTGGACTGCTGACATGTGATGGGGGGGGCGGGGCTGCGACATGTGAGGGGGGGGTCGGGATGCGGCATGTGAGGGGGGGGGCGGGCATGCCTGAATGTGAGTGGGGGAGGGATGGTGCGTGGCTGCTGACATGTCGAGGGGGGGGGGGCTGCTGACATGTGAGGGGGGGGCTGGGCTGCTTCATGACATGTGAGGGGGGGGCGGGCTGCTGACATGTGAGGGGGGGGTGGGTTGGTGACATGTGAGGGGGGGGGAGGAAAGTGAGTGAAGGTGAAGGGGGGAGAGTGATGTGAGTTGCAGGGGAGGGTGTGATGTGAGTTGCAAGGGGGGGGGGGGGGAGAGTGTCATATTGAGGGGAGGGGGAAGGGAAAGAGTGTCATTTAGGGGGGGGGAGGAGTCATATTGAGGGGAGGGGGAAGAGTGTCATTGAGAGGGAGGGGGAGAGTCATATTGAGGGGGAGAGCGTGTCATTTAGGGGAGGGGGGAGAGTGTCTTATTGAGGGGAGGGGGAGAGTGTGGTGTATATGAGGGGAGGGGGGAGAGAGTCATATTGAGGGGGGGGAGAGAGATTAGAGAGGGAGAGAGTCATATGAGGGAAGGGGGCAGAGGTAGAGTGTCGTATTAGGGGCACAGGGTGGGAGATGAGTGTATATTGAGGGAAGAAAGACATGGGGGGATGCTGGACTTGGGGGGGATGGGACTGGGGGGGGGGTGCTGACTGTGGGTTGGGGGGGGTGGGTGCTGACTTGGGGGGGGGGTGCTGACTTGGGGGGGGGGTGGTGCTGACTTGGGGGGGGATGGAGGGGCAAGGGGTGGGGATGTGAGGGGTTTGTGTGTTTGATGTGGAGAGATGGGGGTATGAGAGATAGAGGGGAGTATCGTAAGGTTGATAGTGAGGGGTTCTGGGGGAGATATGAGGATGATGATGATGAGAGGTGCTGGAGGAGAGATGATGCTGATGATGATGATGATTTTAATCCGTGCGGAAATTTTTTTTTTTGGAGCAGTTCGGCCCTTTCGCACTTTACGAGTTGGGCATGCCGGATATACACTTTAAATTGCCGCAAGCCCACACTCTTGAAATCCTAATTGGCAGAATCTGCCTCCCTTTTCTAAACCCATCTAGCTTGCTGGCATCTACCGCCCCCCTAAAGCCCTCTACAATCCCTGACTGAGATATACCCAGTTTATTGCTCCATTTCCTCTCTGATGATAAGTTCTGAGCCTACCTAGTTCTTGAGGATTTCAACTTCAATTGGCTTGACCCTAAAAAACACAAAATCTAGATACAAATCAGTCGTTAACCTATCGAAACTCATTTCCCAACCCACACGGACAAACCTGAAATCGCACAACCACTCCTTGCCTAGACTGAGTTCTCTCTCAAAATCCCAGCAGAATCCAATCTCTGGCATCCTTCCAGGACATTTCAGTGGCCAAGTTCTTAAAAACTTCCATGATCCACTACGCAAAGATAAGGGTACGGGGGGGGGCCTATCCTTTCCATGGGTTACAACTGACCTTATAGCACTCTACCAGTTTCAGGGATGCCTTGTGGAAAAGCTACAAAGTAACTGGCACTAACCAAGGATCTCAACCACTACAGATGACTTGTGGAAACATTGTGCACAAGGCAAACAAGGCACGCAAAAGCACATATTACTCGGCAATCTCCTCCAGAATCAATCAAATCCAGCTAACTTGGAAGGTTATCAACCAAAGTATTCCAGTCTTCTAACCATATAAACAACCAAGTAATATCACTAGGGGGATATTACTTGACATACCCCACTGACATTGCAAATGCATTCAATGATACTTTGTGGGGTGTGCTACTAACTACTAACGAAACCCAAACCACAAACCTGAATCTATTCTGAGAACCCCTATAGCCACCCCCCTCCAACACTGACCACAATTTTCGATTTTTCCCAGTATTCGAAAGAGAGTACACAAGCGCTAAATCAAATTAAAACTAAGCAGCCAATGTGGACCTGAACTTACACAATCTAAGGTTCCTCTAAGGCTTTGTGCCCCAGTTCATTGCCAATCCATTGATTCCTAGTCAACAAAAATCCTGTCTGCAGGCCATATCCCTAGACCTGGAAAACTGCCAGAGTTGTCCCATCTACAAAAGTGGGACAAAAACACTCAAAAACTACAGGCCAATCTCTCTTCTCCCAATTATTCAAAGTATGGAAACATGTGTTCACTCCCAAATAAGCGATTACTATACCAGACAAATTCCCTAGTCAATTCTAATCTGGCTTTTGCCCCAAACACCTCCACCGTAACTACCCTGCTAAAAGTTTGCAATGAAATCCAGTGTGGAATGGAACGGGGAAACCTCACTGGTGCAGATTCCTAGATTTTGCAAAGGTATTGATAATGTTGATCATGCTATCCTGCTTAACAAACTCCAGAGCTCTGGAACTAGGGATGCATGCTTTAAAACTGGATTCAGTCCTACCTATCAGGAAGATCCCAACATGTGTCCATCTCAGGCTCTAACTCAACCCCCTGGATATAACTGTGGTGTCCCCAGGGTTGTGTTCTGGGGCCCCTACTCTTCTCAGTTTCACCATAGATCTTCCTACAGCTTGTAAGGGAGCTCAATACACATGTATGCAGATGACACAATCTTATATGCACACAGCCATAGCTTCTCCGACCTTGAACACATACTTCAGTCTGACTGAGACTCGAAAACTGGATTTCCCAAAACAAACTGTTTTTAAACACTGACAAGACTAACAATGGTATTTGGGAACAAGACTGCATTTTTAAAGCTTCCAATGACTGAGCTCCAGATCAGAACCAACGCTAACACCACCCTAACTCCTGTTACTAGTTTTAAATACCTGGGCATATGGTTTGACTCCCATTTACCATCGGGATGCACATTGATACCTGACATCCAAAAACCTATGCCACAAACTAGGGTGTACTTTATAGGAACAAATCCCCTAAGTCTGCTGGTCAGAAAGCATCAACAGTAGATGCTAATGCCAATTATCAACTATGGGGACCTAGCATACGGCTCGGCACCCCAAACCCATCTTAGCACACTTGATACCCTCTACAACTCAATGTGCCGTTTTCTTCTCCAATGCAACTACAACACACATCACTGCAAAATGCTCAAAGAACTAGATTGGTCATCACTTGAGTCTAGGCGCAAAGTTCACCTTTCCTGTCTTCAAATACTTTCTGTGCAAGCTACCCGTCTATCTGAACAAGCTCCTCACCCCTACCACATGCAGCACTTCTCTGAGATCTTACACCAAAAGACTGTTCATGGTCCCAAGGTTCAGCAAAATATCCGGACGTTCCTCCTCCTCTTACCGTGCACCCCAAAACTGGAACAACCTACCAGAGACTCTCACATCCACCACCAGTTTAAGTTCTTTCAAATCTAAGGCTGTCTCACATTTTAATCTGGTCTGTAACTGTTTCATACGCCTATAATATATATTATCTGTAACTGTGCATGCAATGTCTTGTATATAATGTATACCCTGTTCACTTATGTAACCAATTGTCATCTTAACTATGCCCAGAACATATTTGAAAACGAGAGGCAGCTCAATGTATTACTTCCTGGTAAAACATTTTATAAATAAATAAAATATTTGGGAGGAAGGAATGGGGGGACCATTAGGGACGGGATTGGGGGGGGGAATCATGGGAGGTTAGGGATGGGGGGGGGAATGAGGGAGGGGAAAATGGGGGGGGGAGGGGAGGGAGGAATGAGGAGGGATGGGGGGGGGAATGAGGAGGGATGGGGGGGGGAATGAGGAGGGATGGGGGGGGGAATGAGAGGATGGGGGGGGGGGGAATGAGGAGGGATGGTTTGGGGGAGAATGATTATTTATTTTTTCGTTTCATATACGTCTGGGGTATGGTAATGACTGAGTCGGTGGGATGAGGGGGTAGGGGAGGAGGAAAGTGGGAGAAACATACATTTAAGTATCCATTTATAAATCAGTACTTTTTGGTTTCTTAGGCCAAGCTTATAGTGGAGGAGTTGCTGCGCGTGCATCAACTACACCAGTAATTGGCTATATGAGTTAGCCAAATGCCTTCGCGCCTGCAGACGAAGAGGTGTGTTGACGCAGCAGTTTTTTCAGGAGACAATGTTTTGTCTACTCAGGCGACTGCTGTGTGACATTAGCGTCCCGAAGCTGGTTCGCCCCAACCAGCTAACGAAGGCGAACCAGCTTCGAGACGTGTCAGCCACGCCAGCACTACAAGCAGGGATCGCTTCTGCTCCAACCACACGGCAAGGTAAGAGCTTGCACTCTCGCAAGCAGAGTGTATGAGCTTAGCCTTAGGCTGCGTCCCCGCTGGCGCTGACCGCGATTATGCTCGAGCGGTGACATCACCAACTCTCTAAGCATGAGCGCCGGGTGTCCTGCATATTTTGCAAGTGCGCACGTGGTGGCATGTTGAGCGCGCCCATCAAAGTCACTTTTTTTTGTCTCAAGCTCGGGAGAGCGTGCGTGCACGAGCGCGCCGCGTGAGCGGGGACTTCCACATCAAGACTTCAATAAGTAAACCGGCAAGAGCCGAGCGCACAGCACGCTCGCGGGGACGCAGCTTTACATTTCCCGAGCAATGCCAGGTACCACCAGTTAGCGCTGAATAAACGCAGAAAATGCAATTTCTCATTTTTTAGTTCATTTCTGTATGACCGTACAGCCGCAAAACATAATTTCATCAAACGTGTGTCTTCAGACACATGCGAGTCATACTCCGCTGTACTTCACACTGGAGAACATTCCAATACCAGTGGTTCATTAGACATTAACCCCTTTACTGACAGACTGCCTGTCCCAAATGTAGAAATCTCAATGTATTATTGATGACTGTCCCTGTAAATTAGGTGTAAACAATCGTCCATTCACAAGACGCTCTCGCGGCTGTAGTTTCAGCTCCTTGTATATTGTAGTGCGTGTAAGGCTGCGCTTATAGTGCCAGCGACAGCGACGTCACGGTCGCTGGAAAAAATCAAGTTGAAGCGACTTCCAGCGATCACGACCAAACCAACGCTCCGCCTATAAGCGCACGCAGCAACTTTAATACATTCGTTTTGAAGCAACGTCGCTGTCACTATAAGCGCAGCCTTACTGAGAGGTTGGAGTGATATAAATAATAGTAGTGATGATGATATTATTATTAATAATAATCAGTGGCAGGCCCCCCTCCTCTCTGCCTCAGCACGGGCTGTCAGGCCCCGTATTGAGCTCTGTGTGAGGGTCGGGAGGCGGGGCCGCGCGCGCACCCTGGTTACCAAAACACAGCCACATGCAATCCCCACCCCACACACATAACAAGGCCGCAGCTAGGTTCCCTACTTCAGTTGCTCCCCCGGGGGAAGGGACCCGTGGGCGTCTCCGGGCTGCTCCGGGTGGGGGGGAAGAGGCGAATAGGAATGACGGCGGTGACCTGCGGTAACTCCCCGCCCCCCTCCTCAAGCTCACACACGGCTGCTACCTCAGGCACTTCCGCCCGGCGCGGGAGCTGCGTGTGCCGCAGCGGAGTGACGTCACTGGGAGGGGGGGAGGGGGGCTGAGGTGACCGTTGTGCGCGAGACCGCGCTAAAAGAGGGCGGGACGAAGCGGATGGAACCAAGGGAAGGGGGGTAGTGAAGGGGGGGGTGTTTACGCAAGTGGAAGTTGTTAGGGCAAAGAGGGCGGGGCAAAGCGCGTGGGGAGGGTAGAGAGGCGGCAAGAGGAAGGAGCGGAAGTTGATTGGTGGTTCGTGCAGGGAGAGGGCGGGGCAAGCAGGGGTGACGGGACAGGGGGAAAAAAAGGCGCGGTTTTGATTTAGGTGGTCTCGTGACGTCGCCTACTCATTCCCGCCTCTTTTTCTCTTTCCTCGTTGTGACAGGAGCTGTGATAGTTGACGCCATGTTTACCAATGCCTGCTGGACAACAAGGCGGCCATATCGCAGCCAAATTTACTTGGCTTTAAATTCAAAAGGAAGTTGGATATTTTCAACCAGGAAAATGCAATTAAGTGGGGACATTCAGTATTGTACAAATAAGACATGATTAGTGTGGAGGTGCTTTGTTATAATGAGGAAGTTTCTCCATCATCTAGCGAATGATACTAAGTGAATGCCTTGAGTAATATAAGTGAAAGGGAAATGGACATAATTAGTCCATAACACCCTGATTTGTTTCATATTTGATATTTGTTTACTATTACATATAATCTATATATATATATATATAAAATTGAATTTTGTGGTGTTGTTCCTAGATGTGGTGAATCTGATTGGTCCGTATCCCTGCCCCACCCCGTACGCCTCTCATTGGCCTGCGTGGCTCTATAACTGCCACTCTCTTCTCACCCGCAACTGCCACATACACGCACAACCACCCAGCCACTGTCCTCTTCACCCAGTGGCCCGGACCGCCGGCTCCCCCCCACCCATCACCCCCCCAACTCACCTCCCCGCCGGCTCCCCCCATCACCCCCCCTCACCCGCTCCACTCACCTCCTGCGGCCTTCACACGGATATCCGGACTCTCCTGCTCCCCATGGCCGCTTCTCGGTGAGGGTCGGCTAGTATGGAGCAGCTCGGGCCCGCCGGTAGCGAGCAGCTCGGGCCCGCCGCTGGCCTCTGGTGCCTCTGCCCGGCTCTGCTCCCGCTGCATGGCCGCTGTTCCCGCCGCACTCTCGGCTCCTCCTCCTGCCTCTGGGTCTCCGCTCCCCGGTGTACGTGGCGGATGGCGGCGGAGGAGGGAGGGGGGTACCGTCTCCGCTCCCCCCTCCTCTGCCTTCCTTCAGCCTTACTGTCTGCTTGTCGTGTCCTTCTTCTTACCTTTCGCAGTTCTTTGTGGTCGGTTTCCCCCGCCCTTCGCGCTCCCCTTCTTCTCGTTTGCTTATTCCTTCTTCGTTACGTTCCAGGGAAATGGGGGTGGTCCCCGCCGGAGCGCCGTCCACAGTACTGCGGGGGGGGGGGGGGGGGGGGCTGCGTATGACGTTCCAGGGATGGGGGCGGGATCACCCGCTGGAGCGCCGCACAGGACTGAGACCTCTGTGTGTGGGTGACACTGTCCCCCCCCCCTCCTGTCCATTGCCCCCCCCTCCCGTTCACTATCCTCCCCCTCCTGTCCACTGTCCCCCCCCTCCTGCCCACTGCCCCCCCCCTCCTGCCCACTTCCCCCCCCTCTGTCCACTGTCCCCCCCTCCTGTCCACTGCCCCCCCCCCCTCCTGTCCCTGCCCCCCCCCTCCTGTCCACTGCCCCCCCCCCTCCTGTCCACTGGCCCCCCCCCCCCCTGTCCACTGCCCCCCCCCTCCTGTCCACTGCCCCCCCTCCTGTCCACTTGTCCCTCCCTCTGGGGGGGGGGGAACTGAGAAAGAGGGGGAGAGGAGGGAGCGGGAAATTTAACTCATGGGCAACGCCGGGTCTCTCAGCTAGTAAAAAATAAAGATGAAACATTTTTAGGTGAAAAATCACTTTGCTTATACCAGTTCGGTTTCTTAATCTCTTGAGTGCTGAGCAAGAACTCTTTCCAGACATTTCAACTCTCACTGAGTAACTGTGCATCTCTGGGTTTGCCTCAGAGAGTACGGGTTTTGGCCAGGTATCTCCGGGCTACGGGTTGAGATTTCAAAATCTCCGGCGTAGGTTAAGGTCCCTCTGCATGCCCGCCTTGCGTCCCTGCGGCGCGTGCTCGGCACTTCACCGCGGTCTGTAGGGATCGTTTTTAGGTGTGGTGGCGTGGCCAAAATGGTGGGCGCGGCCATGACGCAAATTTTCTGATCCGCTTTTCATCAACGTGTAGTTTTTTTTGTTTTTGTTTTGCAGTCTGTGTTCATCTGCCCGCACTTGTATGCACAATCCTGTCAGCTTCTTTTTAGAAAAGCACTCACGTTGTAGAGGTTACATTTACTTGCATACGAGAAGGAATAAAACGTTTAAATACATGGAAATAAGCACAGTAATGAAGGTTACCATGCACTGACATAAGTTTTTTTTTACTCAACTAATGGAAACCTATACTTAAACAGAAAGGATCGGAAGGAATTTGGCTCCGGCGATCTCCCCTCTTCATTGGCTCCCTGGCGCACCGTGTGACGCGTCGCCGCACGGGAACACAATTCTGTTGTAGCCCCTGCTGGCTGACGCGTCACAGTACGCAGGGAGCGAGGAGGCACCGGGGACAGCTAGGGAGAAGGTAAGGAGCACGCGGCCGACTACAGTCGGGACCTAGCCTTACTATAGGGCCGGCTGAGATGTTTTGTGCAGGTACATGCGCGGGACCTCGGCTCTTACCTTCTCTGGTGGCAGAGGCATGTCCCCCTGCATGGTCCCGTCAAGATAACTCCGCGACGTCAAATGACGCTGTGTTGCCATAATGTAACGTAACATGAGGCGCCCCGTTGTCATGGCATGCAGCACCTCAGGACGTCCCTTTGTCATGGCAACGTGACATTGCACGGCGACGTGACTTCATGTCCCGTTGACATGGCAACGCCACGCCATTTTACGTCGCGGAGCCATCTGCATGGGACAATGCAGTGGGAAAGGCCGCTGGAGGTGGTAAGAGAGTTAAATATATAAAAGAAACCTTTTAAAAAATAAAAAAAGTCTCCAGATTATCAGTTAACAGAAGGTGGCGGCCTTGCTTCTCACTGATTTGCAGGCAGTCTCACAGATATTTTGAATGTGTCTCACTGATAAAAATCACCACGTTCTCATTAAAAACATTTCTTAATCTAGAAACCCAAAATCTCACTGATTCTGGTCCTCGAAGGTTGACATCTGTGCCTTCCCAATATGGCTCCCCTCACACTAGAGTTGGACAATATACCATATTGTTGCGATAATATCAAATGAAAAGTCGATATTCTTAAAAATGTTATCTCCTGAGATAGAGCAAGATATTGCTGCTCCAGTAACCTTGCTCAAATTCGAGGCAAAAGCATACCAGTTGCAGTAAAAAAAACAATAGATTGTTCGCTGATACAAAGAGAGCCTGCAAGAAACTCCTGGGCCTTTTAAAAGAAGCCAAAGTTTTCATAATTTTTTTACCATTAGTAGGAAATCCAGACTTCCAGCTGGGCAATGAATCTATGATCTTTAGAGTATGGGAATATGTAAATTACATCAATTTTATTGTATAGAGAGAGGCTCAGAGCTTTCCTTCCAGGAAGTGCAGAAATAGTTAAATATCCCTGCAAGCAACTTTGCATATATGCAACTTAAACACTACATATTTACTATCACCAGAGAATAGCCTAATATCTTTGTACATGGATGTATAGCTTCATACTTAAAACCAGACTCCTTATTTAAATTTAAAATCTGACAGGTATATAAACGTCTAACAAATTCAGGGGATCTGGGAAGGCATCAAATCAAATTAGAGGAGTGATTTCCCAAACCTTGCAGACTGGAACCGGATCTTGCAATCTTATAACAGGCTAAAGTGAGCAACTCCAGCAGTGCATCTGCATGAAATACAATTGAAGATTCTCAACAGAGGCTATATTAGCCCGGCAGAACTACAAAAATGTAAAACAGATATCTCCGGTAATTGTCCTAAATGTGGATGCGCTGATGCCAATTTTTTGCATTGTATATGGGAATGTGGATCAGATAATGCTGTAATAAAATGACCCAACTCCTGAGCAGGCTGTTAAACAGGAAACTAACTACAGATTATAAACCTCTTTTGTTTGGGGTCATGACTCCCTGGTTTACACGTCAGACCAAGCCATGATAGATCTCATTCTCATATCGGCAAAAAAAGTGTATTATGGATTGCTGGATTAGATCCAGCTCCCTCTCCATTTCCCAATTGACAACTCAAACAAATAGATCAACAGCTATGTTTAGATGGGAGGTATACTATGAAAATGGGCCTAACCTACAAGAATTAATCCACAAATGGATTGAATTTACAGGAAGTGATGGACAAATGCAAGGTTCTGTGACAAGGGCGCTAAAAAACTACCTAGTCCTAGAGGGAGACTTAATTCACAAAATTAATACAAATACAAATTCCTGATGCCCAGAGAGTTGGGTTAATGTTAGTATTAGTATTTTATTCATATGCTTATGTTTAGATAAATATATATGCCTATGTCCTACCCTAATCCTTAAAACCCCTTGGAAGCCATCTTGGTTTAAGTATTAATTTGTTTAACTTGATTAGATGTGTCCGCTGTTTGAGTTGGTTTTTATTTTTTTATTTTTCGTTTCTGTATGTTGTGACAAAAGTACCCTTTTGTAATATACCTTTCGTCCAGGGATCACCACTTTCACACAGCCTTCCTGGTAGAGGAGATAATCTTCTGACACAGAGGTGAAAAATAAAGCTTTGGTCTGTTTATTTTGCCATCCAAATGTTACAGCAGACAACATGAATAAATCAAACAAACAAAAATCCTTGCTCCACTGAGCACAAAACACAGCTCTCTTCAAACAAATTGGTCTGCTTTACTCTGCTCACAGGCAGGTTTTAACAGCTGCTCCTCTTAATTAGCAGTTCCAGCTCTGTGAGACCAGGGAGAGCAAGAAGTCCTGGTCTGGATTGTACATGGTAAATCTCCAAAACGTGGAGTAGAGCACTGGCCCACCCTACTCTCCAAGTGCTCCACCCCAGGGACCCAATAGAAAGTGCAATAAACCACAAATTATACACTGCATCTTCCTGGTGCATAATTATAGCAGAACTTCTGCAATAATAGAGGGGCAATATATATACCCTCCTCTACCATCCCCTTATAACCGTCACAATGTGTATATATGCACAGATAAGTATATAATACACAAAATAATATGCTTTGAATGATTGGGTTGAGTAAAGAGAAAATGCTAGAAGATATGCGAGAAGTCATATTTCACAGATCTGACGACTAGTCTAAGGATTTGGAGTCACGATGTGCTCACCACAAATAAGGCGTGACCGGGGGGGCCGAGGTGGGGATGGCTATAAACACCACCCACAGCCGCGTGGGCACGTCTGGAGTGTAGGTTGGTCAAGGTAGCCGGGTCTGGGTTGGAGAGGTACAGATAGTAGATATACTTGCCGGGGTCTGGGTTGGAGAGGTACAGATAGTAGATATACTTGCCGGGGTCTGGGTTGGAGAGGTACGGATCATTGCAGGTACTATTAGCCGGGGTCCAGGTTGGAGAGAGGAGAATAGTCGTTGTGTGGATGCCGAGGTCAGGAGCACAGAAGAGCTGAGTCCAAAACAAGCCGGGTCAATAACAGAGAGCTGCGAACAAGAGGATAAGACAAGACTGCAAGGCTAGGAAGCAATGAACACAATGGAACATTGAATTATGCTCAGCCAATTTGCCAGTAGGGCTGCTGAGCACAAGGAGAGAGCAACCAATGAGAAACCTGCAGCGTGGAGGTGCGTCAGCAGCAAGGGACGTGGTTGGTGAATCCGGAGCAGGGATCAGGTGGGATTATGTTTCCTGACAAGGTCTGAGGAGGCGGGACCCGTTCGCGCCAAACGTGAGCCACGTGTGCGCGCCCCCGACGTCGGCGCGAGGACGCAAGCCGGAAGAAGAGGCATTAAGCCTGGACGGGGTGCGCGCACATTCCGCGGAGTGGTCCATGAAGGAGCGGCGTAGTGGGTGAGGGTAGGTTAACCACTTAATTACTTTCGCGTTTATTAACCGCTAAGGTGATTAAGGGGTTAGGGGATATTTGAATGTATTTGCAATGTATTTTTCTGGCAACGGAGGACAGAGGGACCTTGCAGTTTCAAGAGAAGGATGACCATCATATTTGCTATGGTAAGTAAAAGTGTATTTATTTACTTTATTTATGCATGCTAATGTTGGGTTTAATAATGGGCAAATAATCTGGGGCTGACCCAGAGACCCTCAGACACCAGCGGGCCCACCCGTGGACCCCATTTGGGGCCCACCCGTGGACCCCATTTGGGGCCCACGGTGACCCGCGGGGACCACCTGGAGGCCTATTGCACCTGGCGGGAACCACCCGGAGACCCCCAGACCCCCCTCTCGTGCACTGTGGGGCCTGCGGACACCCGTTGGGACCACCGGGGACTACCGTAGGTCTGGGTATGAATCCTGCATGTAAAATAATAAATCATGTTTTTATGGGGAGCACAGGGTGTGGGTGGGTTATGTATTGTTTATTAAATATTGTAATGTTTATTGTGGGGCTGTTCTCTGTATTGTTTTTATTGTGGGTAGTGGGGATGGGTGAAGGGGGTATTGTCCCCAAAGGTGGGTGGGTAGGCCTCCCGGGTGGGTAGTGGGTGAGGGTGGTTAGGCCTCACAGGTGGGTAGTGGGGGAGGGTGTTTAGGCCTCCTGGGTGGGTAGTGGGTGAGGGTGGGTTAACCCCTTAATTACTATAGTGGTTAATAACCGCTAAGGGGTTAGGGGACATTAGATTGACTCTTATTTTGTTTTGTTTTGTTTTATTATGTTTTGTAGCACCGGAGGGGACATGGACGGGGTGAAGATAAGGTCGGCTTTCATCGTGGCAGCCGGGCAATGGTGAGTGCAAGATGTATTTATTTTATTTATTCTGCTTAATGTATTCGAAATGGGCAAATGCACTATTATCCATATGTGGATAATGGTAATCTTGCCCATTACTGTAGTGTATGTGTTAGGGGGCTTTGCATTTAATTAAAAGTATTGATGTATTTTAAATTATTTTTTTGGAGCACAGAATTAGTACTGCAGGCAAGCGGGGGCCCCCGGGCACCTGCGGGACCACCCGCCGTCCACCGCCGGCCTATAGTATCATTCCTGTGCATCCCCAAAAATTAAGCCAGGTTATGTTAGTTAGGGGGTATAGGTGTTGTTGGGGCACAGGATGTGGGTGTGTTGCGTATTGCAATGTTTATTGGGGACAATAAACATGCTATTGAGCCTTAACCCCTTCATTGCCTTAGCGAATAGCTGCTAAGGTAATGAAGTTGCTTTAATGTATTTTTTTTTTTTTTTTTTTACAACTATTGCCAGTTATTTTATCACTTCCAGCTTCCTAAGCAACTTGTTACATCATCACAAGAATTATATATTTTTATTAATACCTACTCTATGTATGTTTGTGGTGAACTCACTGTAGGATGCACTGAATCAGAATATTGGCTTATATATATATATATATAATATTCTGAAATCCCCACTGGCTTTGCTGATTTAAATGACAACCCTGGGCTACACCACCTGAAGACCTTCATTTACTTTTTTCTTTCTTGAAGCTTTGGAGAGAATTATGAAGAGATTTTTTAATGACCTGCATTACGTTTGGGGTTTATTTGTTTTTTTATTTCAAACTATTTTATTGTATTTTTTAAGACATAAACATCGTGGATATATCCAATCACTTCACATAGGGGCGCCTTACACCCTGTTTTTCCTTTACAATACAAAGAGTCAGAACCCCAGATTATGTATAATATGCCTGACTTTACAGGGGGTATAAATTGCTGAGATGCAAGTGCACTCTCCTAATTTACCCTAGGGGTTTGCTTTTTCCTTATTCAAATCCATTTAATCCATGAAGATATCAGATATCTTGGCTAGGTAGGATAGCATCAGTAAAAATGAATATTCTGCCAAGGCTTCTGTATCATTTCCAGACTCTAGCAATTCATGTCCCTCTTTTAGAACTTAAACCAGGGCTGCACAACATGCGGCCCGCCTGGCCTCTCTGTGCGGCCCGCCTGGCCTCTCTGTGCTGGCCCGCCTGGCCTCTCCTCTTTCGGCCCGCCTGCCTCCTGTGCGGGCCGCAATGAATCACGTCCGGCAGACAAATCAATTAATAAATAAAATGTACAAAAAAACATGTTTAAAAAAATGGCACCATCGATTCCCCTGCGTCCCTGGCGTGCATGCCTACAGCGCCCGCTCCCCCCCCCTTCCCTGCTCCCAACCGTGGGGTCGGAGGGGGGACAGCAACATCTCAGCCTCTCGGGCCCGTTCCCCCCCCCCTGCTCCCACCGTGGCGGCGGAAGGGGAAGCACACGCAGCTCCTCTGCAGCCCCCTCCGTCCCCCCCCTGCCCCCTCCCCGTTGCCCTCTCCTCAACTCCCCCCCCCGCTCCCCCCAACGTGTGGTCGGAAGGGGACCAGCCACACGCAGCTCCTCCTGTCGAGGCCCGCTCCCCCCCCCTGCTCCCAACGTGGCGAGGGGGGATTCTAATAAGAAATACATTCCAGCTCCTCTCCTCAGCGGTCCTGCCTTCTCACCGCTCTTTCCTCCTCCAGCTTCTCTCTCCCGCTCTTCCCTCACAGCATCAACCTCTACGCGCTCGTAGGTCCCGTGCCCCATCCCCTCTTCCCCCAATGCAGCCGTTCCTCCACTACCTCACAGTGGTCAATCCACCTCCCGTCCCGGGCCATCTGCTGCCCAGGATCTCGGGGACAGGAGGAGCAAGCGTCCGTGCGCAACCTGCAACCCTACCCGTCTAGGTAAGATCACTGTCGACTGTTAGTCCCTGTTCCTCCACCCCAGTCACTGTTTAGTCCTGTCACCCCCCCCACCCAGTCACTGTCCCCTCCACGCACTCCCACCCCCGTCACTTTCCTCCCACCCCCCCCCCATTCAACTGTCTCCCACCCACCGGTTACCCCCAGCTCACTGGTCTCCCACCCAACCCACAGTCACTGTCTCCCACCCAGCACTCCCCACCCACCCAGTCACTGTCTCCCACCCCCCACCCACCCGTCATGTCTCCCACGCCACCACCCACCCACCCAGTCACTCTCATCCCGCGTCCCCCCCAGTCACTGCTCCCCCCCACGCACCTCATGCTCCCACCCACCCACCCTGTCCTTCCCACCCAACTCCACCCATGTCACTGTCTAAGTCACTGTCCCCCACCCACCCCCCAGTCACTGTCACCCCACACCCCCACCCACCCACCCAGTCACTGTCTTCCCACCCACCGCACCACCCAGTCACTGTCATGTCACCACCCAGTCACGCTCCATGTCCCCACCACCCAGTCGACTGTTCACCCACCCACCCATTCACTGTCACCCCACCACACCAGTCACTTGTCACCCAGTCAACTGTCACCCACCCACCCAGTCACTGTCCCCCACCCACCCACCCCCCCATTCACTGTCACCCACCCCACCCACCCACCCGTCACATGTCACCCACCCACCACCCCCAGTCACTGTCACCCCACCCCACCCACCCCCAGTCCTGTCACCCACGCCACCACAGTCACCACGTCCACCCACCCATCCCAACTGTCACCACCACCCAGTCCCACGCACCTGCCACCCGTCACTGTCACCCACCCAGTCCCCCACTAGTGTCCCACCCACCCAGTCACTGTATCCCACCCACCCAGTCACTGTCACCCACCAGTCACTGTGTCCCACACCACCCCAGTCACGGTGTCCCACCCACCCAGTCACTGTTTCCCACCCACCCAGTCACTGTGTCCCACCCACCCAGTCACTGTGTCCCCACCCACCCAGATCACTGTGTCCCACCCACCCAGTCACTTGTGTACCCACCCAGTACTGTGTCCCAACCCAGTCACTGTGTTCCCACCCAGTCAACGTGTCCCACCCAGTCACTGTGTCCAACCCAGTCACTGTGTCCCACACAGTCACTGTGTCCCACCCAGTCCTGTCCCACCCACCTCAGGCACGTCCACACCCCCACCCCCGAGCGCAGTCACTGTCCACCCACACCTCACCCTCACTTTGTACCCCCACACCACCCAGCTGCACTGTGTCCCACCCACCCAGTCACTGTGTCCCACCCACCCAGTCACTGTGTCCCCACCACCCAGTCACTGTGCCCACACCCGTCACTGTGCCTCCACCCACCCAGTCCTGTGTCCCACCGTCACTTGTCCCACCCAGTCACTGTTGTCCCCCCCGTCACTGTCTCCCACCCACCAATCCACTGTGTCCCACTTCCCCGGTCCCCCCCACCCGCCATCACTGTCCGCCCACCCAGTCACTGTCCACCCCCACCCATTCACTGTTACCCACCCACCGCAATCACTGTCAACCCACCCCAGTCACTGACCACCCCCCACCAGTCACTGTCCACCCACCCGCCCCCCATCACTGTGTCCCACCCACCCAGTCACTGTGTCCCAACCCCCAGTCACTGTCACCCAGTTCACTGTCACCGACCCAAGGGGGGAGATTGGTGTGAGGTTGCAAGGGGGAGAGTGATGTGAGGTGCAAGGGGGGAGAAGTGATGTGAGGTGCAGGGGGGGAGAGTGATGTGAGGTGGCACGGGGGGGAGAGTGCTTGTGAGGTGCAAGGGTGGGGAGAGTGATGTGAGGTTCAAGGGGTGGGAAGGGTGTGAGTCAAGGGGAGAGGGATGTTAGGTGCAAGGGGAGAGAGGCAGGGGAGAGGGATGTGGAGGTGCAAGGGGTGAAGAGGGATGTAGAGGTTGCAAGGGGGAGAGGGATGTGAGGTTGCAAGGGGAGAGGGATGTGAGGTGCAAGGGGGAGAGGTGATGTGAGGTGAAATGGGGGAGAGAGGTGTGAGGTGCAAAGGGGGGAGAGGGATGTGAGGTGCAGGGGGAGAGGGAGTGAGGTGCAAGGGGGGAGTAGGATGTGAGGTCAAGGGGGGGAGAGGGATGTGAGTGCATGCAGGGGGAGAGGGATGTGAGGTGCAAGGGGGGGAGGGATGTTGGCAAGGGGGGAGAGGGATTTGAGGGTGCAAGGGGAGAGGGGATGTGAGGTGCAAGGGGAGAGGGATGTGAGTGCTTGGGGGGTTCTGCAGGGGGGGTGGGATTGAGCTGCAGGGGGGTGGGATGTGGTGTGGTGTGCAGGGGTATTGTGTGTTGATGTGCAGGTGGGGTATTGTGTGTTTGATGTGAGGGGGGTATTGTGTGTGGTGAGGGGGGAGATGGGGGTATGAGAGATAGATGGGGAGTAATCGCAAAAGGTTTATAGTGTTGGTTCTGTGGGGAGATATGAATGATGATGATGAAGTGTGCTGTGAGGAGAGATATATTATGATTGATAGTGCTGGAGGATGATATGATGATGATGATTTTAATAACCCGTTGCTGCAATTTTTTTTTTTTGGAGCAGTTCGTGCCCTTACGCACTTTACAATTTTTAGCTGTCCTTAAACTATCGCAATCGCGTTTCTATTTGATGGAACACAGAAGTCCAAGTGGTAGCATATACAGGTTAATAACTAAAGCCAGGACATGTGAGAGCAAGCTTGAGGTCAGGTATATTATTTTCTAGCTGCGCCAATAACAGTACAATGCAGTAGTGAAGCTGGAACAACTCACGTCGTGGGTGGCGATTCGCTGTTAAAGGATTCAAAGACATGATATGTGAGCCGAGGATGCTAGGAGCGTGTGTATACTAGTTGCTGAATCCAACGCTTGATGCTGGGGAACTCGGTAGACATGAGCTTATCCGAGTACGCCAAACCTGAGTATGGGGTCGGTGAAACGTTCCATGCTTTTCTGGGTCTGGTCAGGATGAAATAGAAAATGGCGCTAGACCTGGGACAATGTCTCACGATCCGGTAGCCAGATGTATTGTGACGTAGCAAGTGGTCATGGAAGAAATCATTAGCAGGGGTGGTCGTATGGCGCTAGGGATGATCTGCTCCGATAACGGTAGTTAAGGTAAGAAGATGACATGCAAGATTACATAGGTAAAGCTGGAGATGAAATTCTTTGTATCGTGAGATGGATGTTTGATCATAGTGAAGTGCAGGTGGATCCGGAGAATGTCGCTGTATTTGGTGAGGTCCGACTCCCCGCTCTCTCCGCGCTCTAATTTCATATGGCAAAGGCCAGGTTGCCGATTAATGTGCATGCAACAGGATGTGCGGCTGGTTCAGTATTAGTTCTAACTTCTCCAATTAAGCTTTGAACCAGTCATAGCTTTGCGTTTGATGGCTTACTGTAATTATTCGCGACCGGGGGTCTCTGACTGAATGATGTCTGTCGGAGACCTTTACCATTACAGGCCCTAGGGAACGCGGGTCCATCTACATGGCCCCAGTACGCTAGGTGCATAATGGCGACACTTCCCTCTCACGGTGTAATGGTAGCAGGGGTCCCCTGAATCAAACATCAAGGCCGGTTCAGCTCCGAGGACCGACCCTGCATCCCGTACTAACTAAAAATGACATTCGTTTACATGTAAAGCCACGTAATGAATTATAATTGATGTTTTCCTATGGCAGGACTCGCCAGCCATGAGTACGGACCTGCTTCGCGAATACAGGCCGTTGGGCAAGGATCTCTCTCTGCTGTTACAATCCGCACGGAATCACGTTCGGTAGCTTAAAGCTTAGGGACTCCGGCTCTCGCCTGTTCACAGGCGCCTTCCGGACAGGGTTGTTCTTCCCTGCTAACCATACGAGAGCATCTATCCTCCCGTGCACTAACTATGAATTACATTTACTTTTTTTTCGCCGAATACGAGGGGAAATCCCCTCTATAACTCGCAAGAACCCTCTCCGGAATAGAGTCTCGCCTTCCACCCACTACGTCGCAGTTTGGCCATGCTATCGCAGGGATCGGTCCTTCATCAAGAGAGGCCCCTGCAATATGGCGTTCAAACCCGCATGGCCTTTGAAATTGCTACCTTCTCCCCGATTGATTCCAATCGTTTCAAGTTTTGGCAATCTTTTTCCAAGAGAATGGCATTTCCTTAAATTTTTTTCATCCGGGGTCCACCCTTATACCACTGGTCAAACCGGAGGGACAAATCACACCTTGGAACAGTACGTTAACGGTGGCTTCATTTCCGATGCCCAAGACGACTAGGTGTGATCTTAATGGCCTGGGCAGAATTCGCCCACTATCTCTAAGAAATTAAGTCTACCAAGAATCACCATTCTTTAATTAACTACACGATTTCCATCCTGCATGCCTCCATCACTTCCTTTTCTTACCGGGGTATCCAGCAAGTGAACAACAGAATCACTCTTTGCAAGAATGCCTGGAGGAGAATTCAAATAACCTTGGAGAGCGACCTCGCAGACAAAAATCCCAGGCGGAGTCGTCATCGTCGCAACGTACGGCTTCAAACCAGGAGACTGAGTGTGGCTTTCCTCGATGAACATCAGGCTCAGAACAACCCACTCAATTTACTTACTCCAATATTTTTGGACCCAACGTGACGCGTGTGCACCGCTCCCCAATGGCGCGTCACACTTACCTCATAATCCCAACCTGTCTCCTGCACCCTCCACCTATCCTTTTGCCTCTGCTGATGCCCGCACCTCTACTCCTTCCTCCCCTCTCTCTGCATTGGTCCTGCTCTCCTATATTATGCTCAGCGTGCTACTTGCACTTTGGCTGAGTCATATTTCCTGGTAGGCCTTGTCTCTCCCACTTCCTTGTGCCTTTGCCCTTGCTCCGTGTAACCTCTCCTTGCTTTCAGATTGATCTCCTGTTTACCGACCCACTTGAACCCTTGGTACTTCCGCACTTCTGCTTAACCGACCCTAGGCTTTTCCCGCTGAAACCTTCTGCAATCCTCCACTCCTGACCACGGCGTCACGGACTTCTACGTCTTCTACTTTACTCTGGCTCCCAACACCTTCATCCCACGTGCATCGGACTCTTACGATCATTTAACCGCTCCTACCTTCGGCAAGTAATCAAGACTAACTCTAACCGTCATCTGTCCCGACCACCGGCTGCCTACCATCCATCTCCAGATGCACAGACACCCATGGCAGTGGAGTTTGGCGTTTATACCCTTCCCCCTCAGTACCGGTGTCCCCTCCCATTGTTTGTGGTGAGCACAGCGTTTTAAACAAAGACCCAAATGTCTCCGTTTTTGTTTGATTGTTTTCTTTCTGTTATAATGGTTTGAATAAGGTCCTAGCTTTGCTATTCACATTTCGCCGACCACCCAGGAGCCCTCTTTGGCTTGCCCATTTATCCCCTTATGACAGGGCTGCGCAACTGGGGCGCACGGGAGATTTTCTGGTGGTGCGCGGCGGTTGCAGAGGTCCTGCGTCTCTTCCCCAGCATTTCAATGTAATGTCCGTGGGATACGTTGAGCCTCTTCAACTACTCAACTTAAACGTGATTCAGACGGCTGTGGTGACACAATGCGACGTCAATGTATGGTTCATGTGACCGTGGCATACTGCGTCAATACTCACGTCATAATGAATGCCAGCTCCAAGGTGGGGGGGTGGCACGAGCAGCCGTGGCGAGACACAGGGCCGCAGCAGCAAAAGTTTGCGACTCCCCTCCTTAGGATAACCACATGATATGCAATATAATGTATGATTTAGCTATTCTCTGTGGCTAATCCTCTCTGCTATCCACGTGTTGTCAATATATGTCCAAGTATTGTAAAGAAATTTGGCAATAAATGATACTTAAGAAAAAATGTAATAGAGAAACCATTTCCGTAAATGATCAATTTTTTGTTTCCTGAAAGATTTTAAAAAACTCGACCTACTGTACGTGTTTATTCCTTACATTCTTGTAGAATCCATCTTTATGCTTTATCTCAATTCTTATTCTTGTACGAATCCTCTAACTTGGCAAAAATAGATTGGCTTTCATATGTTGGGTGTAAATTCATTTTTGTACCATGTAATGTTTTTAAAAAAAGACTCAAATTGGGACCCCGGCCGTTCTGATCACCGAGAGCCATATAGCTTCTCACCTGAGGACAGACCCACCCCGGGACCCGGCTCTGATCACCGAGAGCCAGCTTCTCACGGAGGACAGACCCACCCCGGGACCCGGCTCTGATCACCGATAGCCAGCTTCTCACCGAGGACAGACCCACCCCGGGACCCGGCTCAGATCACCGAGAGCCAGCTTCTCACCGAGGACAGACCCACCCCGGGACCCCCCGGCTCTGATCACCACGAGAGCCAGCTTCTCACTCGAGGACAGACACCACCCCCGACCTCGGCTCTGATCACCGAGAGCCAAGCTTCTCACCGAGGAAACCCACCCCGGGACCCGGCTCTGATCACCGAGAGCCAGCTTCTCACCTCACCGAGGACAACCCACCCCGGGACCGGCTCTGATCACACCGAGAGCCAGCTTCTTCTCACTGAGGACACCCACCCCGGACCCGGCTCTGATCACATACCGAGCCAGCTCTCCCCGACTGGACAGACCCACCCCGGACCCGTCGTCCTGATCACCGAGAGCCAGCCTCACCGAGGCACACACCCATCCCTGGGACCACCGGCTCTGGATTCACCAGAGCCAGCTTCTCACCGAGGACAGACCCCCCCCGGGACTACCTGATGATCAACCTCAGAGCCCAGCTTTCTCACCGAGGACAAGACCCAACCCCGGACCCGGCTCTGATCCTGAGAGCCAGCTTTCTCTTCTCATGAGGAACAGACCCACCCCGGACCTCCGTCTCTGATCACCGAGAGCCTGCTTGTTACCGTGGACAGACCCCCCCCCGGACCCGCTCTGATCACCGAGATGTCACTTTCAACCTGTGTGACAACCCACCCACGTGGACCCTGCTACGCTCTGATACCGAGAGCCATGCTTGCTCACGGGACAGACCCACCCCTAACCCCGGCTCTGATCACCGAGAGCGCATCTGTTACTGTGGACAACCCACCCCCGGACCCGGCTCTGATCACCGAGAGCCGCTGTTACCGGTGGACAGACCCAACCCCGGGACCCGCTCTGATCACAATGCCAGCTCTTCTAATGAGGACAGACACCACCCCGGGCCACGGCGCTGATCACCGAGACCGCTTCGACACCGAGTGGACAACCCCCCCGGGACCCGCTCTCGATCACCGAGAGCCAGCTCCACATTGTAAGCGGCAGACCACCCCCGGGACCCGGCTCTGATCACCGAGAGCCAGCTTGTTTACTAATACTACTGTGGAAGACCACCCCGGGGACCCCGCTCTGATCCACCGAGAGCCGCTTGAGTACTCTGTGGACAGAATACCCACCCCTGGACCCGGCTCTGATCACCTGACCAGCTTGCTACTTTGGACAGAACCCACCCCGGGACCCCGCTCCTGATCACAGAGAGCCACTTGTTACTGTGGACAGACCACCCCCGGGACCCGGCTCTATCACCGAGAGCCAGCTTGTTACTTGTGGACAAGACCCACCCCGGCCCCGGCTTCTGATCACCGATAGCCCAGCTTGTTACTGTGGACAGACCCACCCCGGGACCCGGCTCTGATCACCGAGAGCCAGCTTGTTACTGTGGACAGACCCACCCCGGGACCCGGCTCTGATCACCGAGAGCCAGCTTGTTACTGTGGACAGACCCACCCCCGGGACCTCACACATTCTATAATGTATAGAAACAATCTAAGTTATTTACATTTTAATTACTTTTCCCATATACCCTACAGAGAACGTCCAGCGAGTGACTATATAACCGTGGGTAGTGGGGTCACTGCCCTGCCCCTGATTTTGAACGTGATAGCAATGGCCTCCCCTCTTTTCCAACCAGCAAAGTGATCGGCCGAGCTTTGTAATAATCCCCCATGCCTGCACAAATACGGAGGGTAACCCCACCCTACAGTGCCCTGCTTCTATGCAGCCAGGCCCTATGATGTAAGCTTCAGATTTAATTGACCCCCCTCCTCTCATCCCAGGGAGGGGGGGGGGAGAGATGGGGGGGGAACAGATAGGGTCTCCATTACATCTTTGCATGGCCTCATTCATGATTTATTATGATTTATGATGTAACACCCGAGATTTATATGCAAACAAATAAACTGTGTGCACGTTAAAATATTAAACGTCTTACTATGAACTAAATGAAGTTCCTGGGTAACATTCTAAAGAATCCTTGTTTTTTTTTTGGTGGGCTTTACCATGTCCTGATTTGAATGGTACTGTGTTCATACAGACATTGCACTTTGTACAGATAATTGTGAAAGTTAAATTTTTTGAATCTTAGAGAACGCGCTGACTCAACCACCAAATAAATATTTCAAGCAAGTTTAAAAAAAAAAATTACCCTTACTATAAAACAAAATGTACCTCAGGGAAGATACTGCTTACCTGCCGTGATGCTTAAAGTCAAATCCTCTCTAAAATCGTTTAACTGGTACTAAAAAGCTTAGTTCGTCACTCAAATGCGCAACGATTTTCACTTGAATCTGAAACATTTGATATGGTTAAGGTTATGCTGATAACGCCAGGCTTTTTGAGGTCAGTATTTTATTGATTAGTTGTGTAGTTAGGTCAGGGACGGTCAACTCTAGTCCTCAAGGGCCACCAACAGGTCAGATTCGTAGTATATCCCTGCTTCAGCACAGGGGGCTCACTGATTGGGCCCCCTATGCTGAAGCAGGGATATCCTTAAAACCTGACTTGGTGGTGGCCCTAGAAGACTGGAGTTGACCACCCCTGCCATATTGGTTTCCTGCAAGTGAGAGAGGAGAATGAAACTCACCAGGAAATCTGTGGTGTGCTGTTGAGCACATCTTCACTTTTGTGCCGAGAAGAGACAAAAACACCAAGTGTGATACAAATAGGCAGCATTTTAATCTCTTGATTCGTCATAGTTGTCTAAGTAAATAGGACTTGGGACCTATACAACCTTGTAAATATTAAGAACTATCCTTATTCCTTATTAGAAGTCATGGCGCGAGCTGGCAATCTGTGGTTTATGATGCCATGATTGGCCTGATGGCTATGGATGGATCATGGTAGAAAGGGTTTATGGGAGCAGTCCCACCTTGACCTCCTTCCTCCACCACTCTTTCCTTTATATAGGTGGGAAGCAGTAGGTCTCCGAAGCTGACCCATGTTTATTTTAGATTTGGGGACCCCCAGGTTCTCGAGATACTTAAAGGACAAGATGCTGCCAATAAATCCCTGAATCACGCAGGCCACTAGGAAACCGCAACTTTGGCCCACGGGTCACGGGGGATTGAAACCTCTATTTTGTTTCCCCTGGATGGGAGTGTACCGGCGGCACCTTTTCCAATAAACATCTAACAAAGCAGGGGTCCCTGGAGATTAAATGAATGTGGTTCAGTTCCGTTACTCCTTGCTTCCTATCTATGTAAAATTGGTCAAAATAACCCCAGACTAGGCGGAACTGCCCCATACACCTACCCCATCACTCCCGTGTGCAGTCTGAAACTAAATACCAATGTCATCATGTGAAGATTGGGAGGGCAGATACATGCTCTTCCAAAAAGGCCGCACTGTGGCCGGGAGTCAGGAAGCCGCAATGCAGGACACCACGCCCGATCTTGCGGTAACTGCCATTGACTTGGAAGGCATTTATCGCCAGATCAGGCACGATGTCCTGCATCGCGGATTCCGGACTCCCGGTGAGTGTGTTGATGACAGTTGAGCATGTTGAGCAATTACACAGCAGAGCCTCTCAGACTGGTAGTTCCAGTGCCACAGACAAGTTCCAAATAACATCGCAAATACAAAATACAAAATAATCATCTCTCATTGATATCTCGGATTCTTCCGCTCGTACTCCTTAGTCTTTAACTGTATCTGTAATTATTTAACATTGTGCCTGCATACTTCCAAATGAGTATAGTTTGCCTTTATTAATGTATTGTAATGAAGGTGAGGAGGAGGCTCTTTAATTTTAACGTTGATAAAACTAATGGTCGATATTTTGGCCCAAGCCCACTGTGGCAAGTGAGTAGGATCAGGTAGCTACACTCATCTCTTTTAAATGCACGCGGAGTCCTGCTATTTTCTGTCACTTTTATTGGAGGAGGTATGCAGAGGGGATAAAATAACAGGCAGGTAACATTTGTGGGGAGAAGGTGAAAAGTAATACTTTTCTGGGGGAGCAGTGAAAGGTGCATCTACTCACTGTCTGCTGATAGTAAAAGAAGCACACTTTCCTGTCCAGGCAGGGACAAGCAAAAGGGGCATACTCATAAACAGAGGAAGGCAGGGGGAGAAGGCTAAACCAACTCAGGTTTGAGCAGAGGAAGGTTGCCAAGGCAACTGGCTGGGAAGCCACAAGGGGTAGCAACATTTTTGTAAGGATTCTGCTAGATCCGTGCTGGGTTTTCACTACGGTCCAGGTTTTCTGTCTCTCTTGCCCTTTCTGCTCACTGTGGCCATTTTGGGTACTGGTAGTCTGCTTTATAAGGCTGCCGTTCCTGGTGGGAGTCGCTGAGCAAAGTTCTGTTTGATCTTCGCTGTCACGCATTGCCCTTTTGCCTATTTGGAATCCCTGTTGCTGACTCCGGACCGTGACCCCGACCTCACTGCCTTCCCCCTGCCCTGGCCTTTTGCCTGTTGCCTGGACTCTGCACCACTGCCGCAAGCCCTGACCCCTGCCTGCCTACCGACTACGAACACTCTTACAGGACTCTAGTCAGTTATTCTGCATTCCTACCTCAGCCCTGCGGGTCCACCTCCTGATTCGAGATGAGCACCGTCACAATTATTGCAACTACACTGAGGAGCAATGGCTGCTTGAAAACAGAGAAACAAAACATGCAGAGTGGTTCCAGGACAGTAGATATTATGGTTAAAGGTTCTGAAAAGTTCATGTTGATCTCTCCTATCAAGCTAAGTGTGTTTAACAATGAAACTGTACCTCTGTAGTATCATTTTCATGATTGTACTTTCTGTTTGGTGTGTATGCTATCAGAATTACATTATACGAACAGTGATGTGCTGCCTATGTATGTCACTGTAGTGCCTTTGTGAAAAATAACGACACACGTTTTTTTTTAAATAAAAAGTACTCAAAAATAAAGCATTGTATTTTTTTCTTCTTACAAAAAAGGTGTATTACACATTCAACATAATACATTTGAGGGTGGGATTTATTATATATAAGAGGTTGGGTTCCCACGTGTTACTGGTCGGTAACTGGTCGGTATGTTACTCATTATCAGTTAGCCTCACTGCAGCCTGCTGCAGGTTTATTAACAGCAGGAAAATTGATGAATGACAGAAATCACACAAAGAGGTGGCGTATCGTCTTCTCTTTCATGTTAAAACTGTTGTTCCCTGTACTAACCACTCAACATTTCGTGATAGCGATTTTCTTCCAGGAAATTAAGTTTTTAAACCAGTAAATCCAAAATTTGGAAGAGGAAGCACTGGGTTCATATAGTCTGGAACCTGCCTGTCTGGTGTGTTAGGAAGAGAGCTGCACCCGATCTCTCTCTGTGGTAGAAGCCCTGGCCTTGTTTCTCCTTTATGGATGGGTCTTGCTACACAGCACTCCGGTCTAGTGGTAAATTCCATACTGCTAGCTGCTATTACTGCTGACAGAGTGTCTGTGAGGTCTACTGGTTTACTATGTTAACCGAATTCTCCTTGAGCGGAAGAGAGCACTCTAAGCCAGTGTCAGTGGTGTTTCGGGAGCACTTGCGGCTGGTCTTCAGGCTTCGTATGCTCTCGGTGAGGTGTTTCCTGAACTTCTTGGTGAGGAAGCAGTAGATGATGGGATCCAGCATGCAATTGGTGCTCATGAGTAACAAAGTCACCTGGTGTGCGTCGTTCAACATCTTGCGAAAGCCACAGTCTTTCTCTCTCCACATTCTGAGGACAGTCAAAGTCCAGGGGCCATGCACAAGATGGTGGGGGACGAAGCATATAACAAAGACAGCCAGCACGGTTCCAACCATCCACTGTGCACGGTGCTTCATGTTGGAGCTCTGCCTGACTGGGAC
This sequence comes from Ascaphus truei, assembly GCA_036426205.1. NCBI lineage: Eukaryota > Metazoa > Chordata > Amphibia > Anura > Ascaphidae > Ascaphus > Ascaphus truei. Next base: position 76,576,155 of record CM071572.1, read on the forward strand.
AGGTTGGGTCAACAATGTCCTGACGATCACCAGGTTGCAAACTATTACGATTAGAAACACGATGAAGAAGGCGGCAATCAGAAGGAGATGGATGGCAGCCACAGGATCTCTGTTATGAATGTTGTATTCTTCAAAGCACCGGGTGAAGTTGCGTCCGTCAATATTCACCTGGTTGGTCCCATCAGTAGCAAGAAAATACACAGCGCTAAGAACTATGAGGACCCAGACAGTTGCAGAGATATAGATACCTCTCGTCCTGGCTGTGGATTGAGCAGTTTCCACCGGTCGTGTCACTGCCTGGTAACGATTAAAGCTGATGACCCCCAGAAACGCCACAGAGCAGTAGGTGTTGATGAAGAAAAAGCAGCCGGCCACATTGCAGAGAAATGCTGGCATGATCCAGTCCCCTTCATTATGATAATAAACAATCCAGAAGGGAAGCGTTACCAAAAATAACAGGTCAGCCATCGTCAGGTTGACCATAAATATTTTAATCTCGCTCAGCCTCTTGTTGGGATAAACCCGTGCAAAAATCCACAGAACATAGCAATTGGCAATGAATCCCAAAATAAAGATGATGCTGTAGGTCACGGTGAAGAGGCTGTATCTGAAATCGGAATCCACTGTGCAGGGATCTGGATCACTGGACTGTGTGCCAAGGTTGGCGGTAGTTGTCTCTGAAGACATTTTCATCAGATTCCGTCGTAAATATCAGCTTTACTTGTCGCGTGTTTCCCTTGTCCTAGAAAGTAGAAAAAGAGAGTGTTAGGGACAAAAAGCTTGTTGGGGTATGTTGACACTTACTAAACTGGCTACATGAGCCAGATGGAGGCCATCTTGAATTTGTGATGTCAGTTGTGACACAGGAAGTTAGATTCAGATTCATTACTAATCCTACAGGCTTCGGCGATTCCTGGGACAGCTTAACCCTGTCCTCCTCTTTAAGGTTACTAATCAACCCCTTACTGAAGCTATATATGACATGGTAGTTTAAAGAAGAACACCTCCAACATCTGCCCCAGTTTGATCTGGACTTTACAGCTATCACTGGACGTCAAAGAGCCGTATAGAAAAGTTCAGGAAAGGACAGCTTCTCTGATAAGACCCTCTGAATTCTGTATGGAAAACAGCTTTGTGTTTCCTGTTGCGGTGCAATTAGAACTGCAGGCTTTGAGCCTATTAAAAAAAACATTAAAGCAGCAATCAAAATTGGGCATTGATTTTTGTTTTTTTTTAAAGCATTTAAACCTGGGCGGCTTCCAGAGTTAAACCATGTTTTTTTCTTTAGCTCCAGGGCCCACCAGATTCCAGTGATACTCACCAGTGTACTTACTGGTGTTTCAGCTGGGTATTTAAGTGGCCATCCAATAGGAACCCGCAAAGGATGATGGTGCGGTTTCCTATTGGCTTGTTGAACCCAAGAGATTTGCCGGCATATTGAGATGCCTTCAGGGAGCTGCAACACCTCTAACTACACCTGCAAATACCTCGATAAGCAGGGGGTCCTGGAACTAAAAATAACACAGGTTAGCTCCGGACCATGCCCCGGTTCTCTGCAATGTAAAGAAAAATAATTAGGCAGGGTTGCTGCTTTAAAGAAAATCAAAAAGGGTTAACAAAAATGTAATAAGGTTGGTAATCTGCTTTAACCTTAAGGTTATAGGATGAGCACAGAGCGATCATTGCTAACTCTGGTAGAGAAACTAGAAAAATAGTATATATTTTAGTAGCACAGGACATTGCCCCTTTAACTATTATGCTATACAGGACATTGCCCCTTTAATAGTTATGCTCACTAATGGACATGTGGGGGAAAGGAACCCCATACCCACCTATCAACCCAAAGTCTCGAGAGGTACCTGTATGCCAGGAAAAGAGGTCTGGTGTCGTTATCAGCACAGCTCTTCTGTGTGCTCAAGACTTCATCTCCCTATGTCAGCACAGTGTCTGTGCTAAGGAGTCTCTTGGTCTATCCCCAGAAGGTTTTTTTTTTTTTACCCTCCTCTGATTACCCAGGTGGAGCTGGTCAATTGACCAGCTACAATTAACCAGCTCTCTGCTGGATTTTCCGACCACTAGAGGCAGCTTTATTTAAACAGGGATAAGTCCCTGTCACACACCCACTATAAGAATTAAACCCCAATTTATAGGACTCAGGCTCCCACCCCAGTGACAGGTTCTATAGTCTGAGGTATTTCAGGCAAAAGGTGACACATTGTGTGCTCATTTGCATGTCATTTCCCAGAATCCCTTGCTGCAGTGGGAGCACTGTATGCTAGGTGATGATGGTGAAAGGCAGGGTTGCAGACCTGTCTAAGACATGTGAATGAGCTCACAAGTGATATTCTTTATTGGCTATATGCTAACGGGGGAGGTTTTCTGTCACCTTTTTCACCCACCATAACTTAAAAAAAAAATATATATATATATATATATATATATCACAGAGGCACCTGGCACTCCAAATGCAATAATATGTTGCGGTGCATGTTCTATAGAAATCAATAGTGAAAAGTTGTCAACCCCAAAAGAGCAAACAAAGAACAGCACTCAATGGTAATGATGCAAAGAAAAAACCTATATTAAAGATGGCATACAGGCACACTTAGTTTGTTTTGTTAGGCAGTGCTAATCATACAGTCACTAAACTCAAGCAGGTAAGTTAGAGTAGATTGTAAAGGCTACAGAGGTTTAGGGCAAAAATAAGCCCTTCCCCTGCCTTGACTGGCCGGTCAGAGAATGTGTGCACTGGAATAAAACATCCCCTGACTCAACATAACTCAACAGCGTAATAGTAAACGAACAGATGATCTGAATAAAACCTCAGCACAATATAGCCACAAAGGATAAGTATAGTGAACCGGATCGGCAAAACAGATCTCAAAACAAGAGTCAGGAGGGTAATATGTGTAGTCACAACCCCAATTATGCCGAGTGATACAGCAAACACACACCCAGAGGGGCGGCCATGTTTGTATGTTCTCTCTGGAAATCCCTTCATGCACGGCACGTCCTCAGAATTCGTGTGATACAGCACGCCCTCGGCACGACGCCCGTCGCGCAATCCAACAGGCCATGTAAATGCTCCAGCAACAGGCGAGCGTGACGCCAGCGCGCTCGCTCTCAGCCTGGACACAGCCTAATTCTCAAAATGTCCCAGTTTGGGCCAGAAGGAGCAGGGCTGTCTCGCTTCTTCACACTGCAGCTTCCAGGCAGCAGGTGGCGCTGCAGAGCCCTCCATAGCTGCTCCTCCCTAGATCTCTCTCTACAGTTTGCTGGTAAGTGTAAGGCCCGGGCCATAGAGGGGTGAGGAGATTTCATGCCCATACAGGCGAGCCAGCGTTCGCGATCGGAGCCGGGGGGAGGTGGTTGGAGGCGGGGCAGTGACGTCACTGGGCCAATCGCCCGCGACGCACTGACGTCGACGTCACGGCGCCGTGACGTCGACACTGCTGCGCTGTGATTGGAGGTTTTCAGCCTACAGCGCGCTGAAAAACAGCTTGGCGCTCGGCTGAAACCTCCAACTCCCCAGCACGCCTGCGGACGCTCGCGTGAGCCCCCTCTCAAGGCATCCTCATTGAGGATGCAGGGGCTCAGCGCGGAGCGTCCGCACGCCTCAGCACGGCCTGTCCGTCTATGGACTCGGCCTTAGGTTGAGCTTATAGTGCCGACGACGCGACGTCGCTCCAAAACAAATGCATTGTCGTCGTCGTAAGCGCGATGCGACGGAGCTACGGGAGCGACGACGTGACCAAAAATTTGGTAGCTGGTCAAATTTGATTTTTTAGAGGCTGTCACCACATGTGACAGCCTCTGAACCAATCAATAGCCAGGTCGCTAGTGACGTCGCTGCAAAGCGAAATACAACTTTCGCGGGTGGCGACGGTGACGTCACCCGTCAAGTCGCCGTCGTGGGCACTATACGCGCGGCCTATGTTATGTGTAGAATGTGTGTGTGCATTATGTGCATGTATATGTTGTATATTTAGAGTGTTTGTAAATGTTTAATTACCATGCTTTGGTCACGAGAGAGAGAAGGAGAGAGAGAGAGAGAGAGAGAGAGAGAGAGAGAGAGAGAGAGAGAGAGAGAGAGAGAGAGAGAGAAGGGGAGAGTATGAAGAACATGGCCCAGAAAGTATAGCGCCCGTAATAAATGGGTAATATCTCACTATAATCATATGAAGAACATGGCCCAGGACTCACGTCGAGTATATGTTTCACAAGTCCATGGAACTGCCTTCCAGCAGAGAAGGGAGTGATTAATACAGCAACGATTTTGGAAAAAAAAAAAAAAATACACCACACAATCCCAACTATGGGAAAGGTCAGGCGTGAAACCGGGCGTGAAACCGGGCCCGAGGGTGGGTCTGATCGTCTTCCAGTTTCTACGCTTCCATAACTGCTACAAGGACGCTCATTTCAAACATTTCCTTTAATGTCTCGCTCCAATAATACATCAGATTGATGGACATCAAACTTACGGTCAAGGTACAAAACATTAAATTACAAGCATATCCCCCTCCAAAAAAAAAAAAGAAAAATAAAAAAAAAATAAGATATAGAAAGAATAATCGGGGGGCCGCGGAATAAAGTTTCTGGGGAGGAACGGCGTTCCGTGCTGCGGCCCGATGCAAATGTACAAAAGGAAGATAGGATTGCTTAACTAAAAAAAAGCAGAGACGTGTTATACGAAGTCTGTAAAAGCGAGGGAGGGAGGGAGCGGTCGTTGCAAAGGCTCATTCTCTCTGTTCCATTTTCACTTTGGGGGGTTTCAAAAAGGTTCGTGCCTTCTTTTCTTTTTTCTTTCCTGACGAATGGGCCTGGAAGTTCCTCCAGCTGTCCACGCGTCCGTCTCGACTTTCCTGAGAAGGATCAAAAAAAACAAAACCGTAAGGCGAACGGAAAAAACAAAAGCACCAAGCAACACGTATTTTAAAAAGGGACAATCCTAGTTAACTAGTCGACAATGGGGATACAATTACCCTTTAGCGCAGGGGCGCTCAACCCCAGTCCTCAAGCCCCCTCCCCCCAACAGGTCAGGTTTTCAGGATATCCCAGCTTCAGCACAGGCTCTGATTGAGCCACCAGTGCTGAAGCTGGGATATTCTGACAGGTTTGGGGGGGGGGGGAGGGGGGAGGTGCTTGAGGACTGGAGTTGAGCGCCCTTGCGTTATCCCATGAAACATCACTTTGGTCCTACCCCTTAACGCAATAAACACAGGCCAGACTTGTAATCGTACATGGGACTGATCAAGCTCAGGTTATGGAAGTATCGAGCCTGCAACGCGCACACACTTCATTTTTACCACGAGTTCAGTTGCCGACTGTTACTAATGACTAATTAACAGAATTTGTAGTCTTGTTTATTGTAAAGCAAACTTCTTGAGTGGGTGGAGGGGGGGGGGGAAGGGACCCAGAATTGCGCTGCAAGGTCTGGGGAATTATTGAAACGTGACGTGTCCGTCACGGGTTTCCTTAGACACGAAAAAGGGAAGACGTGTTAAGTGTCCATCTGGAGCAAAAAGGGGAACTGCCAGTTAGCGGGGGTGTTATGGGGCCCCGGCCTAAAGGAAATACCCTGAAATTTGCGTCATGGTTACTTTTTGACCACTTGCCCACCCCACAGCAATTCTGAAGCCCCCAGTGATACAACGTGGGAAACAGCCGATAGCAGGAGTGACTAACTCCAGTCCTCAAGGGCAACCAACAGGTTAGGTTTTCAGGATATCCCTGCTTCAGCCACCTGTGCTGAAGCAGGGATTGAACGTAAAACCTGACCTGATGGTGGCCCTAGGGGTATGGCGTTCGCCTCCCATATGGGAGCAAATTGACTGTCAGGACAGCGCAGGGTTAATGGCCATTCCCACTTAGGAACAACTTTTTTTATTTAACATCTTCTTAGTCATCTAATGCCTTGGACTAGGGGCGCTTAATTCCAGTCCTAAAGACCCCCCCCAACAGGTAAGGGTATCAGAATATCCCAGCTTCAGCACAGGGTGTGCAGTTGAAGACTGAGCCTCTGATTGAGCCACCTGTGCTGAAGCAGGGATATCCTGTAAACCTGGCCCTTTAGGACTGGAGTTGTAAAACAAGGGGAAGGGGGTGAGGAGGACCCTCGCTCAGCACGGGTACCGGTGCTCTGCTGGGACAGAGAGACTGGAGACCCAAACCCAGAGACAGGCCTCAGACTTACTGCACTCCAGCTCCCTAAATGGAAAATGGTGATAGTCGTCTATGATAAACTAAGGCTGAGATCAGACAGGCTGCTGCGCCCCCGCGCCTCGGCTTGCCGGGCGATGTGCGCTCATCCCCAGCAGACAGAAGGATGCGATTGGAGGCGGGACCACGTCAGCTATTTAATAATAATAACAAAAAAAGAAACAAAGCGTGTGCGTTTGTGATTGGCTGGCGCAGTGCACGTGACGCGGCTGCCGGTTGAAATCACAACTTCAGTTCTCTTCAAGTGCAGCGGCGACAACGCTGTACTGCGCCGCCGGGGGTCGTTTTCAGTTTGAAAACTCCCACCCACCAAAGCGAAAGAGCGGCGAGCGTGCGCAGGCACATAAGCGCGCGCACAGCGCATCCTGTCTGAGCTCAGCCTAACACTCGGTTTCATCACACTGTGCTGTGGTTTCCTTCTGACTGAATGAATCAGTCCGAGTGTGCCCTCTATTGGCTTATGCTGGTATCGACTGTCTGTGCTTTATATCCTACCAATCTAGGCTTAGGTATCTCACTAGTGCCAGGGACTTGTACTTCGTTATGTGTACATGTATCTAAATAGTCTCCCTTTGCAAATGCTTGATATTGTTACAATAATAAACTCGCCCCTCACCCAGCAGCATGTGTACACTGAGCAGCGGTTTGCCAATCACTGTGCAGGCAGGAAATGCTGGGGGTAACTCAGAGGCACGTGTTAAAAGTTACCTGCCGTCCGCATGAGTAAGACCCCATTAATCACTCAGTAGGTAAGGAACGCTAGGGGTAAGTCTGAGCGGCACATATATTCTGAGTTACCTGCCGTCCGCATAGGTGAGAGAGACTCCCTCATGCAACGTAGGCACGGGACATGAATAAAAACAGCGGCAAATTCAGCAGGCGGACGCATTGTCAGCGCCTGCCCGTCATGCCCTGTGGTGCCACGGACCACTTCCTCAAATAATCGCTCACTAAATACAAGTTACGGTTACTAACAAGCCGACGTAGGTTTCACTCGCAGTTTCAAGGCAAACAGAATCTATGCATTTTGGGCTCCAAATGCCGATATTTATACCCATGGTTCCGTGTACGCCCAGTAAGCTCACTGGTTCCCTCTTGTGGGTGTGTTTAGCATAACCAGTACCATGTCTGCTTTCTCACGCTGTTTTAGTCTACCCTAATAGGAGTTGTGGACTGCCATAGGGTTAGATACACTATCATTCTTTATACTGTGAATACCTCACGTGCTGCCATAATATCTCAGATGTATGTGCGACTGTAATAAGATATATGGGGCACCATTAGAGTGATAAGTGCATCCTTCTGATCAAGACAACGTTCAGGATTAGTACAGCAAAATACTAAATCCCAGATGCAATGTCCACTGCTGGAATTAGGTAAAGTCCAAATGAAGAGTATATACAACCTTCTTGGTAACATTAGGGAATAATGCGACCAAATATAAGAAATAGTCAGTGTACAGTCCCACCTGCTGACATATGGCAGGGTACCCAGGTCAGGCTAGAGGGGTGGGGGGGTTCCTTTCAATTTTCCATTTCGGGAGCTAGAGTGCATTAAGCTGGGACCTGTCTCTTTGTTTGGGAGTTGAGAACCCCTGCCTTATAATACACAACCTAAATCTCTTTTGTGTTGGGACGGTCTCTTGTATATACAAGGAAATTTGTACCTCAAAATTTTTCTGCCATTCTCTATCCCGCTTGGCTTTTTCTTGGACTTCTATTTCTTCTTCTCTCTGCCTTTTCCTGAAAAGAAAGGCAGGAATCACTGTGGGTAACAAACTGTGAGACCCCAGGCAGCACGATACAGGGAAAGGGAGTTGCAGGGAGGTTATACTGTTTAAACGGTTATGGTTTATTTGTGAAGCGCCAACATATTCCACAGCGTGGTACAATAGGGGTACAGAGTTGTGAATATTACACAAACAGATACACAGAGGTAATGAGGGCCCTGCTCGTGAGAGCTTACAGGCTGGAGGGCAATAGTAGGTGTTCTATGGAGAGATGGGAGGAGTTATAGGGAGAGGTTATATGGAGAGATAGGAGGAGTTATAGGGAGAGGTTATATGGAGAGATAGGAGGAGTTATAGGGAGTGGTTATATGGAGAGATAGGAGTTATAGGGAGAGGTTATATGGAGAGACAGGAGGAGTTATAGGGAGCGGTTATATGGAGAGATAGGAGGAGTTATAGGGAGCGGTTATATGGAGAGATAGGAGGAGTTATAGGGAGAGGTTATATGGAGAGATAGGAGTTATATGGAGAGATAGGAGGAGTTATAGGGAGAGGTTATACGGAGAGATAGGAGGAGTTATAGGGAGTGGTTATATGGAGAGATAGGAGGAGTTATAGGGAGCGGTTATACGGAGAGACAGGAAGTAATACAAGGAGTGAGCACATTTCTTAACAGACAGAAAATTATAATAATGGACGTGTCTATGAAACCAGTTTAAATAAGAGTCTCCTTGTGTGTGAACAATCTCAATATTCCAATTTCTTTTATCCAAAAATAAATTAAAAAAAAAAGACAAACCTTTCATGCATTTCTTTTGTCTCTCTCTCTTTCCGTTTGATTTCCAGCTCTGCAAAAAGCTTCATGGTCTGTTTGTACACGGCCTGTTTAAACTGTGAGGACGGAATAATACAGGTGATCGTCACTTATTCACTTTCCCTCACACCCACAGCTGTATTACACAGTGCTGAGCAACCCGTCTTATCCGGAAGACATTTGGCATTTTTAAACACAATACAAACTACTGTACATGTTAATGGATCGGTTCCTTGTAGGTTTAATGCGATTTCTGTGTGGGATTGAACCTTTAACGCCGTGGGTGGCCAACTCCAGTCCTCAAAGGCCACCAACAGGTAAGGTTTTAAGGATATCCCTGCTTCAGCACAGGTTGCTTAATCAGAGCCTCTGATTGAGTTACCTGTGCTGAAGCAGGGATATCAGCAGGACCACAGCACAGAGATATCACACAAAAGGAAGCAGCCCGAGGAACTCAAACCCCGCCCCACGTCTCAACTCACCATCTTTAAAAACCAGCTTTGAAATGGGATTTAATAATACTTGTAGGTGACAGATTGTGTCAATGCCACAGACTTAAACACGTCATTGGTTCATTTTGGCCCTAAGAACCTCGATTGCAGACAATATTTAAACTTCAGTAACAGCTTATGGGTTGGCGATTTTGCTTCCCCCCCCCTCGTTGAGCCTAAAGCCACCTCATAAAACCTACAGCCCGCGAGACTTACAACGTCTGAGTCATCTTCTTCAACAATTACCGACTTTCCTTCTTTTTTCAATTGCTTCTTTTTCTCTTTAACCTGGGGGGAAAAAATTGAAGATGCATAAGCCCACCACCATCAAATCGCCTCAATGGAGGGCACCTTTATCTGGCACCCTACAGCATGGAAGGGTATCATCCTCAAGCCATTTTTGCTGGGCTTTTTATATGTGGCTGCCATATTTCTAAGCAATTCCTGGAATCGCTGTAGGATTCCTGCCTCACTTAGGGCAGATCCCTTCAACAGACCCCAATTATAGCAGCATGTGGTCTATGGAACCGGTTGTTTTTTTGGCGGGGAGGGGGGCTTATCGACCTTAAATGTGGGGGTCATACACGTATCTTGTTACTTGGGGTTAAAATTGCGAACGACATGCTAATAAATCGGGAGGTACTTACAAAGTGCTCAATATACTCTTGTCCTGCCTGTATAACGTCCAATGCTCTCTTCTTCTGCTCGGGGTCTAGTAACCGCTTGTACGCTTTGTCTACGGCTGGAGTGAAATACAAACACAAGCTCAGAAAATACACGTGGGGCACACACACACACACACACACACACACACACACACACGCGCACACACGCGCACACACATTCTCCAAAAGGGCAAGGATGAGAATATTTTGGAGTAGAAGGGCCTAAAGCTTATTATAATGTCATTTTAGACACATTTAAAAACAATAAGAGATTTCAACATTCTGAAAACATGTACAACATCTGTACCATAAATATTGACATTACCTTAACTTACAAGTGAGTTGGTGGGGAAAAAAATGACGCTTGCTGTCTAAGGCAGGGGTGTGCAAACTGGGGGGGCACAGCACTTACAGAGGCCCCGCACTCGTCCCCAAAGCATTTAAATTAAATGCCGGGGAGCATGCACGAGGCCTCTGTAACTCACTTACCTGGTCTCCGGCAGCTTCTGGCGTGAGCAGGCGGGGGGGGGGGGGGGGGGGCAGACTAAGGCACCCCTGGCCTAAGGAACAAGTCTGAAACTAGCAGTATCAGAGTGTTCAAGGGCCACAAAGCCATTTGTGGGTCGCATTTGGTTCACGGGTCACTAGTTGAAGAGCCCTGATGTAGATCATTTTATTCATGTCCTTCCGGAGATCTGTTCTCCATAACTGAACACAGAGCTCTAGGTCAGGTCCCACCAATGATCTATAACAGGGGTGGCAAACTGCAGTCCTCAAGGGCCACCAACAAGGTCAGGTTTAAAGGATATCCCTGCTTCAGCACAAGTGGCTCAATCAACAACTGAGCAACCGATTGGGTCAACTGTGCTGAAGCAGGGGTATCCTTAAAACCTGGACTGGACTGGAGTTGGCCACCCCATATCTATAAAGTGTCATCACTGCCTATATTTCTGCTGCTAATACAATAATGAATTGAACTATACCTTCAAACGCTTTCTGTGCTCGTTCTACATCATCTTGATTTTTATCGGGATGCACTAATATGGATAACTGTAATAATAATAAAACAAAAAAAATTAAGAATGTTGGAAATGCAATTTCCTCCTAAATAATATATTTGACAAATGTTCAATATGGAACAGCTCCTCTCCACACAAACAAAGCAAGAGAAAAGCTTACTTGGAGGTTTTTCCGGACGTCCCAATGATCCATTAGTTCAGGGGTGCGCAAAATTCTTGCCTTGCTCCCCCCCCTTGCTCGAGCCCCCCTTACCTGCTCTGAAGCATGAAATGACGACGCGGGGTCATGTGACATCATTGCCGAAGTCGACTGAATCATGGTAAGTGGGTTGCAGAGGCCTCGCACGGTCCCCCGGCATTTAATTTAAAAGCCTTGCGGAAGAGCGCGGGGCCTCTGCAACCGCCGCGCCCCCTCCCCCCCCCCTTTTGAGAACCCCTGCATTAGTAGATGGTGCAGAACTCAGGAGCCACCCCATCTCCCATTACATACATAAAATACACATGACGTTGTTCACTGCATCACGAAACGTAACATAGCTTTGGCCCTTTCTCAAGCTATTTGTTCCTGTCTAGGTCTGCAATAAAGTGAATTTCTGAGAAACAAGAGCTTTGAGCAACGTCATGCATTCTCAAACATTATATTAAGTCCTGTATGCCATTCCCACCCACCTCCGCCTGTCCACTTATATCATCTCATACTTCCTTGATTATCTACCTATATTAGCATTTTGAAACAGTCACGGCGGCGTCACACTCGAGGAGTCATTAAGCTCTAATTGGCTATCCTATCGACCAATCAACGAGGAGCCGAGGGGAATAGCTCTGTCCCTGCCAGAGACCAGCAGAGGAGTGATAAACCCCCTTCCTTTCCATGATACTAATTAGGGGGCAGTACCTGAGGTACACTAGCTATGAGGGGGCAGTACCTGAGGTACACTAGCTATGAGGGGGCAGTACCTGAGGTACACTAGCTATGAGGGCAGTACCTGAGGTACACTAGCTATGAGGGGGCAGTACCTGAGGTACACTAGTATGAGGGGGCAGTACCTGAGGTAAACTAGCAGAGGGGGAGCAGTACCTGAGGGAACACTAGCTATGAGGGGGCAGTACACTGAGGTACACTAGCTATGAGGGGGCAGTACCTGAGGTACACTAGCTATGAGGGGGCAGTACCTGAGGTACACTAGCTATGAGGGGGCAGATACCTGAGGTACACTAGCTATGAGGGGGCAGTACCTGAGGTACACTAGCTATGAGGGGGCAGTACCTGAGGTACACTAGCTATGAGGGCGCAATAGCTGAGGTACACCAACTATAAGGGGTCAATTGCCAAGGTACACTAACTAGAGGGGGCAATAGCTGAGGTACACTAGCTATGAGGGGGCAATTGCCGAGGTACACTAGATATATAAGAGAGAGAATTACAATGGTAAGTATCTGGGAAAGCCAGGGGTCCCCGGAGCTAAAAATTACAGTTCTGCAACGGTTATGAAACAAATATAAAAAATTGCTGATTTAAAAAGGTCTGTTCTAAGTAGTAGCAAAGTTACCGAATGACAGACAAGTATATTAATATGAAATGCGTGATAACCCAACGATTGAGTTTTTTTTGTTAAGGGTCTGTAGCTAAGCTTGTGATGAGACTGACAATTTCTTTGCATATCCATTTCCAAAACCCCACATTTTCCCATAAGAAAGAAATTGTCATGCCATAATTTGCCAAACGGCTAAAATTGGGGAACAAAGATGCGATAAGCATCTACATGACGGAATCCGATTAAAGGAAAATGTATTTCACATACGACAGGTAAAATTAATTTCAAGGTTAATCTGAATCTATAAAAAAAAACAACCAAAATGTATTTGTTTATTATTTGCTGCCCTTAAAAATAAAATGAATTACAGATGATAAAAAGGTACCTGTCGAAATCTCTTCTTGATTTCCTCATCTGTAGCTTCAGGATCTAGCTGCAGGACCTAGGAAAAACAGAAATGTCCACTGATTAAATTACAGAAAGGTTATGGGGGAAAAACTCAGAAACCCCATTTAAAAAAGGGACATGCTGCATTGTATAAAAATGCAAATCATGTCACCATCATTCAAAATTATCACTCAACTGTGATAGGCTCTGAAGACTACACCCTATAAATTAAGAGTTTTCGTAAAACCTTTCAAAACAAAAAGAAAAATGTTTGCTGTTTTTATAAACTCATTTTAAAAAGTATGAGTCTTCAAAAAATAATAATACTAATGTTTGACTAAGGGTGAGCCCTTAAGGACCAAATACAGCGATATGTTTAATAGGTTAAATAAAAAGGTAGGGATTCCGGTTTTCGGTGTTTATTTTCTTCAAATCTGTGTTGTGTTTCCCTTTTATTTATTAAAAAAAAAAAAAAAAAGGTGAATAATAAAAAAAAAGCGACATTTTAATTTGCTGTTTCTGTGTCCTCTTTTTTAAAGTTTTTTTTTAAGTTTCCATACTCCCCTTGTGTTGCTTTTGTCTCCTACCTGTGGCTGCTACAAGAGGTAGAACTGAATAGGAAATGATGCTTAATTTTCAGTTTTTATCGGTTTTAACCATAAGTGCAAGGTGACCAGTCGGTGGGGGGTTTCCGGTGTTTTTCAGTTAAAACCTAAAACCGGAATCCCTAAATATAGGTAATGGGACAAGTATAAATATATTTAAAAACATTTTGAAACATGTAATGTTTCCGTGGTAAACAGAAGCTTTGACGCGTTACATTGTGTGTTCCCCCGAGAAAGGCAACATAGATTTTTCACAAGTTACAAATAAGTAAAACAATAATGTTAATGGTGATTACATCTTTCTAAGGGTGGTTCCTGACCCTACATATATATCTTGTATTAACGCAGACTTACTTCATATGGGTTCAGGTTGAAATAGGATGACCCGGGCCTAATTAATCTCTCTATCTGTTGCTTCGGGGTTAGAACAGAGTCCCGCTTTTCAATTTGTTTCACCTGAAATAAAAACTGCATTTATTTGGATGTTTTGACCATACATAGGATGAAACATTTTTAACATCCAATTAATAAATGGTGCCGTCTTGCATTATGACACAGATCAACTACCTACACTTTAATGTAGGTCTGCCACCTAGCAGAACCCAAAGACTACACTGTAAGAACTAAGAGGCTGCTCCCAGTATGATGCTATCTGAGGTGATTCCATACAGTGAAGTTATCCCATTTGGGACGGATACCAAAAATCTGAGCTACCCCCAATTTAATCTAAGGGGCAGGTTCACAAATGTCAGTTACGGGTTACGGTTACGGACCCCACGCAGAAATGTCTCTCCCATGCATACTTACAAGGAAGTAGGGGGAGACAGAGGGAAGGATGGGGAATGGATACAGGGAGGGAGATTTAGAGGCGGGAGCATCAACTTAAATACCACTAGGTTTAATAACCCATACTGCATATGGGGATATGCCTGGGAAATATGCACATTTCTCAGGCATTCCTCGACGTGAAGTACACACTAATCTTTTTGGAGATATACAGATCAACGGACCATTTTCTGAAATGGTCGGCTCATTTCAGAATCCAAATACCATGACACGATTTCCTGGTGTTAACTTTAATAAGCTTGGAAATATGGGATGAATCACATTTAGGTTGTAATAAAATTGTTTGCGTATAATTTATAACAGCCAATTCAATGTATTACTTCCTGGTAGCACATTTTTATAAATAAAAGTTATACAAAAACAAATAAATAATAACAAAAAGAACTCATGAGAACTAGGCGAGTAAATCTTGGTTAACGTTAGGTTATTACTTTAGTGAATACTGTGTTATGATCAATGATCAGAGGAGACTAATGAATTTGGTCCCAAAACGGTCATCCAAGTAGGATCCCATTCCACTGATGTTTCAGGGGGATCCAGTCAATGCCTGAATTCAGGAGGATCTGCTCCCAATAAAAGCTGATCCCATAGATATTACTTAAGTCTGTAAAAGCAATCCTATCCCACTGGGATGTGATGCTATTGAAGCCTGTGGATGAGATTCCATCATGCTGGGACCCCATTCAAGCCTATGAGCCTCTTCACATTATGCTGGGATCCCATTAAAGCTTATGGGGCTGACCCCGTGTTAATGGGATCCCTTCACAAATCTGTGGGGCCGCCACGTTACACCGAGAGCTCGGTGTTCTGCTCTTCCTCCCTCCCCCCCGGGCCACGTGACCTCGGTATAATAAGTGGAGAACGCTTCGTCCGCCGCGCCGGAGGGTCCACCAGCCCCGGGAGCCGCCATCTTGCTACCTTGACGTTGCACGTACGACACGTGACCAAACGCCTTAACGCGCAGGGGTGGCACGTCATGGCCTAGTGACGTCAGTGGTATAGGAGGAGCCTTTATCTTTAACTCCTTGGTTGCCGGAGTCACCCCCTTCCTGAAGAAGTCTATGGGGAAATATGTCTATGGGGGAGATAGATGTATGTATACAATGTATATAGGGGGTGATACGATTAACGTCTATGGGGATTGTATACAAATGATTATATATAAATGATTATATATATATATATATATATATATATATATATATATATATATATTTTAATATTGTATTCTTGTTTATGTTTCTAAAAAAAAAAATTTTTATTCAGGGGTTTAAGCTAATTTTATGATTTTTGTGCGTTTTAAAATGATTTATAAAAATGGATACATAATTGTTTTTGGTGTTTCCAAAGTAGAAACATACTTTCTTTTTTTATTTCTGAAAATATTCTTATAATGACTTCTCCAGCTTTACAAAGCGTAGCCTTCTATTTATAACATTGAATGTTTTTTAAAGGATTTAAAATCATCATTTAGCTGCAACTATAACAAAACTTTATATCTTAAAATTGAAATGATCATTAGAATCGATTGTTATGGGGTTTTCCCGCCTTTGTCTGTCAGAAGGCGGGAATTATGGTAAAAGTTGCCCAAATCAAACATGGCGGTTTTGTCTCCGTGCCTCGGCCTGTCTATCTGCTTTCTAACCATCCCATACGTTGGAAGCACTTAAAGAGGCGGACTTATGCAAAGTGAGGCTTGGAACGCAAACAGCCAGCACTTGGCGGTGCGCATGCGTACATGTCATTCGGCTATTGGTTCAAAGAGAACAAGCGGGTCAGTGACGTAGCACAGGGCCCTCTGCTTAACTGACAAGGTCAGGTGTGCGACAGTTATACCGTGGCAAGAAGATGGCGGTGCATGGATCGCTGCTCCGGGTTGGGTTTAGGAACTTATTGTTGGTGCAGATGCGGCGTTCTTCCGACCAGGTGACCGGGGGCATTGCTAGGGGAGAGGGGGCCATATTTAAAACACCCTTTGTAGTTTAAGCGGCAGGACAGTGAGGCTGGGGAGCAGGCCTGTCCTATGTCACTGAGATAAGACAGCTCGGCGTGAGAATGTCATGTTGTGAGCTGTGGTCATTGCATGGGGTGAATGTCAGTTGAGGGCGGTTGTGTTGAGTGGATGTTACTGTAAAGTTGGGGAGTCACATTGGGTGTCATAGTGGAAGGTGGGATATCACAGTGGGTGTCTACCAGTGTTACTGAGTCATAGAGGGGTGTCACTGTGACACTGTGGGTGGGTGTATGCTATTTGGATAGTGGTGATTGGGTGGCAGTCACTCCACGGTGGGTGTTTTGCTCATTTTAGATGGGTGTGGGTCGTTGTCCTTGTGGGTGGATGTGTCACTGTCATGTGGCGGGGTGTATCGTGTTTGGGTTGACTAGGGGACACACGGGATGTGTTACGGTCTTGGTAGTTACCTGTTTAGATGGGAAAGGTCACAGTGAGTGGGTTTCATGCAGGATGATGATC
This sequence comes from Ascaphus truei, assembly GCA_036426205.1. Classification (NCBI taxonomy): domain Eukaryota; kingdom Metazoa; phylum Chordata; class Amphibia; order Anura; family Ascaphidae; genus Ascaphus; species Ascaphus truei. The sequence goes on from CM071572.1 coordinate 76,592,938, forward strand.
AATTGTTATGGTGGATTAGTCACTCTGCCTTGAAGGATGGAGTGTTAGATGTTTTTAGATGGGGGGGAGGGGGGAGTATAACTGGGTGTTTTGTCTTGGTGGATGTTGGCTGTTTTGTTAGATGGAGATTACTAGATATGACGTCTGGGTGGGTCCTATGTTGTCACTTGTAATGAGTGGTGGTTGTGATTTGGGGTTATGTATGATCGCAATGTGTAAAGTCGTGTTTTTCAACAGCGGTTCCTAGGAACCCTTGGGTTCTCTGTAATTTTCAGGCCATTTGAAAATAGTACCAAATACAGCAGAATATACAATCCATTTGATCTCAGACTCACTATTAGAGAGGGTTGGGGTTACTTACAATGCATCTGATCCCAGACGCGCTATTAGAGAGGGTTGGGGTTCCTTACAATGCATCTGATCTCAGATGTGCTATTAGAGGGTGGGGTTCTGTAGAAATTTTGCAATATAATTATAGGGGCCATAACCAAAAATAGGTTGGAAAGCACTGGTGTAGGATATTGAAGAGGGATATCGGTTTTAGGTGGAGAGGTCACAGCAGATCCTTTTCTATAATCCATTTATATTTGGTCTGTTTCCATAATTGTATTTATGCTCACACCCTTACTATCAAAGGCCTAAGATAAAGGTAGTTAAACCCTCATTAATTCAGCTACAGTGGTGCACACATTACCCACAGGAAACTGTCAGAATTCTTACAGTTGCAATAACACATTTTTGAAATCTTAATGTTCTAAGATTTGCCTAAATAAGCTATTAATACTTAACGATTCGGTCTGTCACTTTAGACTACTTTATTTTGGTGCTTTTAAAGGACTGCATGTTTAAGTGAGAGGAAATTAAGCACTCTGAAGCAACATCAGATTTTCAGCTGATGTGAAAAAAAAAAAGGCATCAAGGGTTTAAATGTCACTGTCTGGTTATATGGGACTGACCCTTTAACCCTGTTCTAAATCTGCTCTGTTTTCTCTCTGCAGTTAGGGGAGTTGGGTAAAGGAGCCGGGAAGGGCGGTGGAGGAGGAGGATCTGTGAGAGAGGCAGGAGGAGCCTTCGGCAAACGGCAGGTGGCAGAGGAGGAGCGATATTTCAGGTAACAATGCCATGGAGTAGAATTTTCAGCTTATAAGTACAGTAGAGTCTCGGTTATCCGACCTAAATAGGACAGACTGTGGCGGATGACCCGAAAATGATGGATAAAACGGAAAGTATTTCTCCCCCCCCCTCCTCTTCTCGCTTACCGGCGGTGGACGAAGAGGAGGACTGCAGACCACAGGAGCAGCACCGGAGGAAGACAGCTTGTGGCTGGAGAAGAGGACCATGTCAGCGGAGGAATGGCGTTGATAGCGGGCAGTGGCAGCAGAAGACCATCAGACCCTGTGTGCGGAGCAGGAGCAGAGTGGCATAGAACGGCCAGGGAGGAGCTTGCTGTAACACCGGAAGTTGACCGGTGTCTGACTTCCAGTGTTACAGCGCACTCCTCCCCAGCTGTTCTCCTATGCCGCTCTTCTCCTGCTCCACACACTGTCACCTGGTCTTCTCCTGCTGCCACCGCCCACTGTCTTAACTCCATTCCTCTCTTCTCTGGCTGCCAGCTGTCTTCCTCCGGTGCCGCTCCTGTGGTCTGCAGTCCTCTTCTGCCGCCGTTAAACGAGATGACTGATAAAATGGATGGTCGGATAATCAGGACTCTACTGTAATTGTAATAACGAATTTCAATGTAGCATTTTCCTTTTATGTTATATAAACCAAAGCTATGGAATAACTGCTGTATCCATTTCTCAGGTAGGTGGAAGATTAGGGGTAATTCTATATAGTCCAATGGTGCTAAAAAAATCCATCAGAATAATCCCAATAAGACCCTTGGCTGTAAGAACGCTAACGTTTGAATCCTGCTGTCGGCTCTCCTTTTGACATTGGACAAGTCAATTTTAAGACCCTGTCCCTCAGCCACAAAATTAGATTGTACGTACCTTAGGACATTGCCTGAAAAAATGATATGTACATGAAAATTCCCCGATAATAAGAAGTGTATTGTGATAAATACTTGTAACTATATTTTATTTAGGAAGCATATAAAAGCCATGGAAGACCTTAACTGTTAACAAAAATGAAATATAAATAATTTGGAAGATTCCATGCCTTTTTTAAACTGCATGTCACCAGCTAGCTGTGTTTTTAATGTCATTTAATCCTACTGTTAACTGACTTGTGCTTGTGATAATTCTGTAGATTGTTGGCTATGTAGAAGAAACAATATAATCGTTAACTGAGCTGTAGTATTGTAGATCATATCTGATCAGTCGCTTTTCCATTTGAAAGCTACGATTTGCAGAACTATAGGACACTCAAACGTCAATGTGCGACAGTGTCTCGCCTTGCAGAACCTTCAAATTTTAATAGTTTCAAGTTTTTGTTCCCTTCAAATTATGTAAAATTATTATATAGATATATATATATATATATATATCTCTATCTATTGATGGATCGAGAGCTAAAAAGTGTCTTGATCCAGCGCAAGGGTAGCCAAACCCAGTCCTCTAGACATACCAACAGTGGCTATCCTCTCATTAGCGTGCGTGGCCCAAATAGTTTGACTGACCCACATGTGCTCAAGCAGGGATATCCTTAAAACCTGCACGGTTAGTGGTCCTTGAGGACGGAAGTTGGGAACCTCTGATCTAGAGGAAGATCTTACTGATCAGAACACATAGGCAGACTATTGATGAGCTGTGATTGCAATAGATGCCAATTTGGGGTTTGTTTTGCTCTTTAAAAAAAATAAAAATATATAGTAACTGTAAAACTGCTCCCATCTTGCAGGCAGAAGGAGCAGGAGCACCTGGCTTCACTGAAGAAACACCACGAGGAAGAAATAGACCATCACAAGAAGGAGATTGAGCGCATGCAGAAAGAGATTGAACGCCACAAGTACAAGATCAAGAAGCTGCGTGACAACGATGACTGAGTCAGCGGACATCGGACATCTGCTTTATTCCTGATATGTCCACTGTTTGGTTATATAACCACACACTAAATGGTTTGTTTTGCTTGAGACATCAGTGTGATATGCTAGCCCCAAAGCTATATTTCAATAAATATAATCAGTGGTGTTTGTTGTCATAGTATTTGTAATAAATATATACACTATGTATGTTCTTGTATAGTGCTTAGGGCAACACTACACATACATTTGCAGGCACAATGAATCGATGCCCAGAAAAGCTTGCAATCTAGTTTATTAATGACCTTGAGTTTGGCATAGAGGGCAAAGTCTCCATCTTTGTCAACCCTACCCTCCGCCTTTGGAGCAGGATGTAATTTCTGTACGGAATTATTTGAGCAAACTGAATACTTGTACAGGTAAATGGCAGATGAGGTTTATTAGAGTTAAATGTAAGGTGATGCTTTTGGAAAGCAAATACTGCTACATGCAACTAAATGGGACACAATTGGATGAATCCTTGATGGAGAAGGATTAGGAGTCCCGTTAGGCAACAGGCTTGACTATACTGCTCAATGTCAGGCAGTAGCTGCAAAGGCAAATAGGATATTATGCATGGTAGGACAGACTGCATAATTGTGCCACTGTATAAATCCTTAGACCACACCTTGAATATTGAGCATAGTTTTGGGCACTAATCCATTGATAAGACATTATGGAACTGTGAAAAGTGCAGTGTCACCAAAAAGGGGGTGGAAGATCGGACATGAGAACAGGCTAACTAAATTAGATTTCTTTCCATTAGGAAAGAGGCATCTGACGGGATATAACTATATACAAATATATTCAGCGTCAATACAAGGAACTTTTCAAGAGAACTATTCATTCTAAGGAAACTACAAAGACACAGGGTCATCTCTTAAGATGAGAAAAGGAGATTTAACCAGCAACAAAGGAAAGGGTTCTTTATAGTGAGGGCAGTTAAAATGTGTAGTTTACTACCCAGGGAGACTGTGATTGCAGATACAATAAATGTCTTAAAGAAAAGGTATACAGGGATATACCAAATAAGTTAAACACAGGACGCATGTTGCTCCAGGCTGAAAGCTGATTGCCATTACTGGAGTTGGGTAGGAATTTATTTTTTCCTTTGGAAACATAACATTTGACTGGGCTTTTTTTTGTTTCCCATCAACATAGGAAATGTGTGTCTCTGTCTAAATGTAACATCGGTTGAACTTGTTGGATACATGTCTTTTCAACCTCCACTACTATGTAACTGGTAATGGTGTCTGGTACATAGGGAAGATAAGGGTCTTGACGAAGAGCTGATACCATCTGGTTCCCTATAATGGTGCACTAGTGAATTACTGGCACTGATAGACTTAAACCCAACCGGCACTTTAATACCACAAACATAAGTTGTAAACGTGTTACTGCCATTAGGTTACTTTGCGCCCCAGGTTGGACAGCGCATTTAAATTTAAACGTCTACCACTTTGGTCCTACAGGGGAGACTGCCCTATAACCCATTAAACATATCACTATACGCTCAATTTGGTCCTATGTGGGTTTGAACAGCAGTTGCAGCTGTTGTTGCCCCCTCTCCCCCCTTACATTTAATATGTGCATCAATGCAATCTTCACACTGACAAGTGATTAGCTAATTTTCTGATCGATCGACGAAGATTAGGCTTGGGGGTTCACTAAATCACTGTCAGTGCTGCAGAAGAGAACCTAAGATGCAAAGATCTGTGGGGAAGCTCATGAGACCAGCAAGGCACTGGCTAGAATTGGTGCACTGCTAGACAGAGGGCAAAAGGGGTGTGCTAGAGCTTGTCGAGGAAGAGGAAGGGGATGTGACTTTGTAAATGGTTGCTATAAAAACAAAAATGCTTGTTACATTAAACTACATGAACAATGTATTTAATTTTTTTTTTAAATGCTACAAGTATTTTCTCAGTTCAGAACCAATTTATTAAAAAAAACAAAAACATGTAGGTTATTGCTTGAACTGCAGCTTTAACACATTCAACACGTGACTTGTTCAAAGTGGGACGTGCGGGAAAGGACACATTTCTTACATTCCAGGACTGAGCTGTGTTAGGCCATTGTAAATGTTAGATTGGCTGCTAAAAGTGGCAAATAATTTATTGTATTCTTGCTGGACAGAAGAACCTTTAGCTTCTGTATCGCATGTACAGATATTTACACTGTAGCCATTGACCACTACAGCTTAACCCCAATATGACTAGAGCATGCAAGGCACTGGGGTTACTCTCTGGATCAATACTTTGCCTATATTTTATCCTGATCAATCAGATCTCTGGATCAATACTTTTACCTGTGTTAACGGTTTGCCATATTCATGTATACCTTTCCATCCTAAAAAAAAATAGATGTTTAATTTGAAAGGTTACTCATAGGAAAACAAATTATGATTTAAGTGTAATAATTTGTTGGTTGAAGATTTTGCATTGCATTTAAAGCAGCAATCCCACTGATTTAATCGCTCTTTATTTTTCTTTACAGAATCGGGGCCACGAGAGTTAATCCGCACAATTTTTTAGTTTTGGGGAACCCCCAGTTTTGAAAATACTTATCGTTGTACAAATCCGTTTTTCCTGAGGGCGGTTACATGGTCTTCCAATAGGGAGCTGCAAATGATGACTTTCAGCTTCCCATTGGCCTGTATTTTGTTTCTGCTGGAGGGAGATTTAAAACTGGTAATTACACTGGTAATTATTTCTGAAATATATGGTAAACTGGCCTAAAGATAATTAATGCTAGCAAATGTTTTGCCCATGTGCAATAATGTCCCAGACTGACTGACACTAAGCACTTACACAACGTGTGTGTATGTATATATATATATATATATATATATATATATATATATATATATATATCCTTCTGCATTATGTTTAACATAATAGAAATGTACAACTTTGTTTATGAACTCTGCCATAAGCAGTCATTTTTAATTTGTAATTTTATTTGCTTCTGTACCTAAATATATATATATATATATATATATATTTTATTTTAACATAACTACTTTAATATAGTTACTACAAATCAGGGGCTCTACCATTTGCTAAACACACTATTATCTGTCTAAATTATTTATATATGAATATCTTATTTCTGAATTTACACATAATTCAATTGCATGTTATTATATATTTTACTAAATGCACACATTTAGTATTTTAATAGTTTTCCCACTTCTTTATAGCTAACTTTGTGTTCTCTGTGCCTATGTAACACTGTATAAAAGCTTTATCTCAGTGTTTTTATATTAAATTTAACTGTGCTGTTCAGTGTGACAAAAGCAATATATTTACTTATTAGATACATATAATGATATATATTTATACCTATTTATATAATGATTGATTTCAAATAATTGTTGCTGGTTTTATTCTATTGTCAATATTGTTCAAATATGGAAAACAAATTATTTTACTTATTAAAAAAATACAGATAGCATAGTGTATATATGTATATATATATATTATATCTATACAGTATAGTATATATATATATATATACAATTCAAGATTTTAAAGGAAAATGCACACATATATTGTATATATTTTTATCGTGCAAAGTAATACACACACACCTTTTTATTTGCTCTCTCTATATATAATATTGTGTATAAAGTGTGAGATGTAAATGACATACATATGCATGTGTACATGATAGTGCATTGATCCCATTGTCTTTGTCAGCCATATTGTCTCATCCCTCCATGCTTTGCCCTTGCCTCCTCTGTTGCCCGCCTTCCAAAACCCCACCCGATGATTGGACACTGCCTCTTTCTTCCTCACCAATTCCATTCCTCGTATCAAGAAGCCCAACCCCTAATCTTCTCTCTCGCACCCTGATTGGTGAAAACTCCCGCCTCCTTTCCCGCTCTTTTTCGCGCCCTCCTTCGCTCTCATTGGCTGCTCCCTGCGGTCTGGTACCTGGGACCCCGTGTCGCGCTCCTGATTGGTCGGGTGGCTGAGGAGAAGGAGGCGGGGCTTTGGCGGAGAAGACGCGCGCCATTTCTACACCATCGAGGGGTTTTGTTTCAAAGACCGGACAATAGTGGGAGCAACGGCGGGCGGTAATTACCGGCTGGTTTAACGGGCTTCCGCTACATATAGGCCGGTGAGTCTGGCGCGCACTCCCACCCCCCTCCCCCATAAACCTCATAGACCCTGCCGCGGCTCCTTGAGGCCTGCGCTACCCAGCCCCTGCCCTCCATCTACACGCCGCCGGTCTACGTGAGGTCCCCCCACTCCCTCTGCCGTGAGGTGAACAGGTTATGACGGCGAGGGAGGCGGATTCTCGGTGCCGGAGACCTCTGAGGCCAACGCCATTGTTCTGTAGGGGTGTGTAGAGGGAAGGCGGCCTGGCCCCGGGGTTTTAGGATATGATGCGATACTACAGGGTTTTTATAACTCCTTTATTGCAGTGAGGTATACAGAGCTACATGCATCGAATACCCCTTGTTTCTTAGGTGGTTTAATACCATTGTATTAAGGGGCAATACATATCTGCTATAGGTGCACGTGTTTATTTGTGGATATACAGTTTATATTTTCGGACGATGTGTAACTAAATCGGTTATTGATGGGGACGTTACCAGGAGGTACCTGGAAATGCATGCTCTTGAATGAAGCTCTGATGACATAAAACCCAGTGTAAAGATCAGCATTGGTGCTGGCATCCTGGTGCTCGCAGTGAGAAATCAGGAGCGCACACGCCACTATGGGGGGTCCCGGGCAGGGCCGTGGGTGGGGGGTGCACAGTATGTGAGAACAGTAATAGACAATGGCGTGAGTAAGTTCATAGTTGAAAGCTAGATTGTTTTGTAGCTAGAAGTGCATATGTTAACCCCTTCTGGCCACCAGACATTGTCTGGTTTAAAAATAAAAATCTCATCCGTCACTTATCATTTTGTTTTGGGGCTACTTAATAAGTTAATATTGTGTATGCTGCATACAATTTTACACGGCCTTACTTTGCCCCTCATAGTTTGATGGATATCTGTTTTGTTTTGTAGAAAGTTTGTGGTGAATATTTTTGAGCCCTTGCAGAGGTGTGGAACATGACTTTAGAGACCTGTTTAAGATCGGCGGCCGTACATAAGATTGTTCCAGCCATATTACTGTCTGCATTGTTTTAATCCTGGTGAGTTTTACACTAGTGCCCGAACACATGCAAATACCTTTTGAATAGATAATCCTAGCAGTCAATATAATTAAATAATACAAGTAATGGGCATTGTGCTCAAATTATGTAGAAGAGGCACTTACCAAAAAGGCCTGATCACAAAAATATATGCGGGTATGGAGGCCGCAGGGGACACCCCTAATCACAATTATATGCTCAAATGGGCGGCCGATTTAAATCTGGATATTGATAGAGATGACTGGGAAGATATCTGGGTGTTTGCCGCAAAGACCTATATTTGTACAACTATCAAATAAAATATTTATAAAATTCTATATCACCGGTATCTCACCCCAAGTCGTCTGAGGCAGATCTACCCGGCAACATCAGACCTGTGATGGAGGGGATGCGGACAAAGAGGTGACATGGCTCACATTTGGTGGTCATGTCCAGCGATTCAGAAGTATTGGACCACTATCCAAACTATTATTAAAGATGTAACAGATCTTTCGATTCCCATAGACACATTGACTTATCTCCTGGCAAAACCAGTTGAAGATATAAGCCGGCCTATGAGGAAGCTAGTATCATTTATACTGACGGCGGCTAGATGCGCCGTGGCGGCTTCCTGGAAGACCGTCGCGCCCCCCTTCTAGGCGAACTGTAGAGAAAAGAATAACCGAGGTGATGCGGATGGAAAAAATGACAGCGTTCCTAAAACAATCTACAGACGAATTTTACAAAACATGGGATCCCTAACTAATACAAAATTTAATTCAAAACAGTCAAACAGAAAATCGAAAACGTCAGGGGGTGGGAGGTCTTCTCTCCCACCACCAACCCCCCCCCTGTCCTTGGTTGTTTTCCTTTTTCTCTCTGTATTCTTCCTCTTTGTTCTTATTACCCTGTACATAGTATATAAATCACCCGCTTAGAACTGAGCCTCCAACCGTAACCATATTAAAGTGGATTTAATGCCTAATCATCTGCAATTTAAGCATTGAGAATATAACTAAATAGTGTTTGTATGATTACTCTATAGTATTTCATTTATACTATTCCTACTCAATGGATGTGAAAGTTCGCTCAGTTGTTTGTTGGAGCTCCGATGTCTGATTTGTACTATGCGAAAAACTAATAAACTATTTGAAATAAAGTTACTGTAAAGGGTCAGTAAAAATTTACACCAGGGACTTTAATATTTTTTAGTTTTATTTTGCCACTTACCATTACAACATGGTTTAGACAAGGAACCGAAGGTGCCCTCGAGCTATGAAAGTCACTCTGGTGCTTAAAGCTGCAACGTGTGTGTGTGTGTGTGTGTGTGTGTCTGTCTGTCTGTCATTAAAAGAAAAGAGAACCTATGAATGACATTTGTAATGTATAATGTAACAAGCATTTTTGTTTCTATAGCAACCATTTACAAAATCACAACCCCTTCTGAAACAGGCTCGGCACAGACTTATTTTTTTTTTTAATAGTCCTACTCAACTTGGCTAATTACAAATTAGGCCGTGCTTATAGTGACAGCGATGCGAATTCGCCCAAAAGCATTGCCGCCGCCGCGTGCGCCTATAGTCGTCGCGAATTGATTTTTCAAGAGGCGTCACGTGACGGCCCTTTACCAAATCAAATTGCAGGAATCCCGCGATGCCGCCGACCGGCGAAACATAACTTTCGCCGGTGGCGACGGGTGACGTCACCCATCGTGTTGCCGTCGGCGGCACTATAGGCAAAGCCTAATTGTGTGGATTGTATTGATGCACATATTAAAAAGGACAATGTAAAGTCGGCTTGGACTGCTGCTTTAAAGGTCCCTTCTAGAACTGAAACAAACCAATGCAACAGCATGTTTAATTGGTTAAATTTGGTTACTTTAATAGAAATAACACAAGTACATTTTTTTTTTTTTTTACATTTTTCAGTTTTGTTATCAAAAATCCATGTTATCAAAATCCATTTTAGATTTGGTTAAATTCATCTAAGCCAGTGGTTTCCAATTTTATCTATTTTTTTGATTAAGGAGCCCCATGTGAAATTCTGAGCAACCCCAACCCTCTTACAGCGTGTCTGAGATCAGTATTCTGTATTTGGTACAATTTGAAAATTACAGGGAACCCTTTAGGGATGCCCAGGGAACCCTGGTTAGAAAACACTGCTCTAAGCTGTATAAACAAGGCTAGAAGTACGACGCAAAAAAATGTAACAACATAATAAACCCATGGTTTGAAGAAAAGGGCACAATACAGGTAAGTGATCAAATGTAATGGATTGAGAAAAAAATGTATGCATGTTCTTTGGATCCACTACATGGGACTTCCCCTTTAAATGATCATATGAAAGGACAACGAATCACAAGGCTGGAATAGTTTGCAGTCCTTGGATGCCAGAGATTATTAGCAGGCCCATCATCTCTGCTTGTCATATCTCTTGGGCAAAAGTGTCTGGAACATACCAAATACATAAACTATTTGAAGGGTTAGCCGCTTTGCCGGCATATCTGATGACATTATTGGGCTTCCTCCCTAGTTTTCTGCAGGGATGGCTGTACATTTGGAGGCACTATGGAAATAACCTTAAAAATAGCCTGTGTATATCTTGTCTCGAATTAATTGCATTGCAGTGATTAACTTGACCTTGTGCTTAGCAGGCATATATAGCATACAAGAAAATCTGATCTCTTATGATGTAGTTACATTTGTGAGAAGGATGTGTGTTTATGGAAACTAATAAACCATGGTCCATTACAAAATAAGTATTTGGTCATCGGGACTTGGAATAAACCAGCTACAATTCAAAGATGTTGTTTGACTTTTAAAATGGCCTAATTGTATGGTCTCTGGTAAGGAAATATTTTCTGAAGGATTTATAGTTGTCACATCTCCTTAATTTAAAGTGAATGCAAGATTAATAATATAAATTCATGATTTGAGTGTAATTATTTCATAGACAGTCCTGCATAGGACCACATTGAACTAATATGTGCAGAAGTAGAAATGGGCGGAACAGTCCGAATTTCCCATATAGTTTAGGCAAAATCTGCCCACGGATTTGGCATTTAAAGCTGCAGCTCAGGCAATATCCTGCATGTGTGGTTTTTTTAATAAATCAGTTCTGTAGTAAGAAAAAATACTTTTAGCATTTTCTGTTTTTAAAAAAACAACTTCGAAAGACCAATTTTCTTGTATTCTATTTTAACAGCCATTTGCTAAGGCACTGCCCCTTCATGTCCTGTCACAAGCCCTGGCACACCCCTTTGTCAGCCCTGCCCTCCCTCTTGCACATGTCAGTGCAGGAGTGCTCATGAATATTCATGAGCTTCCACTGACAGACAAGCAGAATATAAACAGATCCCTTCACTAATTATGTCACCAAATTTCGACCTATCAATACATGGAGAACGAATTGACTGACAGCTATACAGTTCTTTGGGTAATTAGAGATTGCCCACATAAAACTATTGAAGTAAAAAAAAAAATAATAAAAAAAAAAAAAGACTGAACTGCAGCTTTAAAGTGGATTGTTGATCCGGACTGATTCCAAAATCCTCTTAAAAAAAATAAGTTTAAAGCAGGGGGTATCCCAAGTTGAACTCTATTAATTTCAGCTCTGGGGACCCCCTGCTTTCAGAGACACCTGCACTCCTTGTCTCTTCAGTTTCAATGTCCCGTCACGTGGGCCAATAGGAAGCGGTGACCAGGACATTTAAACTGCAACGATAATGGCAGCACCATTATCTCGAAAATTAATGGTGTTCAGCTCCCCTGTTTCCAGAGATGCTTCCCGCCAAAGCTGTGCTGGTATCCCTACAGGTAGGGAAACTGTATTCCTTTAATCTACTAGCTGCTTAAATGTCTCAAGTCAAATGGGAAAATAGAAAGCTGTGACGTCATCTGGTGCGGCTTCCTATTGGCCTGCGTGACAGGACCATTAAAATTGCTAGAGATACCGGCACCCCCTACCGAGGGAAGTATCTCGAAGCAGGGGGCACCCGGAACTGAAATTAACAGGGCTCCGCTCCGGAGACCATAGGATCCAGAACAATTTGTTTGATTTAATGCGCCTATGGCCGCGGATATAGTAGCAGTGCGTGACGTCGCACGCGCCTGCCCCAGAGGCGATCCGTGGCCCTCGTTGGCTGAACTGCGCACGTGACCCGACTGTCGAGCGTCAAAATCCAAATTGTCGGCTGCAAATGTGCGCACGCTGTCGCGCTACATTGGTTGCGCGCTCTGGCCTGCCTCGTAGAGGTACAGCCTTGTGTTGGCATCGCGGCCTTATGCAGAAACTTGAACTCTTTAAGAGATGCTGGTTTCAACCCCTTTTGAAATTCTTGCTGAAGGAAGTTAAGTACATTTGGGACTTTCAGCTGCAATTATTCCACTGTAGGCCTGGGACATGGTGCAGTTAGCGGCGCTGGGCAGCGCTGACGCTCATGCTCTCCCGCTCAAGCAGGAGATTTTTCTTGTCCCTGCATGAGCGTCAGCGAGCGCGCTTGTGTGCCGGGTGGGAGGCTTTCGGGAGACGGGCCTGGAGGCGGATCAGGAGGTGGGGCTAGCGCGCCACATCACGGCGCCGACGTCACGGACTGCCATTGGCTTCTGGCAGTCACGTGACCGGCCCTGCGCTTGCATGAGCGGCAAAATTTAAACTTGCCTGTCTCCTGCATTTCCACACGCCTGCGGACGCGCTGTCTAAAGCCGCGCTGATAGAGATAATGTTTCCCCTCAGCATGCCTCAGGACGGTCTTTTTGACCATGTCCGAGGCCTTAGTTTACACCATAGTATAAACGTCTTCTAGATACAATAATAGATCTTATAGATGTCATGTGCTTTCCGGAACACAGACAGGTGTTTCCCACTCCAGTCCTCCTGGGCACCAGGTTTTAAAGAATATCCCTGCTTCAGCACAGGTGCTACAGGTCAAGACTGAGCAACCTGTGCTGAAGCAGGGATATCTTTGAAAACCTGACCTGTTGGTGGCCCTTGAGGACACCCCTGCTCTAGAGTTTATTACTTCTTTGGATAATCCCTGAGCCCTCAATGACTTACAAGTTCCACGCGGTCAACTTAAAAAATGGGGGTGGGGGGAAGCAATCGTTGAGTCAATAATGCCGGGAGCAGCCGTGGCTCCTGTAGTGACACATTTCTCAATAGCTTGGGATTTTCACTTCCATCTTTTCCATTCAATCCCTCTTCTACAGAGGGTAAGGCTGCCGCTGAGCGCGCACATGCTTCAGTGCGGTGACGTCACAACTCTCCAAGCATGCGTGCAGGCTGTCATGCAGACTTTTGCAAGCTTGAGGAGGTGTGGGGTGGCCGGGGTCGTGTCATTGGTGGAATCAGGTCTGTGTGTGTGTGTTTGTGGCAGTGTATGCATTGTCAGGCGCTGAAGGGTCACGTGACCCTTCAGCGCACTTGAAAATCAATTTGCGCTGTCTTCCCAAGCGCCTAGCTTGGGAGAGCGCGTGCCGCGTGAGTGTGGTTGTTCAGATTGATTGTAACTGGTGAGCGCGCTGATCGACAGCGTGGACGCAGCCTAAGGCTGGGCGCGATGGTACCGCAAACCGTGCGGAGCCGTCCGCACGCTGAGCGAACAGACTGCCTTAAGGCAGTGTTCGCACGCAGGAGGGGGCGCGCGTTACGCAAGATCAGTTCTGATTTTTTTGGCGCGACTAGCCGGTCACGTGAGCGGTTCGCCCAATGAGGGTGAACCAGCTTCATGACGCCCCTGAGCACGGCCTGTCGGCCAGGGAAAGCACCCACTTTCCCACAGCCTCCACGTGGGCGAAGGCACCATAGCCTGCCTGGGCCTAATGAACACGATCAAGAGGCAAAGCTAGAGTTTTCCTTATCTCTGTATTAGCCCAGAAAGCATGCTGTTTTTACTGACAACTTACTGCCTGAACAAAACATATGGGAGCTTCCTTTTTTGTGGGGGAAGAAGAGAGTAACTTTTGATGTGCATCTGTTTTATTTTGCATTGTTGTGCACCCGCTTCATTAGTTTATAGCAGGTTTTGTGGGCCACATACTTAATGTAGATTCTACATTAAGTGTGTGGCCCGAGAAGCTTGTCAAGTGGCCCTTCAGCCAAAATGGTTGCCCACACCTGGTTTACAGTGTGGGTGCTCACTTAAATTCGTTGTTTGTATCTAATTGAACTAGGGGTATTTCGCCGTCTATGGTTGTTCACTGTTGCTTGGCTATACTGAACTTGAAATATGTTGTGTACAGTCTTGTTAGTTAATAAATAAATGAATCGCAGTTCACATCCATCAATTTAGGGCCCTGATGTTTCGGTCCACAGAGTGACTGACTGTCAGCCCCTGAAGGTCCCTTTTTGGGGCTAAGATGTCTGGGCTGCAACGGTATGCATGATATGTATACATCTGCCCAGATCATTGTTCTTGACAATGTAGTAATATGCGCTAGAAGCTTAGATTAGTGCTTTTAGCGTGATGCTGATTTTGTTGTCCAGAGGTTTATCCAGTAAGCATTGTGCTTTTTAATCTCTTGACCCCTTCTTGCCTGCTTGCTGTGTTGACATGGGCACCCTTTGCTCGCACTTAGTTGTAAATATCATACTTGCAAGGAAGTCAAATTTACATATATAGATATATCTGTTCTACATGGTGAATCATTCTAGGGTCCAAAGTTTTTAATCTTTATTTTTTTATTTATTTGCATCCTGTTAAACTGAATGTGGGGGGGGGGGTGTGGATCCTCCTGCAAGTGCATGGGAAAATATATTTGGCTTTTACAGTTGGTTGGTTGAAATTTGAGGCCCGATTTAAAAGCCGCTGAAAATGTAGTGAAAATACTAAGCAATACCACTGTGTATTGCATTTACCTCTGAGAGGGGGAAAAATCCAGCCGCCCCAAATGTGGCACACCTGCGCAGTGAGAATGCCTTTCTGTTACCGTGCACGGATCCGGCTCCTAAACATTATATCTGGCATGTAAAGTATTTTAATTTAACGTGTTTCCAAAGGAGGATATTGGTGTTGCAAAGGCTTGGTGGTACATAATAAGTGGGGTCTCGCTTTAATATGTAATGATTTAAAAACCATGTTTATCACGATACGAGAGCTTAAACCAGACTTTTACGAAATCGCTAAACACGCCGGGTAGAAAGAGTATAAATCACAGTGTGGTTTTTACAATTCTGGGTGACGTTGTCTGGTGGCACAGTCTGCTTTCCAGTTGGCTTCTTGACACTGGTTGGCACCCGTTAGTTGGTTGGGTCCCAATCAGCGGAAAACTCTCCTCCAACTGAGCAATCAGGAGCTGGGGGCTAAAATTGGAACGGGATTAAACAGGGCTGTGATATTGCTTGCGGACAGCCCCAGGAGCTTTGGGAGCACTGAAAATGGAACTGACAACTGGGAATCGTGTCTTTTGCTTGGACAGGCCCCGAATTTCAGCTCCGGTAGAGAGAAAATGAGAGAACAACTTGCCGGTGAGAGAACAATGCTCCTCTTGGAGTGCATGCCTCCCCAGCAGCAGTGCGTGCCCTTTTCCCACCTGACCATTGTCTATAGACCCTGCATCTAGCCCACAGACAGGCTAGTCCTGTGACGCGCCTGTGTGCTGCCCACTCCATATTGGTACTGGCCCAAGCATACAATGACTGTCACACACAACTACAAGAAACCGCAAGTGCATGATAAACATTATACAGTAGCTCTGCTACAAATACCTAACCTCAGGTTACACTTTAACAGGGATGGCAGACTAATATATTATATATATCTATATTATTATATATATCATATATTTATAGTATAATATATGAATATTATATATATATATATATATATATATATATATATGTGTATTTAATTTTTTTTTAAAGCCCATAGATGGCCAGTTAACCCTATAATCTGTGTCGCCATCGTGACTGGTAGGGGCAACAAACAGGCTTAACCTATATACCGTGCCACACTGCCCTCACATCACAATGTTAAAGTTTCCGATTGACCTTGCATGTACAGTGAGCTTCCAGTTTTAGTGAAATAATTTCTTAGAAATGTTTTTAGTAGTCGCAGTAATATCCCCAGACACTTCGAATTACCTGCCAGTAGGGGCTGGTCAAACACTATAGCAATGTTTAAATAGTAATAAAATATACATTTGCATTGTAAATGAAACCTTCAAAGCCGTTTTTTAAAATGCATTTCAGTGAAACACGGCTTTTGTTTTATTTTCCAGGCAATCGTGCTAAGAATAATTTGTGGGGCAATCGGGGATTGCTTCTGTTGGATACCCACTGTTTTAAAGCCTTGCTAAATCCATATTTAATTGACTTTTCTTGTATACTTTTGACAGTTCTGGAACTGAAAAATGGTTTTCTGAGCAATTATCAACTCGCTGATATTGGTGAAGAAACTGCCTTTTAAAAAGCAGCTGCTTTTCAATGCACAAATCGTTAACACATCAGTGAGATTTCTGCACTTTAAAGCAGGTGGTTTCTTAATGATCTTTACCAAAGAAAAGCTTGCCTAACTGCACAACATGTTCTGTATGATTTTAACTTTCTCTTGGTAGTTTGAGCCTGAATTTTATAGGACCATACTCAAATTAAAGAACAGTATGTTTTAGCTCTGTTTTTGGCGAATGACTGGAGACATTTAGGGTCTTTCTGGTAATGACATTGCATAAAACTGAATTAGGTCAAGCGATCCGGTTTACATTTATTTTCATAGCTTTTGTAGTAATGGGTATTATGGGGAAGGAGGGGACAGTATATCCATAACACTATAAATCTTAGAACTGTAAAGAGAATTAAATGCAAACCCACAACAATTGGCCTTGCGCTTGTCTGTACAGATATCTCATGAAGAATTCACATTGATAACTTTTTTTTAAACGGTCTAACTCCAAATTAGACTGTTCAGATCGAATATAATCTTCCCCTTGCAATTGCCCATGTTAGGCCTAAATTCATGATTATAGTCCGCGGGTGCCTCTCGCCCGAGCGATGTGATCTTGGCTGCAGGAGGATGGGGAGGCGTGGCAGACATGTCACGAAGCTGGTTCGCCCTCATTGGCTGAACCGCTCACTTGACGCCGACGTCACACGACCGCGCTTGAAAAGACACAATTTTTTTTAAATGTCTTTTTAAAAACGCGGGTGCATGGGGATTAGCCAATTGCATTCGTCGCGCGCCTGTACCATCGCACTGAGTGAGTATAATCTCAGCCTAAGTCTGAGTTTATAGACCCGGCTACATTGACTGCGATGCGACCGGTGACGTCGCCGTTGCAACGTTGTTGTAATTGAGTCTTTGTGATTGTCGCTGGCTGTAAGGGGCAGTGACGTCATGTAGAGGCTATGTGATTGGCTTATTGCAGTCACGTGGTGCGGCCGTCGCGGCAAAATGTCAAAATCCATTTATTTCAGCAATTTTTGGTCGCGCCCACTATAGGCGCACGCGATCGATTACATGTACTTGTATTGACGCCGCGCGGCATCGCTGTAGCCGGGACTATAAGCGCAGCCTAAGGCAGCACAACAAAACCAATCTTCCATATGTCTTTAGCTGAACGTTTGTGTGACAGGTTTGCATTTGAGCAAAGTTTTATTTTTAGGTGGTACCAAGCTTATTTTTCTGTCTTATACCATTTATCACCAGTTTCAATACCAATAAAGTAGTGGCCCTATCTTCAAACCTGGTCAGGCTTGTGGCATGGGCAAGAGTTTTTAAAAACATGTGACTGTGCAGATATCAATACTGGTTTGTTTGTGGAAAATGTGTTTGTCTTTATTGGATGTTGAAGTTATACATGACCTTTTGGGAAGGTTTATTTTATACTAAACACGGTCTCCCAATGTTGTAACTTTTCTCGAGCCCCATGAACCGTACAGATCTACCACCCTAGTAATACTTGAGATGTAAGTGGGACAGTTGTCTTGTATACTGCTTTAAAATACTCTTAATAGTTTTACGTGCACATGTAGGCAATCTGTATTTGAGAAAGTGACCTCTGATAGGTTTAAGCAGAAGGTGCTGATTGGCCATGTTTCGTACAAGATTCCTTGATCCGCCACATTTGTCACCTTGGTGAATTTTGTTCAATTTTTAGGCCTGGGACATAGTGCCTTTAAACAGTGCTGAGGCGCGCTGAGGCTCAGGGAAAGCGGTGCTTTCCCTGGCCTTACACAGCGCTCCATCAGGGGGCGGGACGGGGGCGGGCCAGTGACGTCACGGAGCTGGTTCGCCCTCCATTGGGAGAACCGCTCGCATGACCGGCCCAGCGCTCCGGCAAGCGAGGAAATTTCAAAACGCCGTCAGACACACGCTTCCCCAAGCGTGCAGACGCGTGCGAGAGCCCCTGCTAAAGCTGCTCTCATTGCGGCTGCAGGGGCTCAGTGCCGAGCAGCAGCGCGCCTCAGCACGGGTCAGCGCATAAGCGGTGACCATGTCCCAGGCCTTAGACTGTGTTGAAATGCTTATACTATAGTTTAAACCGGTGGGGGTGGGGGGGGGGGGGGGCAGTGGCGGGGGATGTTTTTTTTGTGCTCCGTTGCTTTGTTTTTACGTTGCAATGTTTAATCACGGAGTAGTTGATAGTGTTTCTACGTCTTCCACAGAATGTACTTGTTGGCATGATTTTGAAGATGCCTTCTGGCTTGTAGAAATGATTCTATGAAATAACTTTTTCATATGTAGTTTGCTTTAGCAATTTTCTAGAATGTATTGGTTTCTTCAAAGGATGTGGAACTCCCAAGAAGCTGCCGTGTGTCTATTGTTGGATAGACTTGTACCAAAATGTTTGTTTGTGTAATAAGCTGAATTTTTAAAACTATTATTGTAACAGTACCATTTATCACAGGGGCTTAGTAAGCCCTGATGTGGGGCATCTCATTGTGATCCCACTGGCATTGAATTTCAATACTGGTTAACATGGGATCCTGGAGTGATACCCCTACATCAGCGCTTGGTGAAGCACCGCCTTTGGGTTTCTATGGTTTTCAACTTGTGATGACAGGGATGTGTTGTATATCAATTTAGCAAATGTATCAATTGACTTGCCAAGATGTATTGGAAGCTCACTTCTCAACCCAGTCGCTCACAAATTAGACGTGGGGTGGTGCGCACACAACTCAGGTCCTTTAAGGCAGGTCAGGGTTTAAAGATGCCCCTGCTTCAGCACCGTTGGTTCAGTTAAGCGAGGAAATCCTGAAAACATGACATTGGTGGCCCTTGAACTAAATTTATAATTTGAACTCTTGCAAATGTATTTATTGTAAATGATTTTAGTATGAGCTCCTATAATTCTATGCATTTAAATTCGTGTCCTTATGAATGGCTGGACTTATCTTGTTTTTTGTTTTGAGAAATGCATATAGCATTTTCAGATTTCTTCTTTTGTTTTACAGAATAGAAGCGCCTTTTTATGTGGAATCATGAAAACCTACAAGCAGAGAGAAAAGCCAAGCAGTAAGGTGCTGGAGACTGCAAAGCCACCAGATGAAGCAAAGATTAAGGTAAATTCATTCTTGGTTGGTCCAGAGCAAAAGGGCTTTTTGTTAATTTTTTACTATTCCTGTGGAGCTGTCCTTGCATTTTCTTTTCTCTAACCTCCAGTGTGGTGGTTTTCTTAGGCCCGGGCCATGGTGCCTTCGCCCGCACAGAGGCTGTGGGAAAGCGGGTGCTGTCCCTGGCTGTAGGGGCGTGCTCTAGAGACGTCACAGAGCTGGTTCGACGAACCGCTCACGTGACCGGCCGGTCGCGCCAAGAAATCAGTTTGAACTGATTTCTTGCGCGCACGGACGCGAACACTGTTCGCTCAGCTCTGTGGTACCATGGCGCCAACCTTATGTGCAAACATTTCTCTCTCCTCCCCCCCCTCCCCCAAAACCAATAGAAAGTCATAAAGTTGCTCCTAGATATAGCTGGTGCTTTAAAAAAATGGGATGCAACGTGTCTGCCATGGGAGGATCACAGTTGCCAAATAACTGTCAAAAACACAGCTGTCAGTTGCCAATTTCTAAAGCTGTGTCTTTCAGCATTGGTCACCTCCCTTTTTCTCTTGGTCCTAGTCAAGTGGAGTTTTCAAGCCCTGTAGAGGATATAGTATGTTTTGTAAGGCGTAAGAAGACTTGAATAGGTTTAAAGTAATTATGATTTCCCTTGAACATTTTTATTTTTTTTATAACCACATAATGTTTTTCGTGTCATTTTGCTATTCTGATGGAATGCATTTGTTCCTTACGGTGAAGAAAATCTCAAAGGGCGGGGGGGGGGGGGGGAGGAGAACCCGTATACGCTTGTTTAAACTTAAGTGAATGTTCTTATTTTAGGCGTTGCTCGAAAGAACGGGATATTCACTAGATGTAACCACAGGACAGCGGAAATATGGGGGTCCCCCTCCAGATTCTGTCTCCTCTTGTGCTCAGCCTGGGATCGGAACGGAGGTCAGTATTCGCTTTTTTCAAGGGTGCTTTGCATCTGTTTATAATATGTGTGTTTAACAAAGGTGGTCAAGCCCAGGTAATGTCTGATTTTATATCAAGTCAAACCCTCCTCCTTTTTAAACATATTTGAAATGATACATCAGGAATATGCCATTGTAGATCCAGGCGTGCCTGCAAGATTGCATCTGCAGATGTGGTTACTAAATCTTTGAGTGCTGGACAATCCATAGCACTGGAGTGCAACAGAAATTTCAGCTCCAGCACCATGTTATTGCTATTGTAGTGATCTGTGTCTCCAACCCGCATATTTATTCTGGGAACAGAGGGCCCCCCTTTTCCGATCGCGCCTGCTTTTCAGACCGATCTCACCCAGCCACAAGCAAAAAGGTACGGTTCAAGCATCTGACATGGGCCCAGCAACCTGAAGGGGTTAATGGAGAAATCCCCAACCCAGAGTTTCTTATTTAGTGCTAGTACCTAACTACTGGCGCTAATTTATTTTTAATTAAGTTTAGTGTTAATTTCTAGTTTCTGTTACATTGGTAACCCCATATTGCAGTGGGCTCTGGTGAGGCATCTATTTTGACCTCTTGGGCACTTAATATTTTAATCTCTTAAACTGGAGTATCCCCAGGAGCTGTAAATATCTGGGAAATTGGGGATAAATGGAAGTGGAACGGTGCATCGGCTTTAAGGGACACCACGGGTTTAGGGGAAAAAAATGGGAATATCGGGGGGGTGGGGGTGCGGCGGGGGAAGGATTGCTGCTGCTGCTGCTTCAACCCCACGTTTTCTAGATTAAATTCTACAGGACGCTGTGTATAATTTGTAATGTTTTCTGACATTTAAACTAAAGTAGGCGTTTTGGTTTTTATGTAACAGGTATTTGTGGGCAAGATACCGAGGGACTTGTATGAAGATGAGTTGGTGCCCCTCTTTGAGAAAGCGGGTCCTATTTGGGACCTTCGTCTCATGATGGATCCACTCTCTGGTCAAAACAGAGGCTATTCCTTCATCACATTCTGTAACAAGGAAGCAGCACAGGAGGCGGTTAAATTGGTGAGTGAGTTGTTATAACTTTATGCAGTTTTTTGTCTTTTTTTTTTTTATTTTATCTGACTTGTGTCATTTAAGTTTTACTTCTACTCTAATTGGCTTCCTTAGATTAAATTGCCCTTTAAAGTAAGTTTCACTTTGTCCTGTAAAAAAAAATATATATATAATTCAGCAGACAGAAAAAAAGGGTAGTCAAGTGTCAGCTAATTATCTGTTTGATTAATGATGGCATCATATTTAATTTGCAACATACAATTAACCTGTACTTTTGAAGATTGAGTATTTTCACATCAAGATTGTACCCATCCCTGCCAAAGCTTACCGTGGAAATGTTAAAGTTTTAAAAAAATTAATAATTACAAATGTACTACCACTAAAGTATATCAATGACATGCCAAAATATAACACCAATAAGAGCAAACTGGAAATTAAAATATGTAAAGGAGCAATCAATAGTTTTTTTTTTTTTCTTTTTTTAAATTGTATATAAAAAATAGACTTGAAGCCGTTGGTCTCTGGAGCTGAACCCCATTAATTTCAGCTCTGGTGGCCCCCTGCTTCTGGAGATGCCTCTATAGGGGGTGCCAGTAGCCGCTCCAGTTGAGCTAGTTTTAGGTTTAATGCTCTCGCGTCACACGGGCCAATAGGAAGCCGAACCTGATGACACGGCTTCATGTTGGTCAGCAGGGCGCGGTAGCTTTGAAGCGCCGCAAGAATGTGAACCCTGGTAGTGGAGCGGCTACCGGCACCTACAACGGAGGCAAGTATGGAAGCAGGGGGTCCACGGAACTGAAATTAATGGCATTCAGCTCTGTACCCGTGTTAATGGCTGTTTTCACCAGGCAATGACCCTTCCTTTTTTTGGCTGAGTAAATAAATACAATTGATGAACATTGCTCCATTCAGAGGCGCGCCCCCACCCCCCTCCCGAAAAGGCTGCTAAGTCTATGCTTATGGATTGTTTATAGATTTGTTTAAGGAAGCCAATAATCTTGTTGGTCTTTACAAATGATTTAAAAAAAAAATTGAAACACGAGTTGCTCAAAGAAAACACTACTAGGGAAAACGCGGCTGCACAGCAAAGAGAGAGAAAAATACATTTCTCCGCACTCTAGGGCAGGGGGCGCGGGGATTAGCGGCTCCCGCATGCTTCCCGAAGGCACTTAAATGCCGGGAAAGCGGCAAAGGCCTCTGTAAACTTCACTTACCTTGGCTGAAACGGCTCCTGGAGGCACTGCGTCGTGATGTCGCGTTGCCATGACGCCCAGAACGCCGGAGCCAAGTTAAGGAAAGGGGGGGGGGGGGTAGCACGACGGCCGGCAGGGGGGCGCTGGGGAAAGATTATGCTGCCCTGCTAGAGGGTAAAAATAAATACGTCTCTTATCAAAATCTGTAAGAGCCGCAGCAAAACAGCTCAAACTTTTAAAGTTTGAGCTGTTTTGCTGCAGCCTACCAGATCTTGATGGAGAAGCATTTACTTTTACCCTCAAGTGCTCAAAATTGTTTCCTTTTCTCTTTACAAAAGCTAATGTGGTGCCTATGTGGGGCGGCGGCACATTGACAAGGTGGGAATCGGCTACATTTAATCTATGAAATTTACGGTCTTTTAGTTCTTGTCCTATATGGGACTGCCCCAATAACTCTCTCTAACCCTCGCTATCCCTGACTTTTCAGTGTGATAATTATGAAATCCGCCCTGGGAAGCACATCGGAGTTTGTATTTCTGTGGCCAACAACCGACTGTTTGTGGGATCCATCCCGAAAAACAAGACCAAGGAAAATATCCTGGAGGAATTCAGTAAAGTGACAGGTACAGTACTATATCTGCATTCCATGAATGGCTCGCCTAAAGAACATCTCACAACCTTCCTTTTGGTATCTGAGACACAGGGACGCAATGACCTCAAAGGCATATTAAGCTGAGTTTTGAAAATGCGTGCATGTTGGAGACTTGTTAAACGATCACGTGCTTCAGTGTACTAGCAAAAAAGAAATTGATTTTTGAAATGAAATTTTTTTTTTTTTTTTTTTTAATTTACATTTGTTTACTGGTCTGACACTGCTGGTCCACTCATGAACAGTCTCTTGTGAGCCCTGGAATTGTTCTGCACCACCTGCTCTGGAAACCCATGGGTATGATTTGTGATATGATCGCATTGCCTGGCCCATTGTGTTTCAGGAACAGGTGCAGAAGTTCCTCCTCAGAGTTCTGATAGACAAAGGGTCCCTCAGTTCTGCGGTTTCAGTTGGCCTCGATCACTGTACATCATGCTACATTTGCAGTGTCTATTATAAGGCAGGGGTCCAATTATTAATTTTTTTTAATGTACGTATGCCGAATCCGAAAATATTTAAGGGCAGACAGGTCGTGAGCTTATTGTAATGTTATTTATGGGTCATTCAAAATGTTGCCAACCTTTAGCACTTCTGGGCCATCTACATTACATTATCTTCAATTACAAGTGCGGTTCAGTGTGAGAAACCTGCATATGTACTTAGCAAATACAATCCCAGCAAGCTCTAACCCCAGAATCAGGGTGTGTGTATCTATATCTCAAAAGGAGAGCTACTGAGCGTAGCCAATTCTATACAACAAGACAGAAAAGCCCAATGCTAAATCCAATTTGACAACAAACATAGTATATAATTAAATACTTCAATAATAATATTCTCATGAATAAGGGTCATTTAGTTAAACCATTTGGCCAAAGCATTATAAGCCTGCAAGCCACTGGGTTCAACTAAATGACCCTTACTCATGAGAATATTATTGAATTATTTAACTATATATACTATTTACTATATATTTTGTAGCATTGAGCTTTTCTGTCTTTTGTTGTATACTTATGTGCTTAAGTAACTGGTCTGAAATTACCAGGGACAAAGTCCAAATGCCACGCCCCAATGCGGGCTGCCAGTTGAAGAGCCCCGTCAGAAGGGTCATCGGCAACCTTTCTGTAAATAATTTAATGGACTTCCCTACACATCTAGCTTCTAATAGTGTAGGATGATTTTAAAATGTCTTTCTGTTTTTAAGACATCACCCACCCAAATATAACCCCATAAACATGTCATTGCCATCAGGGAGGGTGGGGTTGTATGGATTTTCTATGTACACCACCGCCACCCAAAATATAGTTCCTGCGCTGCCATTTGGTTCTTGTTCTTGTCCTTGGTAACCCTTTGAGTGCTAGAGGGTCCAAGGCACCAGTCGCGCTCGCATGATATACATGTCTCCGCAGTCAAAAGCAGAAGAGGGACCTTCACTTTCAGATTGTGTTCACTGCTCTGGAGTGTAACAGATACCACGTCATGGGCCCTCTGACGTGGCAGCCTATGCTTAGCGGTCATAGGGCAATCGAAGGGTTAAAAGTTTCACGTAGAATAGTGATCTTTATCATGTCTGCTAGTTCCTAGGATGAACTTTATCTGCTGCTCTTGGCGAGCTGTGAATCGGACCCTCTTATCACGGTCCGATTCACAGCTCCTTCGATTCCCCGCTTCGATTCTCCGCGCCATGGAGAGCGGTCGCTGTGCCGCGTGGTCTATAGTCGGCAACTCTGAATGTTTATTCTGTATCTTCTAGAGGGCTTGGTGGATGTGATCCTGTACCACCAGCCTGACGACAAGAAGAAGAACCGCGGCTTCTGCTTCCTGGAGTATGAGGACCATAAGACTGCAGCGCAGGCGCGGCGCAGGTTAATGAGCGGCAAGGTGAAGGTCTGGGGGAACGTGGTGACTGTGGAGTGGGCAGATCCGGTGGAGGAACCAGACCCTGAAATCATGGCAAAGGTGAGGCAAGGAAATTCTCCCCTGCAGCCAGGGATTCTGGGTGATATGTAAATGAGCAGTGTCACCTTTTTTGGTTCATGTCCATTTTAACATGAACCCATAAAGCTTCTGCCTGCCACATTACACAGCTTTTCAGCACATCCTGGGTTAAAGTGCAGAGCCAGTAACCCCACTCACTGACCGGATCAGTGTGAGTCTGGTTATACTGGCTCTGGAATGTGAAGCAGGAAAGGGTATGTATGGTACTGTGTGTGTGTGTGTATGTATGTATGTATGTATGGTAGTATGTATGTATGGTAGTATGTATGTATGGTAGTGTGTGTGTGTGTGTGTGTGTGTGTGTGTGTGTATGGTAGTATGTATGTATGGTAGTTAGTATGTATGGTTGTATGTATGTGTATGTATGGTTGTATGTATGGTAGTATGTGTGTATGTATGGTGTGTGTGTGTATGTATGGTTGTATGTGTATGTATGGTTGTATGGTAGTATGTATGTATGGTAGTATGTGTGTGTGTGTATGTATGGTAGTATGTATGTATGGTAGTATGTGTGTGTGTATGTATGGGTGTATGGGTGTATGTATGTATGGTAGTATGTATGTATGGTAGTATGTATGTATGGTAGTATGTGTGTGTATGTATGGTAGTATGTGTGTGTGTGTGTGTGTGTATGTATGGTAGTATGTGTGTGTGTATGTATGGT
>CM071572.1:76619090-76772862 GCA_036426205.1 Ascaphus truei
TTATTATTGTTGTATGTATGTGGTTGTATGGTTGTCTGTTGGTGTAATGGGTAGTATTTATGGTATGTATTTTGTGTATGTATGGTTTTAGTTTTTGTTATTTATTTTATTACTTCATTTCTGGTGTCGTATGTATGTCTTATTTATTTATGTACTTTTCTTTCTAGTATGTAAGTATGGTAGTATAATAATTCTTTAGGCCAGAATTTTAGCCCATTAAAAAGGGTATTGTAATTGTTGCTACATTTCCTTTTATATGTTTCCAACATCTACAACTTTAATTCCTGCTCAAATGGCCGTTAATTACATAATCTCCAATTAACCCTGTTCAGCTAGAGCGTTTTATAAAACGTAGTGTCAGAGTATGGTTGTATGGGTGTATGTATGGTTGTATGGGTGTATGTATGGTAGTATGTATGTATGGTAGTATGTATGTATGTATGGTAGTATGTATGTATGGTAGTATGTATGTATGGTAGTATAATAATTCTTTAGGCCAGAATTTTAGCCCATTAAAAAGGGTATTGTAAGTGTTGCTACATTTCCTTTTATATGTTTACATCTACAACTTTATTCCTGCTCAATGGCCGTTAATTACATAATCTCCAATTAACCTGTTCAGCTAGAGCGTTTTATAACGTATTGTAACAGCACTCTACATATATTTTATTTTTCTCTAATGTAGTGTTGTATATTTTATTAATATATATATTATATATTTTTTTCAGGTTAAAGTGCTGTTTGTGAGAAACTTGTCCTCCACGGTGACTGAAGAGATCCTGGAAAAAGCATTTGCGGTTTTCGGAAAGCTTGAACGAGTGAAGAAACTTAAGGATTATGCCTTTGTACATTTTGAAGACAGAGACTCTGCAGTCAGGGTGAGTTTGCACATCCAGGTAACCCCGAGGCAGTATTCTCCTTACAGCGTTCCCTTCAACCGGTCTGGCCTCTTAATCCTGAAGCATTCTGAATACCAAACTGCTAGAGTGCAGGGGTAGAATAGAGGAAATTGGAGGAGCACGACTAAGTATCAAAAAGTAGGAAAAAGAAGGTGCGTATCCTATAGAAAAAAATGTATAGGACAATTGTCTTGGTATCATTGTGTAGCATCATTGTGTAGCATCAGTGAGCTCACTATCCAGGATTGCAACCCAGTACCTGTCTTCTATCAAGCTTATGTTTAGGGGTCGTCGTCCCTCACAAGTATCTGGTTATTTATTTATCCATTCACAATACGGCTGTGAAGTCCTATAGCACTACGCATATACCAACCCAGTAGAGTGCAGGGGTAGCCAACTCCCAGTCCTCAAGGGCCACCAACAGGCCAGGTATTAGGGATAACCCTGCTTCAGCACAGGTGGCTGTGTGAATATATATTTTCCTTCCATCAATGGCAATTACATTCTTTTTTACGGTGTACAGTCGTTGAGTCTCCTCATGAAAGATCATTAACATGCAAACATTTGGTTAAAACTGCAGTTGGGTCACTTTGGTCCTATGGAGAACTATTTAAATCTAATCAATGTAGACCACTGCCCTGTCCCCCTCCTGAAACTTATTTATTTTAAGTTTTCCCCTTTGTTTTCTTCTGAAGGCCATGGATGAAATGAATGGCGTGGACGTAGAGGGGGAAGAAATTGAAATAGTCCTGGCAAAGCCCCCTGATAAGAAGAGGAAAGAGCGGCAGGCGGCAAGGCAGGCCACCAGAGGACCTTCGTAAGTGTTTTGTGGATGCAAGTTGTGGTAAACTCTTGAGGACCCACCTGTTGCAGTCAAATATACGAAGGCATGAAAAAGGGGTCTTTGCCTGGGCAAAACTCGTGTTCAACATATAGTCATGTTACACAAAAGGAAGCAGTCAGCAGATCCCCAAACCCCACACGAGTATCAGCTCGCAATGTTTGCCAACGAACTTTAAAGTGGTTTTTAGACACTTTGTGTGTCCGACATCTTCAGAAAGATGCCTAGATTAAATTCCTTTAACCATTTGCTGCTGCAGCAAATGTGTGAATCGGGATCCTAGATCCTCGTCTGAGAAGCTGAGAAACACTAAACTGAATCACTTTAAAGTCTGCATGGGAAACAGTTGTATTGGAGCAAGCTGAGAGGAAGCAGAGGTTGCCATGTGAACGTGGCGTCTTTTTAAATCAGAATTCTACTTTAAATCAAAACCAGCTGGAAAAGAAAAATATAAAGGTTTAAGGGGCAGGATAACGTTTTATAGGTAATGCAGGGTTATCTGCACATGTATACGGGGTAACGTTCCAGCATTTTCCGTGTATGAGTGCACTAATACTTTCTTATCTTGTTAGGTATGATGATTATTACTATTATCCCCCACCTCGCATGCCACCTCCAGGCAGAGGCAGGGGCCGTGGAGGGAGAGGCGGGTATTCCTACCCCCAAGATTATTATGGCTATGAAGATTACTATGACGATTATTATGGCTACGACTACCATGACTATCGGGGGGGCTATGATGACCCCTACTACGGCTACGATGATGGCTATCCTGTGAGAGGAAGAGGAGGCAGGGGTGGCCGTGGAGCACCCCCACCCTCCAGGGGGAGAGTGGCCCCATCGCAGAGAGGTCGGTCCAGCTACACCCCTAGGGGGTCTCCCATGGGGCCCCCACGTGGTTCCAGGGGTGGACGGGGTGGCCCCGCGCAACAGCGAGGCCGCAGCTCACGCGGGACCCGGGGCAGCCGCGGTGGAAATGTGGGTGGCAAGAGGAAGGCGGACGGGTACAGTCAGCCGGATTCGAAGCGCCGTCAGACTAACAACCAGCAGAACTGGGGGACCCAGCCCATCGCACAGCAGCCACTGCAACAAGGCGGTGACTACTCTGGTAACTATGGTTACAATAATGACAACCAGGAGTTTTATCAGGGAGGCGGGACGGGCGCACAAGAGGGGGAAGAGAAGGGGCTTTAAGGAGACGGCGACCACCGAGAGCGACACGCAGACGCGGCAGGGGGAGCTACAGAGCTGGGGGGGGAGAGTAGAAGGGGAATGCGGTGTGGCGCACCAACGGGGGAAGAAGAGAAGGGGAAGGCGGTGCGGCGCACCAGCGGGGGGAGAGAAGGGGGAGTAGGCGGGGCCGCGCATCAGGGGGCGGAGAGGAGAAGGGGAATGCGGTGTGGCGCACCAACGGGGGAAGAAGAGAAGGGGAAGGCGGTGCGGCGCACCAGCGGGGGGAGAGAAGGGGAAGTAGGCGGGGCCGCGCATCAGCGGGCAGAGAGGAGAAGGGGAAGGCGGTGTGGCGCACCAGCGGGCAGAGAGGAGAAGGGGAAGGCGGTGTGGCGCACCAGTGGGGGGAGAGGAGAAGGGGAAGGCGGTGTGGCGCACCAGCGGGGGGAGAGGAGACGGAGGCGGCGCGGTGCACCAGTGGGGGGTGAGGCATCCTGGCAGCAACATGCAGCACTCGCCGGGCCCCCGTATTCACTGCGCGCGGGACTCCTGTCCTCGCTCTCCTTCCGTGTCGGGTCGCAGGTACGGGTCGCATGGCGACAACTTGTGGGCCCCATGCAGTCCACAGCCCGCGAGTTTCACAGCCCTGCTTTACACCATTAAATACATTACTGCAATTAGGTCACTGGTCTTACATGGGATTGACCCTTTCATTTTACCCGTAAAAACTCATCACTGTATGTATGTCTTTATTTATATAGCGCCATTAATGTACATAGCGCTTCACAGCAGTAATACACACGGCAATCATATAAATAACACATAATATAAATAACACATAATATAAATAACACATAATATAAATAACACATAATGGGAATAAGTGCTTCAGACATAAAAGTAACATTTCGGAAGAGGAGTCCCTGCCCTGAAGAGCTTACAGTCTAATAGGTAGGAAGAACGTACAGAGACAGTATGAGGGCGTTCTGGTAAGTGTGTCTGCAGGGGGCCAAGCTTTATGTATGAGGTGTATAGTGTTAGCCACAGTGCTATTCATATGCTTCGTTAAGCAAGTGTGTCTTAAGGTGGGTCTTAAAGGTGGATAGAGATATCTTTGGTCTTAGGTGGGATCTTAAAGATGTCTTTATATCACTGTGGTTTTAGGTGGGCCTGATACTTTAACCCATTTAACACATCATTGTCACTACAGCATATGACATTCTTTCTTTAACCCATTAAACATGTCACACTCATCAAGGCAATTTGGTTCTATGTTGGACTGACCCATTAAATATGTCATTGTCATTAGGTCACTTTGGGCCTACATGAAACTGACCAGATAAACTAACTCTCAAACGAAATGTTCATTGTAGGAATTGAAGTTTCAAATATAGTTTGCAGTTTAACATCCTTATATAAGAAGCAATATCAATCATGTGTAAAAGAAGCATATCAAATGACATTTATAGCAATTGCACCAGCTATTAAAATGATAGCTTCCATCAGAGCTCATCCCACACAGCTATTAATGGTAGCTAGAGAAATAAAATGCTGAAATAGGACATAAAATCAGATATTCAGAGCAATAAAAGAGAGTATTATGTTGAAGTGACAGAAAGTATTTTTGATGTCCCTTAAACATGAATAGACTTTAAAAGAGAGGGGAAAGAGAGGGGGAGGGGGATTATAGAAACTTGAAGCAACCCCAGAAGCATTAATAAGGTATTTTAGGAATTAATAAACAAAGGATTATAATGGTCAGTTATAGGAGAAGTTAGGGGAGGCGTAATATGGAGCACTTAGAGGACAAGTTATAGGGAGTGGTTAGGGGAGGAATTACGGGGAGCAGTTAGGGGAGGAGTTATAGGAGCAGTTAGGGGAGGAGTTATAGGGAGCAGTTATAAGAGAAGTTGTTAGGGGAGGAGTTTCAGGGAGCAGTTAGGGGAGGAGTTAGAGGGAGCAGTTATAGGAGAAGTTAAGACAGGAGTTATAGAGAGCAGTTATAAGAGAAGTTAAGGAAGAAGTTATAGGACGAGTTATAGGGAGGAGTTATAGGGAGCAGTTATAGGAGCAGTTAGGGGAGGAGTTATAGAGAGCAGTTATAAGAGAAGTTAAGGAAGAAGTTATAGGACGAGTTATAGGGAGGAGTTATAGGGAGCAGTTATAGGAGCAGTTAGGGGAGGAGTTATAGGGAGTAGTAATTGAACGGTTAGGGAAGGAATTAAAGGGGAATGTAGCTGAAGAGTTATAGAAAGCAGGTACAGAAGCAGTTTGGGGAAGAGTTAGAGGAAGGGGTTATAGGAGCAGTTAGGGGAACAATTATAGGGAGCGGTTATAGGAGCAGTTAAGGGAGGAGTTATTGGTAGTGTTTATAGCAGCCATAAGGGGAGGAGTTATAGGAAGCGGCTATAGAAGCAGGAGAGGTTATTGGGAGTGATTATAGGAGCTGTAAGGGGAGAGTTACAAAAATCAGATATAAGAGAAGTTATCTGAAAAGTGATAGGGGGCGTGTATAGAAGCAGTTTAGGGAGCAGTTACAAGAGCAGATAGAGGAGGAGTTATAGGGAGAGTTTATAGGATCAATTAGGGGAGGTGTAGGGATCGGTTATAGGGTCAGTTAAGGGAGAGGTTATAAGGAGCAATTATTGGAGTAATTATCTTTACAAAATAAGACAAAAAGAGTTTTACCCCAAAGTTTAACAGCCTCACAATTTCTTCAAGCCTGTTTTATTACCGCCAATTTGTAAGGCTTTTGCAGGCTAGAGACACCAGAAACACATTACGTTGCTTGCTCTGGCATCAAAGTGGGTTAAACATATCACTGGTGCAATGTGATCTTATAATAATTAAGGACGGACAAGTTTGCAGGTTTCGAAATATAAACCTTTCGAGTTCAACTTCAGTACGGAACGCATTTTCATATCCGTGAAATTCGAACCCAAACCAGAGATCGGCTTATTCTCACATTCATTTAAAAAAAAATTTTTTTTTAAGTAAACTGAGTAAACTTTTGAGTTTTGCAAAGAAAAAAACTTGCCAACTTTTTAGAAAAAAGTGAAAAATGTTGAAACATTTCAAAACATTTTCCTGTGTCCTGAGTGAGTTTGTCATAAATGAAAAACATATATAACAAATAATAATCCAGTTCCATTTTTTTTAGAATCCCCCCCAAAAAACATTAGTAAGTGTTCATCCTTTTAAATAATCAATAATCAATGGTTTTAAGCACCTCTGACACAAAATGTGTTAAAGTGCATTGCAGAAATATCTCCTGAATGTTCCGTTATTCTGTAAGGGTTCCATGCTATTGAATCCAAGACAAAAGTCTCTGCTACAATAGGTCCTGGTAGCTATTAATCACTTTGTCAAGTACTGTTTAGATAAGGATGATAGTACAGATAATGTATTACTCTGCATTGCACTGGCAATCGGCCATTAATTGAATTCTCTTGTGCAGAATACCATTGGATTGCCATTCACATTGTATCCCATTCACAATCTCATTGTTACTGTGATTTGTTTTATTTGTGACAAAGGGGGTGTGAAAGGTTGAGTCCCAGCCTTTATTTAAAGAAGCAGCAGCATCAGACCCTGAGAAGAATGAAAGAGGCTTTGCTGTTCTCTGCACCTTCTTTTTATTAGGTATTCCACATTCAGGTGTACAACAACCAGTTCTCCCAGCATGATGTCTCCAGCCATAGAATAGCCAGCAATATCTGCATTAGAAAGTTTGCATCCTTTCACTGAAGTTCCACAGACATCCTCATATCACATAACAGCAATAAGGCGTGCAGAAAAATAACAACCTCCTATCACATAGCAACAACAAGGAGTGCAGCAGGAGCCCCAGGGAAAGAAATTCCCTCCCTTTTATTACTGGTTAATTTGGACCAAACCAAATTAAGTATACCACACAGGGGAGTTGTCTCCCAAAACTTACACAATTAGGAAACATAATACACTTCACACAACATACAATGTTCTATAGCAAGCCCCCAAAAAACAGTACCTTTTACAAACATCCCATGCATGTCTTTACTCTGCAAAATAAATGACATTCAGTATCACTTACTTTAATTCCCCCCCCCCCCATACCATGGTATAATCTACCCTGGATGGTATGCAGGAAAGCAACGCCCTTTTCCTTTATAACAGAGACTGCCCATGGCTGTGTAACATCAAACTGTGTTTAACTCCAACCAGACTTGTATTGTACTGACTGACCTCAGGACACCACATTAAAGGTTAGTAAAGTTTCAGATAAAGGAAACAAAAAAAAGATCACTGGGCCCAGCAAAAAAAGACAGAAACAGAAAGAAAGAAAGATAAAGTGGTGCACTTGATGCCAGAAAGCAAACATGCCTTTAACTTCCACAATAATGCAAGCAGCCCTGTCACAGGGAGCTATGCACTAAGCTCCGTTAAGTCACTTTTAGATCGCAAAGTGCTCTTCGATCGTGATTTTTGGCTCAACCTGATGCACTAAGCAACGCAAACAGCAAGTCCAGCTTTGCTCGATCGCAACCCTATTTGCAACCCTATTTGCGTGAAATTCTGCCCTTAAGCGGGATGCACTAAGCAACGCAACCTTAGCAAACGCGATAGTTGCGTTGATCAGAACACGTCAGGTCAGAGTAGAAGCAAAGAAATCTGTACTTAGAAAAAAAATCTTGTTTTTTATTTTTGCATGCGCAAAACCCATACAGCAGGCCGGCGGGTGTCCCCGGCTGACCCCGCGGGGGTACCCGAGGGAGCCCGGGGGTCGCGCAGGTGTCCCTGGCTGACTCCGCGGGTCCCCGGCTCACCAAGCGGGGGTCCCCGCAGGAGTCCGGAGGTCCCTGCGGGAGTCCGGGGATCCCCGCGGCCGTCCCCGGGGTCCCTGCGGGAGTCCGGGGGTACCCGCGGGCCTGCGGTACCAATGTTGCACCAACAAAAATAATAAACAATAATTAAAACTAAATACACCCCCCTAACACATACTATACAGTAATGGCCAAAATTACTATTATCCAAATATGGATAATAATGCATTTGGCCATTTTAAATACATATAACATTCAATAAATACAGTCAAAACATATTACACTTACCTTTTACAGGCACCCACGATGAAGGCCATCTTCATCCTCATCTTCATTCTGCCCATGCCCCTACGGTGCTGCAAAACATGCACAACAATCACAATAGCCAATGTAATGTCCCCTAACCCCTTAATCACCATAGCGGTTATTAACCGCTACAGTCATTAAGGGGTTAACCCACCCTCACCCACCACTCGGGAGGCCTACATACCCTCCCACACTAACCCACCACCCCGTGAGGCCTAACCACCCTCACCCACTACCCACAAGGGAGGCCTACCCACATACCCTTTGGGCTAATACCCCCTCCCCCCACCCCCAGTACCCACAATAAAAACAAAACACAACCCCACAATAAACAGCATTCTATTTATTAAATACATTACCCACCCCCTGTGCCCCCCCATAAATACATGATTTATCCTTTTACATACAGGGTTCATACCCCAGCCCCATGCGAGTCCCCGGCGGGCCTGACGGGTCACCGGACAGACCTACAGGGTACCAGCAACTTGTTTCACACAGGTTCTGGAGGCCTGTTGGTGGGTCCTGCCAAGCGCCATGGCCCCCAGGTGTTCTCCGCGGGTCACCGTGGGCCACAATTGGGTCCCCACGGTAGGCCCGCGGATGTCTGGGAGCCCCGGATCAGACCCACAGTTGTCTGTGGGGCCTCGGGTGGTTCCCACGGGGGTCTGGGGACTCACGAGTGCTCACTATGGGTCCGCGGTGCCCCCACGGATGTGGGACCACCGGTTCTTCCCCGCACACTATGGGTCCGCGGTGCCCCCACAGCTGTAGGACCACCGGATCATCCCCGCAGGTTTCACCCGTGGAACTACCAGCCTGATACCCGTGAGATACCCGAGGATACCGCAGGTGGTCTCCAGAGGTCTCACGCAGAACCAAGGAACCAACCCTGAATGTAAAATAAATAAACCTGGCCTATACATTCAATACATACATCCCCCCCCCCTAACACATACAGTACAATAATGTGCCAAATAACTATTATCAAGAAATGGATTATAGATTATTTGCCCATTATTAAACACATACAACATGCATAAATCAAAACATGCATTTTTAATCTTAAAATCACCACATTGCATGTTACAATAAATCCAGCAGCCATTGTAAATATAAAAAAAACAAACTGCAGCTACAAAAATGTCTATGAAATGTCACACAATTGCATAGAGTGTGTACATGATGCAATTAATCTGTGCATCATGTAACACTATGCAAAATATATGTAACAATAACATACAATATGAACAATGTCCCCTAACCAGCAATGCCATCATGAAAATCAATTATAAACTAAGCAACATCAATAAAATTAGCAATCAATTAATCTATTTCCTCAAACAATTACAATACAATACAAATCAATTATACAATTCCCTATTCAATTCCTAAAGCCAAACCATTGCCAAAACAATTCTAATTTAAAGTAACCACCATCATTCTAATCTAAGTACAGGTAAACCCATTATAGCGCGACCCGTTATAACGCGAAATCGGTTATAACGCGGTTTTCACGTGGCTCCCGTTTAAAAAAAAAAAAAAAAAAAAATTTTTTTAAATTTAATTTTTTTTTTTAAATTTAAAATGTTTTTTTATTTTTTTTGCACACTGCACACACTGCACACACTGCACACTCTCTCACTGCACCCTCTCTCACTGCACACTGTCTCACTAAACACTGTCTCACTAAACACTCTTACTGCACACACTCTCACTGCACACACTCTCACTGCACACACTCTCATCTGCACACACTCTCACTGCACACACTCTCACTGCACACACTCCCAGCACACTGCTCACAGCACACACTCTCACTGCACACACACTGCACACACACAAACTCTCACTGCATACACTCTCACTGCACACACTCTCACTGCACACACTGCACACACTCCCAGCACACTGCTCAAAGCACACACTCTCACTGCACACACACTCACTGCACACACTGCACACACTGCACACACTCCCAGCACACAGCACTCACAGCACACAGCACTCACAGCACACAGCACTCACAGCACACTCTCACAGCACACAGCTCTCACAGCACTCACAACACACTCTCACAGCACTCACAGCACACTACACCACACCTCCCACTCCCCCTCCCTACCTTTGGTGTCGGCTGCTGAGATCGGAGCGGAACTGGCATCAGGAGGAGGGGGGTGTGTCGGGAGGAGGGGGGGGTGTTGGGAGGAGGGGGGGTGTCGGGAGGAGGGGGGGGTGAGTGAGGAACAGGCTGGGACTCGGAGGGCCGCGTGGGCTATGCCGCGGCTGGACTCGCCATTGCTAGGGGACGGGTAGGGCTTCCGGCCACCTCTTCCTTCCTTCCCTCCTCACTCCCTCCCTCCCGATCAGGTGCGCGGCGGCCATTTTTTTTAAAATCAGCGCGACCCCGTTACTAACGCGGTGGTCTCGGGGTGGACCGCGAGGACCGCGCTATAACAGGGTTTACCTGTACCATAAAGAAGCCATTACAATTAACCTGTAACTAAATACGAATTACATTATTTACAACAATTACAAAATAAAGCTGATAAATACATTGGCCCCTCCTAAGAAGAGAAGAAGGGCGTGGCTTAAGAAGATGGAAGAAGACGGAAGAAGCCGGAGAAGACCCCAAAAGACGGAAGAAGACCCCAAAAGACCCGAAAGAAGACACATGGCCGGTCTCACATGGTACGGTAGCCAATCAGAGCGTGGGAACTCCATCCCATCTCTGATTGGCTCTAGTAGGCCATGTGACAGAGGCTTGGGGGAGAACGGATGTGACGTCTTTGAAAGCCTGTCACATGGTACTAGAGCCAATCAGAGTTGGGATGTATTTCCCACGCTCTGATTGGCTACCGTACCATGTGAGACCGGCCATGTTTCTTTTAATGACGTCATCTTAAAGGCAATTGAAGCAAAGCCATTCTGATTGGCTGTGCTTTCATTGCTTTTAAATGACGTCATCATTTTTTTTTTGGTCAGCCAAATCACATGTTTTTCACGGCCCAATCAGGACCGTGGGAAACATTTGACCAAAATGTGACGTCATAGGCCTATAAAAGCCTATGTCGCCTCATTTTGAAGCTAGTCGCCGAGGAGGGAACATCTCCCCTCCTAAGAAGAGAAGAAGGGCGTGACGTAAGAAGATGGAAGAAGACGGAAGAAGCTGGAAGAAGACGGAAGAAGCCAGAGAAGACCCCAAAAGATGGAAGAAGACCCCAAAAGACCCGAAAGAAGAAAGAAGACACAGACAGTGGATTTGTTATGGTTTTTTATTTTATGGCTTACCTGTGGATTGGTTCCTGTGCTTCCGTGTCGCTTGGATTTCGGTGAGTGGACATCTAATGGTGAGTAAACAAAAGAAAAGTTTATTATTTTTACTTTTACAGGTTTTTCTGATTTTTGATTCATGTCTTTTATTTTTTTAGTCCCATTTAATGCCTGTGAATGTATCTATCTATATAATACATTCACGGACACTGAATGGGTGTATTCTATGTGACCTTTGTATGTAAATGCTTTGGTTTTTATGCTGTATTATTGCCCCTGTATGTTATGTTTATCTATCTGTATGGATAGACATACAGGGATAATAATTGATTGTTTGGCTCATGTTTATGTTCTTTCCATGTATGGCTAATGTATTTAGCAGCTTTATTTTGTAATTGTTGTGAATAATGTAAATTGTATTTAGTTACAGGTTAATTGTAATGGCTTCTTTCTTGTAGTTAGATTAGAATGATGGTGGTTACTTTAAATTAGAATTGTTTTGGCAATGGTTTGGCTTTAGTAATTGAATAGGGAATTGGAAAATTGATTTGTAATGTATTTTAATTGGTTTAGGAAATGGATTAATTGATTGCTGCTAATTGTATTGATGTTGCTATTTGATTTTAATGATGGCTTTGGTGGTTAGGGGACATTGTTCATACTGTATTTTATTGTTACATATATTTTGCATAGTGTTACATGATGCACAGATTAATTGCATCATGTACACACAATGCAATTGTGTGACATTTCATATACATTTGTTGAGCTGCTGATTTGTTGGCTTAAATTTACAATAGATGCTGGATTTATTGTAACATGCAATGTGGTGATTTTAAGATTAAAAATGCATGTTTTGATTTATGCATGTTTTATGTGTTTCATAATGGGCAAATAATATATTATCCATATCTGGATAATAGTTATTTTGCACATTATTGTACTGTATGTGTTGGGGGGGGGGAGGGGGGTATTGGCCCCAAGGGTATGTGGGTAGGCCTCCCTTGTGGGTAGTGGGTGAGGGTGGTTAGGCCTCACTGGGTGGGGGGTAGTAGGGGAGGGTATGTAGACCTCCCGAGTGGTGGGTGAGGGTGGGTTAAACCCTTAATGACTGTAGCGGATAATAACCGCTATGGTGATTAAGGGGTTAGGGGACATTACATTGGCTATTGTGATTGTTGTGCATGTTTTGCAGCACTGGAGGGGCATGGGCAGAATTAAGATGAGGATGAAGACGGCCTTCATCTTGGGTGCCTGTAAAACATAAGTGTAAAATGTTTTGACTGTATTTATTGTAATGTTTATGTATTTAAAATGGGCAAATGCATTATTATCCATATGTGGATAATAGTAATTTTGCCCATTACTGTATTGTATGTTGTGTATTGCAATGTTTATTGGGGGCAATTGTCCCCAATAAACATGCTAATGTACCTTAACCCCTTCATTGCCTTAGCGGCTAACCGCTAAGGTAATGAAGCTGCATTAATGTAAATTTTAATAATAGTGTGCGGGAGCAGGGGGTCCCCTGAGCTGAACCTCATTGATTTCTGCCTCAGAGACCCCCTGCTTCCCGAGTTACAGGCCCCGGTTTGGGGCATTGGTGCCAGTGCGGACGCCATCTTTATAGAGCTCATGTCGCATCTTGGACGCTATAAAGATGGCGGCGACATTGGCCTCCGATGCACCATACCGGGGCCTGTAACTCGGGAAATCAATGCGGTTCAGCTAGCGGGACCCCCTGGCTCCGCACACTTTATTAAAATACAATTAAAGCAGCTTCATTACCATAGCGTATAGCCGCTACGGTAAGGAATTATTATTTATTGTTATGTGTGTTTTAATACTAGTGTAGATGAGCAGGGGGTCTCCTGAGCTGAACCGCATTGGTTTCAGGTCCGAGGACCCCCTACTTCAGGAGATACAGGCCCATTTATGGGGTGCCGGTATCCCCTGCAGAATGTAAATATCCCGGTCACGTGACGCGGGAGCTTTAAAGTGCAGGGGATACCTGTACCCCATAACGTACCCCATAACGGGGCCTATATCTCCTGAAGTAGGGGGTCCTCTGACCTTAAACCAACGCGGTTCAGCTCCGGAGACCCCCTGCTCATGTACACTATTATTAAAATGTATTTATTTAGTGGACGATCGCCTGTAACAGCCTTGCATTGAGATGGCAAATCTCCATGCAAATGTTACATGCGGCTTTTAGTTCTATCAGCCAGCGAACGTAAAGGTTAAGAACGCTAGCAGGGGGGAAAAAAGCATCACGTACGCTGTGGCTGTTTTGAGCTATTTTGAGCAGGTACATTAAAAAATGGCCTCAATGCCTTAGTGATCGCGTCCCCGGCCTCACTTTTTAACGAACCTGCTTTTTGGCCAAATCAAAACGCAAAGCCATTGAGCTTAGTGCATAGCCCCCCTAATGTTTAAAGGGTCAGAACCAAAGCACCTGAGGACTGTGATATTCTTAATGGGCTAAAGGGTCAGTCTTTTGGTGATAAGACTGTTTGGCAATCCTCTTATCCCAGATACATTGTTCTTCTGCTCTGTTCTTTGGACGAGATCCACAAAACTCAGTTATTGACTTAACCGGGTGCTAATTTAAATGAACGAAACATTAAGAGCTAACGGGCATCTTGAATCCTCACTAACGCAGCGTTATGTGCTGTTTTTCATCCATAAATGCCCCTTGCGTTGGCTATAACGGATGTTAGTTTGAATAAACTCCTCACTAGGGTGCTCCATGACAGAGGACTAGATATGGGCGATTGTTTTTGTGGGGGATTTGGATCCGCCTCGGATCGGCTGGTTCCGTTGGTCTGCGGATTACCGCGAATCGGCCTCAAATGGGCAAATCCGCAGTTTCGGATTTTAATTTCATTTTAGAGAGCAGTCCGAAATCTGTGGCCCGGATCCTTAAAAATCTGGATTGTAACCGATGGCGGATTTGGATTGATCCGCATGGACTTTTTAGTGTCCTATCGGCAGACATATTTTAATGGGGGGTGGGGGGGGGGGGGGGTTTGGTCTCAAACATCCAAGAAATTCCGGGAAACGGATTTGGACTGGTTCACCTACCTCTGCACCGGATCCCCATCTCTTCCACAGACCCAGCTCGAGTCTACGATCCCAAAACCTTCCATTTATAAAAGTCCCCAGGTTCAAGCGCACTAGACGAGCTGGTCGTGCACTTTCAGTACGGGGGGGGGGGGGGGGGGCAGGGAATGGAATGCCCTTCCCATATCCGTCAGAAACATCAAAGACCGCCTCACTTTCAGACACCGGCTCAAGACCTGGCTCTTCGATATCGCCTTTCCCGACTGATTCTTCGCTCCAGCTTTGTGAGAATCTTATTTTACTAGAGATACCTGGGATATATTTGAATAGGTGAGCTTCTTTTTGTGCACAGGTGTCCCTGCTCATGTCGTTTGAAGGTGGGTTAGACGTCTTTCTCTAGCGCGAGGCGGGGCTAAGTTAACATGCCATTACGCCTATGCTAATGAGATCGTTGTTTTTGAATATAATTAGCTTTGTGGATTGCCGTTAACCTCCGGGAACATAACGTCTGTTACAGACAGGGTTGACACAACTCCGGGTTTGACCCAGAGATTACGGGTTTTGGACCTCGTATTTCCGGGCTACAGATTTACCTGAAAAATCTCTGGCTGGCGGATCCCATCAACATGGCTTCACGATGTTAAATGGGGCCACGTTGCCATGACAACAGGACCCTACAGTACGTTGCGGTGACGGCGGCGGCACGGGTGCCGCTTTCCCATAGCAACGAGACCTTACATGACATTACACCGTCACATCACCATGACAACTGGGAGTCACGTGACACCTTGTCACCATAAGGCATCCCGTTGTCATGGCAACTTGACACTGCATGGCACCGTGACGTCACGTTGTCATTGCAACACGTGCCATTTGACGTTGCGGGGCCACGCTGACCAGACCTTGCAGGGGGAGATGCCAGGAGATGCCGCCACTGAAAGTAAGAGAAATACATATATAAATAAAATAAATACATGTAAAAAATGGTATTGCATAAAAGTCTCCGGGTCAGCCTTCAATAGAAGGTGGCAACCCTCGTTAAGGATTGCGTTAACATGACATCAAGAGCCCTGACTTAACGGACCTCTGTGTATCTATGCCAGGGGTGGCCAACTCCAGTCCTCAAGGGCCACC
Source organism: Ascaphus truei (assembly GCA_036426205.1). Classification (NCBI taxonomy): domain Eukaryota; kingdom Metazoa; phylum Chordata; class Amphibia; order Anura; family Ascaphidae; genus Ascaphus; species Ascaphus truei. Next base: position 76,634,576 of record CM071572.1, read on the forward strand.
ATCAGGTCTGGTTTTCAGAATATCCCTGCGTCAGCACAGGTGGCTCAATCAGTGGCTCAGTCGACTGAGCCACCTGTGCTGAATCAGAGACTGATTGAGCCACCGGTGCTGAAGCAGGGATATCCTTTAAACCTGACCTGTTGGTAGCTCTTGAGGACTGGAGTTGACCACTCCTGATCAAGACCCTTGTTTGCAAGCTCACTATGATGCCATCATTACTCAAACAGACGCAGCTGATATGCTGGAATTCAGCGTACCTGTGACGGTCGAGGGGTGCCAAGCCAGTAATAAAGGGGTCATCCCCATTAGGCACCCCCCATCTGAGAAGTGAGGGGTTAACCAGAAATGTACCTATAATATACATGTTCCCCTACTTCCCAACCCAAATGTATTCCCCTGGTTTATCATGTTCCCACATTTAGAGGGTTGCAACACGCAGGTTACATTGGGATCAGGTCGGGAGGGAAAGGGTTAATGGTGTTTGTAAGTTTATGACCCTTTGTTCCCCTTCCCGCCTTTTCAACCTCCATTTGCAATATGGTCCCATAGGTCGCAATTGGCGCTCCATAGGAGTCTATGGAGATTTCAAAGTTTTTGGCCCGATACCTGAGAAGACCAGCAGATTGCGCCCGAGAGGACGAGCGGAATTCCTCCATTGAAATGAATGGAGTAATGTCTTTCAATGGGGATTCCTCGAGTTCGCTCTCTAAAAATAAGTTGGATGCCTGCCAAACCGCAGCATTCGATAGCTGCTACTGTTTCAATGAAAAGAGCTTGATCGCTAAATTGGAGTGGGAACTAGGCTACGGCCAAGTTCACCATCAATTAAAGTATGTAACTTTTGTTCTAGGGCAACTACAGTAGCATTAAAATTATTTTTGCCCCTAGCTCGTGGGGACCCCCTTACTCGATCCCAACCGGGTCCAACGGTCAATGGCGGCGAGAAAGGGTCGCACCCGCCACAAGGGTCCTGCCATTGACCACAATGGCAGAGGAAAAAGCCGCTAGGTTAAAACGGCTAAGTATAAAACGGTATAAACCTGATACTCATATCTCCGGTTCGGTGAGGACTAGAGGACTGGGATTTGGCCACCATGCAGTCACAGCTCCGGCATGATTGCATGGCAATTTCCAGCCCTCTCCCATCAACCGAACGGAGTAGGGTTAACTGTGAAAAGTGTGGTTTTGGCCATTGACTTCAATGGCGGAGGTTCCATTGAATCCTATGGCGGAGCCCGGCCCATGCATTCCCTATGGCGGCACCGGCCTTATTGATTCCAATGGAGGAGTGAGCCGCTGAGATTTCTCATAGCCTTTAGCGGTGGAGTCTCCATTGATTCTAATGGCGGAGTTGCTCCATTAAAAGCCTATGGCGGTGGAGCCCATTGAATCTAATGGAAAGAGTGAAAGGCAGTGATTTCTTTTAGCCTGTGGCGTAGCATCCTGCATTAAAGTTAATGAAAGGTTTTAACTTGGTTTTGTTATCTCCGGTTCTGGGGGTCGTGGAAGGCTGATATTTGGCCACTATGGCGAGTGTCCTGCAGCATGAGGACCTAGCAAATTTCAGCCCGCTCAGACCCACAGAACGGATTATTTTAATATATGTACAGTATGTTATTAAAATGTTACTCTGTATCCCTGATATCCCAAAGCCCGCGAAAGCCACTGGCCCAGAAGGAATGTTAATGGCCACAGGGCGTCAGGATGTCTGAGGGAAACCCATGAATGAAAGGCTCCCCCACCCTTGATTAAGTATTCTAGGGCGGAGAAGAGCAGGACATGGGTACTTGAGTGAGGTGCTATGTCACACTAAAAGTCAGAATTTCCCTGTCCAGATCCCCATTTGGCAGATTTAGAGGCGCCAGCTTTTTAGAGTGGGGCTAGGGAAATAGATCTCTGACCAGAGGAATTCCAACCCCCTGTGGGCAGGTACTAGCTTGCTTCCCACGTGAGTTGGCACAAGGTAATTGGACCCAGGTAATTGTTCTCCAATGCCTGAGTCTGAATGATAGGGAATAGGAGCAGAACTCCATAAAAGAGAGTGTAAGCTCTATTCCAAGTTGTTGGTTGTTGTTGTTTGTATTGGTTACTGTTGTATCCTGTGAGATGAATTGCCAGTCTGCGGATTGCTTCATCTTGGCCCCTTCCCCATGTAAGTGATTAATATCTTTTCTGTTATTTGTATATATTCTGTGTCCACCTGTTTTCAAGGAATAAAATCTCTTTATTATACCGCATGTCTTATTCGATTCAACCCAGAGATAAAAGAGGTTATTATTGTAACATGGTGTGTATATTATAACCCTGTAAGCTACCGTGACAGTACCACATGAGAAGAAATATATAGATAAGTAATACAGTAACTTTAAGGGGCATTTCATCTTTCTAAGGAAGCTAATTTCACTGATAAATTGTTTAAACACCTTTTTTGACCTATTAAAGGGTGAAAATTAGTTGATACAGGGTGAAAATTAGTTGATGAACCGTTGTTTTGTTTTTAAAAGCTTCTAGTTCGGAATGACATTTCTCACTTAAGTACTGGATGCAACGACCATTAACTTGTTAATTGTATTTAAGTATTATTGATCAACGTTATTACTATGATTGAAGGAATACATGGCTCAAGGGACTGGCTTTAGTACAGAGCATTTCATCTGACGATTACAGACAAGAATTTGTTAATAGTGACTGAGACTAGCCACAGAATATTGGCTAATAAATCTACCAGTCGCTTGCCGCCTGTAGGTAATGATTGTAGCACAAACCCACGTAGACGTTCCTAGACATTAAAAGCTCAAAGACTCGCTTAATCTCACAGGTGCATTGAATAGGTCATGACTCTGTTCAATTATAATTTTTCATTTCGGGACACCGTTAAGATAAATTGGTTGAGGGAGCAGTTCTGCCTTCTTGTTTACCCCCAATATTTTTTTCCCCGATTGATAGGAAGCAAGGGGGTCTTTGGAGATAAGCTGCATTCATTTCAGCTTTGGGGACCCCCTGAGTCCCGGAAAAGGTGAACAATGTGACCTAATGCTAGTGGCATGTGCAAGTGCCCAAAGGCATAAAGGGTCAGTCCCATGTAGGACCAAAGTGAGCTAATTACAATGACGTGTAATGGGTTAAAGGGTCAAAGGGAGCTAACGATAGTGACACGTGTTATGAGTTTGAAGTGTCAGTCCCGTGTTAGATTGCTTGGGATAGACACAAGGGAATCCTGTGTAGCCAGGTCCCCCCTCGCGCACTCACCCCCTCCTTCCCCGTTGCGAGCGCGCGGTGTGTGTTGCGGCCGGTTGCTATGACGCGATCAGGCCGGTTGCTATGGCGCGGTCGGGCGGTTGCCGAGGCCGCGATCGCGTTGCTGGGGTCCCCGGCGGCCGGTGAGAAGGGCGCCGCCATACATAGGGCTGTTGCGCATGCGCAGTGGCAGAGCAAAGCGCGGGAGGCCCAGACAGCTCGCGCATGCACGAGAATAGACTGCCAGCCCCCAGGGTGCATAGGGGCAGAGACACATGACCCCAGGGAGCCAATAGGGCTGATGTATGGCCCTGCAGGAAGATAGATACATTTCGCGGGGTTTTGGCAGCACGCAGTTAGTCAGGATCCGAACCAGCTAGGGGTAAGAGGTGGATGCAGGGGTCAGTGACCCTCTGCATTAGGCCAGCAGCCCCCAAGGTCCCAGTTAGGTCCTGAGCCACCTAGTAGTTTGTGGAGCTTAGGGACAGGCCCTAGATAGGGACACTGCCCCATTAATTGGTTGCTTAGTCAGGGACACAGTGCTGAATCCGTGCGGCCCTGCGAGGTGGGTTCTGGGCTCAGAACACCACCTACAACCCTGGGACTAAGGTGATATTATCTGCGCTGGAATTCACCCAACGCGGTGTGGAGGACAACGTCGGATCGGGCGGATCTCCAGTGATATCGCGGTACCCGTGGCTGGAGCCCCGGGCAGGTAACCTACCATTCACGTGCACCAACAAGGCCTAATCACCAGACATAGTGGCTGCGCAGTCACACATATATACAGACATTGGTGTTTGACATTTGGGAGTGCGAGACATTTGGGTGGGGGTTACTGGACACAGGGTGGGGTCACTCTGTGGGAGGTTAGCGTCCGCCGTGACGCCTAGAGTGGTTAGCGTCCACCGTGGCGCAGAGTGGTTAGCGTCCGCCGTGGCGCAGAGTGGTTAGCGTCCGCCGTGGCGCATAGTGGTTAGCGTCCTGTGTGACGCCACATGTGGCTCCTCTAGAGAGGAGTCATGGTTATGTGATGTGTGATAATATATGTTTTGCTATGCAGTAAAGCCAGTCCTGTTTTATATTTGCTCGCTTTGTGTGGTTGTTTCCTGTGAGGGTCTCCTCCCACTCCGTTGGGATCCCTCCCAGGTGGAGGCGTTGCACCCAGAGATGTATAAACAGAGACCCAGGGTCCCCAAGCGGAAGCTTAAGGCTTAATGAGCGCCACCAGGTGGCACAGCAGGTAGTAGCGGTTGTATTCATAGGGAATACCCGTTACACTGTATATGTGAAAATCCAGGTATCAAATGCGTTCTGAGGCTTCACGTCATGTAGGAAAATGAGCCAATTGGGTTCAGCACCACTAGTTTTTAATAGAACAATAATACACGGCTAATAGATTTAGTCCTAATGTAGCTATAGAAATAACATGTGTTTGTGAAAAATGTATATTTTTCACAAACAACATGCACACATACAGTGGAAAAAAATCCACGGGGGGCATGGGATCTTCTAGAGGGGGTCCGGCATTTACAGATGCCTTGTTCTTCCTCCAATGCCTTTAAATTAAATGCCGGGGGATTGCATGAGGCGTCTGTAACTTTACTTACCTTGGCTTCCAGCGACGCGTCTCCATAGCAACCCGGCATCAAATGACGGCGCGGGGTCACGTGACGTCGCGTTGCCAAGGCAACATGACGTCACATGACCCCGCTGCGTCATTATTTGACGCCGGAGCTGAGAGGGGAGGGGGGGGGGCGCGAGCAGGGGGAGGGGGAGATCAGGCAGGGGGGTGCACAGACAACATTTTGCGCACCCCTGGTGTAGAACACACAGATTCTTACTTATAGCCTCTCTTATAAGTCTAACATGGCAGCGTACAGCACTTACGCGCGATTCTCACAGTTCTCCGCTCACTCTGTCGGTCAGACACCGGTCTCCTGTGTCGACCACTCATAAAACATTGATAATGAGACTCTCTATGGCCGACTCCTCACATTCATCTGTTCTCGCCCATAGACATTTTAGTGGTTACACAGCATTCATTACGAGCAGAGCTACGGTACTCTGCTGTCTGACTCCTCTGACCCCGCCATTAACTGAAGAGCACATATAGCACTTGCTGTATTAGCAACAGTCATTACTAAACCTGGTGGCGGCATTAAATATGGAATGGTTAGCAATATGATATATTTATTGCAAAACATTTACACAACTATAGACCATGTTAATGCGGTAACAGGCAACACAGCGGTATTTTGAGGCGGGGACAGAAACATATAGTATAACTTGGGTTCAACACCGGCAGTGTAAGACGGGGTGCTTTACTGGGCCCAAAAAGGAGGATCAGGAAAAGTGAATTACCCAGACCCGACATATACACATCTGACCTGTAAGGGATCAGAGAGCATATCCAGTGGAGGAAATCGCTATTTCCCCTAGTAATGGGCCAGGTTGGAATGAAACCACATTTTGCTCCCTGTCCCGACTTGTAGTGGGCTGGATAGGGACCATGTTACCCGTCCCATCAAGGACTTTTACCGAGTGAACCCTTTTTTGCAGTTTTCCATCCACATATTCCACCCGGTCTATATAGATGCTCCTACCTATGTGCCATAGGCGCATCAGCTGATCGACTCTTTCCTGATGCTCCGCAAGAGCATAGTGCCCATGCTGATGGATCTAGGCATTAACCTTCTTCTATCCATTCAGCCCCGTCATTTTCTATCAAGCGCATCATATCCTCAGTGATATAAGGATAATCGTGTCCCCAAAAGACTCGTGGCCAGTCTCAGACCATATGATCCGCACAGCTAAATCGTTTCAATCCCCAGAAAGCTGATGCATACCCCCTGGACCCTCTGTCTTGTCCTTACCCAAAGGAACCCCCAAACGTGCCATGAGTTCCTGAAATTCCCACAGTAACCTCCCACACAGATCAGAATCATCCCTTCTTACAAAAAGAAAGTCGTCCAAGTAATGCTGGGTGTCCCCAACTCTGGCTACATCTCCTAATGCCCAATCCAAAGTAAAAATATGAGATCGGACACCCCATTGGGAGACATAGATCTGCAAAGAATCCCCCCCCTCCCCCCATCTGCACCCAAGCAGGTGGAAGCATTCCGGGTGCACGAGCACTACACGGAATGACGACTCTATGTCAGCCTTTGCCATCCACGCCCCCAGTCCTGCCTCCCTTACCAGATCCCTGTCAAAAGATGCATATTGCAGGCTACACCATTCTATGGCAATCCCATCATTCACAGACAACCCCTCCGGGTATGACAGGTGATGTATGAGATGGACTGAATCCCGCACCTTCTTTGGGACCACCCCCTATTGAGAAATTCTCAAGTTTGGTAACATTGGAGAGGACAAGGGCCCTGCCATTATGTCCACCCCACCTCCTTTTCTATTTTTGCCCATGTTACCCCATGTGCATTTCAAATCTCAAGTGATTTCAAATTCCTTCTACAGAGGGGAACCTCCACCTCCCTAAAAGGGATCCAAAACCACTTCTAAAACCTGGCTCTACCAGTTCCGCTGCCTCCATGTTTGGGTAGAGGCAGGGCCATGGTGCCATCTTATCAACGTTCACCGGAGTCCTCACTCTTTTCCCCAGCCTCTCCACTTGATCCTTCCTTAAATCCGCCCTTGCCCTTTTTAATGCACTTGGACACGGTGTGGCTACCCCCACAGCCATTGCACTCATGCTTAAAATGACACCCCATACCCCACTTACACTAACCCTCATTATACTGCTAGCATGAACCCCCCTTCTTATTCACGGCCGACTGCCCAACTTGCTGCGAGATGCTGTCCCCGGACAGAAAGGAGTTAGTTTCATGCGGTATCATTTTGGACATCCACAGGTCCATATCTTTCACGTCCCACTGCAACTGTTTAATAATCACCTATTTCTGCCTGATGTCCCTATCGTACTTCCACCTCCCCGGACTCCCATAAAACTTATAGGCACCACCGCGCTCCCTCCTGCAGTTCCCTCATCCAAGAGTCTTCATCACTGACCGTGACTGCCATCATCTCCGATGGGCACTTAGACTGTCTTTCTTCCTCTGCGAAAATCCGGAAAATCTGACCGCTCCAATTGATCCTAGAAAAAAGAGGAAGCTAGGATCGCTCCCCCTTGCCCTAAATACCCCTTACTTAACCTCTCCCCAGGCCTGACATCACAGCACCTTAGGGGAGGGGCCCCTTAGGTATAAGTCTGCCGCCCCTTCCTTACAAGTCCAACGCTTTCTTTCTTTCTTCTTTAGCTGGCCCAGCCCCACGTTGGGCGCCAAATGTAACCCTCCCTGCCCAGCTCTTAGGGAGTTTATACCAGTGTCTGTATTATTGGCTACTCAGAAGGCATTACCTTATTCAGGGTGCCAGCTTCGTGCAGGCTGGGCGTTGGTAAACAATGATGGGCGCCAGGAACTTTATTAATTCAAACAGCAGCTTTTATTATCTTTTAGATAAAGTCTCAAATTTATTATATAGTGCATCTTGTATATCAAATTGAGTGTTCTATTGTTTGTATGGCTTCCACTAGCTGCTCCAATTTCAGCCTACTAGGAAGGTGCTGATGCTGTATCATTTGTATGTTACTTACAGAGTCCTTCTTCTCTATAGCGCTGGTATTGCTCCAGGTCAACTGAGCCCCATTTGACATGGTACTACTCTCTCTGTGATTAGCCTCCTGTTTGGGGCAGCCTACCTCCATGTTGCCTTCCAGACGAAAGCCAACTATGGACCTTCTGATTGGTCTGGTTCCATCTTTGCCCAGGGGCTGTGGCTTGGGAAGCACCCTTTGGGCATAGGCTGTCTCTCTTTGAACCTTTAGAGTAGAATGGTACCATTACTGTAGGACACTATCTAAACAGGGTACTCTCCCTAACTAGAAAACAATAATAGGGAATCCTTACCCTATCCTAAGCATAGAAATGTATATACACTATGGACAGTGAGATCTCTCTTCTTCAACTCCTCCCGGGATCTGAGTTCCAGAAGCTTCCCCCTCACTATTTATAGCCTAGTTTGATGTCACTGTCTCCAGGAAGAAGGGGGCGGGGCTTAACTTCCACTGAGCCACACCAGGTGATGGGGAAGGGGTGTTACTCTTTGTGGTCCAACACAGTTAACCCCTACAGCCCTAGTAATCCGAAACAGGGATTACACACACATACACACACACACAAAAGTGTAGAGTGTGGCGCTCAAACAAGAAGAAGGATATTAAATGGTATCAGCCTGGATGCTGAATAATGATGATATAAACCCAAAAAGATTGCGGTGCAAAATATTTAAGAAAAAATTACAGACCTATAAAATAAATACACTCTGCCTAAGAAAATAAAATAAAAATCAAGAAATGTCTCAACGATAAATAAATAAATGCAATAAAAATAAATGACACAATTATGTGCATACAACACTTCAATTGGAAATTACAATGTCCACTGACCACATCCAATCACAATTGTACACTGTCCTAATACAGTAATTGGTCCAATACCAGCCTCATATTGGGTGAGACAACTCAACCCAGAATTCCTTCTGTTTGCTGCCTCCATCCTTCCCGACTCACCCTTCTACAAACCCGACTCCCAGGGCCAGCCTTAGCATTTGTGGGGCTCAAGAAGACACGCTGGCAGCGAGGGTCCCTCCGATTGAAGTAGTGGGGGTACTTACCTTGAAGAGCGGCCCTCTGCCTGCAGTGTTGTGGGGTCACACGTTGTCATGGCAACGCATCACCATGTGACATCACCGCGTCCTTTGATATCGGGTCGCCAAAACAACGCGATGCTGCAGGAGGAGGGCCGCTCCAGAGAAGTTAAAACCCCCTCTCTCATCACACACCTTGGGGTGACACTTTTACCTTGGGTAGAGGAACAGTCCTGCGCAGGACCGGAGAATCCCCCTGCTCCCTCCTCTGATTGGGTGGATCCTGGCGCCGACAGGAGGAGGGAGCGCAGGCCCCCCCCCCCCGAAGACGCGGAGCCCAAGGCAACCACCTTGCCCTAAGGACTGCACCCATCACCCTCACTCCAGACTCACTCTCCTTCATTTCCGCCTGTGCATACTGTACGCCTAATTTTTTCTGCTCCCCCCCCCCCCCAGCATCACGTCGACCCGGCCTTGTTAGAGTACCAGCATTCCAGAGGGCACATTGAAAACAAGGGAGAACGGTGAGAGGCGGAATAGATAGGTTATGGCTGTTAGCAGAAAGAGGAGATATGTAAGTAGGGATATTGCAGGGGCCAGAATGAGGAGAAATGCCTCCAGCAGCAAGTAGCAGAAGGCGAGAGAGATAAAGGAGGTGAGATTGAGACCATGGGGCGGTATCTTCGGTTGAGGGGCAGATGGGGGTAGATGTGATGAATGTAGAAAGGAGAAAAATTAATTGGAACAGAGAAGAGGAGAAAAGAGGAGTGAAGCTGCCACGTATATATAGTGTGACAGTTATGGGGCACAATGAAGGACGGCGAGTGTGATAAGCAGAGATGACGCTGTAAGGAGAAAGGATAATAGTAGAGATGTGGAGAGAACAGGCAGAATGTTCTGTATAAACGTGAGGATGCAGAAAGTACGTGGGAGGAAAGTGAGAGGGATGTAGGTTTGGAAGGCAGGCTAGTCATTTGAAAACAGATTCAGCTGAGTTTGGGATAAGGATGTGCGGAATCGCTGGACCTGCTCAGACACAGCTGTTTCATCTCTTTTGGACTAATCAGTTTCGGCTTGGTCACGGACCCCGCATTGTGACTGTGCTAGCAGATGCAAATCCAACGGCAACAGCTTTCAAAGAGTCTTTCCACAAAAGAGATTAAGTAAAGATCATGAAAACCCTCCTCACATACGGAGACGTAAAAAAATAAAAAATTTAAAATACAAGTGAAGGGAGCCGTTACAGAAGGTTGAGTTACAAGAAAGAAAATGGAAAAGACAAATTATATATATATACACACACACACACACACACACATAAAGATCATGAAAACCCTCCTCACATACGGAGCCTATTATCCAGTGTGGGCAACCTTTGCCATTCGCCACTTGTGGCGTATTGGGAGTCAAGTGTGGCGAAATCGAACCACAAGATAAGGGCCGCCTCCGTCAGCCGCTCTCCCCTCCCGGATCAGACCCGCTCTACCCTCCAATCAGACGCTCCCCCCTCCCGATCAGCCCGCTCTCCCCCCTCCCAATGCCACGTCTCCCCCCTCCCCGATCAGCCCGCTCCCCCATCCCCGATCAAGCCTGCTCTCCCCCCTCCCCGATCAGACCCGCCTCCCACCCCTCCACGATAAGCCCGCTCAGAGAAACGCAGCAGCAGCGTGCTCTAGGATTGAGGCACTTCGTGAATGCTAGAGACCGCGGCGTGCAGTCCTGCCTTCTCTGCGCCTCCTCCGAGCAAACCGAGGTAGAGCGGGGGGTGGTGTCATGGAGGAGGGGGGGGGGGTGTCATTGGAGGTGAGGGAGGGGGAGTCATTGGAGATGCAGGGGGGGGAGTCGTGGAGGTGCATGGGGGGGGAGTCATTGTAGGTGCAGGGGGGGGGTAATTGGAGGTGCAGGGGGGGTCATTGGAGGTTGCAAGGGGGGGGTCATTGGAGGTGCAGGGGGGGGTATTGAGTGCAGGGGGGGAGGAGTGATGTGAGGTGCAGGGGGGAGATGATTTGATGGCGTGCCGGGAGGAGAGGATGTGAGGTGCCACGGGGCGGGAGAGTGATGTGGGTGCACGGGGGGGGGAGATGTGGGAGTGATTGTGAGGTGCACGGGGGGAGAGGATGTGAGGTGCAGGTAGGAGAGTGTGATGTGAGGTGCACGGGGGGAGAGTGGATGTGAGGTGCATGGGTGGAGAAGGATGTGAGGTGCAGGGGGGGTGGGATGTCTGTGGTGGTCAGGGGGGGATTGTGTGTTGATGTGGAGTGGAGAGTGGAGTATTATGGTGTGTGGGTGAGGGGGAGAGATGGGGGTATGAGAAATAGGTGGGGGAGTAGCGCAAAGGTTGATAGTGAGGGGTGCTGGGGAGATATATTAGGATGGATGATGATGATGTTGATGAGAGGTGCTGGAGGAGAGATGATGATGATGATGATTTTTCCCGTGCAGCCCAAATTTTTTTCCTTGGAGCAGTTCGTCCCTTCTCGCTTTACGAGTTGTGCAGGCCTTCCTTACTTGGTAGGGAAGGAGCGCGCTACGGCTGTGTGGCACGCTCCCTCCTCCCAGCCCGCTTCAGTGGTGTGACGCGCTTCCTCCCTCCAGCACCGAAGTTGATGCGCTGACGCGCTCCTCCCCATGGGACGGGGACTGATGCCTGGGATGGGGGGAGGGGGGCTGATGCTGGGATGGGGGACAGGGGGACTTGATGCCTGGGAGAGTGGGGGGGAAGGGGGCTGATGCCTGATAGGTACGGGGGAGGGGAGCTGATGCCTGATGAGGGGGACGGGGGCTGATGCCTGATACGGGGGACGGGGGCTGATACCTGATACGGGAATGGGGTGGGGGCTGATGCCTGGGACGGGGGGTAGAGGGCTCCTGCTGCCTGATGAGGGGGCTGCTGGGGGAGATGATGAAGGGTACTGGGGCAGATGATGAAGGGTGCTGGGGGAGATGTTAGAGGGTGCTGGGGCAGATGATGAAGGGTGCTGGGGCAGATGATGAAGGGTGCTGGGGCAGATGATGAAGGGTGCTGGGGGAGATGAGGGGGTTTACATGAGATGATGATGGGGGAAATGAGATGAGGAGGAAGATAGTGGTGGTGGCATGAGAGGGTGAGAGGAGGAGGGGGGTGAGGGAGCTTGAGGGGGTGAGAGAGCTTGAGGGGGGTTATGGTCTGAGAATTTATAAACTTTTTCAAACCGTGTGTTTAAAATTTTCGCATGCGCAAGATAATACCTACATTTTTACATGGTGTGGCTATTTTCACTTCTAATTCGCCACACCTGTGGCTACATTGAAAAATAGGTTGCCCACCCCTGCTATATATATTCCCTACTTATCCCTAAAATACATATAAAAAGTGTGGTATTTATAATATTGTGTATGTTCTATATAAAAAAAATAATGTTAACTGCTGACGCAATCTTTATATATACACTGATGTTTTCATTACAATTGTAACAATTCTATGCATTTTTCATGATGTTAATAACATTTGATTTAGAAAAAAAAACACTTGTCTGATTTTTATTTAAAAATGTGTCAGTCATATTTAAGCTACAGAACAGGGGTGCGCAAACTGGGGGGCGCGGCGGTTACAGAGGTCCCGCTCTCTCCCCCAAGGCATTTAAATTAAATGTCAGGGGACCACACGAGCCCTCTGTAACCTCCCACCTGGTCTTCGGCGACGCGCCGCCATGGTAACCCGGCGACAAATTACGTCGCAAGGTCACGTGACGTCGCGTTGCCATGGCAACGTGGCGTCACTGGCCCCGCTACATCATTTGACGCCAAGCAGGGGGCGGGGCGCGAGCAGGGGAGGAGAGCAGGCGAGGGGGCAAGGGGAAATAGTTTTCGCACCCCTGATAACACTGCACGGCCATTTCTTTACTTTGCACCTAGGAGTGACTGACCTTATAAAACTGCTATGTTTAGTAAATGCTGAAATATTTCTTTTTGGACAAGAAAACTTATTTACTTTTCAATAAATCAAAAACCAGATTTTTTTTGCTGTGGAGATTATTCCATTTGTTTAAGCATGTCAATTATGCTGGTAATTTTTTTTTTTAAATGTTTTTTTCAGCCGCTTATATCTAACACTCCTTTAAAAAGGTAATAGCTTCTAGGTTTTATTCACATGAAAAATGTGACATTATATTTTTCGGGCTACGTGGGAGTTTGAGATAATAATCTGACTCACATGATTACTTTAAAAGGTGAAACTTTGAGAAATAATCTGTAATATCGCATAATAACGGAAAATTCTGAAGTTAGAAAGAAGTTTACTGATTTGTCTTTATAAAGTTGGAATTGCCCAAAAATCAGGTTTAAAACTTACAGAGGCGCTGACTGGTGTGTATGTGTGTGTGTGTATTTGAGTCAGTCTGCTCGATGTGTATCAGTGTATGTATGTGTGTACTGTATCTGAGTCAGTCTGCTCTGTGTGTATCAGTGTATGTATGTGGTATCGAGCAGTTCTGCTGTTGTGTATCAGTTGTTGTTGTGTGTATGATATCTGTGGTAGTCAGTCTGCTCAGTGTGTATCAGTGTGTGTGTGTGTGTATCTGAGTCAGTCTGCTCTGTGTGTATCAGTGTACAGTATGTATGTGTGTGTATCTGAGTCAGTCTGCTTGTTGTATCAGTGTATATGTGGTATCTGAGTCAGTCCTGCTCTGTGTGTATCAGTGATGTGTGGTCTGAGTCAGTTCGCTCTGTGGTACGTTGTATATGTGTGTGTATACTGAGTCAGTCTGCTCTGTGTGTATCAGTGTGTGTGTATCTGAGTCAGTTGCTCTGTGTGTATCAGTGTTGTGTGTATCTGAGTCGTCTGCTTGTATTATCGTGTGTGTGTGTATCTGAGTCAGTCTGCTCTGTGTGTATCAGTGTGTGTGTATACTGAGTCAGTCATGCTCCGTGTTGTAATCAGTGTGTGTATCTGAGTCAGTCTGCTCGGTTTGTATCGGTGTGTGTGTATCTGAGTTCAGTTGCTGCTTGTCGGTATCAGTGTGTGTGTATCTGAGTTAGTCTGTCTGTGTGTATCAGTCTGTGTATCTGAGTTAGTCGGATCTGTGTGTATCAATCTGTGTGTATCTGAGTTAGCCTGCTAGCCTGCTCTGTGTGTATGTGTGTATCTGAGTCAGTCTGCTCTGTGTGTATCAGTGTGTATGTATCTGAGTCAGTCTGCTCCGTGTGTATCAGTGTGTGTGTATCTGAGTCAGTCTGCTCCGTGTGTATCAGTGTGTGTGTATCTGAGTCAGTCTGCTCCGTGTGTATCAGTGTGTGTGTATCTGAGTCAGTCTGCTCTGTGTGTATCAGTGTGTGTGTATCTGAGTCAGTCTGCTCTGTGTGTATCAGTGTATGTATGTGTGTATCTGTCGGCCTGCTCTTTTGCCCCCACCTCTCTCTCCCTCCCATCTCTACCTCGTCCCCCCACCTCTATTGCCCCCACTTCTCTCCGTCTCTCGCCCTCACTTCTCCCTCTCCCATAGCATAGCAACGTGATGCCTCATGCCGCCGTGTCGTAATGACCCCGCAATGCCGCTGGAGGAGGGCCGCTCTTCAAGTTAAGTCCCTTTAACTTTTTTCACCGGGAGGGGCTACTGCCAGCGTGCCGCCTTGTGACCAGCAAAGCGTAAGGCTGGCTCCCATGCCCCGGTCTGTTTGGCTTTGATTAAATGTACCTTTTACAGTCTGGATTGTACTTTTAGTCATTGTGTTTGCCTGCTGATACCCTGGGCTACCAAAGTTACGTTTTAGTATCATTTCATGGCATAATTAACCATGTCACGGCTGGCAAACTATACATGATTAGTGAGCGGTTCTCATGATATACGATGCCTCCCAAATATGACCATTAGTCTTGCTATAACTGGGCTGCTTTGTCTGGTATGCCGAGCGCTTTCAGATATTTTTAAAAATAGTCACGTACAAAGGACTATAAACTATACAGATCAGATCAAAGATGTCTGCGGCAATCTTTGTCCATGGCATATGAGACATATCATGTGACTGCAGTGGTTCTTTTTGATTGCTGGGTAGCATATCCTGAGGTCACAAGTGCTTACAGATATTTCAATTGCTCGACTTCTGTACATTACTGTTCTGCCTTAAGTCTTTAAATACCTTGGTGTGCAACATGTAGCATTTCTATCATAAGTGCTCTGCAGATCCTGGGTATAACAAATCTATTGCCTGCCATTAATCAACCATGCTCAGCATGTATCTCAGATCGCAGGACGCTTGTATGAATTTGTCCACTGTTTGCTTTTGGTTTGGCCAACCTTTAAAATGCCTTTGTTTTAGTGCACTGATCTCAGTATCTGTTTCAGTGGCTGTTTTTAGTTCCTGCAGCAGATGTTCGGGAAGCGCGTATCGCTTTGTCATTTTCAACGTCAATGTATTGTTGTAGTTGCAGCAAGATACGTGATCATTTTGCAGTATGAGGACGTGATTATACCAAAAATCGTGCGCGACGAAAACAACATAAAACAAACCAATACGAGTGCACATACCAAGCGCGATGTAAGCGCCGCGACGTACTGCAAAGCGTTTGTCTCCTCAAGCGATTTGAGATTTTGTTATTGACACACGATGGCCAATCACAGTGCATCAGCAACAAACCAGTCTGGCCATGTCTCCCTGCAGTAGCGCTACAAAATCTGTTTGGCATGTTCACATGTAGCACGGCGACGTCGCTACGATGACGTCACCGGATCTCTTTGCAGCTCTGCAGGTTTTGGTGTAATTAAGGCAGCGCCAAAACAAATAGTATGCTTCCCTGCAATGCGCATATACCTACCGCGACTGTCGTGCTGCTTACTACTGCAATGTGGGCGACAGATGAAGCTTTTTTAAATTAGTTTTCTGGTTGCGACGGCCACGTCACGTGACGCACCCATCCAATCAAAAAACAGATTTCAGCCTGGTCTCCCCTGCAGTCGCGCGCGGAGAAGAATGTGCTTATGTCGCTCTGCGATGTCACAGAGATGCGCGCACGCATTGTAGTGCATGAGTATAATTGGAGCCTTAGGCCTTACCTAGAGGTGTAGTGACAACGGTTTCCAGAGGTTTGCGGTCTACTCTCACTTCAGATGATGGTCCCTGTACAAACTCGTGATTTAAAAATAAACAAACGCAGACAATTGCTAATAGCTCTTTCTCAATTTGTGCATAATTCTGCTTGACACTTGTCTAGTCTCTAGATGTATTCTGGACCCAAGCTCATATGTAGCATGTGAGTAAGTACATGTAGCTTAACTTGTCCCCTTTTAAATCACACAAAGTCCTTCTATTTTCTTCAACTTTATTGAGGGAATTAACAGAAGTATAAAAGTTCTTATATGTGGATTGTGCTAGCAGATTTCTCTTGTCAGGAGAATAACCTATGACAGGAAGGTGTTCTGCTATGGGGAGTGCTTCTCTGAGGGGAAGGTAAAAAGGATTTCCTTTCTGAGGGAGCAGTGGAAGAAGTGTCTACTCTCTTTGGCTGCTTGTTGGAAAGGAAGGAGCATACTTTCCTGTCAGACAGGAACAGGCTAAGGGGCATAACAATATGCAGATAAAGCAGGGGGAGAGGACTAAACCAATCTCAAACTGTGAGTATTGGTAGGTTGCCAGGGCAACTGACTGGAGGCTGTGTAAAAGGGGATTACTTGTAACAACTATGTTGCAATATACACAGCTCTAGCTGCTTCAGAGCAGGGACAAAACATGCAACTTAGCTGGGGAGAGCTGGCAGTGTGAGAGCAGAGAAAATATACAGAAAATATAAACAATCCTGTTCCAGGACAAGATGCAAATTAAATTAGATTGCTCTTTTGCATAAGACATGCCCCAGGTCCATCTTTAGATGTGTCAGCGTGATCTGGTTCTTTTGGGTCAAAGAAACTTTGAACTGGAGCTCTTGGTATTGCATCTTTTAAAGCTGCAGACCAAGCAATATCCTACATCTGTTTTTTTTAATAAATCAGTTCTGTACTATGAGAAAATACTTGTAGCATTTGTTAAAAAAACCCCTCTAAATGACATTTCTAATGTATTGTAATGTAACACACATTTTTTTGTTTCTATAGCAACCTCTTCCTCTTCTGAAACAGGATCTGGCACACCCCTTTTGAGCCCTGCCCTCTCTCTAGCAGTGCACCAATTGTATCTAGTGACTGCCTGGTCACATGATCTTCCCCGCAGAACTTTCCATCTTTGGTCCTCTTCTGCTGCACTGACAGCCATCTAGTGAACCCTCGAGCCGAACCTTCATCGATCGATCACAGGAGAACGGATCGATCTGCAACTTAGCTAATTACTGATCATTGTGTGGATTGTATTGATGCACATATTAAAGAGGAAAATTTTTTTAAAACGGCAGCTTGGACTGCTGCTTTAACTGCTGAAAGGTTTGTTGATGCTCTCGGTGCCAGTCCATATCTTTGCAAAACAATTGTCTAAGAGATGCCGCTATACGTTCTTCATCCTGAATGTATTGTGCTCTATTCAGGGCAGGAACTCCTTTTCCTAATGTTTACTTTTACGTCTGAAGTGTTTAATTTCCACTATGTCTCACATTACAGCTCAGCCCCGTTATAGCGCGGTCCTCGGAGGCCACCCGATCCGACCGCGCTATAACCGCGCTATAACCGGGGTCACGCTAATTGTAAAAAAAAAATGGCTGTCGCGCGCCCGATTGGGAGGAGGAGGGAGGAGGGGGGAAGAGGTGGAGTGAGGTGCCGGCAGCGGCACACGTCCCCCCGCAGCCACCGTACTTCCCCCAGCATTCCCCTTGCACTTCCCCCAGCAGCCTCACTTCTACCATCACCAATCCCCTCCCCCCGATCCCCGCCAGCAGCCCCGCCCCCCCCCCCCCCCCCCAGCCCCACACCACAGCCTGGCACCGATTCCCCCCCCCAGCCCGGCACCCCAGCCCGGCACCGATCCCCCCAGCCCTGCACCAATCACCCCCCAGCCCCGATCCCCGCAGGCAGCCCCACGATGCCCCAGCATCAGACACCGGAGGTGGGGGGGTGGGAGGGGGCTGTGTGCATGCTGTGAGTGTGCTGTGAGTGTGCAGTGAGTGTGTGCTGTGTGCAGTGTGCAGTGTGCTGTGCGAGTGTGCTGTGAGTGTGTGCAGTGTGCTGTGAGTGTGTGCAGTGTGCTGTGAGTGTGTGCAGTGTGTTATGCAGTGTGTGCAAAAAAAACCCATTTTTTTAACATTTCGGAGTCCACGCTCAAACCGCGTTATAGCGTATTGCGCTATAACGGGGTTGAGCTGTATTTTGTTACGTGTATTACTGCTGTAAAGCGCTATGTTTATATATGACGCTATACAAATAAAGATATACAGTACCTACATACAATGAAGTTTCTCCTTGTCTAATTTCATGTTCATCTTGTGTGCCCCGTCCATTACTCTCTATAAATATCGCATCATTTTCCTCTTTTGTGTTGCTTGCAATAATCGTATCATCAGCTAAAAAAAATATTCGACGTTCAATTTTGTGCTGAATGACTTCACTAGCCGACTTTAAGCCAAATGGAAGCCAATTAAACGTGCATTTGCCCCAGGGGCGTGTTAATAGTACATAGGTCAGCAGATTCACTTTATTTGCCAATCACCATCTATCTCATGTAGGAATGTAGACAGCTTCTACCCTACTAGGTTGCACTGTACATCTTCAGGTGCAGCATTGAGACACACACACACACACACACACACACACACACACACACACACACACACACACACACACACACACACACACACACACACACACACACACACACACACACACACACACACACACACACACACACACACACACACACACACACACACACACACTTCCGGCAGTGCATCCCCTTCGGGGTGGTATGGAGTAGTGCGGGACTTATTGATATGCAAGAGTTTCAGCAGTTCTTTTATTAACTTGCTTTCGAAGTCTCTTCCTTGATCTGACTGGAGGCGTTGAGGAAGCCCATAATGCATGAAGTACTTCTCCTAGAGCACCTTGGCCACCGTAATGGCTTTTTGATCTTTGGTCGGAAAGGCCTGGGCATACCGGGTATAGTGATCCGTGATGACCAACACATTCCCTATGCCACGGCTATCAGGTTCGATACACAGGAAGTCCATACATACTAAGTCCATGGGTCCCGTACTTTTTAAGTGGCCCATTGGGGCGGCCCTGGTGGGTAAGGTCTTCCTCTGAATACACCGCACACACCGTCAGCAGTGATACTCTACTGCTTCTCTCATCTTTGGCCAGAAAAACCTATCTCTCACTAGTCCAAAAGTCTTGTCTAACCCCAAATGCCCGTGTTCATCGTGTAGAGCCTTCAGTACCAAGTACTGTAGTCTTTTTGGCAGTACTAATTGTCTTCTGTTCGGGTGATTATGATACTCCACAACTCGATATAGCAAATTGTCTCGTATTTCGAATTTGTCAGCTTTCCGCATCAGTAGACCTCCTACATCCCCCGGGGCCTGTTGGAGGAGGGCCGGGTGATTTTGTCGGATGGCATAACGAATGGCACCTGCGACTGGGTCTTGTTCTTGGTATCGTACCATATCTTTCCAGGCTATGATCTTGTCTGGAGTAACATGCATACCACTGGGGTCTCGATAGGCTTCCGGGATAGCATTTGATGTACACCCTAGAGAGTCAGCCACTCGTAATTCAGAGAATGCCACTTGGTCATTGACTATGGCAGCTGTACAACATAGGGCCCTTATTCCGGGTCCCGGAATTTCTTCCCACTGATCTTCGTCGGGGGTAGTGGCCAGTCCTGGTCGCCTAGACAGGGCGTCCGCTCCAATGTTCAGGGGGCCTGGCTTGTATTTCAAGGTGAAAGTGTAATTGAATAGAGCGGCCAACCAGCGATGCCCGGCCACGTCGAGTTTGGCAGAGGTCATGATGTAGGTGAGGGGATTATTGTCGGTCCGCACCTCGAACGACACACCGTAGAAGTAATCACGAAGTTTGTCCACAATGGCCCCTTGAGGGCCAAGAACTCGAGTTTGTGCACGGGGTAGTTCTGCTCACTGACAGTAAGACTGCGGCTGATATACGCTACAGGTCGCAATCCCTCGGGATATTTTTGATGTAATAATGCTCGTAGGCCGTTGAGGCTAGCATCCACATGTAATATATACGGTTGTTCGGGGTTGGCATAGGCCAGCACGGGGGCCGCAGTCAGACTCTGTTTCAGATCCGTAAAGGCTTGTTCACACTCGGGTGTCCATTTGTCCCCGAAGGACTGTCGGGCAGGTGTGGCCTTCCGGCCTGTGTCCTCTGGATATATTTTGAGGAGGTCGTTGAGGGCTTTGGCCCGTCTGGAATACCCCTCCACAAACCTGCGATAGTAGCCGCAGAACCTCAGGAACGACTGCAACTACCCCACATTGTCAGGGTGGGGCCAATTGACAACAGCTTCTATCTTGGCAATTCCCTCGCCGGACACTATGTGTCCCACGTAACTCACCGATGTCCGGCAGAAACGGCATTTATCCAAGGAGAGTTTGAGCCCTTCTTGCGCTAATCGGTCAAGTACTTTCAAGAGTCGAGCCTCGTGCTCTTCCAGGGTTTTCCCGAAGACTATGATGTCGTCTAAATACACGAGGCATTCTCGGGGGTTCAAGTCACCTAGAGTCTTCTCCATTAGCCACTGGAAGGTGGCGGGGGCACCACATATGCCTTGGGGCATACGGGTGAATTGATAGAACCCTAGGGAGCAAACGAACACCGTCTTCCCTTGATCCTCTGGGTTCATAGGTACTTGGTAGTAGCCGGACCGAAGGTCCAGTACACTGAACCATTGGCTGCCATGTAGGGTATCCAGGATTTCTTCTATCCGGGGAAGATTATACTGGTCCGGTACTGTTCGATTGTTCAGTGTCCGGTAGTCAACACATGACCTCACGGTCCCAATCTTCCTTCACACGACCACTATGGGTGAGGCGTAAGGGCTTCGTGATTCCGTGACAATTCCGGCTTCTTCCATTTCATTGATCGCAGCTTGTACATCCTCTATGTCGCTAGGGGCTAGCCGACGGGAACGCTCCCGGAAGGGTTTTGTATCAGTCATCCGCATGGTGTGTTGGGCGTTGCGGCTACACCCCACATCCATTTCCCTAGTAGAGAATACTGATCGCCTTTCTTCCAGCTGTACTCATAACGTTCTTTCCAGGCGTCCGACAGTCCGGAGGAACCAAAGTCAAAATCTAACGGCGATCCGGGTTCGTCCACTCTGGTAGTCTTTACCTGTACAGCTTCGTCCACCGAGCTGACGGGGTAAATTCTCCCTATTCGCTGTCCCGCGTCGATGGCCATGGGGAAGGGCAAAAGATTCTGCACCATCACAAAAATTCGACAGGGAATGGCTGTTGGCCAATCCCGGAATTCCAGCACTAGCCGATATCCTCGGCGGACATCTTCTTCGGGTGTGCTTTCTAAAGAAAACAGCTGCTCCTCGTCTACTCGTTCAGGCAGGTACCCTCTGCGTCTCGCCGGGTAAGAGTCTGGTCAACCCTCCCCGCCCGCAGAACAACAGTCCGTAGTCCTCCGAGGGGGATAGGGGAAGATCTGGATCCACCTGGACCAGCTGCAACTGTAGGCTGGACATGGGCAGTTCGTTAGCTTCGTGTAGATAGGCCCGGATGACGGCTTGTACAATGTCCGCATTCGTGCCTAGGATGATCGGGTACTTAGGTGTATCTTTGGGTTCGGGGCACACTAAGGCATCCACCTTCATGGGGTGAGACTTCCCCGTGTTGAGCTGCTGTATCTCCAGATCCACGGTCACCAGCCCGTCGATGGGGTAGTCGTCATTGCTTAAGCCTCGTACTTTGATATGCCCTGCCGCTCTCAGAGGCCGCTTCTGGAGGTGTCGATCATAGAACCCCCCGATATATGATGGTGACTTGAGACCCCGTGTCCAGTAGTGCGGAGGAGTAAATCCCGTCCACTAACACCCGGATCAGCGCTACCGGTCCCACGCGGTTACCCTCCTCTTCGGAGTCCTCACCACTTTGGGTGGACACCGGAGTTTCTGGGCCGACCGCATACACACCGCAGACCATGGCCTGGGGCGTGAACTTCTTGGGTGACGGGCTTCGGTGGCGAGACTCTCCCATCCGACAATCGTAGGAGATATGTCCTTTCTTCCCGCATTTGTAGCAGGACATATCCCGGGGTGGGGTACGGCAGTCATACGGAGGCGAGGTTCGTCCAGCGTATTTCGGCCGTTTGACCTGGTTTGTCCGGTGGGTCCTCCTTCTTTTCAGCACTTCTTTTTGGCTTAGTGCTGCTGACTGCTTTAGCCTTCTGGGGGGAGTGAAGCATAAGATGCGTCTCATGCTCTTTGACTTGCTGCAAGAGTTTGATAAACGAGGGAGGGGGCCCTCGAGTTAGGTTGTCGGAATGTTTGCTATAGGGTGAGTAGGACTGGACCCTCGTAGGTGTTGTACGCAGAGGTATTCGTCCATCTGGGAGACGGCCACATATTTATGATGCAGCGGGGCCCAAGGGAGATTTGCACTTGGTGTATATAGGCAGACAGGTCTTCGCCATCCTTTTGATTGATGGCATAGTATTTGGCCCACAAGGCCCCATCATCCTCGGTCACGCTATAGGCCTCAACTAGGAACTCGATCATCATACGAGCGGTTAGGTCGGGGTACTGCTCTCGATGAATGCTGATCAATGTGGACGCCGGGGGTCGTAAGCACTCCATGAGTCGTTGCCGTTTCACCACGTCGGTGCAAGATCATTCCTCCATTACTCCCCTAGTGCGCTCCTTCCACGGGTCTATCCCATCCTCTCCCGTGGGCACAGGTAGCGTCCCCGAGAAGGCCTTTAATTTCCGGAAGCTTTGTGAATGCGTGGCTAAGGTAAGTGCTTCTACTAACGGTGGTAAGCTGGAGGGGGCGGTTAACTGGTCTATCTTGTCATTGAGTTTCTGCAGCATATCCCTACGCACCCCTACTTCGGCGGATGCGCTAGACCCGGGATAGCTAGATTCTGACCGACAGCTAGCCGCCTCGCTCGCGGGATAGTGAGCAAAAGAAGTGTGGGGTCGTCGTCATCTAGTTCCCCCACAGGAGGGTCCCGAAGTGGATAGACAAAAGGGCTGCCGCCAGGTGGAGCATCGGGCAGCGGCAGATATTGAGGGACGGCAGGTTCTAGTACTACTAGGTCTCGCCGGCAATCTACTAGCAAGGTGTTCCATTTAGCATCTTGGTCTATGAGCACATCTACTAGGCAGGCTTTGGCAAAACCCGGTAGTTGTCGTAGGGCCATTTGCAAAGTCTCTAAAGGTAAGGCCATGGGTTCTCGTGTCACAGCTACTGTGCGGCGGGCAGGCGTGCGCATTTGCCGCGCCCAGTCGTGTATTTCCTGATGGGAAGGAAGGGCCATTGTGGCGGTAATTTTGTCTCAAGGGACACCCCAGGTCTAAGATCTCAGCAGCGCCTCCAAATGTAGCCCTGGTTCCTAGCGAACACAGGCCACTACCATATGCTGTATTACCTGTAGGCTCACAGGGTCTGAGCCTCTGCCACGGAGAGCCTGGGGTACACACAATACCTATAACTCGGTTCAGCGCCTCCACCTGCGACAGCTTCCGCCCGAGGGGAAGTGGGTCTTCGCAGGACTTATGTACATAACACACACACACACAGCAATATCCCTTAACCAATTAACTTTACTTGCAGTAACCATATATGTTATACCAACAGGTGTCCCTCCCTGGAGGAGACACTATACTCTGCGTCTCGCCGAACGCTCACCCTCCCTTCTCCCTTCACCGGGTGATCCCACCCCGTTTCCAGTTCCCCTTCGGAATAGTTCTCCCACCCTCAAGTGAGTCAATGAATGTGTATGAGTGTGTCTGCGCAGCCACTGTGCCCTGAATGAAGAATGGTACCGTTGGTGCACTTTAGAATTACCTGCCGGGCACTCCAGTACCCGGTGCAGCTACAATCTTCACAAAGGATCAGCGAGGTGTAGATGACGTCACCCGTAGGTATCTAGGGCGATCCCACCCACACACGCTGCGTCTTGATCGCGGGGTCTGCGACCAG
This sequence comes from Ascaphus truei, assembly GCA_036426205.1. Taxonomy (NCBI): domain Eukaryota; kingdom Metazoa; phylum Chordata; class Amphibia; order Anura; family Ascaphidae; genus Ascaphus; species Ascaphus truei. Next base: position 76,658,544 of record CM071572.1, read on the forward strand.
ACCTCCCGCCAACTTAGAACTGTCCCGGTGGTGTTAGAGTGGCAATAAAGGGAACCGGAACCTAACTATGGCCAGTCCCTAGCTCCGCTTGTCTCTACGGGGACACATGGACTAACTGGGTCTGGGGCATGCGGCCTAGGTAGGGGGAGGTCTGCCTCCCCACACGGAAGCTCCTTCTCCTCTCCAACCAACTCTGACCTCACGTGCGCGCAACCACTTCCTTTTCCTCCTGGCCTCGCACCTCAATGCTCCAGGCGCATCACGGGGACCCGCGGGGGCTGCTGGGACCCGTCGTGCTCTACCTCCTTCGCAGGCTTTCCCTCACCCTCGCTCTGCGCATGCGCAACCTCTGCTAGGCTAAGTCTGTGCTGACGCCAACCACAACATGGCGGCTCCCTATGCGGAACCTGCGTTATCGGAGTGTTCCCTAACTGCAGCATACCCACCCATAACAACAAAAAGGGTGGAAAGAGGGTCCCGGCTACATCAATTACCTCCTTAAGTAATATACTGCTTGTTTGTTCCATGGCGTACATTTAATTTGACCTGCCTACAGTGGAGTCAGCTAGCTTGTTATACTTTATTCCATGTACTTAAAATATCTAGTACATTGTGAATGTTACGAACGACACACCTGTGAGTATGTGACTTGTATATGTGACAAGGGTTTATACACACAGCTATCTAGCTGATCCACTTTTCACATCCGCAAGGTCCCACAAATTAGTAATATCTACCCTCAATCCGTCACAATATATATCTTTACTCGTTGTTACCACCAAAGAGATATCGAGATTCACTTGCAGAGTCTTTGGTCCCTGTTTATTAAGAAAAATATGCACTTAACATACAAAAATCTATTGTAGCAAAATGTGTCTGAAAATGTAATTACGCTCTTCAAAATGTGCAAAGTTCAATTAGAGCTCAAAGCATTACTTATTACATTTTAGATTTAATATACAAAATAGTACAGTGCTTAGTTACAGAAAAAAAAGATTACAAAAACATACAGTACCATAAATGCAGACAGTTTCAGCAAATAAAATGATACAATAAACAGAAGTCCCTAACATGCATCACCATATATTTGGGTTCTCACAAAGGGTCTTGAGTGGCAAATGAGATTTCACGTGACATAGCATTGACACTCTCTTCGTTGAAAATCTAATTTCGTATCTCAATTGCATGGCTTATATCCTAAACTTCCTGCATTAGAATTTGCATAATCCAACCTTCTGGGCGTAACTCTATCCTTTCTTTCTATCTTTCTTTAACTGTCATAAGGTCACTTTGGTTCTACATGGGACTTACTCTTGTACCCATTAAATATGTCACTGTCATTAGGTTACTTTGATCCTACATGAGAATGATGACCCTTTAACCCAATAAATATGTGAGTGTCATTATGTCACTTTGGGCCTACATGGAGCTAGATGTTTACCAATTAAACATGTAATTTTTCTTAATTTACAGTACTTTGGTATTATATGGGATGACCATTTAAAGCAGGGGTCCAAGTTGTCGTTCCCCCCCCCCCCCTTTAATATGTGTATCAATACAATCCACACAATGATAAGTACTTTGCTAAATTGCCGATCGATCTGTTCTCTTGTGATCAATCGGCGAAGATTCGACTCGGGATTCACTAAATGACTGTCAGTACAGCAGAAGAGGACTAAAGATGCAAAGTTCTGTGGGGAAGATCATGTGACCAGACAGACACCAGATACAATTGGTGCACTGCTAGAGAGAGGCAGGGATCCAAAAAGGGGTGAGCCAGAGGAGGGGGATGGGACTTTGTAAATGGTTGCTATAGAAATAAAAATGCTTGTTACATTATAATACATTTAAAAAGTCATAAAGAAAAGTGTTTAAAAAATGCTACACGTATTTTCTCATAGTACAGAACTGATTTATAATGAAAAAAATGCAGACACACACATGTAGAATATTGCTTGGTCTGCAGCTTTAACCCATTAAACACGTCACTTTCATTCGGTCGGACATACGAATGGCCCTTTGACTCAGTAAACATATCATAATTAAGATGTCACTTTGCTCCTACATGTCACTGACCCTTTGAGTAATCACTCAACCAGAATGTCCACGGTAAGAAGTAAAGTTCAAAATAGATTCAGGTCAGTTATTTCAAATAGCAGAGATTACCCGGTGTATTTTCTAAACCACACAATCCACAGCTTTTAGAAGGAACGCATTACTCCCTGCTCTATTGAATGATACTGGCTATAAGTGGGATTTTACAATGGACTGTTCAATATTAAAAATTTTCAGAATTAACAACATTAATATTTCCAGCCACAGCATTTGCATTAGGGTTATTTATTCAAATATTCATATTATGGATCTTTAAAATATATGTATATATATATGTATATATGTGTGTTTTAAAAGTGCAGTTCTACTTGGCTCACGTGAATATTGTAAAGCAAAAATGAACTGCAAAATTCCTCGCTATTCCCCGCTCTTACGTTATACAGTGTGGTCAGGCTACAGACTGTTGCTATCAGTATGTCATTTAAATATGTATGAGTTTGGTTTACATCTGTGTACTGCCCCCTAGTGAGGTTCTGGACCTGGGTCAGTCCGGGAAAAGAAAGCGGCTTACAACGCTCCTGTTTGCCGGGGGCAGAGTCATTTCGCTCTGCAATAGTCCTTTGTGTTATGATGATAAAACACCCTTGTTATAATAAAAGGATCCAGCGTATTCACTGAAATAGAAAGACAACACACAAACTAGATAGAAACAAGAAAAAACACTTTTAACTATCCATTTTTTACGTGGTTTCCATGCAGCTATTTGCTGCTGCATTTCACAGTTTGTACAGCTACGTTTGGGACAAGGAAGTGCAGAATTTGTGAGTAACTTAAAGCAGCAGTCCACGCTGCCGTTTTTTTTTGTAATTATTTCATATTCCCCTCCCCCCTTTAATATGTGCATTAATACAATCCACAATGATAAGTAATTAGCTGCGTTGCCAATCGATCCGTTCTCCTGTAATCGATTGTCGAATATTCGGCTCGGGCGTACACTAAATGACTGCAGAGGAGTATCCTGTTTCTGAAGAGGAAGGGGGTGTAACTTTGTCAATGGTTGCTATAGAAACTAAAAAAACTTGTGACATTATAATACATTAAAAGGGTCATTCAGACACATAGGATAAACCTCAATAATGATTATTATTAATATCATCACCTCCTGTGTCATCACACGGATATTTATGAGACTATATATATTATTATTGTTATGATGATTATTTGAGCCTAATCCCACTCTCCGCAGCCTTCCCAGTCACTGCCTGCTGGCTATATCCTTCACTTGTGTTTGGAGAGTCTCGCCCCGCCACCTCGTGCTTGCCTTTCTCCCTCCACGGGAACCACTCTCCTCTCTGCAGTATGAGCTGAGGCCTCTCCTCCTCCAGCCCCCTACATTCCAGGCCACTATGACACGGCGCAACCCATCGCTCAGTAAGCAGGCACTACCTATCCTGCTCGCGGTGAGGCGGGTGCTGCTCATTCATTGGCCACTGTAGGGATTGAGGGGGCGAGGTTAGACGTACCCGCACTCAGGAGGTTCCCTCCCATCACTCCAGCCTCCAAGGTTGTGGAAGGAGCGGGAAGGGCGGGGTGATGGAAATGTCAACTCAACTCGGCGCGATCTCAAACTGCGGGCCCCAATGAATATTGGTACTTCGGGCACGTGCCCCCATCTTAAACTGCGGCCCCGCTAGCACTGACCGCGCTCATGCTTGAGAGCAGTGACGTTGCCATCTCTCCAAGCATGGGTGCCGGGTGTCCTGGCTATTTCGGAAGCACGCGCGGGGGGTGGGCATTGCGGGCAAGTTGAGTGCGCTCGAAAGTTCATTTTTATGTTTTACCCAAGCGCCAAGCATGGGTGAGCATGCGTGCGCACCACGTGAGCAGGGACTTACACAAAGATTTGTGCAACTAAAAGCGTCAAGCACTACGCGCTCAGCTCGGTCAGCACCAGTGGGGCCACAGCCTAAATCTTTTCCTGCTTCTCCTCCTCCTCTTCTCCGGACTCCCCGCAGGATATTTTCCAAAGGAGTATTGGATCCCAGTATTCCACCTGAGGCTTTCCACTGTCCTGTACATCTTGCTGGCTCAGAGAGGTACCCCAAGGATAGAATGTTGAGAGGACATCTCTGCCCCCGATTCCCTCTGTCTCCTCTATCTGGAAGAATGAAAAGGGGAAAGGTGAGGAAGGAAGGGAAGAAGAGAAGGGAGAAAGGGGTGAAAGGAGGCAGGGGGAGGTACTAAAGTGGGGGGAGGAAGAAGAAAGTGGAGAAGACTACAGTGAGAGGAGAAAGAAAGAAAGGATAAGAGTGGTGAGAACAGAGAAGAGTTGAAGAAGAATGGCGAGGTAGAGATGCAGCAGCATGGGGAAAACATGGGGGCAGGTGCTGTAATCCCGATCTCTCTCTCTCTCTCTCTCTCTCTCTCTGCCTCAGTATAACAGTTTTCAAAATGTAGTTTTTAATTTACTCTTGCTATTTATTATTTATTTATTAGTGCATCGTACCGTGCTCGTTCATCGTGCCATAACACTAAGTTGTGCATGGCACACAACGCTCATGACCCCGTGCTACATCGTCTCACTTATTTTAGTCCTTCCTAGTTGACACCTCTGCTCTTTAAGTCGGGTCTCTGAATGTTTCATCCAAATCCTCGACAAATGGACTGTTATCCCCTGATGAAGTATCTTTGGAGTACGAAACGCGTGGGGAATTCTGGGTAGCAGAGACGTCACTCCCAGCTCTCTACTCGCACCATCAGTCCCTTGGAGGTCCCTTGCAGGTCACCGGCTAACTCCTGGTAGATTGGGACTCCTTCCACTTACGGACTGCGACTGGGGTCAGCCTGTATTTACTCATGTAAGTGGAAATTGAATTGTTAATGTTTTAATTCAATTTTTTTTATATTCCCCTCGGTGCACTTTTTTCTTTTATTTCTGTGTGCACATAGACTGTTTGCTAGAGATCTGTCCGGACACTCATACAGACCATTAAAAAGAAGCCATGTCTGGGTAAAACCAGACTTACGGCAGCCATACCCAAAACTCACTAATTCCAGTTATCGGAGGTTGATGTCTCGGTAAATGTGTATGTTTGTAACATGAAACACAATTACCAGGAGGACAATATGTGTGGATTTGTTTAACTACTGGGTTAACAGAGATGTCAACCTCTGGAGGAGCAAAATCTATAAGATCTGGGCCCAAGACACAGCATTGTAATGGGGGAAAAATCGATGATTTTATCAGTGAAATCCTATTGAAGTCTAAGAGACCATTAATGCTGCCGATGCAGTGAAATGCACCCCAAATGAGTTAGACAGAAAATCAGTAAGAGTTGACAGATCTGCGTTAATAAATGACCCAGTAAATGGTCCGCTCATTAATCTTCATGCTTAAGCCTCCTGGCTGAAAATCATTGCCACAAATAAACTCAGAAGTAAAGCTGAACAGCCCAGATTTTTCATTGAGAAATGCGTTATTTTGTTTATTATTGATTTATTTTCTTGCCATTTGTCATCATCAGTGGCTGTCTGGTCTACCTGAAGGACTGTGAAGGATTTCTATAATTAAAGGAAAATACAGAAAAGCAAGAAATACAGAAGATTTCTGCTGCCTTTTTGATATATACTATATATATATATATATTTTTTTTTATTGTTTTCTCTGAAACTCTTGCATTTAAACAATATATATAATTGTGTATTATGTATGTGTATATATATATATATATATATATATATATATATATATACACACATACATATATACACATTATATACATATATATATACACACACACACACACACACACACCCCTCTGGGTGATTTGCCCTGCTACCTGGTGTGTAGTGCTGGTACCTGCTGGCTTACAGGATACTGAGGTGTCCGCCGATGGTAGTGGGGAAATCAAGACAGGCTTTAGGGGTGTCAGCTGGTTCTTTCTCGCATTGGCGTCAGCGCCTCCTGCAGGCTCCAGGAGTTCTGGAAGCAGCCCCTGAGGAAGAACTCTCTTCCCCCGGACAGACTGCTGCACGCCCAGGCAGAAGTATATTTTAACAAGAGGGATCTTTATTCTCACAGAATATAACAGCATACACTGGGTATCTTAGGCCTCCAACATCCAGATGGTCCCTGGACTCGCACCCCCAGCCATGGACACCAAGGGCGGTCTGAACTCCTCCCTTACTCCCTGATAGAGTAAGGGGTATGGTACTCACCCCCACTCCGCAAGGGGAGGGGACAGAAGGTGCCAGAGCCCTGAACAATAAAATTAATTAAATGAATGAGACCAGTCTAAACAATCCTACATGTTTTGTAGCGAACTACTTCGTCAGGGACCCCTGATGAAGGAGTTCGGAACGAAACATGTAGGATTGTTTATACTACATTGGACACTCTCCTGCAATACTACCAGCATCTTTGATCCTGCTTGCGCTAGCCACGGGACTTTCGTTTACTTCACTGATCACTGGGGGGGTCCATTGTGGACCTATAGCGTGTTGAGGTGATGCCAGAGTCCTGGTCGGTGAGTGTGGCGAATCGGAAGCTTTGCTGTTCCCTGACGGGCTTTGAGCTGAAGCGGATCGGACAGAGCAGGAGAGATTTGTTTCCATTTGTCTCTTCAATGTAACCTTTATTGGGTACTGTGTTACGGACAATACTTGCTAGCGTTGTTTGGCTACCCCTGCTGCTATTTAATATACTGAATCAGGAGCAGTGTAGGCTGAAGGAGCCCCACGAAGCAAGTCCCCATCTTCCAGAGTGGTAACATGTACCCTAAACATGCCCTGCTTATATGATTAGTCTTTCTTGTACGTGCAATCATTTACACTTTATTATTGTCACAATGTAATGACTTTTTTACGCTATGAGAGTCGTGCGCATTGTTCGTTTTCTCTTTTACATGTGCTGCGTGTGAGGATTGGGCCATCCTTTCTAACAAGCTGCAGAGTGCTACTGAGCGTGGCAAACGTATACAACAAAAGACAAGGGTGCTCGGGGTCCACCCGATACAACCGTGTTATAAATGGGATCGCGGGGGGAAAATGGCCACCGCGATCAGGGGACCCGGCAGCACCCCAACTCAGACTTACCCGGAGCAGGGTGCTGGGGATCCGACACCACAGGTCAGTCATCGCACGGAGGGGGCGGGTATCTGTCAGTCTCCATGTGTCTGTCTGTCTCTGTGTGTCTATCTGTCTGTCTTCATGTGTAGGTAGTAATAAAGGATTGAATAGTTTATAAAAAATAAATGGCTGCCGCGATCAGGGAACCCGGCGGCACCCCCACGCGGGGGAGGAGTCCACAGGTGTGTGTGTGTCTGTGTGCGAGTGTGTGTGTGAGTGAGGTGAGTGTGTGAGTGAGAGAGTGAGTGAGTGTGTGTGAGTTAAAGTTTCTAGTAATTAAACAATTTAGGATGTACCATGTCTTCCCAAAAGAATGCAACACACACATTTACAAATAATTTACATTGACTGCGTATGGTAAATGACACCAATGGCAGAGCGATGGGCGGCAGATGCCCAAATATGATATGATGATGATGAAGCACAATTAATCTACTAACTAAATGGGAGAGCGTTAATAAGTACAGTATTTTATACACACTGATTACATTTGAAATTAAAGAAGTTCTCATCTCCCAGATCTCGGGCTGTAAGCCATTCTGTAGCTTGGGAGTGACAAATTAGGTCAGGACATATCCCTACAGCGCTGTCAGGTGTGGATTTACTCTCTCTCTTGGGTCAAAGGATTGGGGGTATAAGAATTTGTGTTTGAGGCCCACAATGGGAGATGCAGCTGGGGGTACAGTGTCTGTGTGTGTGTGTGTATGTGTCCGTCTGTTCGCAATAAAACTTTGGGGGGCAAAAAAACCTTAGCTTTTAAAAAACGGGATCCAAGCTGAAACCACGTTATATGCGGATCTGCGTTGTAGCGGATCGCGATATAACGGGGTTAAGCTATATTATTTAGATATATATATATATATAGATAATATATATATATATATAATATTTAATAATAATATTATCTAATCTTATATTTTTAATATATATACAGTATATAATATAATATATATATATATATACACACACACACACACACAAAAGAATTATAGCGCCAAATAGACTGATGAATCATGTGAACTAATGCTCTATTGATATATTACCACAATAGAGGAGACCCCCAATAGGGAAAGGAAAATGGGAATGAAGGGAAAGGATTGTGGGGAAAAGGAGGAGGGGCAGGTAAAGGTGGATAGGTAACCATCTGAGGCTGTGGTTCAATGATAGCCCAAGAGAAGGACAAACAACAACAAAACTAGCAAACAAGCAAACAAACAAAGCCAAACGTACTACAACAACAAGAGAAAGGATCACATAAGGATAGGAAGGATGGAAATACAGAAAACACAGGGAAACAAATATGCCAACAATAAAAAAATGAAAAAAGCAAAAATGTAGCTAAAAACGCTGGAGACTCCAAGCAGCTCTCCGTAGGGACAACCACCTTCCTCAAATCTATAAAACAAAAAAGGAAAGCGCGGTACCCATAGTGTAATTCAGTTAAAATGGTTTTAATCAGAACAAAATAATATCAGGCCACTCACAATGGTCGCTTGGACAAGCGCAAGCCACCTTTTGTCTTAAATCCATTATTACATGGAAACCTTAAGTCAATGCTTGCTGTTTTTAACACAGCTTTTAAACATAGCCTGGGATGGATGCAAAGCCCAGGAACCCACTCACAGACAGACTGTTTCGACCTTGTGGGTCTCGTCAGTGTGAGGTTGGTTGTACTGGCTTTGCAATTAAAGACTTGGGTAGGTCTTCACCACACATTATTTAGGTTATGGTGGGTGAAAAGGTGACTAAAAACCCTCCATCGTATAGCATATAAAAATATTACTTGAGAGCACATTCACATGTGTGTGAGATATATAATTATATATATATACTGTAGAGGTATCAGTACCGTGTTAGCCGAGCTTCAAATATCAAAAATAAATAGATGTTGCCGTACTTGGCTAACGAACAATGCTTTTATTTGTGCGAGCTTTCGAGTACACTGATCTCTTCTTCGCCGATGTTACAAATGATGAAGAAGATAACTGAAAAACAGTGTCTCTTGGAATGTTATCTGTGCTTGCTCCTCCCCGTGGGTGTGTTTTATGGCTAGAGGTGTCCAAGAGTAACTGAAAGCGAATGAGAAAGAGGTGTATGTGTATCAGTGTGAAAAAAATGAATGGAGAGCCCACAGTATAACAGTGCTAACAAGGAGGTGTGTGTGGAGTGAGAGGGATACTAAATGGTGTGGTGGGTGTGGAAATGTAGAGTGTAGAGCACAACTAAGTGAGGTGTGGATACATGTGGTCCCTATTGGGTATATGGATGGAAAAATAAGGAGTATTAGTATGGGTGAGAGAACAGCTGTGTGTGCATACATATAGACACAGTAATGTACAGACATGGCCTTTAGCGCTCATGGGAAGAGAGTTCGCCTAGTGTCAGTAATGACTCATAAAATTTCGATCTGTTTAGGCCACTGCTAAGTGTCCCGAACAGTTGCATAAATTGTTTCATGCAACCGTCTCTCTTCGGGGTTTTAAGATACCTTTGAGTATGGCAACCCTCAGATCGTTCATCTTATGGCCAGAGTCAGAGAAATGTTCGCCAACAGGACTGTCTCTTGTATCCGGTGTGATGCTGTGGCGATGCAGGTTATTTTCTTTGTTTAGCCCTGTCCTGTCTCACCTAGGTAGTAGCAGCCCCCTGGGCATTTATTGCACATGATGAGGTACACGACATTGCTGGAGGAACAGGTGAAACCCTCCTTGATTTTGTATTCCCGATTCTTGTGTGTATTTGTATTGTGTCCGCTGTGTGGAACATTGCGCAGGTTTGATCTTGCGTCCTGGCATGGTTTTGTCCCGCATTCAGTTGTATGCTGAATACTTTACTCCTCACCATAATATTCTTGAGATTATGGGGTTGTCTGTATGATAATAAGGGTGCTTCCGGGAGAAACGTTGGCAGTCTTGTATCTTCCTGGAGGATTGGTTGTAGTTCCTGCGATCTTGCGTAGGGCTCCTAGGTGTGGGTTATATGTGACCACCAAACGGAACCCGTCGCTTGTCTCCTTCTGTTTGTATTCAGAGAGTCCTTCTTGGTATTCTGGTGGCTTTGTGAATTTGCTGGTCTACAATTCTTGGTTATATCCACGGTTTAAAAAGTCTGATCTCAAGGTATTTAATCCGCTGGTCTCTGTCTGCTGTGTGCGTATAGGTTGTATCGTATGGCTTGACTGTAGAGGTTGCATGTTTGGTGTGTGTCGGGTGGAGTGGAGCTGTTGTCCTCAAATGCGGCTCTGTTGTAGTTTGCGGTGTACAGAAGTCGGTAGTTGGTTGTTTTATAGTATGGTGGTGTGTCTAGAAAATGTACCTTCATCCGGGAATGGGTGAGTTTGAGGTGATAGTCGGGGTGGAAAAGTATTGAAGTTGTCATAGAACTGTAGGAGGTCCTGTTCGCCAGAACCAAATCAGGAGATGTCATCGATGTAGAGAAGGTATGTAAGGAGTGTTCAAGTGACAGGTGGACAGAAAGTCACTTTCAGTTTTGCGCGAGAACAGATTGGCATACTTGTGCGCCATCCGAGTACACCCTAGCGGTCCCGGTCTGGAGGTATGTGTCATTCCAAATGTGAAAGTAGTTATGAGTTCAAATAAATTCAAAGCATTTAGTCACTGTCTCTGTGAGTGGCTCCTGCGATCCCACAGAAGTATCTGCAGGCTGAAATCCCATCCTCGTGGGGGATGTTTGTATAAGTGAACTCTACATCCAATGTTGCTAGTAGTGTCCTGTAGGGAGGGGGCCAATGGCATTCAGTTTGTTAGCAGTCGGTGGTATCCGGATATCTGGTGTGTTGTCCTGACAAGTGGTTTTAGAATGCCCTCCACCAGCCGAATATTCTCGGTAAGTGTGCCAGATCCAGAGATAATAGGGCGCCCAGGGTTGCCCTCTTTGTGAATTTTAGGGGCATGTAGAATGTGCCAGGTTTTGGGTTAGCTGGTATCAGGTCCAGAATTTGTTCTCTGGTGTGGGTCGGAGATGTTTAATGATCCTGTGAGTTCTCGCATGTTTTTTAGTTGGTATCCTCCTGCGTTGGTGTAGTACTTTGAATCAAGAGTTGCTGTGTGCTCCCGAGGTAGTCTGTGGTGTTCATTATGACCATGCTCCTCCCTTGTCCGCAGGTTTGATTGTTATGTTGTGGTTGGCCTTTAGCGATTCTATGGCTCTCCTCTCCATCAGTGTCAGATTATAGTGTTTTTTCTTGCACCAGGATGGTGGTTTTGGCGCTGTGTTCTGAAGCTTTCAATGTACCGGTCCAATGTGGGGTTGCGCCCCAGTTTGTGGGATCCAGTTTGATTTTTGCTTCTCCCTGCTCATGTGCAGCGGCTCTCCTTCTGCAGTATTGGCATAATCTTGGTTGTGTCTGTCATGGAAGAGTTCTAGGATATTGATATTATGTTAATATATGGTAAGAGGTATGATTATTGATCATTATCAAATGTTTAAAAGTAATTTTACTTCATCTAATTTGCTATAATATTGGTCTGTTTGATAAAATACTTTTTAACAAATTATTAGTAGACTATATAAGTATTTAGTCATATATATGGTTTATTATAGAATTCTATATACTATCCAGCAATGCACGCGGTTTAAGTGATCCTACCTGTTTGCAATTAGCAATTAATGTTTAAATTATGTGTAAATGAGTTCAATCGTATAAAGAGAAGCATTCTGACCAATGGGATTACCCTGACGAAGTCATCCATGACGACGACAGAGTAGGTGTTTTTGATCAGTCAAGCTCTTCCTGGGTTTGTCCAGAGTTCAAGAGTGCTAATTGGTGGGTTTTCACTTATAGCCTGTCCTGGAACAGGATTATATATATTTTCTCTGTGCTCATACTGCCACCTCTCCCCAGGGAAGTTTCACTGTTTTTTCCCTGCTCTGATGCAGCCAGGGTGTGTATACTGATTATTGACGCATTCCCTCTTTACACAGCCACAGCTGTTGCCCTGGCAACCTCCCATTCTCATTGCCATGAAAATGGTTTAGGCCATTTTGTTCCCTGCCCCTTCTGTTTTATGGAATGGTCCTTTGACTCTTCCTGCCAGTCACATGAACATGTGCTTTGAGATCTAACTAGCTGGCTTAGTGAGTACATGCTTCCTCATTTACACCCCTGCAACGCCCAATACCCTTTTTTACCCTCCCCCATAACAGAGAACCTTACACATAGAGAAGCACTCTCTCACCACACATTACCATCTGCACGTACCCTTTATATTTGTTTTTGACTCCCCCATTAAAGTTGAAGAAAATAAAAGGACTCTGTGTGCTCTCAAAAGGGGATGAGTTAAACCACTGGACTCACTCACATCCCACATGTCATCCTGGTTCCAGAAGAGGCCCAGTAAAAGTACAAGATGTGTTGTATGGGGCTGATAGAATCTAAAGATAAGGGCAATTGTTTTGCCAGATAGGGATGTATTAGATAATATACTCACATCATTTAATAACAATCAAATGGGTTTAAAGTTCACTCATATCATACATCCAGATACTGTGACGTTTCTGGACCTTGATCTGTTTGCAAACAAACAAGACATGAGCATCCAAAGCAAGACAGATTTTAAGCCAGTATCTGCTAATAGTTATCTCCAGTATAGCAGCAATCACTACAAAAAAATGGCTTAATAATGTACCCAAGAGCCAATTCTTTAGAATTCGTCATAACAGCTCAAGGGATTCAGACTTCTGTGATCAGGGTAAAATCTTGACCCCAAAATTCCGTGAAAAGGGATATGATATGGATGTAGTTAAAAAAGCATTTGATGAGGCTAAGCTAGCCAAATGTGGAGAGTTGTTAGAAAGATCCAGGGCCAGATCCAAGTCTGATGGACTAAAGACCCATAATATAAAGCGTGTGGGCAAGCTAATTCAGCCCACTCCGAAATTTGTTACACAATATAATCAACTGGCCCATCAGATCAAATATGTATTCAATAAACATTCGAGCATTGTTCGGAATGATCCGATTATAGGGTCAATACTGCCTATACAAGCTCCAATTGTTTTTAGAAAAGCAAGCTCTCTGAAAACTATTTTGGCCCTTAGTAAGTTAAAAAATATAAAGAACACTGATATTCAAAAAATAAAAAAAATGGGAAAGAGAAGGGCAATTTTTCTTGCGGAAGGAGTCGCTGTATTACGTGTAGACACATTAAAAGGATGAATAAATTCACATCGTTTTCCAATGACACAACTTATGAGGTGAATGATCATATTGATTGTTTGAGCTCATATATCGTGTACCTCATATCATGCCAATGCGGCCTACAATACATCGGGCGTACATCAAGAGCATTGAGCACTAGATTCCTCAAACATCGGGGGACTGTGCTCCGAGGGTTCCACTTGCACAGTCTTTCACGTCATTACAGCACCACACATGGTAAAAATCCTTGTACTCTGTCGATTATGGGTATTGAGTCCATCTCACCTTCTATTATGGGGGGTGATAGATTAAAAAAGTTATGTATGAGAAAGACATATTGGATGTATGTCCTAGGGACATCCAAGTGGTCTAAATGATTGTATTGATGTCAGCACGGTCATTTAGATCTCTGCTTTTGGTTTTTGGATGAGGGTCCATTTTGGAGGTCTGGTTTGAGTGGGGTTCGCCCTGCTCCCTTCAGAGTGGGGCCTACCAGTGTTTTTTATGAATATGTTTAATTATATCATCTAATTTTACGGTGATGTATGCTATAGGTAATGGAAATATTTACATTCTAATATTTCTCTGGGGTATTAACATTATGAAATATACATGTAAAATGGTTAAAAATAAAAATAATAACATTTTACAAAATGAAAAATGAATTACGCAACACATTTATTTATTATATTTAGTATAAATAGTTTATATTGTTTGTAGTGTTTACATTTATTGGCAAACACAATACACTTTGTAATTCACATTTCAGCACATATAGGGGTGTGCAGCCGTGACCAGCGTCGGGCTCTATCTTTTTTATCTTCTTCTGGCCTCTGCTCCGTGTCATGTCATCTCTCCTCTGGTCCTCAGTTTGGAGACTGGTTATTCGAATTCATCTTTTTTAGATTATATTAAATATGATCTATCATAGGGATTATATGTTAACACACTATGTATTATTGAACAGCAATAACTATTTATTGTATGTTACCCGGATTCAGCCAATTCTTTATAAATGTGTTTGCCGAAAGGGATCTTGCACAAATATGCATATGAAAATATTTCCCCTCTGACTTACCTTGATTAAGACCCACATAAGGGTCCATAGGATAGTGATATTATGTTAATGTATGGTAAGAGGTATGATTATTGATCATTATCAAATGTTTAAAGTACATGTATTTTACTTCATCTAATTTGCTATAATATTGGTCTGTTGATAAAATACTTTTTAACAAATTATTAGTAGACTATATAAGTATTTAGTCATATATATGGTTTATTATAGAATTCTATATTACTATCCAGCAATGCACGCGGTTAAGTGATCCTACCTGTTTGCAATTAGCAATTAATGTTTAAATTATGTGTAAATGAGTTCAGTATCTGTATAAAGAGAAGCATTCTGACCAATGGGATTACCCCTGACGAAGTCATCCATGACGAAACGAGTAGGGTGTTTTTGATCAGTCAAGACTCTTCCTGGGTTTGTCCAGAGTTTCAAAGAGTGCTTAATTGGTGGGTTTTCACTTATAGCCCTGTCCTGGAACAGGATTATATATTTTCTCTGTGCTCATACTGCCACCTCTCCCCAGGGAAGTTTCATGTTTTTTCCCTGCTCTGATGCAGCCAGGGCTGTGTATACTGATTATTGACGCATTCCCTCTTTACACAGCCACTAGCTGGTTGCCCTGGCAACCTCCCATTTCTCATTGCCATGAAAATGGTTTAGCCATTTTGTTCCCCTGCCCCTTCTGTTTTATGGAATGGTCCTTTGACTCTTCCTGCCAGTCACATGAACATGTGCTTTGAGATCTAACTAGCTGGCTTAGTGAGTACATGCTTCCTCCATTACACCCCTGCAACGCCATCCTTTTTTACCCTCCCCCATAACAGAGAACCTTACACATAGAGAAGCACTCTCTCACCACACATTACCATCTGCACGTACCCTTTATATTTGTTTTTGACTCCCCCATTAAAGTTGAAGAAAATAAAAGGACTCTGTGTGCTCTCAAAAGGGGATGAGTTAAACCACTGGACTCACTCACATCCCACATGTCATCCTGGTTCCAGAAGAGGCCCAGTAAAAGTACAAGATGTGTTGTATGGGGCTGATAGAATCTAAAGATAAGGGCAATTGTTTTGCCAGATAGGGATGTATTAGATAATATACTCACATCATTTAATAACAATCAAAGGGTTTAAAGTTCACTCATATCATACATCCAGATACTGTGACGTTTCTGGACCTTGATCTGTTTGCAAACAAACAAGAACATGAGCATCCAAAGCAAGAACAGATTTGAAGCCAGTATCTGCTAATAGTTATCTCCAGTATAGCAGCAATCACTACAAAAAAATGGCTTATAATGTACCCAAGAGCCAATTCTTAGAATTCGTCATAACTGCTCAGGGTTCAGACTTCTGTGATCAGGGTAAAATCGACCCCAAAATCCGGTGAAAAGGGATATGATATGGATGTAGTAAAAAAAGCATTTGATGAGGCTAAGCTAGCCAAATGTGGAGAGTTGTTAGAAAGATCCAGGGCCAGATCCAAGTCTGATGGACTAAAGACCCATAATAAAGCGTGTGGGCAAGCTAATTCAGCCCACTCCGAAATTTGTTACACAATATAATCAACTGGCCCATCAGATCAAATATGTATTCAATAAACATTCGAGCATTGTTCGGAATGATCCGATTATAGGGTCAATACTGCCTATACAAGCTCCAATTGTTTTTAGAAAAGCAAGTCTCTGAAAACTATTTTGGCCCTTAGTAAGTTAAAAAATAAGAAAATTGATATTCAAAAAATAAAAAAATGGGAAAGAGAAGGGCAATTTTTCTGGCGGAAGGAGTCGTGTATACGTGTAGACACATTAAAAGGATGAATAAATTCACATCGTTTTCAATGACACACTTATGAGGTGAATGATCATATTGATGTTTGAGCCCTAATATCGTGTACCTCATATCATGCCAATGTCGGCCCTACAATACATCGGGCGTACATCAAGAGCATTGAGCACTAGATTCCTCAAACATCGGGGGACGTGCTCCGAGGGTTCCAACTTGCACAGTCTTTCACGTCATTACAGCACCACACATGGTAAAAATCCTGTACTCTGTCGATTATGGGTATGTATGAGTCCATCTCACTTCTATTATGGGGGGTGTGATAGATTAAAAAAGTTATGTATGAGAAAGACATATTGGATGTATGTCCTAGGGACATCCAGAGTGGTCTAAATGATTGTATTGATGTCAGCACGGTCATTTAGATCTCTGCTTTGGTTTTTGGATTGAGGGTCCATTTGGAGGTCTGGTTTGAGTGGGTGGGTTCGCCCTGCTCCTTCAGAGTGGGCTGGCCTACCAGTTGTTTATGAATATGTTTAATTATATCATCTAATTTTACGGTTGATGTATATGCTATAGGTAATGGAAATATTTACTTCTAATATTTCTCTGGGGTATAACATTATGAAATATACATGTAAAATGGTTAAAAATAAAATAATAAACATTTTACAAAAATGAAAAATGAATTACGCAACACATTTATTATTATATTTAGTATAAATAGTTTAATTGTTTGTAGTGTTTACATTTATTGGCAAACAAAACACTTTGTAATTCACATTTCAGCACATATATAGGGTGTGCGCCGTGACCAGCGTCGGGCTCTATCTTTTTATCTTCTTCTGGCCTCTGCTCCGTGTCATGTCATTCTCTTGGTCTGCTCAGTTTAGTGGAGACTGGTATATCGAATTCATCTTTTTTAGATTATATTAAATATGATCTATCATAGGGATATATGTTAAACACTATGTATTATTGAACAGCAATAACTATTATTGTATGTTACCCGGATCAGCCAATTCTTTAAAATGTGTTTGCCGAAAGGGATCTTGCACAAATATGCATATGAAAATATTTCCCCTCTGACTTACCTTGATTAAGACCCACATAAGGGTCAAGTAGTGATAGTGATATTATGTAATGTATGGTAAGAGGTATGATTATTGATCATTATCAAATGTTAAAGTCATGATTTTACTTCATCTAATTGCTATCTTATGTATATTGGTCTGTTGATAAAATACTTTTTAAAACAAATTATTAGTAGACTATATAAGTATTTAGTCATATATATGGTTTATTATAGAATTCTATTTACTATCCAGCAATGCACGCGGTTAAGTGATCCTACTGTTTGCAATTAGCAATTAATGTTTAAATTATGTGTAAATTGAGTTACATTTCTGTATAAAGAGAGACATTTGACCAATGGGATTACCCCTGACGAAGTCATCCGAGCGAGAACGAGTAGGGTGTTTTTGGAGCGGCTAGTGCAGCAGCCGGTGATTTTATTGGTGATGGGAAATGCAGAAGCAGGCTAAGAGGAAACCCCAAACAGCAGAGGGCAAGGGACGAAAGTCTAAACAGGAGGTTGGTTTTTTGCTAGGATGTCCACAAGCGCCGATTCGAGGGGGGGGGGCAGAGACCAGGGAGGGGCAGAGCGAGACAGGAGGGGGGCCAGAGGGACCGGGGGGGGGGGCAGAGAGAGACCAGGGGGGGGGGGAGACGCAAGACCCGGGGAGGGCAGACGACGAGAGGGAGAGGGCAGAAGAGAGACATCAGGGGACGGGGGGCAGAGAGAGGACCAGGGGGGGGCAGAAGCAGAGAGACCAAGAGTGAGGGAGGAAGGGAGGGGGCGAGGAGACAGAGACAGGGGGAGGGGAGAGCGAACAGAGGAGCGAGGAGGAAGCGGAAGAGGGGAGCCAGGAGCAGAGGAGACCAGGGGGGGTAGAGGGCCAGGAGGCAGAGAACCAGGGAGAGCCAAGGGGAGGGAGGGACCAAGGGAGAGGAGACAGGGGGAGAGGGAAGGGACAAGACGGGCAGAGATGAGACCAGGAGAGGAGGGGCCAGGAGGGGGAGAGACAGCGGAGAGACGGAGTTGGGGACAGAGAGAGAGACCAGGGATGGGGGGCCAAGATGCGGGACCAGGGGGGGGCAGAGAGAGAGACCAGGAGAGAGAGAGAGGACCAGGGAGGGGGGCAGGAGGAGAGACCAGGGGGGCATAGAGGGAGATACGGGAGGTGGGTAGAGGGAGAGTAGGGAGAGGGCAGGGACGAGAGAGAACCGGGAGTGGGGCGGCAGAGAGATACCGCGGTGGGGCAGAGAGGGACAGGAATGCGGCCGAGAGAAGAGACCAGGGGGGAGCAGAGGAGAGAGACAGGGGGTGCAGAAGAGAGACCAGAGGGTTGGCAGGTGGCAGAGAGAGAGACACAGGAGGGGGGGTTTCCTCAGAGAGCAGAGAGAGAACAAGGAGGGCAAAGAGAGAGAGAGGAGGAGAAAGTGGGCACCCAGTTCCAGTAGTCCCCATGCAATAAAAGTCTAAATTGACTTGCAGTGCAATTGTTCTGAAAAGTTATTTTTTACTGCCCTTTCTGGGGGAGGGGGGGGGGGGGGGGAGGGGGGGGGGCATGCTGTGCACTATACCCTGTAGTCGCGGAAACAAATGGAGCAGGAGCAGCGCAGGTTCTCTTCTATTCAAGCTGCTGGCGTGAAGCTAGGGTTCCAAGCTTGTGCCTGCTGGGCTTCCATACCCAACCACCTGACCTCCTCCCCCTGACTGGGTGACGTTAAGATGCAGGAGTGTTAGAGCAGAGCTACTGCGATTGCTCTCTGCTGGGGTCCGGCACAAGAGCACAGATCAGCCAGCAGCAGGATTTTAGTTTGTTTTTGACACAGAAGCCTAGCGAAGGGCGACCCCCTCTGCCCTGTGTCATAGCATGCCCCCGACAAGAGGGTTTTTAGGTGGACCGCATGCATTTTGCTTTCGTGGCCCGGTGGGGTCTCGATCCCACCATTTGTGAAACGGGCTGAGAGAATTGGATTCATACTGATGATGATTCCGAAGCACATTCACCACACCTCCAGTACATAAATTGCAACTAATATAATGTGTTTAGAGTTGGCATGATGGAAGAACCCATATGTCACTCTGTCTGCTAATAAAATACAGTGCAAAATGTCAAAATGTATGAGCGGTCCTGTGCTTGCGGGGACACGAATAATGACAGTTTACTAACAAAGTTCCTGACCTCCCATTATGTTTACAACCTTGCCAACCTCGTAGAGCCAAGGCCACCTGAATCCAGGCCCTGCGTCAAGGTGATCCAGTTGGAGTGTCAACCTCGTGCACCACTGAATAAACTCGGTGGAGCCGCGGCAGGGACTGGTTACATAATTATCTTAGTGTGCCATGTGTTAAAAAATTGGTTGTACAATCCTTTATTGATGCAGAAGTAATCCTGGTAAGTAGGCAGGGGTTGCCAGGAACGATCATGGAGGGTTCCTCACACCCTGGTGAGGTGTCATATGTCCCAAAGGAAGTGACACAGAGGGTGTCTGTCTCTGGAGGTGATATAAGACACAGTACTGCCTAAAGTTAGGGGCTCAGTTCAGTTGTTGTGCTGCCTCTGTTCAGTAAGAGGCACGTGGAGGTCTGCAACAGTGTTGTAGTGGTCTGATGCAAGAGCTGTGAGTCTGTGCAGCTCTGAGCAGAGCAGACAGAGACAAGCTGGAGAATCTCTTTGAGAGGAGAGGTGGAGAGCAACTCTATAAGAGGAGAAGGAACCTTCCTAATGGAGTGCAGCAAAGGAATGAGCGGCTAGACTGCTAGCTGTGAAGGGCAGCTTGCCCATACCACCATGCCAATAAAGATGCCCTGTTCAAAGACAACCCCACTGTGAGAGTGTGAAATTACTCTCCAGTGGAAGGCACCACCAAGAAGGAGTTCCTCATCAGAACCATCTTCCTGCGGACGCAGAGATCCTGATGAGGTGGAGGCGCTGCACTGGATATAGGTAGGACTCGCAAACACTACCTCAGCTGCCTGTCTGGGTTGACAATCCCCAAACACCATCAAGCGGGAGACTCAGGAGTCCTTTAACCAACAGGTGCACCACCAGACACGACCATGTAATGGGGGCTGGTTAGACCACAGGGGCCAATATGAGATTGGGGGGTCAGGCCATACAGAAAACCCGTTACATTTGAGGCGCTGCTGAGAGACCTGTCAACAGGACAGGCTTTTGCTAGGCACACTGGAAACAGGGAGAGTGTATGCTGCCACTTTATGCTGTGTTGGGACGGAGCCTAGGGGTAGTCAGGGGGCTGATGGAGTATTGTCAGACTGCAGGGACGACCTGGGAACCTGAGGAGTTAGTGGGTCTGGAGAGGGGCTATAGCTGTCCTAGTCACCTTGAGGTAGCGCTAGTGGTAGGATGCCTAAAGGGATAGCCTGTTAACGAGGTCAGGAATTCTGGACAGGGTCTGCGCTAGGCTAGCCAACAGTAGGTAGACGCCCAAGTACTGCATGGAAGAGCCAGAGTACTCTAGTCCATTCCAGACCACTTACCGAAGGGAGCACAGACTGGGAGGAAGGAGATACAGCAGACACAGAAAGAGTGTGCCTAGCCTGAGGTAGTGCAAACACGAGTCAGATCTACATTAGGTACACAGGGTGGTGCACAAGGCATGTTTGTTGTATCGGTGTGGCAGCTGCCCCGCAGAGAGGAGCTCCATGTACAATCAGCACAAGTATAGAAACGAAATGACATCCGCAAGAATGGAGGATCCGCGCGGTGCGGAAGGTCCAAAATGGCGGACGGAGGCTGATGGAGAGAGCGCACATGGCGTGTGTGCGGATGAAGGGCAAGTTACGGAAATGACTTTTGCTAGTCTACTATGGAGTGGCGCCAAGGCTGTGGCCACGCCGTTTTGGTCCTGCCTAGGACCTAGGGGTACTACCCCTGAGGACATTGAGGAGGACATTGTAGTGATGTGTGGGGAAAATGATGGATTTGCTTGTCAGTCGGCGTACAAACAATCAAAAGCTACCTCAACCGTTAAAGAGATTGACAGTGCAAACCAAAATGGCGGCTCCCGCTTCCCTGGGAGACCGCGTGGGCCGAGTGCAGAGAATTCTGCAAATGCAAAAGTTGCAGACAGTTGGCCGGGATTGGCGCCAAGTAAAGAAAGCCACCTTGTTGGGGGTAGTGGCGCGAAAGCTGTGGCCGCGCCCTCCAGGACTGTGACAGGCTCAGAGCCAATTATGGACCATAACGTGAATCTGTGGGACCCTCCCCAAATATTCACCAGGGGGAGGGGTCTCTACCTCTGCCAAGCGAGACCCGAGTTGTCTGAGGGAGGAGCTGGATGTGAGCTTCCTGTCCCACAGTTGCGAGGAGCTGGTGAACAGGGGAGACCACTGTGCAAAGTGTCTCCCGTAACCAGCACTACAAAGAGCGAGATGGACATTGGGGTATACCCCTATTCACTGCCAGGAGGCTTCCTGGTAGTCAAGGCTGGGGACAAAGAGACATTGCGGTGCCTGTGCATGCAGTGCCGATTGCCGGGCGGAGAAGCCAGCACAATGGCTAGGTGCCCCTAATGTGGCATCCACTACCTATGTGCCGTGCAGCCCTTCGTACCAGGGCAGACCGTGGAGGCGGGAGCGGACACAGCCAAGCTGACGGCTAAAGCCCTGCACTCGGCCCAGAAAGAACCTGTTGATCCCGGAGAATGGGGATCGCTCCTAATGATTGCAACAGAGCCTAGAGAGAAAGGGGGCTGCAACCGCGGTGAGAACCCGGAACCTCACTGTCGGTCCCCAACGGGAGTGCCACTCCCTGAATCGGAGTTCGACTCCTCGGACGAGGAAGAGGCGACTCCGACTACGGTGGTGACGCGCCTACCGGCGGACCACTACAGCGGTGCTGGGAAAGAACCGGCACTTACCTGTGTTGCGGCGGAGTGGAGTCTCGTGTCGCCGGTGCAGAAACAACCAGAGAGGCGGAGTCCCACGGCCGTGGTGACTGGCGTAGCCGACGGAGGAGAAGGAACCATCCCGAGCCGACGGAGCGGTAAGCGACATCCTTGCCCTCCCCAGGCGCCGGTGGTGGCAACGGCGGAGAAAGGCCTAGTCCGGGCCCGAGCGGAGCGGAGAGCAGAACCATCACTTCCGGCGGCGGATGTCGTTCTGGGGGAAGAGGTTCCGGTTGGGAGCCCAACGCAAGATGGCGGCGGCGAGTCCCGCGAGATCCATGACATAATTTCCGGTGGGCACAGCGGAGCCGGATGGAAGATGGCCGCGTCCTCGCGGCCAAGCAGCTGTACCAGGTCGCCTGGGTCCAGGAAGAGCTGGCAGGCCCTGCGGAAGCCTGGGAGGAAGGAGGCGAGTCAACCGGAGTGCCAGTCCGATGGTACCGGGCAAGGTAGCGAGAAGTTGCGGGTCGTAGCCCCGCGTATGCCGGCAGTGTTTCCCTATGCCCAACCCCCGGCCATAGTTAAAACCCCTGCCCCTGTCACTTCCTCATCTGGGTCCCAGTCGAGCCAAGGGTTGTATGGGGAGTCCCGGGACACTTCTGATGAAAGGACTGGAGAGAACCTGGACTGGGGTGATTGCTTTACCTCCGAGGAGAGATCGGGGAGGGAAGTGTTAACCAATGTGAAGTCTCCTGGGGTGAATCCTACAGTAATCAAGCCTGTGGCTAACGGGGGAGTCAAGCGTTATGGTATGCACACTCATTCCAGTGGGATGTCTGGGGATTTGGGTAATGTTGCTCATATTGTGCCTATTGCCCGGGGAACCCCCTATGTACCTCCAGTGTCGGCAAGAGTTGCCAGGGATCGCCAAAAGCTATTACTTTATTTTCACCATCCATGGGAGGGAGAAAGTGAGTTCGAAATGGGTTCCACTGATGAGGATAGGGGATATAGTTCTGGTGAGAAGGAAGGATCAGGAGAAGAAAATTGGGATTCTGATAGTTCCGTAGAAGATTGGGATGCTGATAGTTCTCTAGAGGATTGGGATCCTAAAGTGTCAGACAAGAAGTGGCGTAATCAAGAAAAGATGGCTTACATCTCCAGGAGATGCCTTGGGGAAGTGTATGGGCATGATCCTCTCAGTCCACTAGCATCCATGCCAGAATTATGGGCTGATGGTGGGTGTCCCGTATGTCACCTAGAGTGTTACAGCATTGCTGCTCTAAACACAGTGGACCATGCTGTGCGTAGGCCACCTTAAGAGGGTATGGTAGTACCAGTAATGGATACTCCATCAGGGAGTAATCCTGGTTGTTACACATCTACGTTAGGATGTATCTGTTATTATGTTTATGATGAAAAGATATGTACTGTAATGTGTATTGTTGTGTTTTGCTGTGCTACCTGAAGGAAGGTTCCGCAAATTTAGATCCCAGCCAGGTCGTTGGGTTTAACCAGGGGGAGAATGTAGCCAAGTGTAAAATTGGTGTACATATCTCTTTCATGCTGGCAGTAATCCTGGTAAGTAGGCAGGGTTGCCAGTAACGATCATGGAGGTTTGCCCTCAAACCCTGGTGAGGTGTCATATGTCCCAAAGGAAGTGACACAGAGGGTGTCTGTTTCTGGAGGTGATATAAGACACAGTACTGCCTAAAGTTAGGGGCTCAGTTCAGTTGGTGTGCTGCCTCTGTTCAGTAAGAGGCACGTGGAGGTCTGCAACAGTGTTGTAGTGGTCTGATGCAAGAGCTGTGAGTCTGTGCAGTCTGAGCAGAGCAGACAGAGACAAGCTGGAGAATCTCTTTGAGAGGAGAGGTGGAGAGCAACTCTATTAGAGGAGAAGGAACCTTCCTAATGGAGTGCAGCAAAGGAATGAGCGGCTAGACTGCTAGCTGTGAGGGGCAGCTTGCCCATACCACCATGCCAATAAAGATGCCCTGTTCAAAGACAACCCCACTGTGTGAGTGTGAAGTTACTCTCCAGTGGAAGGCACCACCAAGAAGGAGTTCCTCATCAGAACCATCTCCCTGCGGACGCAGAAATCCTGATGAGGTGGAGGCGTTGCACTGGATATAGGTAGGACTCGCACACACTACCTCAGCTGCCTCTCTGGGTTGACAATCCCCAAACACCATCAAGCGGGAGACTCAGGAGTCCTGTTGCCAACAGGTGCACCACCAGACACGACCATGTAATGGGGGCTGGTTAGACCACAGGGGCCAATATGAGATTGGGGGGGTCAGGCCATACAGAAAACCCGTTACATTAGGACAAAGTTATATACACACAAAGAGTCACCTTTACACTCAACTTAAACACACACAATGATGTAAGCAATGATATACACAGATACACATGCACATGCTAAAAGATTCAGCGGGACCCACTGTCCCACACATGCGGACATATATTGCCGACACTCGAAGCTTATCCTGTATAACCTACATAGGCGCTACAGCCCCTGTTAATATACAATTCTAGCCATGTTTGGCCCCCACACTTCAATTTCCCTTCTTGAATTAAACAGGCTTTTCTCATTTCCTTGCAGAAGGAGAGAAGTTATTGCGTTAGCAATACAAATCTGATTTAATTACTGTAAGCCCTTTGGGTCTCCAAAGATAGGATTCCAATGTAGGGAGCTAATAAGAAAAATCCCATATTATTTACCTGTGTCATAATGGAATGAAAATGCAAATACCATTCTGAAGAGTTATGAGCTATGAAGAAATGTTAGTCACTTAACCCCTGGCACCAATGGGGTTAATGCCGCAGTCCCCTCTTCTTACAAAAATAAATACAATGGTTTCCTTGTCATTGGAAAGTTCATCTCTCCACCTTCCTGTAGCCGTTTCCAGAACTTCCACAGGCATTTCTAAATGAGCAAAGGCCCCTCCCAAAACCCCCAGCTGCCTTAAAATAAAACAATGTGGCAGATTGACTCAGGTGAAGCGTTTCATGCCAGTCTGATGATGTCATTGCCCTCACAAGGCAATACATAGTAGGAGTAAGGCCGCATCCATGGTGACCGCACACGCGGCTTGACTATAATGTCTTACGGCAATGATTGTGTGGCCACAGACTGCGTGTGCATGCGCCAGCGCGATGGGGCGCGCGAACAATCAAATTTGATTTTGCGGCGCAACCGCCGGGTGACGGGAGCAGTTCGCCCAATGAGGGTGAACCAGCTCCATGACGTCAAAGGCCACGCCCCCCAACACGCCTCCCCGTCGCGTATACCCAAGCCACAAATCACTACAGCTAAAGGCGTGTGACGTCAGGCGCACGGTCACAAACGCGGGTTCACCATGGACGCAGCCTAAGTCAAACAAGGGATTGTAGGACAGGAGATAGTCCTTTAAACTACTGCTGTTTGTAAGTCAATTTTTGGGTCACGTAATTTAGAAAACCCACTTAGTGACAGCTAGTTCCTGATCTTGGACTCATCAGTATGAGCTTAGTCTTGGATTCTGCTATTTGAAGTTGGTAGTGGTGCAAACCAAATACACTTAGTTTAAGGCAGGATAAAAAATAAATAAGATAGGTTCCCTTACAAATCCCATTAGTTCACTTTGGTCCTAAGTGGGACTGACACGAATTAAATATGTCAGCGGTGCACAAACTGGGGGGATGCGAGATTTTTCTGCGGGGGCGCGGGCAGTTGTAGAGGTCCCGCGCTCTTCCCCAAGGCATTTAAATTAAATGCCGGGGGATCGCGTGAGGCCTCTGCAACTCAAATTATATTGGCCGCTGTGACACGTCGCCATGGCAACAGGGCATCAAATGACGTCGCGATGCCATGTGACGTCATGTCACATGGCCGTCGCCATGGCAACGCGGCGTCAAATGACGTAGCGGGTGACGTCACAAGAGGTGACGGGGGCGCGAGAACGAGGGGGGGAGAAGGCAAGGTTGGGGCGCAACTCTTAATAGTTTGCTCACCCCTGAAATATGTCACTGTCATTGGGTCAGTTTGGTTCTATGTGGGATTCACCCTTTAGCCTTTTTAAGGGGCAGGTACCTTTTAGGAGTAAAGTGAACTAAGAACAGTGGCACATTTAATAGTTAGTTTAATTTTAGGCACATAAGGAAATGTAGAGGGAGAGGAGGGTCACAGCAAATGGGGAGTCGGATTAGACCTGTAGGATAGAATGGGTGAATGTTTTAGCAAACGTCCTAATGCGCTGTGAAACTTTTCTTTGTATTTTCGAAGTTTCACAAAATCGCCAAAGTTCAAATTGAGAAAAAAAAGCTGTGTGTGCTGTGCACGCGCATAGTAAGTGAAACTTCTTTGACTTTTGTCACAGAAATTGTATTTGTATTGGTGATGTTTTAATTAAAAATCAAAATACAATTTCATTGACAAAACGCAAATAAATTTGACTTAGAACATGCGTACACATCCCTTGTATTTGCACTAAGCGTGAATTCCTCGTGTGTGTGTGTGTGTGCGTGACTGTGTGTGCGTGTGACTGTGTGTGTGTGCGTGTGACTGTGTGACTGTGCGTGTGACTGTGTGACTGTGCGTGTGACTGTGTAACTGTGCGTGTGACTGTGCGTGTTACTGTGTGACTGTGTGTGACTGTGCGCGTGACAGTGCGTGTGCGCGCGACTGACTGTGTGCGCGACGGACTGTGTGCGCGACTGACTGTGTTCGCGACTGACTGTGTGCGCGACTGACTGTGTGCGCGACTGACTGTGTGTGTGTGCGTGTGACTGTGTGTGTGCGCGTGACCATCTGCGTGTGTGTGTGACCGTGTGCGTGCGTGTGACCGTGTGACGTATGCGCAGCCCCCCTGCACCTCACACATCCCCCTAACCTATTCACAGTCAGTGTGTGTGTGTGTATGTGTCAGTCAGTGTGTGTGTGTGTGTGTGTGTGTGTCAGTCAGTGTGTGTGTATGTGTCAGTGTGTGTGCATGTGTGTCAGTCAGTGTGTGTGTGTATGTGTGTCAGTCAGTGTGTGTGTGTATGTGTGTCAGTCAGTGTGTGTGTGTGTGTGTGTGTGTGTGTGTATATATGTATGTGTGTGTGTCTGTCACTGTATGTGTGTCTCTCTTTCTGTGTCCTGCCCCCTCTCTCCTGACTCCCCCCCCCCCTCACAGACAGGCAGAGCTGCGGACCCGCGGCGGCTCTGCCTGAGACTTTCCTCCCCCCCCCCCTCACAGACAGGCAGAGCTGCGGACCCGCATGTCAGCGGGTGGGGGGAGCAGAGCTCGTTAGGAGCTGCGGCGGCGGTTACCCTCCATGATCCCTGGGCTCCTCTCCTCGACCCCGGCGGCGCTCAGTCAGCGGGACGCAGGAAAGCGGAGGTAGGGAGGAGAGAGGCTGTGCGGCATGGCAGCGGCCGCCGCATATGTCACGGTGTGTGGGGGGTGTGGGGCTCGGGGGGGGGTGTGGGGGGTGATTAGGAGCGGCGCCGGCGGCTATCGCCGCCGCCGCCGCATCTGATTTGTGGAGCGGGTGTGATGTCAGTGTTGGGGTCGGGCTGAGCCAGAACACAGCCCGGCCTCAACTGCCAGCACTGACGTCACATCCGTTTCATTTCTGTCTCCACAATTCTTTTTTGCCCCATCACGAATGAGGTGCCACTAAGGAAGTTTCACTTCAAAAACAGCTCAAGAAAACAGGCAAAAAAAAACCCCATCATTATTCAAAAAGATTGACAACAGTTGCTGATATACTTCAGTGTTCCCAGAGAAAAACAAAACATACATTTTTCATAAGATACAAATAAGTAACTTTGTTCATTTAAAGGGGATTTCAGCTTTCCAAAAACACCAATAACACTAATAAGCTGTTTAAAAATGAAAAGTTTTTTTTACATGGGATTGTTCTTTAAACCATACTTTGGTCCCACATGGAACTGACCCTTTTTACCCAAAAACTAATCCCATTAAAAGCTGTGTCTCTCAATCTTCTTTTTTTTCCCCCTATATATATCGGGGGTTCTCGGTTTAATGCCCTTAAATATTAGGATTTTGGTTTTCACAGTCCATCAAAATGTGATATATGATTATTGCATCTTACAACACAGACACGTACAAACAATTGTGCAGCTCATCAAGGAACCTTTCACAACTGCACATGCAATCCTCGTTAGTATAGTGGTCAGTATCCCCGCCTGTCACGCGGGAGACCGGGGTTCAATTCCCCGACGGGGAGGCTTAATTTTTATTTTTTTTATAAATGAATTGGGACTGAGCATAATTTGCTCTTTTTTACGTGTTAAGTCTGTATACATTACTTTCATTGCTCCTTGTAGGATTTTATTAATCATGTCATTATAATGTCGACACAGGCTTGGAAGAAGGATCACATTCCTAATATGGAGCAGCATCAGACCCACATAATCAGTGTGTATATCTGGCTGGGTCAGAGATACTGGTGCTTGAAAGAAGATTATATTATATCCATTATACGATGATATCAGTAGTAGCAGGATGGGGATCACAGTTGAGCTGGAGAACGATCTCAAGGAGGGAGATTGAGAGGATCCGAGGCAGATAAGGAAGTGTAAATACAGGGGAGGGTCACAGTGAATGGGGATTCGGAAGAGGATAAAGACCTGTACTGGACTCTGGGATTGGAGGAGTATGTTACCGGTGCAGCTAGACGCAGATCTTTCTTGTAGGTGGATTTTAATTCGGATCACACACAAATCGTTTTCTACCTTGATTATATCTCTTACTTTTTTGTAACAGTAGTATAGGTGTTACCCTAAGAGTAGAGTTGATTAAAGTAATGTTAATATCGCAGTAACTTTATCAATATAGAAAAATACATTTTCTCTGCCCCTGATCTCTCTCTCTCCCTCTCTCTCTCCTCTCCTCCTTTTCTTCTCCTCCTGTCTCTCTTTGCCTCTGATCATCCCTTCAAACTCCACTTCCACATTGTCTTTGAAAGAACAGCATAGCAGGAAGATACTGTGGCCATTAAGCAAGGTTGCTAATGCCATATACATAATGCTGAGCTCTTTCTGACTCTGATCCCTCCCCCACTTCCTCTCTCTATAAGAATCAGGGCTGTAACCATATACATCATAATGAACATCTCCTCTCTGTTTGCATGCTTCAAGCATCTGCAAGCAGAGTGGCGCAGCGGAAGCGTGCTGGGCCCATAACCCAGAGGTCGATGGATCGAAACCATCCTCTGCTATTTTCTTTCTTTAAATATAATTTTATTTACATAAATCCAGCTTTAATATGTTCACCTATGCAACCTTTTGCTAAAAATCTTATGTGCTTTAAGAGTTTATAAGAACACTGTTAATACTTGTGTGCTAATTAGGTACCTATTTATCACAGTCTCTATCATACAACCTGCTTCCTGTTGAGTCTTTTGAATTCTCTTCCAAGAATCAAATAGGATCAAGACCTATATTGTGGGATTTGAGGAGTAACTCTGTTACCGGTTTAAGGTCGAGGCAGGCCTTTGTTGTACTGTAGGTGGATCTTAATTTGGATCATACACAGAATTGTAGGCGGGTCGGATTTAGCAGGTGGAGGTGAAGTAGGATCACAGTTGTGTAGTAGTGATCGGGTGACGTATGATGAGTCAATACATTCTGTGAGATGTGGCCGGTTAGCTCAGTTGGTTAGAGCGTGGTGCTAATAACGCCAAGGTCGCGGGTTCGATCCCCGTACTGGCCATGTTGCTTTTGCACTATGACTACGTTAACATTTTAGTGATTGCACTTTTAAATGAACTGACTGACACACATGTGCACACTGAATGACACACTGAATGACACACACACAGACTGACACACAGACACACTGACTTACACACAGACACACTGATTGACACACAGACACACTGATTGACACACACACACAGAGACTGACACACAGACACACTGACTAACACACACACACAGACTGACACACACTGACTGACACACACACACACACACACTGACTGACACACACACACACACACACACTGACTGACACACACTCTGACTGACACACATATATAAACTCTGACTGACACACATACACACGCACACACAGACACACAAGGAATTCACAGTTATGCGCAGAAATAAAACTACGTTCAAAATAATAATAATAAAAGGTTGCTGACAACACACAAAGAAGTAACACTTACTATGCGCGTGCACAGCACACACAGCTTTTTTTAAATTAAAAAATACGTAGTCGGCAGGATTCGAACCTGCGCAGGGAGACCCCAATGGATTTCTAGTCCATCGCCTTAACCACTCGGCCACGACTACATATGCTATTTTGATCACTAAATGTGTATGTATATATTCAACTGATTGTATGATCCCTGAATGGAGACCATTGTGGATGTACTCCCCTACCCTTTCCCACCCACCCTTTTTATTTTCTGTATCCCTATCCCCTCTCCATCCTTTTATGTTTTGAAAAACAATAAAACACAAGTTGGAAAAAAAGTGCTATATAGGATTACTGCATCTCACAACCCATACAAGTTAGCTCATCATGGCTCCTTTTTTGCACTAAGGCCTCGTTCAGGGTGCCAGCTGCAGGAGTGGGAGGGAGGGAGGGAGGGAGGGAGGGCGGCAGTTTGCTGGGCGATCTGTGTTTATCCCCCAGCAGACTTTTCAGCGTTGAGGAGGGGGCGGGGTTACACACGGCAGGTTAAGTATCGAGGTTGCAGTCATGAAATCATTCTCAAGAATGATCCTAGGTCCCTGTGACGCTGCTGCAGCTCCAAAAAACGAAATTTTCGTTTATTGAAACTGTAGCCAGCTTCAACTCCTGGCTTCGGAGACAGGGCAGCTGCTACCCTGACAACCAGTATTCAAATTGAATACTTTGTTTCTCACGGCAGCTCGCACGGCAGCACACATGGAGAAGCCAGCACCCTGAACGAGGCCATAAACATGTAATCCTCGTTAGTATAGTGGTCAGTATCCCCGCCTGTCACGCGGGAGACCGGGGTTCAATTCCCCGA
This sequence comes from Ascaphus truei, assembly GCA_036426205.1. Classification (NCBI taxonomy): domain Eukaryota; kingdom Metazoa; phylum Chordata; class Amphibia; order Anura; family Ascaphidae; genus Ascaphus; species Ascaphus truei. The sequence continues at coordinate 76,689,664 of CM071572.1, forward strand.
CGGGGAGGCTTCATTTTTAATTTTGTAGGATCGGGCTTTCGCCCCAACCCCCGGTGCAGACCGTGATGTCATGGTGGACGTTCCAAGCACTGAGCACAATACACTTAAAACCCCACTCACTGGGATCAGGAAACTAAATAAATTGTCAGTGGAACGAAAGAAATGGTCCTTTGCTTGCCAGTGCAAGAAATGCAGCCTTGGTTTTAAAAGTCCTGTGGTTATTAACCCCTTCACTCCTGGACTGGTTGCTGCTGTACTGGAACAAAGTCTTGCATCTTTACATCATGGATTAAAATTCAAGAATCACACTGGGAAATACCTGGGAGGCCACAGTTATAGACTGGCCAAAGCTATCTTTAACATGTGGATCCAATCCCCTCGTGGGAACAAAACAACCCACGAATAGCCAAGTGTTCCACAGTTCATAAGACCGGTCAAAAGGGCTGTCCGGTGGGCAGGGTGCATGGGTCAGGTTGCTTTTGTACTATGACTACGTTAACATTTTAGTGATTGCACTTTTAAATGGATACAGTATATCATTATATCAACGGTATTTTGACAATTCATACTGTTATACATATATGCAGTCAAATAAGCGAATTTTGTATTAAAATAATATGAATAAAATAATATGACTTCATTAATAAAGTGGAGTATTATTTAATTTAAAAAAACGTAGTCGGCAGGATTCGAACCTGCGCGGGGAACGGGTCTTCTCTATGACTGGGTAACTGACGGAGGATCGATAGAAGTCTGAGGGACATTCTCTGATGCTGAATAAGATCTACCTTATAGATCCTTTGCTTCCAATCTGACGGTTCAGCTGTTCCTGTGGGTGCTGTGTGTTCGTGCTCCTCTGCTGCTGGCGACGTGCGGTGCTTGGTAATCTATGCCAGAGTGCATGCAACGCCTTACTTATTCCTATCTGATGTACGCAGATATTTTACCTTTTTTTTTTTTTTTTTTTTTTAGTATATTGTTTTATTAGGCAGTAATAAAAGACATTTTTAACATACATATTTCAAAGCCTAATACAGAACTTTTTGTTTTTAATTTCTCATTAAGTTGGGAGCAGGGAGACAGACTCAGCTGTCCCTGAAGAGGGGGGATCCTCAGAGAGAGAGGACAGAGAGGGGGGGGGCTTGAGAAAGAGCCACGAGCTCGAAACGCGTTGGTGGGGGCCTGAGGGCTCCGTTTTGTGTAATTTTGCACTGATCCATTAAACAAAACAATTTTTATCTGGGTCCCACTCTCCTTAGTAGTTTATTTGTTACCAGCTGTGCTCCATTTCTCCTTCCTTTGGATGTCCGGTCATTGTGGAGTAATGGCAGCACGCACCCATGGAGGAAATTCCATTGAAGACCCCACAAATGTGAGTTACTCCAACCTGTTTACCTGTATGTACCTATACTTACCCAATCAATGTTTATGTCTGGTCACTAGCCAGTGAAGGTCCCACATCATTCCAGTGGGATTTTAACAGCCATTCGGTATCTAGTGGAAGTGGTTTTATTGCTGGTTTGGAGTATTTTGGTCTGGACTGTCTGGGACCTCCAGGGATACTATATCATGTGTCTATATCTTTGGGCTATATAGCCAGTGGCTCACGTTGGAGCACCATACAGCTTCTTGTGACAGTTATGTCTGTAGTGTGATCCTGATCCCCTCCACTTGTGGAGTGAGGAGCCTCTTCCTCCATCCCACCAGGGATGGGAGGGAAGGGTAACAGGCCTGAAATGGGCCAAATGCCTGAGTCAGGGCTCTGACCAGCATGGAAGAAAGGGGAGAAAAGGGATACATCTGTGTTTGCTGTCTGATTATCATCTATCTTCAATAAAGCCAGTTGTACCCAGAATCAGTGTAGTTACTGCCTGCTGCTGTGAAGAAAGCTCAAGGTGTCAGCATGGCTCATCCACTGCCCCTGCAGAGAACCTGTGCTGACTAGAGGCGCTGCACCACTCAGGAATAAAAGGTAACCTGCACCCCTGTCCTGGCTCTCCCCACACCATCGCGGAGCACTCAGCCCTCCTGTTTGCCTACAGGAGTGCAGCACAACACACCTAGAAGTAGCTCTACAAAGCATATCCACCCCAATCTCACTTAGGGTGGGGGTAAAAGGGCTACATAAGATTCCACGGTTTAGAATTTTTGCCGCTAAATGTACACGCGTTTTGACATCATTATAGGGTGAACAGTGGTTCCGGACTAAAAACAAAGCTATATATTAACAGACAACCCAGCTGAACTTTAACACTAGTCTATTTGCACTGATGAGTGATGAATGATTTACAAATGATTCGAGCTGAATGGTATCTCCCGCTTAACTGCTGTATTCTTTGTTGTTTATCATGGTTTTATCAGGTTTTAAGATATTCCTGCTAAGCATCCCTGCTGATTGAGCCACCAGCAATGGAAACAATCTTTGACGTCACGATGGTACATCATTTGTAGCTGCGATTCAGAAGGAGAAGGGGGGCGGCAGCAAAGAGGCGGACATTTTTGCCGCCCCAAAATTTTGCCACCCTAGGCCCAGGTCTAACAGGCCTAATGGGAAATCCGCCACAGCATTCAATCTGAACCCGTCAGTCTACATCTGCATCGCACCAAAGGCGGACGCCTGATGGGGTTCCCCAAGGGCAGCTCCCTTCTGCACCGAACCAGCGTGCTAAGGGTTAATATCTGCGTTTGCTTACTGCTGTGTTTTGTCAGCCCCATCCTCTGGAATGTTAATGCCCCTGGAGGACAAAGGACTCTGAAACCTTCAATCTTATATATCAGAATATTGCTCTTCACCACCAATCAAAACACAATATATGATTATAGCAGCTCATAACACACATGTTAAAAAAACAAATAGGCATAACCACACGCCCGTGGCGAGTGGATTTAGGCCGCTGGCGAGCTGTGCTGCGGCTCTATGAATTCCCCTGCTCGCGCCAATTTATTTATTTTTTTAAAAATAATCCCCCTCCCTGATTGAGTTGACGCGCGGAAGAGGGCTGGCAGGCAGCTCTGGGTTAGCTCCTTCCCCTGATTTCCTCCCCCTGCCCCCAATCCCCACGTGCTGCTGGGGGGGTCCCCGCTTGCTGCCCGGGGCGGGAGGTAGGCAGCGGCGGTGTCCGCCTCTGAAGAGGGTGCGGCGTCTGCTTGAGGGGGGGGGGGGGGTGCGCTGCCGTGCCGAGGCCCCTGCTGCCGTGCCGAGGCCCCTGCTGCCGTGTGCGACCCCACCACCTTGCAGAGGCCCTCCTGCCTTGTGGAGGGCCCACTGCCGTGCGGAGGCCCCACTGCTGCCATGTGCGACCCTCTGCCTTGCGGGTAAGTGTGTGAGGGTGAGTGTGTGTGGGTGAGTGTGGTTGAGTGTGTGTGTGTTACAGTGTGAGACAGTAACTGTGTGACTGACTGACTGAGTGTGTCTGTGTGTCACCCTGTCATCCTCTCCCTGTGTCAACCTCTCCCTGTGTCAACCTCACCCTCTCCCTGTGTCAACCTCACCCTCTCCCTGTGTCACCCTCTCCCTGTCGCCCTCACCCTTTCCCTGTCGCCCTTTTCCTGTCGCCCTCACCCTTTCCCTGTCGCCCTCACCCTTTCCCTGTCGCCCTCACCCTTTCCCTGTTGCCCTCACCCTTTCCCTGTCGCCCTCACCCTCTCTCTGTCGCCCTCACCCTCTCTCTGTGTCTCCCTTTCTCTGTGTCTCTTTCCCTGTGTCTCTTTCTCTGTGTCTCTCTTTCTCTGTGTGTCTCTCTCTCTGTCTCTCTCTGTGTGTGTCTCTCTCTCTCTGTGTCTCTCTCTCTCTCTGTGTGTCTCTCTCTCTCTCTCTGTGTCTCTCTCTCTGTGTGTCTCTCTCTCTCTCTGTGTCTCTCTCTCTGTGTGTCTCTCTCTCTGTGTGTCTCTCTGTGTGTGTGTCTCTCTCTCTCTCTGTGTGTCTCTCTCTGTGTGTGTGTCTCTCTCTCTCTCTCTCTCTCTCTGTCTCTCTCTCTCTCTGTGTGTGTCTCTCTCTCGCTCTGTGTCTCTCTCTCTCTCGCTCTGTGTGTCTCTCTCTCTCGCTGTGTGTCTGTGTCTCTCTCTCTCTCTCTCTGTGTGTGTGTGTCTCTCTCTCTCTGTCTCTCTGTCTCTCTCTCTGTGTGTGTGTGTGTGTGTGTGTGTGTGTGTGTGTATATATATATATCAAATAGTTGTTTTTTCTAACCTTGTTTTTGATCAAGGAATTCAAATTTCTTCTTGATCAAAATCTGTAAAAAAAAATAATAATAATGGAATAACATTAATAAAGAGAAATTACTTCTTTGAAATCTTTTTGCAGAAGGGAACAGCTATATATATCAATATACAATATATATATTGTGCTACAAGCCCTTGGCAGGCAATTTTTTTTTATTTTCTTCTTTACATGTGCCACGAGCATAATTTAAATTACACAATGTTCTTTACCAATCTCCCCTGAGAAAGATAATTCAAACATCTTCTGTACTTGTAAAACGTAACATCTCCCCTTGAAATGCTGACCTAAATTATATTGGATATTCATCAAATAATTCTATGGTCTCAGCACTTTCCTAAACAGGAATTGTGTAAGGGAGCTTTTGCACAGGCTTTATTAAAGTTTTGAAGTCTGAATTTCTCTCCATATTTGAATTTAATCTCCCCCTCCTCTCCCCCTCCCCTCTCCCTCCCTCTCCATCTTGAGGGTTAAAGGGTCAGTCAAGTGACCCAACGACAGTAAAATGGTTAATGGGTTAAAAGGTCAGTCCTATGTTGGACCAAAGTGACCATGTTACCAGTGATATGTTTCGTGGGTTAAAACAGGGGTGCGCAAACTCTGAGGCGTGAAATTTTCTTGGGGTGGTGTGTGCGGCGCTTACAGAGGTCCCGCGCTCTTCCCCACAACATTGAAATAAAATGATGGGGGAACACGCTAGGCCTCTGACACCACCTCTCCATGGCAACGTGGGGGTCATGTCACGTCGGCTTATCCTGCGGCGTCATTTGACGCAGCCTTGCCATGAAGGCGAGTCCTGAAGCCGGCAGAATCAAGGTAAGTTGAGGTTGCAGAGGCCTCACGCGGTCCCCAAGGCATTTAAATGAAATGCCGGGAGAAGAGCTCGGGGGCCTCTGCAACCGCCACCCCCCCCCCCCCCCCCCCAAAAAAAAACCCCCCCCCCCCCCCCCCCCAGTTTGCACACCCCTGCTGTAGGTAACAGTGCTAGCAGCAATGCATTGAAAAAGAGGAAGAGCGCTCCATTATGGATTGAATATTTCTTGAATGTGGTGTATACTGTCACAGCTTTGGAGGAGGCAGCATGACCGTGCTGGTTCTGTGCACTTACCAGGGCTAGGTAATTGATGGACGTCGGGCGTTCCCGTGATGGACGGTGGTTCAAGTGTCGGCTTAAAAAGCCGAGGAGAATTTTTAGAGCAGACAGACCAATAAAAGCATTATTAATATTTAATAAAGGGAATTTCCCATCATGTTATCAGAATGAAAACATCGCTATTTAAGTAGAGGAGTAATTGATAGGCTCAAAATATAGAATGTTTTATGCACTGACTTTCTTGATCATTTATACATATTAATGAACGTATTTACATAAAGGCATTTTCCTTTAGAAATGTATACTTATGAAATGAAATACAGTTTATTTCCTACCGGACTGGATGGGGCAATATAAATTAGCTTCTGATGAAGTTCAAAGAATTTGGAATCCATAGACTTATAATATAAGGCCGGGAGAGACAGAGATGGACGAATAGAGAGCGCGTGAGAAATGGCGTTAGGTAATGGGTTGTGTGTGTGGTAGGTGTCATGGGGAACCAGGACAATTTACAGCGGGATCGCATACACCGGACACAACGAAGGAGTTCAACAAAGCAGGATTATTTTGACTGGAGTAAACAGGCCCAACGCAATACAAAGTTAAAGCACAAACGCACCCAAAACAGGGATTATGGGGGGAATCCTAGCTCGATGCTGGGTGCCGATTCAGTAGGATTACCCAGGTCAATTTACACTCTCCGCAGGGTTCTGGTCTCAGAAGAATGCAGGGATGCTATTTGCCGAGTAGCAGAATCAAATCTCCCACTCGTCTGATCCATGAGCCTCATTTTGGGTGTCTGTGGAGATACAGCAACTAACCAACACCAGAATAGTCCGTGGTACTGAAATCGACAGCGCGTTATATAGACCTCGGTCTCTAAATGGTACTATGGACGGGAGCTGCAGACTTCGACCAATCAGGGCACACTTGTCCCTGCCGTAAGGTCACTTTGCTTCTATGTGGGACTGACACTTTAACCCATTAAAACATGTCGCTGTTATTAGGTCACTTTAGTCCTACATGGGACTGACCCTTCAATACAGTAAACATATCACTTTGTTTAGGGCCCTAAGAGGGACTGATCCTTTAACCCATGAATGGGTCATTGTTCTAGTACTAGAAGTGCCATTGTCTTGAAAGCCATTACACATTGTTTAAATAGCATATTAAAGTTGAGAACCTATAAATAAGGTAGAATAGGAAGTCACCATGCTGTCATTGATGACCACACATGGTACAGGGAATTCCAGGTATTAGACATCAACGTATTTTCACATAGTTTTTAATTTGCCCTAAATTACGGGAACATACAATATAACTACATTTGTAGAGATATTTCTAACAATGGGGATACATCACTGCTAAAGGAACTCAGCCTGAAACAATAATTTTATATTGAAATTCAGCTTTTTTTTTTAAACATCCTCTCCTGCTGTTACCAAATGGTCCCTGTCACATGCAGGTGACAACACAGGAGGTGACAGCTGCCCCAGCAGAGACGCAGAACACTTAACATGACAGCACACAGAGGGAAACCGCAAAGGGGTTCGTTTGAGTGTAGGCTGTAACCCAGCTTTAAATGTCAGTAAATTGTAATTGTAAAAATGATTTGGCACAAGTAAATTACAGCTAATGTTTCTTATTTCTCAGATATGAAGACACTTATTCCCTCACCTGCTGTCTCTGTAAGTTTCCCCTCAAACCTCTTAGATTGTAAGCTCTTCGGGGCAGGGATTTCCTATCCCATTGTCTGATTTTGCTGCACTTATTGTATTATAATTCCCTGTACTGTATTCTTTGTGAAGCGCTGAGTACACTTTTGGCGCTATATAAATAAAGGCATACAATACAATATGAAATGTTCTACGTGGAGTCTTTCAAGGGATGTATAATTTTCCTTCGTTATTTTAAACCACAACTCACTCTCACACTCTCTCTCTCTCTCTCTCTCTCTCTCTCTCTCTCTCATATTCATGACACATACATATATACATGCATAATAAAATTATATATGTACCTGGTTCCATTCCTCGTGACGGCTCCTTGTGACCTTGGTCAAGTCACTTTATCTCCCTGTGCCTCAGGCACCAAAATTTACACAAACAATCTACACAATCTACACAAAATATACACGAACAAACTATTATTATTGTATGAGCAGTACTACTGTATCGGCTTCTGCCTCTTCAATAACAGATTTAATAAAGAAAGAAATCACATGTATTTGAATTATTCTTTTGCTGTTTTTAAACCAATTTGTTTTCTGGGTTTTGGGGGCCAAGCGACCTCCATAGTGTGACACTATCATTAGATCACAATGGTTTTAGGCATCAGTGACACTTTAAAAGGTATTTTTTTTAAATCTATGTTTCATTTTTAAAAGTAAATGTAATACCAATTAAATTCTAACAGGGCTGCATAGTTAGATCGTTTGCAAGCACATTTAATTACTTCAATATTCATTCTAGAACTCTTATAAGTCAAATATTATTATAAAATGGCTTTTATCTGTCTTCCCAATCACAAAATCCTTATTACTCAGGCTTCCAGTGTATTTCTATATAAATTGGATTTAGAAAATGCTATTTCTCATTTATGAAGATCAGTAAATTCTCTTTCAACTACGATAGTCATGATTCCCCCATATGATGAGAAGTAAAAATGCAGATTTGTCTTTGAATACAGGATCTGGAATTCCCAATCCACTTCATTATCTTTTCATACAGGTAACTAGACCTTAAGAAGAATTGATCGATTAATTCCTCATTAAAACTATGTATAATGTAGATGCTACTACAGGTTATGATAATACTTTTTTTTAATGGAAAGTTCACTGTGCGCCCGCCGCACCAGGAAAATGTAACCACTTGTAGCGTGAACCACTGTTAGCTACATTTATTCACAGCATTAAGATCAGAAATACACAATGTTTCAGGGGGGGGGGGGGACAACAAACAACCACCCTTCGTCAGACCAGACCTTTTATAAAGTTACCTACCATTATAAAAATTGTGTAGACATCACGCGAGTCACGTGACCGCTCACATCCAATGGGAGCGAGGGACTAGCCCCGCCTCCCGCCACGCCTCCGCCTCCGCCCCCAAAGCGTGCTCACTGCCTCGCCTACCAGGACACAAAAAAGCTCCAGTTTGAGTAGGCGAGGCAGAGCAGGAGCGCGGATCAGCGCGGCCCGAGGCACCATGCCCGAGGCCTTAGGCTGCGTCCCCGCTAGCGCTGAGCTCACTGAGCGGGCGGCGCTTGGAGCGGTTACATGCATATATATATATATATGCATGTTCCCTCTCACGCGATGCGCACGCGCAAATGCGCGGGCACACACTCGGCGCTTTTGTAAATAACATTTTTAAACTTTCCCGCTTGCTCGATAGCCCGCAATTGCGCCCCCCATCCTTCCCCCCCCGCTCGCGCGTCCGCAAGTTGCAGGACACCCGGTGCGGTGGACTCAGCCTTAGGCCTCGGCCATGTTTAGTGCTCGCTTGCGGAAGCACGCTGAAGCGCGCTCCCGCTCAGCACTGAGCCCCTACAGCCGCAATTAGAGCGGCTTTAGTAGGGGCTCGCCTATGCTTCCGCAAGCGCGCGAAGCGTAGGTCTTAGGGGAATTTAAAATTCCCCCGCTTGCCAGCGCGACAGGCCGGTCACGTGAGCGGTTCGCCCAATGAGGGCGAACCAGCTCCGTGACGCAATTGGCCCGCCCCCGGCCCTCCCCCTGATGGCGCGCCGGGCAAGCAACCGCAAGGCCAGGGAAAGCACCCGCTTTCCCTGAGCCTCAGCGCGCCTCAGACACGCCTGCGGTAAGCCTGGCCGAAGCCTCAGACAGGTCTGTAACCCTGCCTTTCAACCATTATCACCTAGGGTTGCAGACCTGTCTAAGGCTGCGTCCATGGAATGGACAACCGCACGGACGCAGGAGGGGGCGCGCGATGCGTGATAAATCAGTTCGAAACTGATTTTACGCGCGATAGGGCGGTCACATGAGGTTTGCCCAATGAGGGGAACGCCCCCAGGAATGCCCCCCACGGCACAAGTACTATGGCCCGCTTTCCCTCAGCCTCCGCGCGCCTCCGCACGGCTGCACTCTCTATGGACGCAGCCTAGGGCTGCGGTCCCAGTCATCACGTGACACGCGAGCCCAGCGGGGGGTAGGGGGGCGGCGCGTGCACAGCGCTACCCGCGATCTGCGGTCTTCAGGAGAGAGGGAGAGGTTGCGACGGGAGGGGGCGTGGTCAGGTTTTTGCGGGGGCGTGGCCATGACCTTACGCAGCTGGTTCGCCCTCATTGGCTGAACCGCCGGCGGGGGCGTGGCCACGGCTCCGTCGCAAGTTCCACTGTCATGGAACAGAAATACCCATTTCTGCCTTCTCTGTTTCACCCCATCCCTTTCCTTGGCAGTTCTGCCTGCTAGCTGTATTTGGATGTTACTTTCCTTGCAGTTTCACTCCCAGTGCAGATGGAATGGATACATTATGTTGCCCTTTTCCTTCCAGTCTGTCACACCCCTGGTTGCCCTTGCAACATCTCCAGTCCTCCAAGTTAATGGGCTTTCCCATTCCCCACTGACCCTGCTGACAGTTAGTTTTTCCTGACCCCTATCCCTGTGTCACAAGCAGTACCCACTGTCTTTACTTCCTGACATTGGCAGATTGAGTACATTCATGTTACACCCCTATGGCATGGCCAATTCTTTTCACCTGCCCTTAACTACAAAGCATCCACAGAGACACACCTTTCCAACACAAACACTATTCCCAAGTGCCTGTTTTTATTAGCCTGCTTTTCCATAAATAAGTGAGAAGAAAATATACCGCGACTACTGTGCTGCGTGAAAGAGGGCTGAGTTGAGTAGCCGGGGCATTAATTACCACAGACATGACCCTTGGATCCACGAATAGCCACACAAAAGTGTATTTGGTGTGTGGTGGAAACGGCAGTACAGCGCGGCGGCTGAATGTGCCCGCCGACGCCATTGTACTCGCCCTGAGTGACTGGGGGCGGTGCTTGTTCGCACAGTGAAGCCGAGGCAGTGGCGCTTGGCAGGGACACTCGGGACCGCAGCCTAAGACATGTAATGTGATCACAAGGGATATTCTTATCATGGCTATATTCGTTAACGGTGGAGCGTTTTTGTTGCCTTTTTCAACCACATAACTTAACCAATGTACTGTAATGGTCATTAAACTACCCAAGCCAAGAAATATTGCCAAAGCAAGTATAAACCACCTCACATTGAGGATATATATGAAGGGAATCTTAAGACCTGACCTGTTGGGGTTTCCCTGAGGACAGGAGTTGAGGAAACCAGCCTTAGGCCTTGGTCCCGCCTGCGGCGGGGGGGCCACCAGCGCTTGCCCCCAGTCTAGATGCCCACGATGGCTCCTTCGGCGGGGCTATGACGTGCATGCTGTGCACGCGTCAGGCCAGCCGGAGCCTACAAGGAGTTTGTGCGTTTTGGCGAGTGTCGTCAGTGCGCATCCCAGCAAGCCAATCCGATCCCCCCTCGCCCACCTTCCAACACAAAGACATTTACCCACAAGTGCGGCTTTTTTTTGTGCTGTCCTAAATAAAGTGAAGAAAATATAAAGGACTTTTGATGCGTTGGAAAGAAGGGTGAGTTAGTGAAGCTAGCTGGGTTTCATTCATACCCCAGGACATGACCCATGGATCCAGATATCAACAAAATATTTTGAGTGTGTGAGAATCTTGCAGTACCAGCGCGGCTGGACTGAAGTGCGCCGACGACAATGTATACGGCCCTGAGTGACTGGGGGGCCGGGGTGCTTGTTGCAGACACGTGCAGCCGAGGAGTGCGCTGTGGCAGACACTGGGGACCCCCAGCCTAAGGACTATGTGAATGTGATTCCAAAGCTAAGTGATATTCTTTATTGGTATATTTTTTTTTTTGTTAACGGTGTGAGGTTTTTTGTGCCTTTTTCACCACCAAACTTAAATGTTATTTAGTGGTTAACATACCCAGACAAGAAATATTGCAAAAGCAGTATAAACCAAACCTACATTGATGATTATATAGGGATATTCTTAAGACCTTGACCTGTGGACGGGTTCCCTGAGGAAGGAGTGGAAACACCTGCCTTAGGCGCTTGGTCCCCTGCGGCCGGGGGCACCAGCTGCTTTGCCCCCATTCTGAGTGCCCCCGCTGGCTCCTTCGAGCGTGGCTGGACTGGTGGTGCTGTGACGAGCTCAGCCAGCCGGAGTACAGGAGCTTGTGGTTTTGGCGAGTTGTAGCGTCAGTTGGCATACACAGCCAATCCGTCCCGACCCATCATCCCCCTAGTCCATCAATCCCCCCTTGACTCAGCTCACGACCCCCTTCCGATTCCCCCACCTGCCGACCCCCCGTACGATTCACCCCTCAGTGTGCTATTTGTCTGTGTGTGTGGTGTGAGGTGCTGTGAGTGCCTGTGTGGATGTGTGTGAGGTGTCGTGTAAGTGCCTGGTGTGTGTGAGTGACCTCTGTGCCGGACTCAGAGTGTGAGGGGCCTCCGGGACGATGAGAGAGGGATCAACGGGGGGGGGTACGACAGCACGAGAGCACCCGACCTCCAACCATCGCCCCCCCCCTCAAACCAACCCCCCGAAACCAACCGCACCCAGCGCAAAACACGCCCCCGCCTCAACCAGCCCCCGCTAAAAGCACGCGCCCGCTCAAACCACGCACCCTGCTCAAACCACGCCCCCGCTCAACCACACCCCCGCTCAAACCACGCCCCCGCTAAAGGCACGCCCCCGCTTAAACCACAACCCGCTCCAAACCACGCCCCCGCATCTGGCTCCAGCTCGGCTCCCGCCCCCTACAGCCCGGTAGCGGTAAGTTAGCCATGTCGCGCACTCATTGAGGGGAGCGGGGCCTTAGCCTTAACCCTTCGTCAGCCAACCAATGGTAAAGCTAAAAGGTAAACACAGGAATTCCCTACACATTTTACTATTTAATTGTATAGCATGTGATGTATTCTTTTTGGTTACTAAGTGCTGCTACATGCTCAACCAGTGGAGTGGCGATTCAAATTTTTTAGACAGTGACGAGAAGAGAGGGGGGGTTGGGGGAGGGGTGGGGGGGAGAGAGAGGGGGGGGAAGTAGAGTGAGAGAAGGGAGACAGGGGGGAGGAGACGGGGGAGAGAGTGAAGAGAGAGACAGGGAGCGGAGAGAGAAGGATTAGGGGGATGAGAGACGGGGGTGGGAGAGAAGGGAATGGGTTGAGAGAGAGAGAGAAGGCGCGAGAGAGAAACGGGGAAGAGGACTGGGGGAGAGAGAGACGGGGAGATGAGAGAGAAACGGGCGTGAAAGAGAGACAAGAGAGATGGGGAGAGGAGAGAGAGAGAGACTAGGGAGGTGGGGAGGAGAGAGACTGGGGGGGAGAGACGGGGAAAGAGGAGAGAGAGACCGGGGGGTTGAGAGAGAGGACAGAGAGACGGGGGAGAGAGAGGAGACCAGGGTAGGGGGAGAGGACACCAGGGAGAATAGGAGAGAGAGAGACCTAGGGAGGGGAAGAGGAGGGAGAGAAGAGACCAGAGAGGGGGAGAGGAGAGAGACCAGGGAGGGAAGAGAAGAGGACACGGAGTGGAAGAGAGAGGGACAGGGAGGGGGAAGAAGAGAGATGAGGGAGGGGGGGAGGAGAGGACAGGGAGGGGGAGAGAGAGGCACAGCGAGGGGGGGGGGAGAGGCACAGGGAGGGGGGGAGGAGAGAGGCAGGACCTGGGAGGGGGAGAGAGAGAGGGGAGAGACAGACCGGAAGGGGGGGGGGGAGAGACCAGGGGGAACCAGTGCAAGACATATATACCTAAGCGTAAGCTGCAACCAGTGCATATACAAATGTTAAAGTCAGGAACGGAGCAGCAGCAAGCAGCTTCTCCAAGCGCTTGATGAAGTGACGCCAGGGTTCCCACTCCACAGCGCCTGCGCAGCAGGGCTAAGCATACTCTGGGCTTCCATAACCGTACCTCCCTCCCCGAGTCGGCACCGTGAAGGGGAGAGTGGTGAGAGAGCAGAGAGAGCACAGTAGCAGGACACAGAGAGAAGTTTTTGAGGGGGGAAGGTAGGGCTGATCACTCCGGTTCGGCGAACTGAGAAAATTTTAGGAACCAGTACGCCCGAACCGATGTGAACCGTCAGAATCCCTCCACTGATGTAAGCCCTGGTACCAGCGCAGGCAGTGTTAGGATCAATCCCGAGTGACAAGGGAGAGGTGGGCCTAGGGTCTGTGTTCTGCCCAATCAGGGGCTCAGACCTGGAACCCTCCCCCAGGGTACATAAGGAGCTGCACCACCCAAATGTAGTGGTTGGTCTCTCCCTTGAGAGAGAGTGTTCCAGGGAGTGTGGAGTCAGGGCTCTGAGACCTCCATCCCCCCCCTGAGGGGAGCGGGACAACTAACCCTCATCCCATCAGGGGATGAGGGAAGAGCTAGGATAGACTCTTGGGCCCAAGCCTGGGGATTGATTCCAGGGACCATCCGGAGGAGGTACAAGAGCATTGTACCAGTTGTATGCTGTTACCATGTTGGTAAAGAATAAAGTGTTCCAGTTTTATAATATACTCCTGCCTGAGATTGCAATTAATCACGGGGAGTAGCAGAGTTCTCCGGCGGGAATTGCCTGCGTACCTATTAGAGCCTGCAAGAGATGGAGGCACCGCACCAGTGAGAAAGAACCAACCACCACCCCCAAAAGGCTGTCCTGTCTTCCCCACTAACACCGGCGGAAACTCAGCGATCTTGTGAGCCAGCAGGTAACCAGCACAACACACCGTGTAATGGAGGAATCTCCCAGGGGGTGGGGGAACACCTGTTACACATGTATATGTAGCACCCTGCTACAAATGTGACATCAGGAAGATCCTGTGGGACCTAGGATGGTTCCAGGGAGGTCACCACGCTTTTCTGGCCCGTGAAGCAGCAGGCAACTCCTTTATTGTTTCCCATCCCAGGGCAAGTTCCCAGTGTTAGGGGGGTCCGCAAGAATCAGGACATTGGCGAGTCTAGGCTATCAGAAAGGGGGGGGGGGGTTCCCTTACCTAGTTTACTAGAGGGGTCTATGCCAGAGGCCATCAGGGTTAAATCCCCTGATCAGTCCTGGGAACGCAAGAGCTCTAAGGAGAGTGGGCAACACCTGCCGGTAGTTATAGAGGAAGCTAATTACCAGAGTCGCAAGAATGAGAGAAAACCTGTCCTGTTTATCTGTATGGATATGCTGCTATCAATAAAGACTCAAGTGATAAAGTTCCTGGCACCCTTCTATCTGTTATTAACTCCTTACTACAAGCCGGCACTGATTCACCATAACAAGCCTGAGATGTACAGGTTAACTGCTGAGCTAACACCCTTTTTGAGCAGGTATAAACCCTGTCAAATGCACAAAGACTGCCTATTTACCTCAATTTCACTGTACCCCCTATCCCTCACGCAGGAGGGGGAGGGGGGGGTGTGCTCCATATATATCAAGGCAATAGTTTCCTCAAATTGGCACAATATTATACTGTGTCTGATTTATTAAAGAGAAAAATAAAGTGTACTCCGATTCAATATTTCTCCATGAAAAATCCGTTGCTGTTTTTGCACATTTTTCCTGGTTTTAGGTCAAGAGACCTACATTAACCCCCCCCCTCACCCTTCACCCTTCACCCTTCACCCTTCACCCTTCACCCTCCACTTATTACAATGCAATACAAAATCCCAACAGTAAATTATTAACCCAAGAGACCAATACGTTAGTGTGTGTAGATATTATATATAGATATATATAGATATATATACTATATTATATATATATATATATATATACATATAACATATATTACATATATATATAATATGCAAATGGAAAATTACTGTATGCTCATTTGCATGTCTTAGGCAGGTCTGCAACCCCGCCTTTCACCATTATCACCAAGCACACAGCACTTCCACTGCAGCAAGGGATTCTGGGAAATGACATGCTAATGAGCACACATTGTCACCTTTTGCTTCAAAACCATTTTAACATGGTTCCCTATAGGCTTAAGCGTGCTGCATGTTCACAGCTGTTAAGCACAGCCAGGGTTAAGATGCATAGCCAGGAAAACCCACCACAGATAAAGATTTTATTATATATATATATATATATTATAATTATTATATATATTGGGACATAGTCCAAAGATGTTAGGCAGCTTTCTGCCCCATTTTAGAAGCAGAAAGTGCAGGAATAGTTACAAATGATCCGTTACACAGCTTCCCATTACCTCAGGCAGCTGGATGGAAAATCCAGACCACAGATTACAATGGCTTAGTTCTCCCTCACCTGCTCTTCTAATCACCATGCACAGGTATTTAGAGCAGAGAGGTTTTGCATTTCACTCTCTCTCCTTGGAGCCTGGAGGCTGGGGGTTATCGCTGCGCCCTGCATCCATATCGGGGTTGACGGCCCATCACATCACAGTACCAGAGGATTTGCCTGGACTCCACGAACAGATAAGACAAAACAAATGGTTACTGCTGTTGCTAAAAGACTTGCTGTATCTTGTGTCCCTAAATGAAAGAGCATTGTTTTAAGCTGGGGACCAGTTTAGTTGGCCAGCAGCTGTTAGAGAGACTAATTGATGTGTAGTTAGATCCCTGAAAGGGATAGGATTTTGCTTATATGATTTGGTTTTATTTCTTGAAATAACCGTGTGGGAGAATATTGTAACACTGAAATATGTGAAACTGCTGAATGAAAGTATATGAGTACTCTAACCTTCACATGTTTAAAGCTTGCAGTACCTTACTTGGATGAAAATAAAGCAGGCAGAAGCCTGAGGTAAGCAGCATAATACTTTGCATGATCCTGTTTGTTGTATAATTAACCCTAGAAGACTGGTCGGGAAGAACCCAAGACAGACGTCAGCACTACAAAAAGAGGGGCGTTTGTCACATATGGTGGGAGAGATGCGGGTCGACACTAAAAAGTCTGTGGGTTTGCAAATAAATGCGGGGGTTTAAAAATCGCCGAGCTGAACTAAAGTACAGATGCTATGAGTGTGAAGTCTGTCCCAATGGTGTATATCAGTTGTGCTTCTAGCAACACAGAGAATGTGCGAAGTGTGGATGCAATAGCACCCTGAACACAACAGAAAACCAAAATGTTTTTGCTGAAGAAGAAAAAAAAAAAAAAAAAAAAATTGCATCTAGCAAGTGCTGTTTTGTAAAGCTAGTGCATTTTGCTGAAGTGAGTGAATTTGCAGCTAGCAAGTGCTGTATGCAAGTTGCTGAGGGAGTGAAATTGCAGCTAGCAAATTGTTCCTGCCGGGTTTTCTAAAATGGCCGAGGGAAATGTTTATTTTGTAATGTACATAATCATGAAAAACAGTTGTCCCTTCAGGCCATACGATGATGATGATGATGATGATGACGACTCGTATGTGGCCCCTGGAGGAGAGCCGTACCACAGATGAATTTAGTATGCTGGGCCTGTCATAAAGTAGGTCACATGGAAGATGTGTGACCCAAAATTTCAAAGACAAACAGCTGCAAAAAGCAAGCAACGCCCTATTGTGCAAGCAAGATGTGGAAGCTGATACCAGTGAGCGTGTGTGCCAGTACCAATGATATCTCTGGAGCTAATTAAAGCAAAAAAGAAAGAAGAAGAAAAGAAGAAAACGTCCCTCAAGTCACAGGGGAAGTGACCGAGCCACTTGAACCTGCGCTGTAGGACATGCGTCAGAAAGGCGCCGAGATGTGCAGATGGCTGCAGGCCGGAGTGATCGGACAGAATTGTCACGGGAACAGGGGCAGGCAAAGGAAAAGGAGGAGCAAAGGGAAGCTGAATCCTTGAACCAGGATTAAAGAGGCTTTGGTTTCTGCATCCAAGCCTGCCCGCCATAATTATGAAGTCCTGTGGCAGGATTTGGTGAGAGGAAGGAGAGAATGTTAGGAAGAAGGAGCAAGAATCTAACAATAAGGTGCGAAGAAGCGAAGCCGAGTTACAGAGGTTGTATACTTCCAGCTTTACAAGAGCACGAGGCTTTGAAGGAAAACAGAGTCTCTCTTACGGAGTGAGC
The DNA here is from genome assembly GCA_036426205.1 of Ascaphus truei. NCBI lineage: Eukaryota > Metazoa > Chordata > Amphibia > Anura > Ascaphidae > Ascaphus > Ascaphus truei. Next base: position 76,707,023 of record CM071572.1, read on the forward strand.
TGGAAGAGGTGACGATAGTCTGGAAAAGGCCAAACACCGTAATTGTCACCATGGATGGAAAACAGATATAAGTCTGACAAATTGATTGCATCCTAAAACAGAAATACGGGAAGGCTCTACAAGAGTTCATGCGTCAGCACAGAGGTGCAACACTTGCGCCTGGAGGGCCACGGTCTGAACACAGAGCTGGGAATGTTGAAGCAAACCCATGAGATTGCCCTAAGTGAGTTAGAGATGTAAAGCAAGAAAATGAGACTCTGAAATTGGAAATTCAGATTTGACTGACCAAGCAGAAAAAATAAAGAAAAAGTTGATCAGGAAAAATTAGAAGTGCAGGAAGCACTGATGCACACTCAGAGCCAGGACCAGGAAGAAGAAATGGACGCTCTGAGAACAGAATTCGCGAGAGTGTATGCACAAAACAGAATTCTTCGTGGAGGAACTTAACATTTTGAAAAGGAGAAAAAGCATTAGAATAATTCAGAAGCACTGCAAAGCTCTTATCCAAGGAAGAAGGGAAAGAGAAAATTATCAGCGTAAACGCGCCGCAACTATCATCCTACAGGCTGCCTACAGAGGTATGAAAATCGTTTGTGTTCAATCACCGAATAAAGCAGCCTGTGATCTTCAATCATTCTACCGTGCCCCGCATGGTACGAAACAGGTTCCTCATTATGAAAGGAGCAACATAAAAAATCCAGTCTCTGACTAGGATGACACAGAACAGGATTCGCTATCAAACCCTGAGAAATGCGTCACTGGTTATCCAGCGGTTACTTCCGCCTGAAATAAATGTAGACCTCAGGAAAGAGAGGTCCAAGACTACATGCCTGCCGGCTGCAAAGGTAAAATGCCACAGGGTACAGCCGAGTTAGTGAGAGCCCCATCAAGGTGAAGGTGCTCCAGGTAGTCAGTGCTTCATCTTCTAAGTACCATATAATGCCCCAAAGGAAAATCCCAAATCTCTGAGAGTGATGGTCGTGAGAAAATACATGGCAGTAAGAAGTACCTTAAAGGTTCAAAGGTCGCAAATCAAAAGCGACAAAGGTCAACGCTGGCCTTGAATTTTTCGGATCTCGCCACTCTGGGCCACAATATAAAGACAAAGACTATCCGGGCCCAGAGTTCCGTCAGAAGCTAAAGAAACAGTCCAGTCATTTGCAGTTTGCAGCGGCCTATGAAATAAAGTCAGGAATGTAATGGACTGGAAGTCAAGAAAAAAAAAAAAAATGGGTTTGGGGAATTGACCGATATTTTTTGTTATTACACGTGTGGACTATCACGGACACTTAACTATGCAAATAAGCTATTGTAGTTAAGGTATATAGGCCTCTAGAATAAGCATTTTGTCAAGGGTACAGTGTTATATTGGTCTCTGTGTTGAAAAGTAGCTAAACTACAAATTAATATACAGGGTTGATGGCCCTTCAGTTGGTAAATTATATAATGAAGTTCTATAGTTGTCATGTGAATACTTAATGTTGTACTGAGGAGTTAGCTCAAGTATTCAGGTAGGACGCTCACCCGTGGAGGTCCATGGCCGCTCACCCCAGTAGGTGTGAGCTGGGGAGGGGGATATGTGACATAGTCCAAAGATGTTAGGCAGCTTCTGCCCCATTTTAGAGCAGAAAAGTGCAGGATAGTTACAAATGATCCGTTCCACAGTTCCCATTACTCAGGCAGCTGGATGGAAAATCCAGACCACAGATTACAATGGCTCTAGTTCTCCCTCACCTGCTCTTCTAATCACATGCACAGGTATTTAGAGCAGAGAGGTTTTGCATTTCACTCTCTCTCCTTGGGAGCCTGGAGGGCTGGGTATCGCTGCTCCCCTGCATCCAGTATCGGGGTTGACGGCCCCTCCACGTATCACAGTACCAGAGGATTGCCTGGACTCCACGAACGATAAGACAAACCAAATGGTTACTGCTGTTGCTAAAAGACTGTGCTGTATCTTGTGTCCCTAAATGAAAGAGCATTGTTTTAAGATGGGGAACCAGTTTAGTTGGCCAGCAGCTGTTAGAGAGACTAATTCTGATGTGTAGTTAGATCCCTGAAAGGGATAGGATTTTGCTTATATGATTTTGGTTTTATTTCTTGAAAAACAGTGTGGGAAATATTGTAACACTGAAATATGTGAACTGCTGAATGAAAGTATCTGAGTACCTCTAACCTTCACATGTTAAAGCTGCAGTACCTACATTGGATGAAAATAAAGCAGGCAGAAGCGCTGAGTTAAGCAGCATAATACTTTGCATGATCCTGTTTGTATAATTAACCTTAGAAGACTGTGTCGGGAAGAACCCAGACAGACGTCAGCACTACAAAAGAGGGGCGTTTGTCACAATAATATTATATATATATATATATAATATATATATATATATTATATATAATATATATATACTTCTGATTTCCACTGAGAGATCCGTACCGACCGAGGAAAGTTTATCCCATGCGTACCAATGCCCATAACTCCCCTATTCTGCGTCTCTTACCCACCCCGTTTATGTTAAACCTCCCTGTTTGCCTGATTAACCAACTTTTCCGTTTTCCTACTGGAGAGGGGTTAGATGATGACATTAGTGTGTCTTGAGACTGGCTATCTTCTCGTGAGGTGTCTAGTCTCGCAACACGTATACAGAATTTCTTCCTTCGGGACACTGATCCAGAAAGTATCTGACAGTTCTGCATTTCTTCTCTTAGAACTGATGCTGAGAGTGAAGCAATCTGCTGAAAGTTCATTACGTTTCACTAAAGGATAAATACAAAGCTGAGTCAGTTGGAAGCTGGATTTCAGAGACGTATTGAATACAGATGCAAGTTTTAAATTGGACACTGAAGGCGAAAGATAATGGAGCCTAGTCATTAAACCCCGATATTGCCTGAGAGAGACAATTCTTTTTCTCTCTGGGGGAAATGTACTATGTTGCAATATGGTTTATCCCACCTCGATCCTACAATCAGGTCAATGTTAATGTAGGATCAGGTTTCGATATCCCGTACTGCACCTTAGTGAATCTGGCATGTCTGTCCCCCGCTCTCATGCGGAACTACTCGCCCTTAAACTTATGCTGTTCCCTCCAAATCCCTCCAAGAAATACACAGGTAGTAAGATTTCGATAAAGAATGGACAAAGATGTATTATCATTAACAAACAAAACATAAGGATGTCTGTCGGCTAACCCCTTGTAGAAACTACAGGCATACCCCGGTTTAAGGACACTCCCTTTAAGTACACTCGCGAGTAAGAACATCTCGCCCAATAGGCAAACGGCAGCTCACGCATGCGCCTGTCAGCACGTCCTGAACAGCAATACCGGCTCCCTACCTGTACTGAAGCTGTGCGCAAGCGGGGAGACTATAGAGCCTGTTACACATGCGTTATTTACATCAGTTATGCACGTATATGACGATTGCAGTACAGTACATGCATCGATAAGTGGGGAAAAGGTAGTGCTTCACTTTAAGTACATTTTCGCTTTACATATATGCTCTGGTCCCATTGCGTACGTTAATGCGGGGTATGCCTGTACTGATTATTAAAGCCAGCCACACTGGCCAGAAGGCCAAGTGCATATATATTTATAACTTAGCCAATTACTTATCAATGTGTGGATTGTATTGATGCACATATTAAAGGGGGGGACGGGGGACGGGGGGGACCGGCAACTTGGACTTCTACTTTAAGACCTATTTTAAAACACACCTCTCTAAAGAAGCATTTGGGGTAGCACCAGTCCAGCGTTATGGCTTAGGCGTCACATGACCCCGCGGCATTGCCATGGTCACGCGTCCTGAAGCCGGCTGAATCCCGGTAAGTAGAGGTTGCAGAGGCCTCGCGTGGTCCCCCGCCAACCGCCCGCGCCCCCCGAAAATAATCTCAGGGGGCGCGCCCCCGGTTTGCGCACCACTGGCTAGGCATTAGGCACTATAGGCACTGTGACTCGGGTCTACAAAAGAAAAGCTGCCCAAGAAAAGTAATGGATGTATTATGGAAAATTATTTTGATTATTTTGATAAATTCTTTAAAGATCTCTAATAAAAGTAGTTTGCCAAATTAAAATAAGAAAAATAACACTTTAACAGTCTTTTGTGTCTTCTGTAAATGTTATGATTGTGCAGCCGAGTGCCAACCGGCATTTAGGGAAGGTAGTTTGCCAGCGTGCCGTAAAATAAAATGGCCGCACCCGCACTTAAAGGACCTGCATCTGAAGCTCTACAAGTTCTCTCTACTTACTACTTAGATTGTAAGCTCTGTTGGGTAAGAACTTCATCTGCTAATGTGTACTTTCATATCTGAACACTACTTGCTCCAGAGAAATACTATGTGGCCGGTTAGCTCAGTTGGTTAGAGCGTGGTGCTAATAACGCCAAGGTCGCGGGTTCGATCCCCGTATTGGCCAAAGTTTTTATCCCCCCTTGCTATTAATATTGTACTATGACTTGTAAATACATATTTTATCTTAAAAAAATATTTTCCAATTTTCCAAAAATATTTCACTGATACATGGTATCAGAATATTATTAGTTTTTTACTATCAATATTAGACAATTGGGGGAGAGGAAAAAAAAAAATACGTAGTCGGCAGGATTCGAACCTGCGCGGGGAGACCCCAATGGATTTCTAGTCCATCGCCTTAACCACTCGGCCACGACTACACATACATGACAATGCTCATGTGAACAACATACGTGATCAACATACGTGATCATCATACGTGATCAATGCAAAAACTATATATATATATGTACATAAATAAATACATAATGATGGTGTACACAGTTCTGCATTTTTACTCTTTCCAGATGCAAAGATACAAAAATAACTCCTTACAAAACCTACATTTATATATATGAAATAAATATGTTAGCAATACAGTTCGAAGAGTTGATCCTCCTTATTTACCAGGATCTTGATTGACCACAAGGTGAGAGATTGAGAAGACTCAGAAGCACACAGGAACTTGGGACAGGCAGGGTCCCAGCACAGGGATATCCGAATCGGTTCGGATCAGACCTGGAGTGGTGTTAGAGGAGTAACTCTGTTACTGGGTGAAGCTGGAGACAGAACTTTCTTGTAGGTTTATTCATAACAAATGAAACTTTCTTCTATCGTGCTAATGTGTTGCAAAAAAAAGTAGATTGATCAAAGTAGAACAAGACTCTGCCTCTTATCCTCCTCTCTCCTCTTTGTCTCATATCATCCCCTGCTCTCTCTTTGCCTGTGAGATCTTCCTCTGACCCACATCTGATTTTCCTCTCCTCTCTCTCTCGCTGCCTCTGTCCTGGCTGTAAACGCCTTTTCTTCTATGTCTTTGAAAAAAACATCATAATGTCTAATACACTGTAAAAACTATAACTTTTCAGCACAGACACGTCATCGTCACATCTCCTTATAGATATTTCACACATCCAACCAGCACCAAGCAGAGTGGCGCAGCGGAAGCGTGCTGGGCCCATAACCCAGAGGTCGATGGATCGAAACCATCCTCTGCTAGTTTTTATTTTATTAAATAAAATAGAAATAATTTTCTTTAAATATACCTTTAATATTAGTTATATACGTTAACCTTATTGTTACATTTCTTATATGCATAGGAAATAAAATGCAGATTAAATAGCTGATAAGTAACAATATTAATATGTGTGCTACTTAGCAAAGTCCCTGCTCATACTACCTTATGGAAAAAATATATAAGATTATTATCAAGGCAAAAAAAAACGGGTGCTATGTTGCCACCAATATTGCAACCAGTACATTTTATAGATGACCCCCTACAATATTTTAATTATCTATGCCTATAGCCAGTGGTTGAAATTGCTTTTAAAAAGTGGTGATACTGAGCCAGATCTAAAAATGCATAATGTAATAAACATTTTATTATTAATTATATTATTAATTATTATTATTATAATTTCTTATTATGTTACTGTTATATCTATTGTTATTAATAATATTTACTTGCCATCCTATGAGATCTACAATACATTAAACATTTATTATATACTATTATTATTACTATATTATAATATTGATCATGGGTGCTATCCCTGTTGTAGGGGGATTCTCTGTCGTTTTTTGTATCTCCATAAAATATTTGTTCGTGGCAGATAATATATAGACTAGGACTTCTTTACATGTAACCGAAAAAGAGATTACCCCAGACCACCCAAATTGCCCCGAGGGGGCTTCCCCTTCTCTGCTCCTGTCCACTAAGCCAGCGTGGACAGGGTTAATATCATCAGCAAAAGACAGTCACACGTTCAGAGACCTGGAATTGCTGTGCAGCTGGATATCAATTTACTGCAGACTCTAGTCTAGGAGCTGATACCACCCAGTCACCCCAAAGGGTGTCAGCCATTCGCTGATGTTACAGCTGCTCTGCACAATGTGATACACACCAACCTCCTTATCCCCCTGCACCCTGTGTACCCACTTACCCTTCCTTATAGATTGTAGGTTCCTTGGCACAGTGCCCTCCTTCCCTACTGTTACATTATGTGTTAATGTTTGTTATCTTATTGTTTTTCGCTCCAACCCTATTGTACTGCGCTACAGAACATGTTGGCGCCTTATAAATAAACGATGATGATAATAATAATACAAAAAGGCAATAAAATGTATTTGATTGAAATCTACAAAACTGTCTAATAAAATAAATTATACATTTAAAATATAATACATTATAATTATAAATTGGTGCGTTTGTGCTTTTCATCCTCCTGTGAGTCTTTATATTAAACTACCCGAGGCCCCAGTACCTGCGCTGCACGCGCGCCCGCGACACTGGCGGCGTGGCGAGGGAGTGACGGGGGCGCGGCCATGACGTCCCCCAGCAGGTTCGCCCTCATTGGCTAAACCGCCGGGGGGCGTGGCTTAGCGCTCCATAGCGAGTCCTGCTCTCAATTCTATTGAGAGCAGGAGCAACTCGCGCCCCAGCGCTGCGGCCCCCCCTCGCAGCGTGCCCGGCGCCATTGAGGTGAGGGCTCTCGTCCCTGCAGCGTCCGCCACAGCGGGCGCCGCAGTAGCCAGCGGGGTCCAGCTCTGGAGTTGCCCATGAATTATTTTCCTATCAGGATGTTCTTTGGTGGCTGTGCTCCTTTCCTTCACCTACTACTAATAAAATAGATGTATCTATTGATGGTGCTCCGAAGGTCTTTTTGTACAAATATCAGGCACATAAATATATATCTATTTTTTTTAACGTTTTAAAGTTTGTGATCGTGAAGCTGAGACTTGGGAGGAGGTTGATTTCCTCTGGCTGGGAACAAACGAAAAGAGAACCCACTCTACCTAGAATGGCCAGAGGTCATACATACAGACAGGTGCACCAGGGCAAGTGATTAATGAACAACCTTGCCCCTTTCCTCTGGCTGCTCCTATTTCAGTAGATATTTAGCAGCTGCACTGAAGCATGTTTTTGCTCACTGGATCGGTGAAGTTGATATTTCAATTATAACTTTTTATCCCAAAGGTCATGCTTTTCCCCCTTCTTTCTCTCTGAGACTGGCTTTCTATCATGTTGGGAAGATAAGATGTGCGATGGAGCGCTGGTCAGCAAAATTATTTTTGGGTATCGGTATAAAAAGTGCATAGGATGTGTAGGGAAAGATGTTTAAAAAATGTTTAAAAAAAAGTTTCCCTGTGAGCTTGAACAAGAGCTTACAAAGGATCAGTCTCTTCCCAGAGCCCAGTAACCCAATGCCAGTGATGTCACGTGTTTAATGGGTTAAAGGGTCAGTCCCGTGTAGGAGCAATCTGACCTCATTACAGTGACCTGTAATGGGTTAAAGAGACAGGCAATCTAGGACCACAATGATTTAAAGACAGCGAGTTGTTTAATGGGTTAAAGGCTCAGGCCCTGAAAGGACCAAAGTCACCTGATGGTAGTTGTCATGGAAAACCAGATGATTACATCTGGATCGCGAGCACCAGGCAGTACAAAGGAGTTCAATAAACAGTTTGTTTCAGCCGGAGCCAAACATAATGCATAAAACCAGGCGTTACTCACCAAAACTGGGGGTTATGGGGGAATCCTAGCTCACTAGGTGCCGGGTCACCAACAGATTTCCCGCTTCCCCTCCCCATGTCGGTGGTCTTGCGACCCCCCCCATTCGCACCCCACAAGCCCACTCCACTATTCCCCCCTCCCCCCATGTGTTTATCTCCCCCTGTCCTCAGTCCCTCTCTTACACTCCCTCTCTCTCCTCTCACTCTCCCCCCTCCGTTATCACTCAATTACCCCTCCCTCACTCTCCCCCCTCCATCACTCAATTACCCCTCTCTCACTCCCTCAATCCCCCTTCCTCACACTCATTCTCTCCTTCCCTACAGGCCACACACACAATTCCCCCAAAATAAATACCATCCCCCACCCACACACACAATACAATACCCACACAATACCCCCCCAAACACATACAACACTAAACCCACTAAATACATACAACACACACACACACACACACACACAAATACATGCAACACCCCCCAATACATACAAAACACACGTATTCACCCAAATACATATAACATATAACATAACACACATCCCCCTCCCCCCAAATACATACAACACATATTTACCTTGGGGATGGTCTCAAGCCTCTGATGCCCCAAATCTGTCCAGCTTCTGCGGGCTTCCTGCCAGGCTTTCCTCTCTTTATTACTCCGCTGCGAGCCTCTATCACTGTCCCGCCCCGGGCCTCTCTCTCTCATGCCGGAGCGCGCCTGAAGCCGGGCCCAGCTTCTGGTCCGCACCGGCTGGAGAGAGAGGCCCGGGGCGGGAGAGTGAGGGAGGCCCAAAGCAGCGTGGGAGAGAAAGGGAGGCCTGCAGCTGGGGAGTGCCGAGACCCGGCGGCAACCAGAGGACCGTCAGTTGGACACAGATGTTGGGGCCGACCTCAGGCAGGGCCCAACTTCCAGCACCGGCTGGCCGGGCCTGTCATAGCCACCAGGCTCGGGACACTTGTCCCGGCTCTCCCCTCCTGTCGCCGGCCCTGGCGCTGCCATAGCTAGGTTACCCAGGATGTCTTCCATACCCGATTATAGCTGCACAGTTACAGGTTCAAACACCACGCTAGCCACTGACACCAAACCTAGCCATGAACCAAGAATAGTCTGTGGAGCCAAATTAGAATGCCGCCCAAGACCTCTTGGTGCGCTGGCCGGGCTGTGTAGATTACCGGCCCACCACACAATGAAGCCTTACAAAGATACACGCAGCAGAATACAAATTGGGTATAAACTGCCTACAAGGGAGAAACATAGTACACACTGGTCAGCCATTTTGGCTACATTAAGATGGCCATATGAGCCTACACGTAGGCCGCCATCTTGACCGATAGGGGCAACCAGTGGGCTTAACCTTTAATATCCCCCTGTACCCAATGTCAACCAACCCTGCCTGTAGATGGTAAACCCACTGAGACAGGGCCTCTTCTAATAACACATTTAAGGTCTATCCTACCTCTCCTAACACAATTGTAACCCTGCCTGTAACTGTTACTTATGCCCAGAATCATATCCCTGGCTGTCCATGAAATATCTGCAAGCTGAATGTACTATAACCTTTGTTCATTTAATGCAGCCATGTTTTAGAGCAGGTGATACCACAGACAGCGGAGGGAGGTCTGAGCGATGCTCTTGGGTACCCCCATCAGTGGTCCCTGGTGGGGGATTGCTTACGTTTTACCGTTCTACATTTTCTTGGGTTGTCTTTACGAGTGGAGCCAGTGCTGGCTTCCGTGGCAGCCTGAGAACCCAGGCACTATCCTGGCTGGCGGTGTTCTTATAAGGGCTCCGTTTAGCCGTCACGTGCCTTTTTTTGGTGCAGGTGGTCACTGATGTTACGTGCCAAATGGGTTAAAGGGCCTGTCTCACGTTAGACCAACATGACGTAACTACTGCGGGGATAGAACAACATGGCTGATAGAATAAGCTGAAGCTTTTTATGCCCCTATCTAATGTAGGGTTGCCAGGTGTCCGGTATTGAACCAGACTTTCCTGTATTTGGACACTGTCCAGTGAAGAATGAGAGGTAATAGTGGACAAGTATGTGACCGGTATTACCTCTCTGGACATAGTGACCTGACCGGCTTTGTGGGCCTCAGGATTTCCCTGAGCAGGGAGAGACAAGGGCTGTTTGCTAGAGGGCTGGGAAGCTTCCTCCATCCTGATTGGCTGCTGCTGGGTAATGCAGCCAATCAAGAGTAGGTGTAAGGAGCCTGGGGTGGGGTCAAGGTGAGGAGAAAACAGCACAGAGCAGAGAGAGGTGTGTGTGTGTATATGTGTATATATGTGTATATATGTGTATATATGTGTATATGTATATATGTGTGTCTCAAGTGCGTCAAACTTTTCACTATAGTGTGTATTTTTGGAGAAGCCACCTGGCAATCCTAATCTAATGCCCTTTTTTGGCAGGAGAAGCCAATAAACAGAAGATTCAGAGAGAGAAAATATTAACCAGCGAGTTTCCGTAATACAGCAATCTATGCTTAACGCTAGAATGAAGTTGATTTAGGTTTTTTTTTTTGGGGGGGGGGAAACATAACTTATGTTTAGCTCTAAATTAATTGTTACATTATTATTTGCGAGGTAAGCAGGATTGCCTCTTGAACCCCAGCAGAAAGCATGCCACTGCATGTAGACATCAAGAGGTTAATCCACTTTGTATTTGCTGATGTGATAAGAGAGAACATTAAACTCCTCCCTTGGCCATACAGTAAAAATCCTACATCAGTAGGTAGACAGCTAAAAGCATTGGTAGCTGTAACTGCTGTATTCCAGCCTAGCTGCACATGAAGCTCAGTGCAGTAATACCACTGCCTGGAACTTACAAGTACAGAAAATAGCCAGATTTCAGCTGAATCATTCTTTTGTTTTTCTTTTTCTGGGATCAAATCACAGAAGAAGCCGGATAAAGAAGCATCTCGTTGCATTTAGCTGAGAAACGAAATCTGCTTCCTAACACTTATTGAGGCAGAAAATCAGCTGCATCCTTAATATGGACTTACAAATATTGAAATAACAAAGCTTCTGCCCTGTTTACTCTTTGGATGTATTCTTGAATAATTCTGAATTTTGTGAGTTTATTAGATTCCATCCCCCCCCCCCCCCCTTGCTCAAATGGGAATTTGATTTCATTTTTTTTTTTGCTTTTTAAAAAGTTGATCTTACAGTTAAACAAAATATATGGGTTGAACACAAGAAGAGAAAATGCTTTATTTAGGATTTTTATTCAGCAATTTTCAGATACCCTCTGAAGCTTTGATTTATGGATTTGTTAATGCACTTTTCAGGTCTGCTTAAATCTGGTAAGAACCATTACAATTCTATCTTTTAAACGTCATTATTGGGCTTTCTTTTTTGTTTGTTTTTTAAGATAATCACCCAAACTGCAATGTTAAGTTTTACTAAACACAGTTTTAAATACAAAGGAGATGATTTTCCAATGTATTGAAGATTAATAGCAATTTTTTTTTTTAAATCAAGAGCAAAAGAAAACGGAAGGATGGAAAATGAATATATGTGGTTGGTGTTATTAAATGCAGAAAATGTTATTCTGCAGAAGTAGACCCTACAAGAGGAAATAAATGATATTTTGCTAACTGGTAAGTGAAAACTCACCTTTTTAATGCTCCCTGTGCTGTTAATAAATGGATTCTCTTGACTTTTTCTGTTAACCCCCCACCCCCCCTCTATTGAGTTCTGTACCCCATTTAATTATAAAGCATCCAATAAAATACTGGTTAAGAAGAAAAAATGGGTTAATTAGTGGCTAAGCAAATATGAATGCAAGCTATTAGTATAGGGGTTATTACTGATATATGTTAATTAGACCATGCTTTATCTGTAAAGACCTGAATAGGGTGCTGCTGTATGCTTAAATTGTATAGTCAACATGTATCAGCAGGGTTATGGCGCTGACATATTCCATAGTAGTGTATGAATGGAGAGTGAGATACAGGGGGAACAGATGAAGAATAACATGGCAATCGGATGTGGGGGGAGGGCGTAGTTGAAAAAGGAAAGCATTGGGTACTCCATACCCCCCTATACTACTGTTATCGGTGTGGAGCACGTAGTTGTTGAGTATAATCCTATGGGATTTATTTTCCTGTGGGAGTGAGTGACCCTGGTTTGGACTTCTGGCGGTCTAGTGGTTAGAGTGCTGGAGGAACCTGGTTTCAGTCTGGTCTAGCGGTTAGTGTGCTGGAGGAACCTGGTTTCAATCTGGTCTAGCGGTTAGAGTGCTGGAGGAACCTGGTTTCAATCTGTTCTAGCGGTTAGAGTGCTGGAGGAACCTGGTTTCAGTCTGGTCTAGCGGTTAGAGTGCTGGAGGACCTGGTTTCTGTCTGGTCTAGCGGTTAGAGTGCTGGAGGACCTGGTTTCAGTCTGGTCTAGCGGTTAGAGTGCTGGAGGACCTGGTGTCCCGGCTCTCCCCTCCTGTTCGCCGGCCCTGGCGCTCTGCCATAGCTAGGTTACCCCAGGATGTTCTTCCATACCCATTATAGCTGCACAGTTACAGTTCAAACACAACGCTAGCCACTGACAACCAAACCTAGCCATGAACCAAGAATAGTCTGTGGAGCCAAATTAGAATGCCGCCCAAGACCTCTTGGTGCGCTGGCCGGGCTGTGTAGTTACCGCCCACCACACAATGAAGCCTTACAAAGATACACCAGCAAATACAAATTGGTATAAACTGCCTACAGGGAGAAACATAGTAACACACTGGTCAGCCATTTTGGCTACATTAAGATGGCCATATGAGCCTACACGTAGGCCGCCATCTTGACCGATAGGGGCAACCAGTGGGCTTAACCTTTCTAATATCCCCCTGTACCCAATGTCACCAACCCTGCCTGTAGATGGTAAACCCACTGAGACGGGCCTCTTCTAATACACATTTAAGGGTCTATCCTACCCTCCTAACACAATTTTAACCCTGCCTGTACTGTTACTTATGCCCAGAATCATATCCCTGGCTGTCCATGAAATATCTGCAAGCTGAATGTACTATAACCTTTGTTCATTAAAATGCAGCCATGTTTTAGAGCAGGTGATACCCACACAGCGGAGGGAGGTTGAGCGATGCTCTTGGGTACCCCCCCCCATCAGGGTCCCTGGTGGGGATTGCTTACGTTTTACCGTTCTACATTTTCTGGGTGTCTTTACGAGTGGAGCCAGTGCTGGCTCTCCGTGCAGCCTGAAACCAGCCCTATCCTGGCTGGCGGTGTTGTCTTAATAGGGCCCGTTTAGCCGTCACGTGCCTTTTTTTGGTGCAGGTGGTCACTGATGTTATGCCAAATGGGTTAAAGGGCCTGTCTCACGTTAGACCAACATGACGATACTCTACGCGGGATAGAACAACATGGCTGATAGAATAAGCTGAAGCTTTTATGCCCCTATCTAATGTAGGGTTGCCAGTGTCCGTATTGAACCAGACTTTCCTGTATTTGGACACTGTCCAGTGAAGAATAGAGGTAATAGTGGACAAGTATGTGACCGTATTACCTCTCTGGACATAGTGACCTGACCCGTTTTGTGGCCTCAGGATTTCCCTGAGCGGGAGAGACAGGCTGTTTGCTAGAGGGCTGGGAAGCTTCCTCCATCCTGATTGGCTGCTGCTGGGTAATGCAGCCAATCAAGAGTAGGTGTAAGGAGCCTGGGGTGGGGTCAAGGTGAGGAGAAAACAGCACAGAGCAGAGAGAGGTGTGTGTGTGTATATGTGTATATATGTGTAATATGTGTTATATGGTATATGTATATATGTGTTCTCAAGTGCGTCAAACTTTTCACTATAGTGTTGTATTTTTGGAGAAGCCACGTGCAATCCTAATCTAATGCCCTTTTTTGGCAGGAGAAGCCAATAACAGAAATTCAGAAGAGAAAATATTAACCAGCGAGTTTCCGTAATACAGCAATCTATGCTTAACGCTAGAATGAAGTTGATTTAGGTTTTTTTTTGGGGGGGGGGAACATAACTTATGTTTAGCTCTAAATTAATTGTTACATTATTATTTCGAGGTAACAGGATTGCCTCTTGAACCCCAGCAGAAAGCATGCCACTGCATGTAGACATCAAGAGGTTAATCCACTTTGTATTTGCTGATGTGATAAGAGAGAACATTAAACTCCCTCCCTTGGCCATACAGTAAAAATCCACATCAGTAGGTAGACACTAAAAGCATTGGTAGCTGTAACTGCTGTATTCCAGCCTGCTGCACATGAAGCTCGGGCAGTAATACCACTGCCTGGAACTTACAGTACAGAAAATAGCCAGATTTCAGCTGAATCATTCTTTTGTTTTTCTTTTTCTGGGATCAAATCACAGAAAGCCGGATAAAGAAGCATCTCGTTGCATTTAGCTGAGAAACGAAATCTGCTTCCTAACACTTATTGAGGCGAAAATCAGCTGCATCCTAATATGGACTTAAAAAATATTGAAAAACAAGCTTCTGCCCTGTTTACTCTTTGGTGTATTCTTGAATATTCTGAATTTTGGAGTTTATAGATTCCATCCCCCCCCCCCCCCTTGCTCAATGGGAATTTGATTTCATTTTTTTTTTGCTTTTTAAAAAGTTGATCTTACAGTTAAACAATATATGGTTGAACACAAGAAGAGAAAATGCTTTATTTAGGATTTTATTCAGCAATTTTCAGATACCCTCTGAAGCTTGATTTATGGATTTGTTAATGCACTTTTCAGGTCTGCTTAAATCTGGTAAGAACCATTACAATTCTATCTTTAAATCGTCATTATTGGGCTTTCTTTTTTGTTTGTTTTTTAAGATAATCACCCAAACTGCAATGTTAAGTTTTACTAAACACAGTTTTAAATACAAAGGAGATGATTTTCCAATGTATTGAAGATTAATACAATTTTTTTTTTTAAATCAAGAGCAAAAGAAAACGGAAGGATGGAAAATGAATTATGTGGTTGGTGTTATTAAATGCAAAAATGTTATCTGCAGAAGTAGACCCTACAAGAGAAATAAATGATATTTTGCTAACTGGTAAGTGAAAACTCACCTTTAATGCTCCCTGTGCTGTTATAAATGGATTCTCTTGACTTTTTCTGTTAACCCCCCACCCCCCCTCTATTGAGTTCTGTACCCCATTTATTATAAAGCATCCAATAAAATACTGGTTAGAAGAAAAAATGGTTAATTAGTGTGGCTAAGCAAATATGAATGCAAGCATTAGTATAGGGGTTATTACTGATATATGTTATTAGACCATGCTTTCTCGTAAGAAGACCTGAATAGGGTGCTGCTGTATGCTTAAATTTTATGTCAACATGTATCAGCAGGGTTATGGCGCTGACATATTCCATAGTAGTGTATGAATGGAGATGAGATACAGGGGGACAGATGAAGAATAACATGGCAATCGAGGTGGGGGGAGGGCGTAGTTTGAAAAAGAAGCATTGGGTCATCCATACCCCCCTATACTACTGTTTCGGTGGAGCACGTAGTTGTTGATAGTAATCCTATGGGATTTATTTTCCTGTGGGAGTGAGTGACCCTGGTTTGGACTTCTGGCGGTCTAGTTTAGAGTGCTGGAGGAACCTGGTTTCAGTCTGGTCTAGCGGTTAGTGTCTGGAGGAACCTGGTTTCAATCTGGTCTAGCGGTTAGAGTGCTGGAGGAACCTGGTTTCAATCTGTTCTAGCGGTTAGAGTGCTGGAGGAACCTGGTTTCAGTCTGGTCTAGCGGTTAGAGTGCTGGAGGACCTGGTTTCTGTCTGGTCTAGCGGTTAGAGTGCTGGAGGACCTGGTTTCAGTCTGGTCTAGCGGTTAGAGTGGAGGACCTGGTTTCTTCTGGTCTAGCGGTTAGAGTGCTGGGGAACCTGGTTTCAGTCTGGTCTAGCGGTTAGTGTGCTGGAGGAACCTGGTTCATCTGTCTAGCGGTTAGAGTGCGGAGGAACCTGGTTTCATCTGTTCTAACAGCGGTTAGAGTGCTGGAGAACCTGGTTTCAGTCTGGTCTAGCGTTTAGATTGCTGGAGGACCTGGTTCTGTCTGGTCTAGCGGTTAGTGCTGGAGACCTGGTTTCAGTCTGGTCTAGCGTTAGAGTGCTGGAGGACCTGGTTTCTGTTGGTCTAGCGGTTAGAGTGCTGGAGGACCTGGTTTCAAATCTGGTCTAGATCGTTAGTGTGCGGAGGACCTGGTTTTCCCCTCCGTCCACATGTTCTGTCTGGTCTAGCGGTTAGAGTGCTGGAGGAACCTGGTTTCAGTCTGGTCTAGCGGTGAAGGGTGATTCTGGTTTGAATGACGGTGGCCTGGTGTTATACGGAGGTTTGGAGGATAATGCTTTGTCTAGTGGTTCAAGAGACAGGAATTGGAGTCCAGGATTGGGGTTTCAGACCCAGTGGTCTAGCTGTCAGAGCAGAGGCTTGGATACAGAGGGAACCTGATCTGAATCCCAGGTGGGTAAATCCGATGTGAATCCCAGTGGTTCAAGCACAGGTTGGGGAGCAGGGGAGCCTGATCTGAATACGTGGGGGTCTAGTGAAAAAGTTTGGAGCTAGCGATTCTGGTGCGAACCCAACTGGCCCAGTGGTTAAGCCACAGATCCTGGAGGGAGTGATTCATTCCCCCCTCCTCTACCCCCGTGGTCTAATGGTAAAGGTACAGATTTTGACGCAAGTGATCCTCCAGGTTTCACCCTAGTTGTACAGTGGTTAAAGCACAGCATTTGGAATGGGTGAACTTGAATGGAACCCAGTCTAGTCGTACGACCACAGGATAAGTAGCAAAAGGGATTGTGATGTGAATCCCAGTGGTCTAGTGGCTAAAGTACTTGCATTGGAGCAACGGATCTTGAGAATAAGACACTTTATCTCCTTGTTCTTCACATAGAGATTAGATTGCAAGCTCTTCTGGATAGAGACCCGAATGGCCTGTAGAGTTCTGTGTACTGTGCCGCGGACACTGTCAGCACTATCTACAATATGTGAAATATCTACTTTCATGTGTGAGCGCAGATTTTAAGATCAGTCAAAACACTATAAAAGGAGGTAGGTTACCTGAAAATCCTTCTCTTTAACCCCAAACATCAGCTAAGAGATTGTCCTATTATCTGTGCTTATATATGTAGAAATATGCTATAAGGCACTGAAGCTTTTAGGTTACCGTCAAAGATTTACGCCTTCAACGTCGGCTTTTTAGAGATGATCTTAATATCTTGCTGATCATGCAGTGTCTTTATAATAACGTGCTTGTTATATTAGAACTGATCCGGTACACAGAATTTGGCAGGCTCAACTAATTTACCACGTAATTTGGTCGCCTAAGAATCTGGGATCGGAACCGACTTTCCCTACACGAGAGACTCCTTCAGCTAGTCCGACACCTTCGGATCAGCATCAAGAGACTTAATAAGGCTGCGGTTATAGTGCCGGCGACAGCGACGGTGACGTCAGGCTGCGCTCGCTGGAAAAATCAAATTGACTTCACGTCCAGCGATCGCGACCAAGCAGTCACGCCGCTTCTACTATAAACGCACGCGTCAGCGGCAATACATTTGTATTGCCGCGATGTCGTGCCGCCGGCTGATCTTATAGTACTCTATAGTGCGCTTATAGTAGAAGTGACGCGATGGTGCGACGTCGCGGTCGCTGGAAGTCAGGTCAATTTTGATTTTCCCAGCGACCGCAGCCTGACGTCGTGCGTAGGCGTGAAAAACGCAGATGATGGGCTATTGCATGAAAAGTCCCATTGACTTAAATTGGTCTTTTTACGCGATATCGCGTCATCTGGGCTTATCCCACTTTACAGAATAAGGGCTTTAAGGTCTTGGGTTACCATCAAATATTTTACCCTTCTATGCCCTAAATTTAGCGTGATTAAGAAAAAAAGGCAGAGATTATTTGATATTTTTTTTTTCATATTTATTGTGATATTAACATTTGATAAAAGCTTACAGGCCCGTCAAATAATTCCCCCTGTATAAGACAAAATATATATTGTATTTATCGTTTTTAATATTTGTATTATTTTTGTTATTATTTTGTTTCATTTGTGTCATACAAATGCTGAAATCAGCAGCAGAATGTGACAATGCCCCCTTTAATAGGCCAAAATGCATTAGTATAACTAACACATGATTGTTTTCACATTTGTATAGATTTTTCAATATCACAATAAAAATGTTGAGCCATCCAAAAAGTGTCATTTATTAGCGCGACTTAAAAACTAAAGGGTTAATATATATATATATATTTCCTTTTATTTTGTCTTTAGCGATGTTCATTTTTAAGAGGCTTTATTCCTGAGGAATATTAACAACTTTCATGCCTCTAACACAGAGGTGAAAAGATACTTTTCTATGTCAATTTGAAGCTGCTTTTCGGAAAGACCCAGAAAAATGGTCTCTTGCCCCATCATCTTATTTTTGTCTCTCGCTAATAAGTAATCCTCAGGTGTGCGTCCCCCAGAAGCGATTTCTCTAATACAATCGCTCTTTCTCATTCATGTTTTCTCTTCCGAAGCATCGGAGGTTATAATTGTAATCCTATAGCTCTCTCTTGTGGCAAGATGCAGGAACACCTTGCGTGTGCAGTTCTATTATTATATAGTACTGATAGATGCATACGTACTGTATATGTTCATACATATGTTCTGTATCAGGGACCAAAGTGAGCTAATGGCAGTTACATATTTAATGGATGTAAGGGTTAGTTCCATATAGGACCAAAGTGACCGTATGACAGTGATGTGTTTAATGGATTAAAGGGTCAATACCACTTAGGATCAAAGTGACATAGTGACAGTGACATGTTTAATAGGTTGAAGGATCAGTCAGCTAAATGTACATTTTCTGAATTTGTACTGTGCCTATGTATACATGATTAGATATACATAAGCAGAGGCAGAACTAGGTATTTTACAGCCGTTGCTAGTTCCACCAACTGAACCCCCCAACCCCAATTTATAGAACCCATTTTCTTCCTTTCCTGTCTCCCTTCTCTCTCTCTCCCCCTTCTTTATCTCTATCTTCCCTCTCTCTTCTGAACCTCTCTCCATGATGTTGTTTCTTCATCTCTTGTTAACAATGAAGCCTACTCCACTGATTCTGACGTGATCTGTGCCAGGGATAGAATACTGAAGGCGTACACTTTTGAGCTCAGTGAGGCCTTTATCTTTTCTTCTAACTTCACTAAGGCCAACAATATCCCATTTAATCTTTTCAAGTTTGTCTGTCAGTGCTGCCCCACTGGAGAGAGTCCGGCAGTTGTAGGGAGGCCGGTTTAGGTTTGAATGACAGCTTTTGATTAGCGTTGTGTGTGTGTGTGTGTGTAGGATATATATATATATATATAATATATATATATATATCTATATATCTAGATATTATATATATATCTAGATATATATATATATATACTAACACCAGTGGTTGAACATATCACCAAAAATCTACTTGCCGAACCAAAAATCTACTGCCACCTAGTCCCGCCCCCATCCGCCCTCCTTGGGGGACCTCGGGTGGTCGCCACGGGGTCAAATCCAGTCGCCACGGGCCTGTAGGTGAATGGATTTGTCGAACACGTATTTATATATAATATAATATATATATGTATATATATATATATATATATATATAAATATATATATATAAATAAATGATATAACCGGCGTTGGCCGGATAGAATTCCCGTCACTTCTCCCGTCACACTCCTATCTTCGCTCCCCCTCTACTCCACCCCCGCCTCCCTCTCCTCCTCTCTCTCCCCATTGCCCTCTTCTTTCCATCCCCCCTTCCCCTTTCGGCCCCGGTGACAGCAATCTGGACACCCCCCCCTGCACATGACTGCGTCTCGCGTTCACAGCTCGGCCCGCTCCCACGTTCATAGCTGGCCCTCCCGGTTCACACCTCCGTTTCCCCCACCTTCAAAGCTCCCCCCTTCACATTGGGATTCCCCCCCCCCCTTCTTGGACAGGTTTGTGGTAACCCTGTTTACGTTCGGTTCCCCCCCCCCCCCCCCTCTGAGTGTCCTTGGAAGCAGTCTCTTCTCCCCTGTAACAGCATGTCACCCTGTATACGTGACTCTCTCTCTGGGCACAGGAGAAGCTGTCCCTTGGCTTGCTCACATACCAGCCACAGAGTGAACGGCGGTGCTTGTGCTGTCTGCTTGCTGTAACAGGGGTTTCCGGGTGTGTCCCTCCACTCCCCCCTTCCCCGGTGTGTGAGCGGTCTAGCCGGGAGTGAGGCTCTTCTCCTGGCTACGGTGTGCCGCCTTCACAATCCGCAGCCCAGGGGCCTAGGTGACAGAACGCGGAGAGGTGAGGTGTCAGGGTCGGAGGGAGGTGATGTTGTGGCGGTGCCACTGTTGCCAGGAGTACTGCCAAGGTGTCTCTGGTTTGGGTTATTGGGTGTTGCGGGCGCCCCCCCCCTCCCCCTCCCTCCCCTCTCTCCCTCACCCCTACCCTTCCCTCCCCCTCACGGGAGCCAGTGGGCAGGGCGAGCCTGCGAAAAGGCATGGGGTGGGGGGGGGGGGGGGGGGTGGGGGGGGGGGGGATAGGAGAAGAGGAGAGCTAACGGCTGCCATACAGACTTGCCTCCTCCCGTAGCTCCAGACAGCTCCCCTCCTCCACGATACTGTGGGTGAGGTGGTTAGAGGGCACCGGCAATGAGAGCGTGGGAGGGCGGGACACATGGGGGCGGGACACACCGGCAAAGAGAGCCGTGGTGGGGCGGGCGGACCGACGGACCAATCAAATTGTCTAAGGGACGCACAAAAACCACTTTCGTTGTATATATATATATATATATATATATATATATATTATATATATATATATATATATATATAAAACTGAAGTGTTGTTTGTGCGTCCCTGTAGAAATTTGATTGGTCCGTCGGTTCCGCCGCCCACCAAACGGTATTTATTATAGTATATAATAAATGTATATACACTGATATATTTGAGAGGGATGATTCGGAGGTGCTAAATCCAAGCCCCCCCCATAACCTCCCGCTCATTCCAGCAAGGCCTTGAGGTGAGTGTTCTTGATGCATTCCTTCTTAATAATAAGTATATATAATGTATTCCATTATTGTGTGTGAAATGCAGACCTTCTGTTGAAAAGAATGCAAGAGGGATTAAAAATTTTTTTTTTGTGATAATTTCCCACAAGGTAAGGCATCCATTAGTGCTTGCGGCATATTGCCATTGATCAATACGTTTAAAATGCATCCAATATCACAAACGTTAATATTATTGCTTATGCATTCATCAATGAAATGGAGTTTTGTGGCTGCAAAGAGAGCTTGCCAAGGGTTGGATAAATTTCCAACCTGATAATCTGATCAAACACGAGGGGGGGGATTGATTTTCTGTAGAACCTGTGTTTTTATTATGAACAAATGCGAGTCATAGGCACGTCATATATAATTAAAAAACGCTTTGCTCCGAGAGTTATGTTCACCGCAATGCACTATAAATGTATTATCACAAAGTAAGAAACAATCCGCAATCATACCAGTAGCGCTCGGACTGACGTTAATAATAATAAAAAAAACGGGCGCGCAGTTTCAGGTTTAAAAGATATTTTATCATTGTATTACGTATTTGGTATGGACATATTTGGGAAGATTCAGCAGCATTCATGCTTGATGGTGGTTTAGTGATATAAAGAAGTAACGGTACTTTGAAAATAAAAAAGCACTGTTACGGTTGGTCATGCCGCGGACAGGGGGCTCTGTCCAGGCCGGTGGCGAGGTGGGTGGGTGCTTGGTAGTATGAACCTGAGAGGGAAGTTTGAGACGGTGGGTTGGGGGGAGGGAGGAGACTGAGAAGGGAGGGAAAAGGGAAGGGGCGAGTGAGAGTGGGAGATATACATGTGTGTGTAGAAACTCAAGGATCCAAAGATGACACTCCTTTCAAAATGGCGGTTGGGTGCTTAGCAGGAAAGCGAGTAGCCCTACAGAAATCGCTCCCACAGGACTATAAATAGAGAACGGTATCTCCTGTGGCACCAGAAACTCTGTGACAACAAAGTCAAATAGACATTGAAAGTTTGGTAATGATGCAGACGTAATGCACAAGTTTCAGAGGAAAGCCCTTCCTCAGGTGTGACACGTACAGGCCTGTGCACACTTGCACCTGAAGAAGGGCTTCCCGGGAACTCGTGGTGCTTCATTAACAAGATTTTCAATGTCGATTTCCACTTTGTGCCGCAGCTTCTGAGTGCTACAGGATACGTTCTGTATGTGAAGATATAGAATGGGCTGTGTGATGGAGGCCGGGGCCTGTGTGATGGGAGGCGGGGCCTGTGTGGAGACGCCAGTCCTGGGCCCTGGATACGTCCGGCAGCCCTGAATGGCGGATGTGGAAAATGAGAAAGTACTCCGCAGCCACTAATACTACCAATCTGACCACTAAAGGAGACGGATTATTTTAAAGACCTCACAAAAATGTTTTTGAAAATGTAACTAATTTATTTACAAAAGCAGTAGCAGGAATTTTTTGGTTCGTTGGGAATTTATAATTTTTTTTCATTACTCTATCTTCCCTTATGAAGGACTTAATTAAGAGGAGGGCACGGGCGTCCACTTCGTACAGTGTGGGCCCTGCGTAAAGAGGCCGTCCCAAGCAGCACTATAAATTGTTTAATATGCAGCCTTTGATTACCTTATCAAAAACTAATTACCTAAGCTGCGATCGATTTGCGTCTCCGTGATCGATCAGCAAGAGATGCCTTCCAGGGTTCATTAATGGCCGGCCTTTCAGATTCACCCAGTCCTTCAGTAAGTGTAATCAGCACTGATATTATCACCGGTAACATTATATATGTTACAGTTTGCAGCTCAAACTGCTGGGATATTAGAACACATTATCACAAAAAGGAAGAAGTGTTGCAAAGATCTTGCCACTGTGGGGAGGGGGGCTAAAAACTGATCTAGAAATCAAAGCATGCTCGGTATATTAAAAGTAATTAAAAATGGCATTGAGTTGAAAGTTATAAAATGAGTAAGTATTACCTAATACTAAAGAACTGGCGAATGCTCCTTTAACATGGCTGACCACACACAGGGAAAAAGGCGCAGGAAATCACAGCTGGACAATTACAGCTTTTCTTGCTTACAAACAAGCATTATAAAAACACAATGTACAATACTTATGGTTTCCGATGCTGAGATGTCAATAGCACAGATAATAACCCCCATTTCTGCTCTGTTCATCCGCTTTGATTAACATTGAAACCGGGGAGACCTTACTGTTCCCCACCGTACACTACTTTTCCCTTCATGATAAATAATATGCTTGGGATGCAAACCGTATATGGGCGTATAATTAGGTGATATTTCCGTGCAAAAATCTCCCATAACAGCCTGCAATTTGACACTTAAAAAATATCAGAGGGGCTCGTATACAGTGAATTTCCCGGTATTCGATATTTGATTTCTTCTACCCATAAAAATCTTTAACAATGGTGTGTGATACCCACACCACACACACACACACACACACACAACACCACACACACACACAACACACACACACCACACCACACAACACCACACACACACACACACACAAACAAAAACACACACACAAACACACACACAACCTATACATTCTTGTTAATTCCCTTATACATTGCATCTTACAGCGTGTGTCACTACACTCACATACAGTTATACACAGTATACATACTTATATACACAACACCACAACTGTATTATTTATACAAATGCAAGTATACAGTGTCTGTTATATTCACATAAACACTTAATATCGTATACTGTATACTACAAAGTAATGATTACAAGTATACACCACATAGCACAAAGTAGTACAATTTGATACAACCACACACACACCCACACACACACACACACACACACACACACACACACACACACACACACACACACGTATAGTCACACACACACACAAAAATACACATACTGTATACAAGGTTATATACTTGTATACAGACACATACATACTATACACATGTATACACAGATGTATAAATATATGTCTTCGAATACATACACAAACACACTCACTTGTATTTACACATACAGAGGAAACCAGTGATGTCAGAAAGAAGGAGCGTTTTAGTGGCCATTTTGATTTCTGTTTTAGCAATCAAACACAAATCAGAGATAAATATGCCAAGAGAAGCACAGAGGTGAAAATAGGTGCCCTATTGTACAGAATAGTGGAAAATAAACAATCAGAAATAAATATAAAATGTCATAAAAATGCAATTTTGGCGAACTGGGCCCTGAATGTACTTTTAATTCACATTTTTATTCAGCCCCAATATACCAATTTATTTAGATTTTTTTAATATTAAAAAAGTATTCACCCTAAATTCCATCATAACCCTGTTATTTTCTTCTCTTTAGGAAATGGCGCCAGGATTTTTACAGTCGACAGAAGACCCTCAATTCTACGGGAAAATGTCTCCATCTAATACAAGTGGCTTCTGATTGTTAGATCGACAAGTAGATTGAAATATCATGCGGGCCAATCACGATGACTTCTGCTAATATTATTTCCGACGTCCGTTGCAAAGCAGGACGTTGTAATGTGCTTTTCAGAAGAATATTGCAATATGGCTTCTTGGGTATCATAAAAGCATCACTTGAGATACATATAGTAATGGCATCCTATAAAAATAAAAAATAAAAAAAACTATTGACATTCCAATATATAAAAAAAAAAACAACATTATTATAATGGGGTTTATATAAAAAGCTAAATCTCTGTATTTATGGAATGAGATAACTCTGCAATAAAACTGATTTAACTTTTAAACGTTCAAAATGTAACCAGTGCAAATATAACTTATTTAAAAATTTGACTCTATATAATTTTCATGGTGGATACATAATTAAGAGACTGTATATTTTTTGTAAAGTGACTAGACCTTAAACTACCTAAAAAAGCGTATGTTTTTATTTTTTTATTTTATAACTCTGCTTAATTAAATTCCATTTACAAGCAAAGAGAAAAAGGTGGAGTAGAATAGCACATTTATTTTGCTACTTTATTTCGGATTCTACTCATTTTTTCTAACAATGCAGTTAAACGAAAGGCATGCAAAAAGGCTGAAAAGTGAAAGAAACAGTAACAGAATATACAAAAAGCACAATAATATATCCGTAGTTCTGGCTTTGAATAAGAAAATAAAGATATTGCTGTTAATAAAATAATAAGCTTTAATGTAGATCTGTAACAACAACAACACTAAATTTATTGCTCTGAGTAAAATAGCATTTTTCGAATATCACCCAATAAGTTAATTACTATTACATGTATTGGGTTTGTAACATAAAATGACTTATTATAACCAATCGATGGACCCAATGCTTGAAAGTCTATCACACCATTTGTTGAATTCCTCTGAAATGATAGTGGAATGGGACGAGTCAACACTATTGGGACTGAAAATCTCACTCGCGATAGTTTTGTCTCTAATAACTTTAGCAACGCTTCTTTCAAATTCCTTTGTTATCATTACTATATTTATGAGCCGGAAGCTCCACACGCCTGCAAACTATCTAATTGGGTCTTTAGCTTTTACAGATCTCCTGGTGTCTATATTGGTCATGCCTATTAGCATCGCCTACACCATAACTCACGCATGGACGTTCGGTCAAATAATGTGTGATATCTGGCTGTTATCGGACATCACCTGCTGTACGGCATCGATTCTTCACCTCTGTGTCATCGCCTTGGATAGATACTGGGCAATAACAGATGCTCTGGAGTATTCTAAACACCGGACAGCTGGAAGAGCAGCAGTAATGATAGCTGTAGTATGGGTTATATCAATATGCATCTCCATTCCACCACTGTTTTGGAGACAAGCCATAGCCCACGGAGAACTTACAGACTGTGGCGTCAACACAGATCAGATCTCTTATACCATCTACTCAACCTGTGGAGCGTTCTACATTCCAACTGTACTACTGATAATATTGTACGGGAGAATTTATGTAGCGGCCCGATCAAGGATTCTTAAACCACCGTCCATTTATGGAAAGAGGTTTACCACCGCTCAGCTAATCACTGGCTCAACAGGGTCTTCCTTTTGTTCTGTCAACCCTCACATGGGACACTCCCACTCTGGTGGAGCTCAAATCTGTATCAACCACATCAAGATAAAGCTTGCAGATAGCGTTCTGGAAAAGAAGAGGTTGTCAGCAGCCAGGGAACGGAAAGCCACCAAAACTCTTGGGATAATTCTGGGAGCATTCATATTCTGCTGGTTGCCTTTCTTTGTAGTTTCCCTGGTCTTGCCCATCTGTAGAGATGCCTGTTGGTTCCACCCCGTACTTTTTGATTTCTTCACTTGGCTGGGATACTTAAACTCGCTTATCAACCCTGTGATATATACAGTTTTTAATGAGGATTTCAAACAAGCATTTCAAAAACTAATACGACTCAACAAACTTTCATAGAGTTCGATCATGGATGGGGTTGTCCGTTGCATCAACCTAATGGCTGAATTTGAGTCTTAGGGATACAAGCCTTGCTTATCCAGTAGAATTTGGAATGATATTGGTTTTCCACATGTGGGGGGAACCAGGGCTAAACTGGAACATTAAAATGGTCTCTAGAACATCTCTGGTGACCTACAAAGACAATTGCCGAGATGACATAAATTTGTCGTAAGATAAATTCTTTTGGTCATGAGAGTCGTGGATCTAGCCATTAAATTCATGCTAACAGGGCTCTGTGTATGCGCTATACATGCCATTGAGATAGATAGATAGATAGATAGATAGATAGATAGATAGATAGATAGATAGATACTGTAGATAGACTAACAGAGTAATTATGAACATATGTATCTTCGGGTCAAAGTCTCCCAAATGCAACACTAGGGCACCAGGTTTAAAAAAGAAAACAACAATACATTTTAATGGGGTCCTTTTCATTGCTAAATCTGGAGCTGTTTTCTGCACTCGTTTTGCAGCTAAAAACATTTGATTAAAAAATCCCAAC
The DNA here is from genome assembly GCA_036426205.1 of Ascaphus truei. NCBI lineage: Eukaryota > Metazoa > Chordata > Amphibia > Anura > Ascaphidae > Ascaphus > Ascaphus truei. Next base: position 76,734,009 of record CM071572.1, read on the forward strand.
GTATCATTGTACGTTGCCATGTGTCACAGAGAGATGTGGCGAGTTGTTATATAGGAGAATAGAAGAAGTTAGAAATATTCAGACAAACTAACGAAATTCACATTTTCATTACAAACAAAAATAACCCTTTAAAGCCCTGTTTTCATGTATTGTTACGTCCATAATAAATGTACTGTTTCCCATTTCGATATGCTATCTAGCATGATGCATACATGCAGCAGTTTAATATTATTCATTCTTTTATGTTTTTAGCTTAAAAGATGTGTATTGTATTTATATACTTTGTCCAGAAAATTACAAACCTGTTTGTGCTTTAAAGCTGCCGTTCAAGCAATATACTATGTGTTGTTGTTTTTTTTTAATAAATCAACTCTGTACTATAAGAAAATATTTGTAGTATTTAAAAAAAAATGTATTATAATGTAACAAGCATTTCTTGTTTCTATAGCAACCATTTACAATGTCATAACCCCTTCTTCTTCTGAATCAGGCTCTGGTACACCCCTCTTTGAGCCCTGCCCTCTCTCTAGCAGTGAACAGGGCTGCTGACAGATTTCCCGGGGCCCAGGACTAGAGTTACATTCGCCCCCCCCCTTTGCTGTTTTGAGAGCCCCCCCATTTCACACCTCATGAGCCCCTCTATTCCCCCCCCTCTTCCCATGCATTTCTCTCCCCTCCATCTCACTCCCTCTTCCTCACTCACTCCCTCTTCCTCACTCACCCACTCTCACCTCACCCCCTGCCCGTCTCGCATGTATTTCTCCCCTGCGTCTCACTCTTACTCCCTCTTTTCCTCACTCACTCCCCCCTCTCTCCTCTCACTCGCCCCCACCTTCCGTCAATTAGCCCACTCTCACTCAATCCCCCCCACAGAATACATACCAAAAAAACCCAGCCCAATAAATACATATAACCCCACCCCTAATGCATAATAGAAAATACATCCCCCACCAAATTACATATTAAAAAATACACCCCCACCCCTAATGCATAATAAAAAATAAATATATATGCATATATTGAGATTTCTGGCCAAACGACCATAACCAAATAACCTATTTGTGGGTTTTTATACAGTAAATACATATTAGTAGATCATACTTCGTCCGGTTCAGCATCCGTAGATGCGAAACGCGTAGTTCCAGGCGTGTACCTTTTTGACCCTCGGCGGCCGCCGTAGTTCTTTCTGATCAGCCCTGGTTCCAGTCCTGTGTACCGGACGCGGGAGCAGGGGATAGACTCTGCCACTGCGATCGAAGCTGCTGCTGCAGCCACCGGAGGAGTCAAGCTCTTGATGTAAGTGCGCTGTTGCTCTTGCGTGTTTTATAATAAGCACTACCTCTAAATATCACTCTCTGGCCATGTCTGTTATCATCTTCCATACGGGGAGACCCCTATCCATCCACCACGGGGCGACATAGACCAGGAGGGACCAGAGAGACAGAACCCAACCAGAGGAGAGAGAACCCGCCCCCACACAGTTACCAATTTGTGCATCAACTTACACATGGCCATCTGAGTTATTTATTTAGCCCCTTTGCCCTCCATTACTACTGGCTTCAGTGCACCTGACTGTACACACGTAGTGACATCGACGTGTTGTATATTTGTGCACTGTTTCCTTTCAGTTGCCCACAAACATTTGAAGGTTGTATGCTCATATTTGACTTGCGCGCCCCTACTCTTTTCCTATCACTTCATGAGGATCTCGGGAGGATCCCCTTCGGGTTGGGCTGCAGAATATCTCTGGCCAGTATTTTATGTTTTGATATGTTATACTGTATGTGTACATCTGTGTACACCGCCACTTCTGATATCGACGTCTGATCATTCAGGGAGCGACCCAGATATCCTCTACCGTATCTAGTGACTGCCTGGTCACATGATCTTCCCGACAGAACTTTGCATCTTGGGTTCTCTTCTGTTGCACAGACAGCCATTTAGTGAACCCCCGAGCCAAATCTTCACTGATCGATCACATGAGGTTGGCAACTTGCAGCGGTCGTAATTTGAAAACTTCGCCCGGTGTACGGCTCGGAATACCCCTGTCATGGCGCGTGATGTTTTCAACCGTACCGCCATTGACTCAGGTTTGTATCGGGTGCAGAAAATTGCATTTTAGCGTTGTCTGCAATACCGTCTAGAAACGCAAGTGGGCAATCGCGAGTTGTTTCTAAAAATCTAATAGCAATTCAACCTACACAGTACAGCCGTACGTACAGTTCTGCAAGTCTGTGTGTGTGTGTACAGTAATTGTAATTTGAAGATTTATATTTGAAGCAGAGATTAACCTTACGAGTTCATACTGTATAGTCTGAGGCTCCTTAGCCATACACAGATTAAAAATATGAGGAGACATACCTGTACTGTATACAGAATAATAAAGGGAAAAGAAGCAATACTTTCTTTCGAATGTAAAATATTTTTTCCGCTCATGCGTGTACAGTATGTCTAATTGGAACCTTGTTGAAACGTATATGCGTGTCATCACATTTCTATATGTATTATTTATTAATCAATACTTTTGCTAGGCTTTCTCTTATTTTAATACTGTTTTTATTTAATGCGCATGCGTGTATGTCTCATTGAAACCTTGTGGAAACGCATATGCGTGTCATCACATTTAGGCGCATGCGTGTATGACTTCTCATTCAATGTGAATTTCAAGTCTGAAAAAAAAGAAAGAAAAAACCCCCCACTTTGCACACCGCTGATCTAGAGCATGCAATGAGTCAACCATATGCCAGTAACTTTATAACCTCCTTGCAATGAGAGAATCTCTATTGTAAATGAGATGTTACTCACTGTGAGATGTCTTGTTGGTCCACAATTGCAAACTTGCAGGGCATCGGTCTCCAGGGGTGTGCGTTGCATAAAGTAACCACAGGAAAAAAGTTGTCAAGGAACCAAAAATTGCGCAGCGCCACGATCAAAACCAGATGAAGAGGGTGAAATAGAAAGGATTTATTCACAACCGGAGAAACAAACTAACATGTTTCGCTCCCACGAGCTTTCTCAAATCGTAATAGGTTCAAAACTCTCAGTTTTTGTATGCTTTGCGAACCCAGAAGTAGCATCCCGTTTTCGCGCTGCATATTCATGCGTCATGACGTCACCAGCGTCATCACAGGCTAAAAACAAGATTATACAGGACACCTGCAAGCTCATATTGAACCCCCAAAATAACCACAACATATATATAAGCATATAGGTGTCACAGAGGAGTGCTACTGAGCATGGCGATATATATTTAAAACCAGAGACAGAACATGAAACACAGACAGAGCTCAGTGCACATCCAGTGAAACCTATACACGGTACAGTGCCTAAATATATATGTATAGATATCTATTAAATAAAATGGTCTTTTAGTTTAACATTTTGGCCAAAGTGTTGTAAGCCCCCCAGCCACTACACGGCAGACCACATCTCAAGGGTCCCTAACACTAATATACATTCTTAATAACCTGTGCATTACCAGGAAGAATGATTTATGGGGGGGGGTGTTGGGGCGTGCTCTCTTTCCTCTCCCCATCCTCTCTCTCCCTCTCCCCCATCCTCTCTCTCCCCCCATCCACTCTCTCCCTCCCTCTCCCCATCCTCTCTCTCTCCCTCTTCCCCACATTCTCTCTCTGTGACGGATCAGGGGACTCGCGCTTCCCAATGTGTCCCTGTCACCTCTGTTCCCACTGCCTCTAGCACTCTCCCCTCTCTACTACATCAATCTTCCCCTTCTTCTCCCCGCACCTGCTCCTCTGCGGCGCACCCAAACGCGCGTTCAGGTGTCACGCGCGTTCCTTGCAAGTTGCGCACGCATCCCCAAACACCTGCTCCCCTCCGTGGCTCTCTGCGTCTCCTAATTCCCTCTACCTCCACATTACCTTCTTCCTCCGCCTCTCCAGCCCTCTCGCCTCCCTTGGCGGGCGCCCCCGCGTCGCTCCTCGCATTCACGACGCACACGGTGCACGCGCATCAGACCCTTACAGAGGGCGCGCGCACACGCTCCAGTTATCTTCCTCCCCAGAACTCCAGCTCTGCCCCCCATGGCTTACAAGCCATATCTCTGTGTGATTCACCTGTCTCCTCCCCTGCTCCTTCTGACCTATCCCTGCAACCTCTCACTCAACCCTCTGCTCCTCCTCTCCTTCCTATTGGTTCTCCCTCCTTTAGAACCTTGTCTGTCCTCTAGCTCATTGCTCTGCATAGCTTCCTGTGACCCCTGTGTGTGCAGTCTCTATGCTTTGCTCTCCTGTTTGTTACAGCGCTGGTTCCTGTCCCTACTTCCCTTTGGATCTCCCTGGCTTGAACTCTGCTTTGAATTGGACTACTCTGCTTTCTCCTGCCCTTGAAGCTTGCTTACGGATTTTACTACGCTGCTTTCTCCAATCCTTGAACACTGGCTTACGGACATCACCGCGCTGTTCTCTACTATCCTTGAACTTTGGCACACGGACATAACTAAACGAAAAACAGGGAAGGTAGCGCTAAATTCAATTGTGCTAATAATTATACTAAATGTGGAATGGTGGCTGCCTGTGATATAACACTGACCCCCAGGTCAGAGAAACAACATGTGATATAAAATATTATATCTATGGCGCCCCGCACATAACCCCAAGAATGAATAAAAGGATATATACAACCCGGATCAGATGCTGGATCAGGTGTAGGGATGTGCTCCAAACGATAAGGATTGGCATATAAATGGAAACAAAATAAAAACACATATAGCGTAATATTGTTAAACAATGGGCACTGAATCAATGCAGTAAACCAATTGTACAAGGAACATAACTAAAACAAGGTAAAACAAAGAGCTGGGAGAAAACAACGGTAAATAAAACACATTTAATATTAAAACAACATATTAGGACATAACCATAGTTAAAACAGAAAATAGGTCTGCTAGAAAAGCTGCTGCTGTAGCTGAAGCGACCGCTTACCGGACATATGATAGTGTTGGGCAATGGATAAGTCAGAGAGTATCCCCTCTCGTGTGTAAACCAGCTCGTGGCGTCTCATCTGTGTGGCGGATGTGATGTCCCTCGATTCTCCCTTCTGTGCTGTTCGCCTCCCGGTCATGTAATCTCAGACCTCGGTGTGCAGTCAGCTCGGGAGCAAGAGGAACCGCCTCCACAGATTCGCCAGACAGGGATCTCGCCAAGGATGTAAACAGCAGCGGCAGATTCGCCGCGTTCTGAATGTCCAAACAGCGTACACAATGTAGTTCTGTCGGTGGTTGTCACTGGAGTAGGCAGCAGGGCCAGCAGATACCCACCCTACGCGTTTCGGAAGTGAACCTTCCTTCCTCAGGGGCAAAAGGTTAATCGAGGGACATCACATCCGCCACACAGAGGAGACGCCACGAGCCGGTTTACACACAAGAGGGGATACTCTCTGACTTATCCACTGCCCAACACTATCGTATGTCCGGTAAGCGGTTGTTATGGATTACAGGTATTTTCTGGCATATAACGCATAATGAATACAGGTCACAGGTACATATATACGTAGTATCATAGTAAGGCCTAGTATAGCTTAGAGTATATTGTTAAATTCCTGGTTTTCTTGTCTTAGAAATAATAGCTTGTTTTGCTCAGAAGTGGCAGGATATTGGGACAGGTTACAAAGACATAAAAGGGGAACTTATAACGGTAAACACGCCGTGGTTTGAACAGTAACTTATGAAATATCCTAGGTTACTAAATGCAAGTCCTAAGATCGTAAACATCATACGTCACAAACCACAGAGTATGGACACATGACACGTGACACACGTACGCAGTAACTAATACACTCTATATTAGGTTGGCCCGACTCCATGTTAGATCAGAGAGAGAGAGAGAGAACCGAACTTAAGTGTGAAGTCACACAGATGAGACTGGGACTGGCTGACCTGACATAATATCTTTTGGTTTGTGAGTATTGACAATGCATATCTAGTTATAATATACACACACACACACACACACACATATATACACAAACACACACATTTATATAAACACACACACACAATCACCACCTTGCTGCCACCACTGCTCCGGGACACAACCCCCCTGCATCTCCCGTGCGGGCAGGGAGGCATGCACAGGGATCTGAGCAGAAGGGGGCACATCTCCCGCTCCCCCTCCCCCCCACGGGGGCAGCGCAACCCCCCTGCATCTCCCGTGCAGGCAGGGAGGCAGGCACAGGGATCGGAGCAGGACACATCTCCCGCTCCCCCCTCCCCACTGACGGTACAAGCCCCCTCCATCTCGCGCAGGCTGACAGCCACAGGGATCGGGCAGAAGGGGGCACCACACAGCGGCAGATCGGGAGCGAGCACACGTCACTGGGAGACTCATGAATATTCATGAGTCTTCCACTGACTGCCGGAGGCAAATTATAAACAAATGCCAGCTTTTAATATGTCACAAAAATTTCGCTGATTAATATATGGAGAACGGATTGACTGACAGCTATACAGTTCTTTAGGTAAATAGAGATTGCCCACATGAAGCTATTAAAGTAAAAAAATAAATTAAAAAAAAAAAAAAAAAGACTGAACTGCAGCTTTAAATACTTTATTGTACAATGCATACACTTGTACACTATTTCTAACGCGATCCGCTTATAGCGCGATGTGATTCTTTGGACCCCAAGCACAGAGTTATAAGGGGGTTGAGCTGTATACAGATATTTACAATACATACAGTATACACAGATATACAAGCATCAGATATAACGAACACACATACTGTATATACCTCTATCCATTTATCTGCAAATACTCACACATACATTTATACAGATTGCTTGGTGAAAACTCCCTTATATATTTTAATGGAATGGAAAATTGTCTATTTGTTGATTTGCAAGTTTGAAAAAATTGCATTTTTGAAGGTTTTGTCCATTCTTAGTCACACCCCTGCTGTGCTATGCTGTGCTATGCTGTGCTATGCTGTGCTATGCTGTGCTGTGCTGTGCTGTGCTGTGCTATGCTGTGCTGTGCTGTGCTATGCTGTGCTGTGCAGTGCTATGGCGTGCTATAAATAAATGAGAGTAACAGTAATGATAATGATGATCTGTCTCACCTGCGGCTCTACTCGGAAAGTATTTGGTCCCCTCGGTGGTGTTCCATCCTGAGGTCTACGTTCCAGGATATATGCAGAATAAAGGGGGATGCGTCTCCCCCAATCATATAACGTAGCAAAGGAGTTTGCCAGGTTATTGGCCTGCTGACATATATAGGCAGGTGATGTCAGGTCATCATTCCTTATCACGTCTGGTTTTGGATTCATGCTATTGAACGGTGAAGGAAAAGCGATGCCTTGAAAACCGACAGGGGGCTGGTTTCTATAGAAATTTTGGAGGCAATCCATAAAATTATCTGACAGGCCAGCACAGGTCATATGGACAATGGCTACGAGTAGCCAACAAAGACACAGCGACTTCTCCATGTTGATTAAGAGGAAAAAGCACAGAGATGAGTTGGTGTCAGCCTGAATAAAAAGAGACTGACTTCTGCAACATTTATAGTGAGTTTCTAATGGGTGGATCCAGGATTCCACCAATCAAATGAATACATGTAAAAAGAGGAACTACTGGCGCATTAAAAAATTCTCTGGAAATATAAAATAAACAACAACATTTTACAATGAGAAAAGCAATACTGTATAGTAAATAACATAAATAAATCAAAAAATGGCATTAAGAAAGCATATTAGTTATATTAATGACAATGTAAATATATTTTTAATAGCTTCCTTAACTCCAAATTTTTAAATTTATGTACTATATATATATATTATATATATATCTATATATATATATATATATATATCGAGTATTTTAAAAGGCAACTGTACATATCCGTGTATATTCATTGGGCATGTCTTAGACAGGGCTGCACCCTGTCTTTAAATACACCATTACCCACCAGCAACGCACTTCCACTGCAGCAAAGATGATCTGGGAAATGAACATGCAAATGAAGCACACCAGTGCCAGCTGTTTTATCTCCTGCTCAGCATTACATGAGCACCTTAAGTCAAATGCAGCTTGGCTTTAAAACACATCTTTTAATCAAGACTTGGGAGATGCAAAGTCAGTTAACGCCACGTCACAGGACATGTTTCACACCCTTGATGGTATCATCAGTGTGGGTTGGCTTGCTGACATCAAAAAAGTTGTGCTCAAATGAGATAAGAGTGGTAATCAAACACTAGACGATTAAGGTTTATGGTGGGTAAAAAATGTGACTAAACCCTCCCCAGTAAAGCATAAAGCAACTGTAAATATTCCTGTATATTCATGTGTGCTTTACTTAACAGGTCTGCACCCTGTCTTTTATCATTATCCAACCCAGCAAACAGCACTTCCACACTGCAGCAAGGATTCTGGGAAACTGACAATCGAAATGATCGACAGGCAGTGTCCACTTTTTTATCTCATGTCTCACATGTACATGAGCCACCACCCTTAATCATGCATGCTCTTTAAAGCACGCTTTTAAAGTCACGGACTTGGGAGATGCAGTCATTTCACCCCAACTCAGCACAGACCCTGTTTCGAACCAACTTGATTGGTGTATACATCATGTGAGGTTGGCTTGCTGACAATTGCTCAAATGAGATAAAGTAGTGTAATCACACACGGCTATTAATGTTATGGTGTGGTAAAAAACGGTGATAACGGTAAAACCCCTCCACAGTAAAGCGCATAAGAGCAACTGTAAATATTCCTTATATTCATTGCATGAATCTTAGACAGATCGGCAACACCTGTGTAATAGTGTAGCATGAGACTAAACAAGGTGGCAGCTGTGTTCGTCATCTGGGGGGATCATTTCAGTTTCCCAGAATCTCCCTGTGTGGCAGTGGGAAGTGAGCTGTTTGCCTGGGTGTATATGGATAAACGACAGGGTTGCAGAACCTGTCTATGACATGTCACAATGAAATTATACAGTAATATTAAAGTTTATTCAATGCTTTACTGTGGAGGGTTTTAGTCCACATTTTTTTTACCCACACATAACCTTAATATATCTGGTGATTAGAGTAGATATATATTATCTATCTAATATTATCATATATATCTACTAATCTATGATATAGATTATATCTATATATGATATTAGTACATCTATTTAAAAATTGTAGTTAGGAATCATATTAAATTAGTTGACAGTGTTTATCCAGTTAATCTATATATATATATATATATATATATATATTGTGTGTGTGTGTGTACACAAACGTAAAAAAGAAAAAGCGGTCAGTGCTCTAACTTAACCAAATAGTGCTATTTTAGTATATAGAAGACACAACATTGTGACTAAATGTGACTAAGTAATATGGTGATGTAACAATGATATTAATAATCTATATATAACTTGCAAAATAACTATATGCATGTGATCTGATAATGAATATTGAATGTGAATGGGTTAAAGGGGGAGGGAGGGAAAAAAGAGGTAAGTGGGGAAAAGGGAACAGATAAAGAAAAAACAAGGAAAAGGAAAAAAAATGTAAATGGGAAAACAATATCAATTGTTCAAAACATAAACAAATCTAAAAAATAGGTAAAAAAATCTGTAGATGTCATGATAATGTCATGAAGTAATCAACATTTTGAATCCCTCTGGGGCTTAAGGGGTTAATGAGCTACAGTTTTAGGAAAAAGTATTCTATAGAAGGGGGGGGGGGGGGGGCTCCTGCCGTTGCCTTGAGAAAGGCAGTTGGCAGTTGGCAGTTGGCAGTTGGCCGTTGGCCACAAGATTTTGTTAGGCAGTTAGCTTCAGAGTTTTATGGAGACCAGACTGAGGATAAGGCATTGCTTCTTATCAATGACCTCTTTGGGAAGAACCTATTGTCACGAGAGCTTGCGACAGGCTGTAATTTTACACCAAAAAAACGATATATAAATATTAAATATACTAAGCGGGGTTTGAAGCTGGGACGAGACGTAAGATATGATAAAGTGATTTTATATTCCTTAATAAAGGTGACACAACAATTATACAATAACAGGCAAATATAGACACTTACGTAAAAGATGAAAATAATGAAAACAGTCCCCCTCTGACTGGCAGTTTCATCCAGCATTCAGGAAATCCTTCAGCAAACGAAGACAAAGGATATATGGGGTGGACAGCAGTTTATAAACGTTTGTCCCTCTATCTGTAACCTTAGGTGCCGAGACGGCTACCAAAATGTCCCTTGGAAGCTTTTAAGCTGGTGGACAGTGAAGAGTCCACTTCTCGGTTATTATTTTGTCGTGTGGCCAAGCATAAGCAATTAGCCAAATAGTCTTTGATGATCAGGTTTGTAAATCTAGTCCTTTCCTGCTCACACCCCCAGGGGTTCCTCAGACACCAAAAGTTCATATTTACTGCAAATCATGCATAACTTCCGTTCGTAATACACACAGTCAGCGTGAGAATATTACTTGCATTCTGGGACACCTGACGCTCGAGAGAGACCCATCTTACATTGTAATATGAACATTAATAGAGATATTAATATCTGGCATTTAGAGCATAGGTTACCTGTACAGGGTTTAACCCTCCCCAAGAGCGATTACTCCGCCAATACACTTATGATAATTATTAGCCGGTTTCAGCCAAGGACATCTCATAGTATTCTTTATATCTAATAAGTTACGTACAACTTTTGATATCCTGTTGGGGGTTACCTTTGCTGGAAGGTGGATAACAACCCTTCCTTCCTTTTGCCTGCTTTCCCGCATAAAACAATTCCCCTGGAAGCCAGGGCTCAATCTCAGCAGGATATCCTATTTAGATCTGCCTACTGGCCCGTCAATAAACCTTTGAAGTGGGCTTTTGCTTTCGCATAACCAATTAGGTCAGTTACCTATTGATCAGGGCGATGTATCACACCTCTCTCCTGTTGATATACACTTCCAGTGGAATACTCATATGAGGCAACCATTTGGTTCCTACGCATTACAAAGACAGGCATTCTGCCTGGACATTAGCACACCATTATTAGCATTCTGCCTGTGATTTCAAAAACTGCAAAAAAGTCACTTTATCAAAATATTATGTTTCTCTTATGACAACGTTATATTTTTATATGTGTGGTACTTGGGGGGTGGACCCGGAGGCTGTACCCCAAGGCTCAGGGTCCTGGCTTCTTCCGTTACCCAAAATACCAGTTTCAGGTAACTGTTTATTCAGCACTGCCTTTTGTCACCAACCCTGGGTTTACATCCCAGGAAAATCAACTGCAGGCAGTGTTTATTTAATAAAAACACAGAGAATCAATATTTAGGCAAAAGCTTGCAATTCCCCATCTGCATCTATCATGTGGGGTTCTAAAACCTTCTCTTTCACATTCAACTTCAATAACCCTTTGAAGTCCAGATTTCCTTAAAGGACATAATTCAGTGGGATTTCCTTAAACTGTAGCTCATTAACCCCTTTATCCCAGTGGGTGGGTTATGCAGACCCTGATCCAGCAAACAAATCATTTCACAGGGGAATAAGCATTTTCAGTTATTTTAGCAAGGGTTAAGTCACAGTTTGGCCTCAGCCCAGTTAACCCTTGTTCCTGGCGAGGTTAGAGGGGGGCCCTTGGGGGGTAACCCCGTTAATCCCGGGCCAAACCCTCCCTACCGCCAAACCTCCCTGCTCAGGGCCCTCGGTACCCCAGCGGCCTCCATAGCCGGGATACCACTGGCGCTTGACGCACTCAATACGTCCTGAGGGATTGGGCTGGCAAATTGTCCTCCGGCATTGACCAGTACACAGTGGATTTGTAAAGTCTCAGTTTCCTGCAAAGCCGGGGCTATCTCTTTGCCCTCCTCTGCCCCCCACCCAGTGCCTGGGAACCAAGTCCGTGGGAAGGGCCCCGGTGCAGTCCAGGCTGCACACTGCCCAGAGACTGGCATGTCTCTTGCATCTGCAGGAGACCAGCTATCCAGACAGACCGTCGCTTTCCTGTCAACCAAGTCTGGGACAGGGTTATGTCACTATTCTGTAGGGACTCTACCTTCCCTGGCTCTGTGCCACCCTGTAGCTGCTCGCCATACTCCCTGACTCTCCTCCCTGGTGCCTCTATCTACCCACAGCCCTTCCTGTTGGGGACCCGGGGGAATCTGTCATGGGGGTCAACTCCTGGGCCTGTCATAGCAAGGGACTTTCTGCCTACCTAGCCATCCCTAGCTTCTGCCAGCTTCCTGACACCCCACTGACCTCCTATCTCCCCTGCTCACACGGTGCCTCCCTGCTAGCTCCCTGGCCCAGCACCTCAGCCTGCTGCTTACCTCCCTGAGCCCACCTGCACTCCTTCTCCCCTGGGCAAACCTACCCTAGACCCTGGAACTAACTGAGTGCACCTACCTCCCTGAACTTGTCTCCCCTTACCAGGGATGAGCTCAGGGGGCACCCTCTCCAGATGCACCCGCCTTAGCGCTTGGCTGGCAGGTATCCCTGGGGTGGCACAAAGCCTGCCACTGCCCCGGATACCCCAGCCCATAGCTAGGCTGCAACAGGGGGTGTGATCTGAGAAAACCCTGGGCTCTGCCAGGTAACGGGAAACTCTAGAGCGTCACTACCTGATGCTTTCCCTCCCTGGCTACCACTAGCCCTCTTCTCTCACTGGATCTGCTGCGGGCTACTCACCTGCAGCCTCCCATCACTCCGCTTTCTCCCTAGCTATCCTAGCCTGGACCCTAGGGACACCTGAGTGAGGCCCTCTCCCTGACACTGTCCCCCATTACCGGGATGAGCTCAGGGTTTCTGGTGCAGATGCACCCACCTTAGCTCTGGCTGGCAGGTAATCCGGGGTGGTCTAACTTGCCACAACCCTGATACCTCCAGCCCAGAGCAAGGCTGCAACAGTGGGGCTCTTAACTGAGAGTCCCTTGCTGCCCGCCAAGTAATGGGGAATCCTGACTGCCCTACCAGCTGCCCTTCCCCCCTCCCTGGTGACCTATCTCCTGCCACCCCCAGTCACACCCTAGAGTGAAACAACAGGGACAGTCATAGGGAAACATAAGTCAGAGTCAGTTGCGACTTGGTCTGGCTTACTTGCTGGTCCCCGCAGAGACCGCCCGCCTTCGTTGGTCCCAATTGCGGGGGATGGAGCGGCGCCGCCGGCCCCCATTGGCTGGGCGCACCGGGCGCTGCCGCTAACAGCGCCCGGGTTGGGGTACAGGTACAACGGTGCAGGACAAGGGTCCCAGGTCTTTGTGGGAGGAACACAGCCCATGCAAATTGGTAAAATACCCCCTCCGCAACCCCTGTCCCTCCCCCGAAGAAAAACTGCCGCTGGCAGGATGCACGATAGAGTGGCGGCGTCTTCTCTGCCGCCGCCGCTTGGTTCTCGCCGGGGATCAGGGGATGGCCGCTGCTCTCGCTACTGGTGCGATGCAGCCGTCCAGGTTCTCCAGGAGAGCTCCCGCGGAGGGTTTTCGCCCCGGCTGGGCAGGAGCCATCAGAGGATGCCGCTAACTGGTCATCTTTTCCGCCAGCTCGTGAGCGTTGGCCCTGAGGGGCTTCTCACTGGCACGCGCAACGGTCAGGCACTGGGACATTATTGTGGCCCATTGGTTGGCAGTGCCGCAGCAAACTACGGTGCTTCTCCGCCACCGGTGGACTACCCGCAAGGGGCAGCAACGGAGTCCAGAGCGGAGAGGAGCATAGCGCCGGGCTCTGGGAGGGGATAAGTGGTCGGATCATCGCCAGCTTCAGCTGCACGAGCCACTAGCCGGGGACCATCTCTCCCTGCGCAAACATCAGGGCCAAGCAATTCTGGGTAAAGAGACTGGCCGCCGCAACGGCCAATTACCTCTCTTGGTGCAAGACCACCCGCTCTCCCCACATGTCTGATGGTTACAGCAGCTGCAGCTGTGGATCTTTGCTCAGCCTGCCGGGTTTCTGATCACCGATTGCTGTCTCTCTCTCAGCCTTGCTGGCTGGCTCGCGCCGACATTATGCACTCCTTGTGTTTCAGTGCCCGGCTCCAGTCAGACGGATGGCCGGCACTTGGTTTGGAGGAAATGCTTTCACAAGTAGGGAAATAGTGAGGAGGTGCCATATCTTGTGTATATGTTGTACACTGTGTGTTCAATACTTTAGTCCCAGGAACTGTGCAATTACCCTCAAGTTCCCACTGGATCACAGTACCCCAGCCAGGAATACTGTATCCAGGTCCAGTCAGTCCCGCCGCTGCCACCAGTTAATTACAAGCCTGTCACGAGAGCTTGCGACAGGCTGTATTTTACACCAACAAACTATATATAATATATATATATACCTGGGTTTGAACTGGGACGAGACTTAAAGATATGATAAAGTGATTTATTCCTTGATAAGGTGAACACAACAGATTATACAAAACAGGCAAAATAGACACTACGTAAAAGATGAAAATAATGAAAACAGTCCCATCTGAACTGGCAGTTTCATCCAGCAATCAGGAAATATTCAGCAAACGAAGACAAAGTTATATGGGGGCAGCGTTTATAAACCGTTTGCCCTATATCGTAACCTTTAGGTGCCGAGACGGCTACCAATGTCCCTTGGAAGCTTTTGAAGCTAGGTGACAGTGTGAAGAGTTCCACTTCCTCTGGTATAATTCCTTTTCCGTTGGGCCAAGCAAGCAATTAGCCAAATAGTCTTTGATGATCAGGTGTTGTAAATTCTAGGCCTTTCCTGCTCATCACCCAAGGGTTCCTCAGACTTAACCAAAAAGTTCATATTTACTGCAAATCATTGCCATACTTCCGTTCCGTAATACACACAGTCAGGTGAAGATATATACTGGCATCTGGGAACCGACGCTCGTAGAGAGACCCATCATTACATTGTAATATGAACATTAATAGAGAATTAATTCTGGCATTTCGCAGCAGGGACCTGTACAGGTTTACACTCCCCAAGATCGGCTTACTCTCGCCAATACACTTATGTTAATTATTAGCCGGTTCAGCCAAAGGACATATCATAGTATTTCTTAATTTATAAAGTTACTCACTTTTGAGATCCTGTTGGGGGTTACCTTTTGCGGAAGGTGTGAATAACAAACCTTCCCTCCTTTTGCTGCTTCCCGCATAAACAATTCCCCTGGGAAGCCAGGCTCAAATCTAGCAGGATATTATTTAGCATCCTATGGCCACGTTCAATAAAACCTTTTGAAGTGGGCTTTGCTTTTCGCTATAACCAATTAGTCAGTTA
This sequence comes from Ascaphus truei, assembly GCA_036426205.1. Lineage (NCBI taxonomy): Eukaryota > Metazoa > Chordata > Amphibia > Anura > Ascaphidae > Ascaphus > Ascaphus truei. The sequence goes on from CM071572.1 coordinate 76,749,193, forward strand.
CCTATTGATCAGGGCGATATCACACCTTCTCTGTTGATATACACATTCCAGTGAATACTCATAGAGGCACCATTGTGTTCCTTACGCATTACAAAGACAGGCATTCTGCCTGTACATTAGCACACCCTTATTAGCATTCTGCGCTGTGTATTTCAAAACGGCAAAAAGTCACTTTATCAAAAATATAGGTTTCTCTTTATGAACACGTTATATTTTTAATATGTGTGTACTTGGGGGGTGACCCGGAGGCTGTACCCCAAGGTCAGGGTCTGGCTTACTCCGTTACCAAAATACCAGTTTCAGTAACTGTTTATTCAGCACTAGCCTTTTGTCACCACCTGGGTTTAAATCCCCAGGACAAAATCAACTGCAGGTGCCGTTTTTTAAAACACAGGAGAACCATATTTAGGCAAAAGCTTGCATTCCCCCATCTGCATCTATCATGTGGGGTTCTAAAACCTTCTCTTTTCACATTCAACTTCAATTAACCCTTTGAAGTCCAGATTTCCTTAAAGGACATAATACAGTGGGATTTCCTTAAACTGTAGCTCATTAACCCCTTAAGTCCCAGTGGGTGGGTTATGCAGACCCTGATCCAGCAACAACATCATTTACACAGGGGAATAAGCATTTTCATGTTATTTAGCAAGGGTTAAGTCACAGTTCTGGGCCTCAGCCCAGTTAACCCCTTGTCTCCCTGGCGAGGTTAGAGGGGGGGCCCTTGGGGGGTAACCCCGTTAATCCCGGGCCAAACCCTCCCTACCGCCACACCTATGTCCTTTGGTAATGTACTGTATAGGATTTTCTGTTTTACTCCTTTTATTTTAAGAAACTGTTCTGCCTTATATTGCAATTGTATGTTTATTTTGTATCTCCTTTCTGCAATCTAAGCACTATATTTATATATATTAAAACATTTCATAAGTAATGCTTTGGGCTCTGAACGAACTAATGCGCGGTCTGGAGAGAATAGCTTACGAGTTCGGGCACATGTTACTACAACTGATTGTGTGTTAGAGTGCATAGTGTTTCCTATACTAAACCTGGGTCCTGTTTTTCCTATAAGGGACCTGGGGCCCTGTCAGATATTTTAGTCTAAGATCTGTTATCATATCTGCATAACCTCAGGTGGTGGCAGTGGATAGATATGATGTGCAATTGGGTAGGAGTTAATACTAACTCGCTGGTTCCTTGCAGAGGAGAAAGGGGGGTTGCTAGAGAAGCCTTTGTGTATTAACCCTGGTTGCATATCTAAAGTCACGTGCTCACTTGTGTGCTGTTCGTGGCGGTGGTATATTGGGACGGCTTGAGGAGAGATACAACTAATTTGAGGGACCCCTGAGTGGGTGAAGAGTGGGTGCGCTTGCGAGCGTCGGTATTAACCCTTGTCCCGTATGCAGGTCGCGTGCTAGCAGGGGGTCGTACGTGACAAATGGTGGCATAGCGGTGGGATGACAATTTGTATTTTTGTTAATATCAGAGCTTTTTAGTGGTTTGCGTTTATGCCTGTGGGATAAACGAAACATTAAAAAGTGACTGACCTGTGTGAGTCTTGCGACTCAGTACCCCAAAGTTATTACTCAGTGCTATTTTTATAAAACATACAAGCAGACAGTTTCGTTCCTCCCCCCCCTCTTGTTTTTCTTTTGCTATCTTTTTATTTTAAGTAAAGTGTATTGAATATGGCTGCTTTATACCGACGCCAGACGAAAGAGGCGCTGATGGTTCTGTGTGAGGAGCGTGATCTCCAAGGTCTGGGTAAAAATAAAGAAGAGCTCATACAAATCTTGCTGGAGAAGAATAGTGAGCAAGATGCTACACTGGGCAAAGACGACCACAGCAGCGGAACTGAGGGTGGCTTAGCCCTGGAAATTGCCCACTGGTCAAGGAACCCAGGACTATCATATTCCGAGGACTCCAGCAGCTCTCAGCCTGCCAGTGCCTTGGATGTGTACTTGCAAACTACTCTCAAGTACCTGGGACCAGTAAATGACGCAATGTGGTTACAGCTCATCATCCAGTTCCAAGAGAGCGAAGCAGAAAGAGAAAGGCAAGCTGCAGAACGTGACGCAGCGAGATAGGCTGCAGAACGTGACGCAGAAAGAGAGAGATATGGCGCAACCGGGCAGGGATATCCTGCAAGTGTTTTACCTGTCAAAAGCCTGGACACATCAGCATTGACTGCCCAGACAGGAAGAAGCCTGCCACTGCCTTTGGAGGGGATCGCTCCTCAACAGGGCACCCAGGGGCCTATGTGGTGTCTGGGATACAGGAGAACAGAGATGCACACTTGCAGCTAGTGACGGTGGGTCGGAGACTCACCCAAAGACTGAGGGACTCGGGTGCCATGGTTACCCTGGTGCGTCCAGGGGTGGTGGGACCTGAGGAAATCATTCCGGGACGGATTCTGCATTTGGGGGTGGCGGGTGGGGGCCACCATGATTTTCCATTAGCCAACGTTTACCTGGATTGGGGTGCGGGTAAAGGAATGCGGGAGGTGGGGATAATTGATGATATTCCTGCCAATGTGTTACTAGGAAAGGATTTGGGGAAAATGATTTCCCAGTATAAGACCGCTGTGACCCAACCACAGGCTGCCCAGGTGCAAGATCCCACCACACAAGTCCAGGTACTGACCTACACCGGGGATCCAGAGGGTCGTACCAAAGGGGGGAGCACCGGGGACCTCCTATTACAGACTGTTCTGGGAAGTAGGGATGAACAGGGCCAAACCCAGACTGCTGAGGAAGTGTGATGAAGTCAGGCCTTTCAGAAGGCCCAGCAGACAGACCCCACCTTAAAAGGAATGAGAGACCTTGCTGGGAAATCCCCCTCTGAGTCTAACAAGCAGCGGGTATACCGGAAAACAGTTCCTAATAGCAAACAGGAACCCTGGGCAGCGAACAGGCAGTTGGTAGTGCCTGAGGAATTTTGGGGCCAGTTACTAAGGATAGCTCATGAAATACCACTAGCGGGACACTTAGGGGTGACCAAGACCAAGGCACGGTTAGCTCATAACTTTTACTGGCCTAACCTGGGTACAGATGTGGCAGATTACTGTCGCACCTGCCATACATGTCAAATGGTGGGTAAGAGTGGGGACACCAGTCATGACCCCCTAGTACATCTTCCCATCATAGGGGAACTTTTTGAGTGCATAGCTGTAGACCTGGTGGGTCCCCTAGCTATCCCCAGTAGCTCCGGAAAGAAGTATATCCTTACTGTGGTGGATTATGCCACGAGATACCCCAAAGCCGTAGCCCTCACATCCATACGGGCAGACAAGGTTGCCAATGCCTTACTAGGCATTTTTTCTAGGGTAGGATTCCCTAAGGAAATGCTCACGGACCAGGGCACCCGATTTATGTCCAATCTAATGCGAAGCCTCTGTGAAAAAATACAGGTAGAGCAGCTCAAATCCAGGCCTTACCACCCTCAAACCAATGGCCTGCGTGAGAGATTTAATGGGACCCTTAAACAAATGCTTAAATCCTTTGTGGAGTCTCAGGGGAGAGACTGGGAGCGATTCCTGCCCCACCTCCTGTTTGCGTACAGGGACGTGCTGCAGGCATCCACTGGCTTCTCTCCCTTTGAGCTACTCTACAGACGCAGGGTCTGGGGGCCACTTAACTTGATCCTGGAAGAGTGGGAGGGAAAATTAAACACCCCGGAAACGTCTGTACTGGAGTTTCGGGATAAGATGCAGAAATTAATGGGGTTGGCCAAGGAGAACCTGAAGGATGCCCAAAGCAGTCAGAAGCACTGGTATGATCGCACTGCCAGGGAGAGAGTATATGACATAGGGCAGAAGGTGCTGGCACTCATTCCTCTGCGGCAGAATAAACTTCAGGCTGCCTGGTAGGGGCCATTCACGGTGCTACAGCGCCTGAACGATGTAAATTACGTAGTGGCCCGAGGGGACGGTCGGAAACGACAGAAGGCATATCATATAAATATGATTAAAGCCTATCATAAACGAGGGGCCTCGGTACTAGCTGTATGTGGCCTGCCAGAGGGCGACCCGGACGCTGACCCTTGGCTTGACTTGTTAGCTGCAGCCAAACGGGGCGGGTCAGTACAAGAGGCTGCTGTCAGTGAGCAGCTCACTGAGTCTCAGAGGGATCAGCTGTACAGCATGCTGAAACCCTTTCAGCCCATATTTACAGGGAGGCCAGGGAGAACTCACTTAGCTACACATGCTATAGATACCGGGACTCAACCCCCCCTCAGACAGACCGTCTACAGAGTCTCCCTGGAGGTTCAGCAGGACATAAAGAGGGAGATAGAAGACATGCTAGAGCTGGGGATAATTAAAAAGTCCCATAGTCCATGGGCCGCCCCAGTAGTCCTAGTACCCAAAAAAGATGCATTGACTATAGGATGTTAAACATAGCGACTGTGTTTGACACGTACCCCATGCCCAGGATAGATGAGCTGTTAGACCAGCTGGCGGGTGCCAGCTACTTAACGATTATGGACTTGAGCCAGGGGTACTGGCAAATTCCCATGAGGCCGGAGGCTCAAGAACGATCTGCGTTTATCACCCCTTTGGTTTATATGAGTTTTAGGTCATGCCCTTTGGGATGAAAAATGCCCCTGCCACCTTCCAGCGACTCGTGAATCACCTGGTGGAGGGCCTAGAAGGGAGTGCTGTGGCGTATCTCAATGATATTGCAGTATTTAGCCCCTCTTGGGCTGAGCACCTCATACACTTGGCAGAGGTACTGAATCGCATATAAGCGTCAGGGCTAACCATCAAACCAACGAAATGCCAGCTGGGTATGACTGAGGTACAGTATCTAGGGCACCGGGTAGGGGGGGACCCTGCATCCAGAGCCTAGCAAGGTGGATGCCATTACTGCTTGGCCCACCCCTAAGACTAAGAAACAGGTGCTGTCCTTTTTAGGGACTGCTGGGTACTACAGTAAGTTTGTCCCTCACTATAGTACCCTGGCAAAACCGCTGACTGACCTAACCAAAGGGAAACTGCCCCAAGTGGTGACCTGGACTCCTAACTGTGAGAAGGCCTTCACTGCCCTGAAAACCTCCATTGCTAACTCCCCTGTGTTACAGACCCCTGACTTCACTAGAAGGTTTGTAGTACAGACAGACGCTTAAAACTATGGGCTGGGAGCAGTCCTTAGCCAGGTTGATGGCCAGGGAGAGGAGCACCCAGTTGTGTACCTGAGCCGGAAACTGCTGCCTAGGGAAGTCGCCTATGCCACCATAGAAAAGGAATGTCTGGCCATAGTGTGGGCCCTGCAGAAGCTGCAGTCTTACCTGTACGGACGTATTTTTACTATAATCACTGACCACAACCCCCTGAGTTGGTTAAACCGAGTGGCTGGGGAAAATGGAAAATTACTGAGATGGGCCTACTGTAGCTCTCCAGCAATACACTTTCACGGTCCAGCACAGGAGGGGTAAAGAACATGGTAACGCTGATGGCTTGTCTGTCGCGCCAAGGCGAAGGCGATAGTCATGTGAGCACGGGGAATGACTTTTAGGCCATCCCCCTTCGCTCATTTTAAGGAGGGAGGTGTCATGATTATGTCATGAAGTAATCGATATTTTTAATCCCTCTGGGGTTTAAGGGGTGAATGAGCTACAGTTTTAGGAAAAAGTATTCTATAGAAGGGGTGGGCTCCTGCCGGTGCCTTGAGAAAGGCAGTTGGCAGTTGACTACAAGATTTTGTTAGGCAGTTAGCTTCAGAGTTTTATGGAGACCAGACTGAGGATAAGGCATTGCTTCTTATCAATGACCTCTTTGGGAAGAACCTATTGTCACGAGAGCTTGCGACAGGCTGTAATTTTACACCAAAAACTATATATAAATATATATATATACCTGGGTTTGAACTGGGACGAGACTTAAGATATGATAAAGTGATTTTATTCCTTATAGGATTGATAAGTTTGAATTTTTTTTATTTGATTGTTTATTATTACTTGAATTATTTAAGTGTTTGTCACCGATTAACACACACATTCCCAGCAAGCTCAAACCCCAATACCCGCCACATCATATATATACATACATATATATATATATATATATACAGTATTCGACAATCCTATACATTTACATGCCCGGGGCGTGTAGATTTAACCCCCGGGCGAGTAAATATTGGCCCAAGCAGCACACGTGTTTTTTTTAAATTTCCCTGCTCGCGCTGAAATTTCCCGCGCTCGCGCTGAACAAAAAAAAAAAAACAGCGGTGGACCCGCCGGGAGAACGCGAGGGTGGGGGCCAGTGCAGAGAGCAGCGCAAGGTATTGCGGTGCAGGCCGGTTGCCGGGGACGCGATCGGGCCATCGCTAAGGCCGCGATCGCGTTGCCACCGGCCCGGCGGCTTAAGCAGAGGGCGCCGCCATTGCGCGTTAGCTCGCGCATGTGCAGTAGGCACAAAGTGCAGGGAAGGCCCCAGAGAGATCGCGCGAGGGCAGGACAGGGAAGAGAGAGGTTGAGGCGGCCATTAGGGGTTCGCGCATGCGCAGGGCAAGTGCGCACGCGGCCCAGTGTTTTGGCAGCCCCCTGGGAACTACAATTCCCAGGAGGCTTAGGGAGACGGAGAGAAGTACCTGGATAGGATCAGACGGACGTCTGACCCTTTTAGAAGTGTGTTGCGGTCCCGAGCATCGGAGTGCTCGGAAGGTACCTCTGAAGTATATAAGTGCACCAACTGGGCCCTAGCTTAAATTAGTGACTGCGCAGTCACCCACGACCTCCGTAGGATTTACGGGACTTTGGGTGTGGGGGATCACAGGACACTGGGTGGGAACACCAGACATTGGGCTGAGGTGATGCGGATAGAGCATCAGGTTATGTTATGTTATGTTATGTGATGTGTGACATGTCGTGTTAGTAAAGTGTTAGTATTTTATCTATGAGTGTTATTGTATTTCTTACCCAGGGCTATCTTTCATAACGGGGATCCTGGGTAAATGGAGGCTCTGCACTAGGTAATGGTAAGGGTTTCCCCAGGCTCCCAGCTAGCGGAGGCTCAGATCTCCTGGAGCCACAGGTGTTATGCAGTACCAGTAGTCCCTTAGACGAGGTGTGACGCAAGGAAAGGGACCGGTTAGACCACAAGGGGCCAATGTGAGATTGGGTGGGTCGGCCGGTTCACAAAAAGGGCTACATTTGGAGGCGCTGCTGAGATATCAGACCTGGGGTGCCCTGTACATGTTTTTCTAATTTGTGTCCTATTTTTTCCCACCATGTGGGTGCTCTCAAAGCAGGAGGTCTACGCATGGGCCTTAAAAATGAACGTGCCCCCCAACCGCGCGGTTGCCGTCGGGGCAGTCCCCACGGACGTGTCCCTGCTAGATGTCCAGACGCAGGTTAGGGAACTCCCTGGGCTAGCTTGTACATGTGTCAGAGGGCGAAGGTATGATGACATCGTGCAATGGTCTACCGTATTGATGCATATGGGCCAGGCTATAAGCGAGGAAGACGGCCCCCAATTATTGAATCTACCCGGGGGTCCAACTGAGGGATGCCCCTTTATTTACCCGGACTTGACAGTTTCCCCCTGTAATGACAGCCCTAGTGTGGAGGACAGGGCTGTATTCAAAATGGAGGCTCCTGCAGCAAGGGATTCTGCGAGGGGGAGGGAGTGCCTTGAACAGCGATCAGCCACGTCTGTTCACCATGAGAGAAGTGACGGATGCAGAGCAGAACACCCCTGGCTGTATAGAGTCCTACGGTCCCCAGATTTAGCATTGCCAATAGCATTATGCCCGTGTGCATTCAGAGACTGGGAGGTGACTGGTGGCTGGGTAGATGGGTTAACTAGGTCACCAGTAGCGCTCACGAGGACAGTGGTAGATGGGGAAGAGTGGACGCACTGTTGCCTGAGGGAATGCGACTGCCCCATCGGCGAATTGACTCAAGGGCCTGAGTGTCCTGACTGTGCGGTACAGTTCCTGCAACCCAAACTGCCGCAGCCTACCGAAATGCCAGTGGGAGGGGACACTGTTGTAGAAATGGAGTGTCCTTCCCCTGAGAAGGAAATAGACTGCCAGGGGTTAAACCCCAATGTGTATATGCCCTGGCGAGCGCCAGGAATAGATGAAGTTGTGCTAGCGTGTCCCTGCCTTCAAAAAGCCTGTGCCCCGGGAGCAGTCCTGTCGCAGTTACCGCTCGACTTCAAGGACATCGAGGTGGATGGAGAACTGGGTACCCAGTGTTTTATGCCAAATTGTGACTGTCCTAGAGGTGCACTGGCGTGGGAGCCCCAATGTGAGTGTTGCGGGGCCTGGTTCCTAAAGCCTATCCTGCCCCAGGCGGCGGAACCAGCCGAGGAAGAAGAGGAGGAGCCGGACCTCCCTCCTACAGTAAATGATGCTTGTCCTCAGTTTGTCTTAATTCCAGAGGCCTCCGGGGACCCGTGTGTCCAGACCACTTTTGCAGACCCTCTCAAAGGGGACATTCAACTGGAAGAGCAGGAACCTCTGATGGCGGAACCTGCGGAGAAAGATGCGCCTGATGGTGCTACCCAGGTGGGTGAAGCCGCTACTAATTTTTCCACTTCAGCGATGGAGGTGGTGGAGGGGCCGTGTGCCCAAATGGACTTTCTAGACGCTGAGCCAGAGCCGCTGAAGGCGGAGCTCCAGATGTCGGTTCCAGACCCGGTTCCTGAGCAGGAACCACTGATGCCAGAACCACAGATCCCGGAAGGCCAGGGTAAGGTGTTTATACCCCCGCCCATGTGTGGTGATTCTAGCGACCAACCGAGCGTGGTGATGCGCCTGCTGGCGGACCACTCCAGTGAGGTGACCGAGCCAACCACCTCAACTGATGCAGACCATGATGTGGGCCCGTGTGCCCTGCAACGGCCAGTCCGGCCTACCACCGAGGTTCCAGCGGTCCCAGGCTTGGGATCAGTACCTGCCGACAACGATAGGGGTAAGTTGACTGCCCCAGGGGTGTCGGGTGTGAGCTCCCCGGTGATCGTGGAGCCTGGTGACTCCAAAGGTAGGGTCACCCGGGCGATGGGCTCACCCCGTCATCGCGTCCTGGTGGAGGTGTCTCCCCCAGAAGATCTCTGCGGATCATGGAACGAACTCGACCTCACCAAGGTATCCGGTGTAGCGGACCGGAGCGACACATACTCCTGCACGAGGAATCTCCAAGCTTGGCCTTCTCAAGACCCGGGCCTACCCGAAGAAGTGGTGCCGTCCGCGGAAGAAGTCACCGTTAAAGGGATGGTTGGAGCGGACAAAGACTCTGTTGAGACCGCTCTGGTAGGTGTGGCCTCTCCCAGGTGCGCGATGGAGCGCTATGTTCGCCATGTGGTGGACCGAGGCAAGAGACTGAGCCTCCCTGTCTCCCGTGAGACGAGACCGGAGGATCCGGAAAGGGTCAACACCCAGGACCCCGTACATTTTTTTCTGCGAGAGGGAGAAGGTGGGTTGGTGCAAGGGACAGGTCTTGAGCTCCAAAAGACTCACAGGAGTCAAGGTGGGATACCCTCACCCAGTCTGTTAGGGGCACTCCACTCTGAGACTCAGCTGGCCTCGGGTATCCATGCGGGGATGTTGGGTACAAATGGGGAATTGCTTGTGTTTGATGTACCGGTTACAATGCATTTTCCATTATATAATCCACTGTATGGTTGCTACCCAAGCGAGGGCGTTGGGATTCTGCGAAAGGGAGAATGTAGCCCCGAGGTAAAATTTGGCTCCCTGACCTCCCTCCGCGCTTACCGGGTGGTCGCGGGTGCCGCCGGAGGCAGCGGTGGACCCGCCGGGAGAACGCGAGGGTGGGGGCCAGTGCAGGGAGCAGCGCAAGGTATTGCGGTGCAGGCCGGTTGCCGGGGACGCGATCGGGCCGTCGCTAAGGCCGCGATCGCGTTGCCACCTTTCTAGACGCTGAGCCAGAGCCGCTGAAGGCGGAGCTCCAGATGTCGGTTCCAGACCCGGTTCCTGAGCAGGAACCACTGATGCCAGAACCACAGATCCCGGAAGGCCAGGGTAAGGTGTTTATACCCCCGCCCATGTGTGGTGATTCTAGCGACCAACCGAGCGTGGTGATGCGCCTGCTGGCGGACCACTCCAGTGAGGTGACCGAGCCAACCACCTCAACTGATGCAGACCATGATGTGGGCCCGTGTGCCCTGCAACGGCCAGTCCGGCCTACCACCGAGGTTCCAGCGGTCCCAGGCTTGGGATCAGTACCTGCCGACAACGATAGGGGTAAGTTGACTGCCCCAGGGGTGTCGGGTGTGAGCTCCCCGGTGATCGTGGAGCCTGGTGACTCCAAAGGTAGGGTCACCCGGGCGATGGGCTCACCCCGTCATCGCGTCCTGGTGGAGGTGTCTCCCCCAGAAGATCTCTGCGGATCATGGAACGAACTCGACCTCACCAAGGTATCCGGTGTAGCGGACCGGAGCGACACATACTCCTGCACGAGGAATCTCCAAGCTTGGCCTTCTCAAGACCCGGGCCTACCCGAAGAAGTGGTGCCGTCCGCGGAAGAAGTCACCGTTAAAGGGATGGTTGGAGCGGACAAAGACTCTGTTGAGACCGCTCTGGTAGGTGTGGCCTCTCCCAGGTGCGCGATGGAGCGCTATGTTCGCCATGTGGTGGACCGAGGCAAGAGACTGAGCCTCCCTGTCTCCCGTGAGACGAGACCGGAGGATCCGGAAAGGGTCAACACCCAGGACCCCGTACATTTTTTTCTGCGAGAGGGAGAAGGTGGGTTGGTGCAAGGGACAGGTCTTGAGCTCCAAAAGACTCACAGGAGTCAAGGTGGGATACCCTCACCCAGTCTGTTAGGGGCACTCCACTCTGAGACTCAGCTGGCCTCGGGTATCCATGCGGGGATGTTGGGTACAAATGGGGAATTGCTTGTGTTTGATGTACCGGTTACAATGCATTTTCCATTATATAATCCACTGTATGGTTGCTACCCAAGCGAGGGCGTTGGGATTCTGCGAAAGGGAGAATGTAGCCCCGAGGTAAAATTTGGCTCCCTGACCTCCCTCCGCGCTTACCGGGTGGTCGCGGGTGCCGCCGGAGGCAGCGGTGGACCCGCCGGGAGAACGCGAGGGTGGGGGCCAGTGCAGGGAGCAGCGCAAGGTATTGCGGTGCAGGCCGGTTGCCGGGGACGCGATCGGGCCGTCGCTAAGGCCGCGATCGCGTTGCCACCGGCCCGGCGGCTTAAGCAGAGGGCGCCGCCATTGCGCGCTAGCTCGCGCATGCGCAGTAGGCACAAAGTGCAGGGAAGGCCCCAGAGAGATCGCGCGAGGGCAGGACAGGGAAGAGAGAGGTTGAGGCGGCCATTAGGGGTTCGCGCATGCGCAGGGCAAGTGCGCACGCGGCCCCAGTGTTTAGGCAGCCCCCTGGGAACTACAATTCCCAGGAGGCTTAGGGAGACAGGCATCAGGTGCCTGAGTGTGGCCAATAGGGCTGGAGGAAGCTCAGCCCGGGAATATAGATACATTTCCCGGGCTTTGCATGCGTCAGTCAGGAAGAGGCAGAGGAAGGAGTAGGAAGGGTGTAGGGAGCGAGTGGCTCCTGCACCAGGTAAGGGTTCTCCTTAGGTCCCCAGGCAGGCCCCAATTCCCGGTAAGGGCAGGGGGTAACTGAAGAGGGACGGCCCTAGATAAGGAGGTTACCCTTAGGTGCGGAAGGTGCAGTTTGGCAGTGCCACGGCGGATAGGGCTGTGCGCACTGGCAAATAGGCACAGCGTGCGAGCAGTGGATTTGCTGCGGGTTCCAGTGAATGGTTTGTATCGTTCTGTGTGTGTTGCTGCATGTGCTGGGCGCAGTGTGTGCAGCGTGTGTGGATGTCTGCAGGCTGACAGTGTGAGCTGTGTGTCTGCTGCAGACTGTTAGCTAGTTAATAGCTAGTTGTTAGTTACAGATAGGACTGGGTAGCTAGGGGAGGGGGGGGGGCAGGTTATTGTTCCACAGGCCCTAGGAGTTTTCCCCAAGCCATCCCAGGTTGCGGTTCATCAGGGACAGGCCCTAGGTTAGGGTTCCTGTCCTGATAGGGTTAGATAGGGATAGCGGCGGTTGCTGTCCCCGTGCGACGGTGGTGTTACCGAGAGACGGTTGCTGTTCCCGGGAAGCGGTGGGACCCTCGTTGGGGTCCACGGAGAGAAGTACCTGGATAGGATCAGACGGACGTCTGACCCTTTTAGAAGTGTGTTGCGGTCCCGAGCATCGGAGTGCTCGGAAGGTACCTCTGAAGTATATAAGTGCACCAACTGGGCCCTAGCTTAATTTAGTGACTGCGCAATCACCCACTACCTCCGTAGGATTTACGGGACATTGGGTGTGGGGGATCACAGGACACTGGGTGGGAACACCAGACATTGGGCTGAGGTGATGCGGATAGAGCATCAGGTTATGTTATGTTATGTTATGTGATGTGTGACATGTCGTGTTAGTAAAGTGTTAGTATTTTATCTATGAGTGTTATTGTATTTCTTACCCAGGGCTATCTTTCATAACGGGGATCCTGGGTAAGTGGAGGCGCTGCACCAGGTAATGGTAAGGGTTTCCCCAGGCTCCCAGCTAGCGGAGGCTCAGATCTCCTGGAGCCACAGGTGTTATGCAGTACCAGTAGTCCCTTAGACGAGGTGTGATGCAAGGAAAGGGACCGGTTAGACCACAAGGGGCCAATGTGAGATTGGGTGGGTCGGCCGGTTCACAAAAAGGGCTACATATATATATATATATATATATATATAGGATAATTACTGCTGCGCTAGCTTGGATAACTGGATAGGAGAGAGTGTGTACACGTGAGGAGTAATAGCAATCTAAATAGCAGTTATCTCCAAGTATAGTTAAAACATACACACATAAAATGACAAAGACAACAAAAGACACAACACAGAAAAACAGAAAAAGGGAAAATTGGGGACGGGGAAAGCCCAAAAAATAGTAGAAGAGTGTCTGCTTTAGCTGTAGGATGCCGCTGCCAGTCTTCAGGAATGCGCCAGAAGGTCTAATTTAATTTTCGGAAAAAAACAAAAAACACATACAGCTTTTTTTTTTTTTTTGCTCACACACTGCACACACTCAGCACACTGCACACACTTACAACACACTGCACACACTCACAGCACACTGCGCACACTCACAGCACACTGCGCACACTCACTGCACACTGCACACACTGCACACACTGCACACACACTGCACACACACTGCACACACTCAGATCACACTGCAGACACTGCACACACTCACAGCACACTGCACACACTCGTAGCACACTGCACACACTCGTAGCACACTGCCCGGTGCGGGGGTGCACACGAGCTGCGTACCCAGCTGCACACGAAAGCACTCCAGCACACTGCACACACTTGCAGCACACTGAATACACTCACCACACACACACCACACTCAGAGCCCCCCCCCCTACCCTCCGGCGTCAGCTTCTTGGGCATCGTGGGGCTAATTTACCACCTGCGTGGATCGGTGGGGCTGGGTCTCGGGTTCAGGGCTGCTATGTGGATGGTGGCAGGGCGCTGCAGGATCGTTGGAGGGCTTGGGGGGGGGTGGATCGTGCAGGGGGGATTACTGGTGGAGACGGGGGGCGGATCGGTGGCAGGCTTAGGGGGGGCGGATCGGTGCAGGGCTGGGAGGGGGGGTGGATCAATCTGCATGGTTGGGGGGGGGCGGATTGGGGTTGGTTGCCAGGGCGGGTGGGTTGACAGTGTTGCAGGGCTGGGGGGGGTGATAGTGCAGGAGGGGGGGGGGGCGGATTCGGGCAGGTGTTTGGGGAGTGGTGGGCGGAGTTTTGCGTGGCTGGGGGGGGGCAGTCGGTGGCGTGCTTGGGTTGTGGATCATGCAGGCTGGGGGTGGGGATCGGTGGGGATCGGTGGGGATCGGTGCATGGCTGGGGGGGGAGGTGATCGTGCGGGGCTGGGGGGGCCCATCAGTGCGGCTGCTGGGAGAAGTGCAAGGGGAATGCGGGGGACGTGTGCTGCTGCCGGCGCCTCACTCCACATCTTCCCCCCTCCTCCCGATCCGACATTGGACCGCAAGTGTCAAACTATTAGTGTCGGATATATTCCGACATTGGACCGGAAAGGGTTAATGGGGTAGACATTGACATTGACGACATAACTAGTACAAAAAAATCAACTAATCAGACTGGAAGAGGGGAAAAGAAAAAGAAAAAAATGTCATTGCTTTTAGAATACTTTTCCACGTGCTGGTATATAGTAAGAACGTATTAGCAGTGGTTGACAAATCACCAAAAAATCTACTCGCCACCTAGTACTAAACGTGTGCTGCTTGGGCCAATATTTACTTGCCCGGGGGTTAAATCCACTCGCCCGGGGCGAGCAAATGTATAAGTTTGTCGAACACTGCGTATTAGCAATCATACATTTGTGGACTATGGAACACCCCCCGGGTCCGCTGTGCTGTTTTATCCAGTTACGGATCACATTGCATTGAGGATACCTCGAGTCATTCTTTTTTAATTTGTGGGTTTTTACAACTCTCCTAGTTTGTGTTTTTCAAATTCGGAGAGTTCCCCTGGTAAGATATCGATTTCCGATATCAATTCTCCATGGTTCCCCGGGAGCTTTTAACGTCGCCATTGCATGAGCCTCGGCTTGCCCAGCCAGGGCGGCTACCAGCACACCCTATGGAGGTACGTATCTCATGAAGGAGGGGATCCCTGCAGCTGAGATTAATGGGGTGCAGCTCCGGAGAACCCCTGCTTCAACCCTATGTAAAAAATGTAAATGGTTCGCTTGGATTGCCGCTGTAAATGCCAGAAATGAAAAGCCTGAATTTATGATTTCTCCCACAAGGTGGCAGCATTGTCTCACAGAGTCTCACATTGAAAGAAAAATACAGCAGTAATGAAAACACCATAAGGTGTCACTGTTGCCTAAATGTTAGGAAAAAGGCCTTTTTTTAATAGAATCAGAAATATAAATTGATTGCCGTGTGTGTATTTTTGATGAATGACCATCAAATGTCACATTCTACAGACTAGAGGAGGCAGCCAGTCACTCCAAGAAGAGTTCCCTCTGTCCACTGCAGCTCTCAGTCACTTTGTCATTTTATGGTCATTGCCCCCAGAATAAAGGTTAAGTCTGCATGCTGCCCCATGTCTGTCAACAGGGCACTCTGATGCCCGGGTTAACTTTCCACTCTGGTTGGAACGAGGCCTAGCCCTGGTTAATGTATTAGCTGTGTTTTGTGTAAACTTTGTATGGGATTCTATATCATTTATTGTATGAAAATAACAGTCCTTCTTGGCGCTGGTCTTTGGGCATGATTGAATATATATATATATATATATAAAAAAAAAGTCGATGTCCAGGCTGGAGTTCAGCAACAGGAAGTCAGGAGCACACCGCTTCAGTGTAGCAGCTGAGGAGTGGGAATGGCCTCTGCACGAGGACGGGAGCAGCCCATGATTAGGTCTCTGCAAGGGGAGAATGCAGGTCTCAGGAGCAAAGCAAGGCTGGCGCTGGGGATCCAGTGCTTCAGCACAGGAACTAGGAAGCGGACCTCTGCCTGGAGTGAATGCAGCAGGTCACAGGAACAGGGCAAGACTAGCACTGGGAATCCAGTGCTTCAGCACAGGAACCAGGAAGCAGATCTCTATCTGGGGTGAATGCAGCAGGTCTCTGGAACAAGGCAAGGCTAAGGCAAAGTAGCTTGTGGCAAACACAGTTACATCCAAGTGAATCTTGGGTTATGCTCAGCAATGAGTCAAAGGGAGAGGCCAGTATAAGAAGGGCAGATAGCCAATCCCAAGACATGGGTGTATGGGAATTTCTCCAATGCCATACCAGAGAGACAGAGCTGCAGTGATTGCAAGCACAGGTGATAGTGCTTGCAAATCCAAGGGAAGGTCTGTTCTGAGAGCTCACCCCCTCTGCAAGAGGGAGCGCCAGCCAAAACCAGGAACGGATTCCTTACAGAGAGAGTGTGAGAGACACAGAGAGATAGTGTGAGAGACAGGAAGAGAGAGAGTGTGTGTGAGAGAGAGAGAGTCACAGAGAGAGTGTGAGAGACACAGAGAGAGTGTGAGAGACAGAGAGAGAGAGTGTGAGAGACACAGAGAGAGAGAGAGTGTGAGAGACACAGAGAGAGAGAGAGAGTGTGAGAGACACAGAGAGAGAGAGAGTGTGAGAGACAGAGAGTGTGAGAGACACAGAGAGTGTGAGAGACACAGAGAGTATGAGAGACACAGAGAGCGTGAGAGACAGAGAGTGTGTGTGTGAGAGAGAGAGAGAGAGAGAGTGAGAGACACACATAGAGAGAGTGTGAGAGACAGAGAGAGTGTGAGACAGAGAGAGTGTGAGACAGAGAGTGTGAGAGACAGAGAGTGTGAGAGACAGAGAGTGTGAGAGACAGAGAATGAGAGAGAGACACTGAGAGAGTGAGAGAGACACTGAGAGAGTGAGAGAGACACTGAGAGAGTGAGAGAGACACTGAGAGAGTGAGAGAGACACAGAGAGAGGGAGAGAGATACAGAGAGAGGGAGAGACACAAGGAGGTAAGATGAACACAGAGAGTAGAGAGCACACAGATCCTGGGTGACTGACTGGGTGGGTGGCAACAGGGTGACTGACTGACTGACTGACCTGGGTGTGACTGGTGTCTTGGGTGTCACAACACACACACAAACACACACACACACCACACACACACACACACACACACACCACACACACACACCCACACACACACACGACACACAACACACACCACACACACACACACACACACACACACACACACACACACACAGTGGAGTACGGGGGAAGTGCCATGACTCGGCACTCCATCCCCCCCACCCCATGCGTGCCCATCCCTCACCAGCTTCCCCCTCACAGTCTGGCATGCATGGGAACAGGAACCATCACCACCCCACATGTGCACAGCCACGTGCCACCAGCTGTGACGCGCAACCCCCCAACGCCCATATCTCCCGCAACACAGACGATGGGAGCGCCGAGAGGCAGGGAACACTCCCCCCCCCCTTGTGGATGCAGCCACGGTGACCAATTGCAGAAGTGGGGACACCGCACCACGCGAGCAGCCGCCACAGGGGCTGAATATAAAGTAACACATACACCGGAGACAAGGGGGGAGGCATGAGAGACTTGCGGCGAAGCATGAGGGTATGAGAGACAAGGGAGGAGGCATGAGAGGGCATGGGGGACAAGGGGGAGGCATGAGAGGGCATGAGGGACAAGGGGGAGGCATGAGAGAGTTCTTACCGGTACCTCTGTGCAGAAAAGGGCGGGCTTGACTGCTAGGCTCGGGCTGCACGCAATAAAAAAAAATCCTGGCAGTGCGCCAACACGTGTCAGCCAATCAGGCAGGGGGATTTAAAAAAAAATGTTCTTTGAGCAGGGGAAATTTTTTTTTTCTGAGTAGGGGAATTATATGTCACCAAGAGGCTAAATCCAATTGCCGGTGGCGGCCGGGCGATCGAGTTTGTTGAGCCCTGGTAATAAATATAAAGTTAAATACTTCAATAATAATAACTTGGTTATTTAGTTAAACCCTTTGGCCAAAGCATGATACCAACGTCAAGGTATAATCAAATTAATGCGGGCCCTACACTACACTGTGAACCCTTCCCTTTACCTCTGTATGAGGGGGAACCACCACAGTGAGCCTTGTCCATTCAGCAAAATGAAAAAACACCCCACGTTAAAAAGGTGGAGAGGGGTGAGCTCTGGGAGGAGGGACCACTTACCTCCAAACAACTGTTGCCAGTTAGGAATTAATTAACACACATTACCAGCAAGCTCAAACCCCAGCACCCACCACATCATATATACATATATATACAAACATACATATATATTGTGGCAGGACGGCCTCGCGGCGTGGTCAGTAAGACGCTAGTCACGATGGGAAACGTTAAACTATAGTGGTTTATTAGCCACAGCAAAATAAAGTACGGGTGCACTGTCCCTTTAAGAAACTACTTTCTAGAAATCAAAGCCTGTTCCCGTTAGGGAAACTAACTCACTTCTTGAGCCCTGATTAACAGGATAGCCAGCTAGTCTGGTTATGCCCAAAACATATGCAACACAAAGTATAACTAATACGTGTAATAATAAAGTCTTATCTGTTGCAGCTCCAGTAGCAAACAGGAACACGGTTCCGGGGAGCAGGCTGTGTCCAGCCTCGCAGTAATGTTTATCTTTATCCTGGGTTGGGGTCCCAGCTGGTCCCAGCAGCAAAGCTCCTCGCAGGACTGGGGGACCAGAGCAGCAGCTGCTACGAGGAAGCCGGGAGAGTTCTCTCCACCTTCCTGTGGAAAAACAAGCTCACCTTGTGTGAGCAACTTCCTGCTTTTTAAACCTGCAGTCTCTCAGGCCTGCTGCTTAATTAGGCTGCAGGTGTGCTTCTTTCTGTCTGAGGAGATTAAAACTCTGTGAACTGGCTGCAGCATCTCTCCATTCACTGTCACAGCCTACTGAGTCAGTGACTCTGTCACAATATGTATGTCAAAAGGAGTGCTACTGAGCATAGCAAATGTATACAACAAAAGACAGGGGTGCCCAATACTACATCCAATTGACAAAACATATTTGGTAATAAGTATAAAGTTAAATACTTCAGTAATAATATTTTCTTGGATATTTAGTTAAACCTTTTGTCCAAAGCATCATAAGCCACGGGGAGAAGGAGTGGCTCAGTGAGTAAAAACACTGAGTGGTTGGAAGCAGGGGAGCCTCAAAATATAGACTGTAAGCTCCACGGGGCAGGGACCTGTGCCTGCAAAATGTCTCTGTAAAGTGCTATGTAAAACTAGCAGCGCTACACAAGAACATGCTATTATTATTATTATTATTATTATTAAGCCTGCATACCAACATCAAGGTATAACCAAATTTGCAGGTCCTAACAACACATTGTGAACCTTCCCTTTTACCTCTGTAGGGGGAACAACGGTCCAGTCCATACAGTAAAATGAAAAACCTCCCCCTGGTGGAGCTATCCCTGTCCGTGAGCAGAGGCACCAGGAGTTTGGCACACGGCAGGGATGTCATCGGGGGAGACAGTGTGGGGAGTTGCGGCCGCGAACAGAGGTGAGTAGTGCAGCACTGTTCCCAGCTGCCGGACACGAGCAGACACACTGTGAGTGTGGGGTTTTTTATGTGTGGGTATTAATAAATGTTTTAATCAGTACTACACTAGGTCTTTTTTATTTCACTTTATTTTGGGTAAAATCGCACATTGGTGGAGACTTTAGAGATTGGCTACAACTGCGGATCTGTTCAAGTGCAAGGGAGGGGATCAAAGACATTCATTTTTGCCAGTGATCAACTTTATTCCTGTAAGTAGGCACTTGTCGGGGCGTAGCGGGCCTCATACTCAAAGGTGCTGCGAAATGGTTTGTCCCTTTTGATATCCACAGAAGACATTGTTTGGAGGAGGGAGAAATCTTAAGCCATCGACGTGGATATATATGTTTTTCATATCCATATACATATACGGGACAGGTATTGTACTGTTCTTTCTGTGCCTTGGATTTGATTAGTGTGTTCAAGTTCTGTATTTTTGACAAGTTTTGGAAGACTTGTCTGTCCTGTCCCTAAGATGGCCTCCCCTCCCTCTCTCCCCTCCTGACTCTCCTTCCCCTCCGGGCTCTCCTTCCTCTCCCCTCCGGTCTCTCTTCCCTATCCCTCCGGGCTCTCCTTCCTCTCCCCTCCGGGATTTCACTCCCCTCCGGGCTCTTCCTCCCCACTGGGCTCTCCTTCCCCTCCCCTCCCCCTCCCCTTCCCTCGGGCTCTCATTTCCCTCCCCGGGCTCTTCTTCCTCTCCTTCCTCTCCCCTCTGGGCTCTCCTTCCCTTCCCCTCCGGGCTCTCACTCCCCTCCGGGCTCTCACTCCACTCCGGGCTCTTCCTCCCCACTGGGCTCTCTTTCCCCTCCCCTTCCCCCGGGCTCTTCTTCCTCTCCTTCCCCTCCCCTCTGGGATCTCCATCCCCTCCAGACACCCCCTCTACTTTTGCTAGGCTTTCTCTTATTTTAATACTGTTTTTATTTAATGCGCATGCGTGTATGTCTCATTGAAACCTTGTGGAAACGCATATGCGTTCATAACATTTAGGCGCATGCGTGTATGACTTCTCATTCATGTGATTTCAAGCATCTGAAAAAAAAGAAAGAAAAACCCCCCACTTTGGCACACCGCTGATCTAGCATGCAATAGTCAACCATATGCCAGTACTTTAATAACCTCCTTGCAATGAGAGACTCTCTATTGTAAATGAATGTTACTCACTGTGAGATGTCTTTTGGTCACAATTAGCAAAAACTTGCAGGCGTCGGTCTCCAGGGTGTGCGTGCATAAAGTAACCACAGGAAAAAAGTTTGTCAAGGAACCAAAAATTGCGCAGCGCCAAAATCACGATCCCAAACCAGATGAAGAGGGTGAATAGAAAGGATTTATTCACAACCGGAGAAACAAACTACAATGTTTCGCTCCCACGAGCTTTCTCAATCGTAATAGGTTCAAAACTCTCAGTTTTGTATGCTTTGCGACCCATAAGTAGCATCCAATCCCGTTTTCGCGCTGCATATTCCAGAAGCGTCATGACGTCACCATAGCGTCTCACAGGCTAAAAACAAGAATTATCCAGACACCTGAAGCTCATATGAACCCCCAAAATAACCACAACATATATAAAGTCTATAGGTGTCCCAAGAGAGTGCTACTGAGCATGGTCGATATATATTTAAAACCAGAGACAGAACATGAAACACAGACAGAGCTCAGTGCACATCCAGTGAAACCTATACACGGTACAGTGCCTAAATCTATATGTATAGATATCTATTAATAAAATGGTCTTTAGTTTAACATTTTGGCCAAGTGTTGTAAGCCCCCCAGCCACTACCGGCAGACCACATCTCAAGGGTCCCTAACACTAATATACATTCTTAATAACCTGTGCATTACCAGGAAGAATGATTTATGGGGGGGGTGTTGGGGCGTGCTCTCTTTCCTCTCCCCATCCTCTCTCTCCCTCTCCCCCACCTCTCTCCTCTCCCGCCATCCACATCTCTCCCCTCCCTCCCTCCCCCATCCTCTCTTCTCCCTCTTCCCCACATTCCTCTCTCCTCTGTGAACGGATCAGGGGACTCGCGCTTCCCAATGTGTCCCTGTCACCTCTGTTCCCACTGCCTCTAGCACTCTCCCCTCTCTACTACATCAATCTTCCCCTTCTTCTCCCCGCACCTCTCCTCTGGCGGCGCACGCAAACCGCGTTCAGGTGTCACGCGCGTTCCTTGCAAGTTGCGCACGCATCCCCAACACCTGCTCCCCTCCGTGGCTCTCTGCTTCTCCTAATTCCCTCTACCTCCACATTACCTTCTTCTCCGCCTCTCCAGCCTCTCCTCTGCCTCCCTTGCGGGCGCCCCCGCGTCGCTCCTCGCATTCACTACGCACACGGTGCACGCGCATCAGACCCTTACAGAGGGCGCGCGCACATCGCTCCAGTTATCTTCCCTCCCCAGAACTCCAGCTCTGCCCCCCATGGCTTACAGCCATATCCTGTGTGATTCACCTGTCTCCTCCCCTGCTCCTTCTGACCTATCCCCTGCAACCTCTCACTCAACCCCTCTGCTCCTCCTCTCCTTCCTATGGTTCTCCTCCTTTTAGACCTTGTCTGTCCTCTAGCTCATTGCTCTGCATAGCTTCCTGTGACCCCTGTGTGTGCAGTCTCTATGCTTTGCTCTCCTGTTTTTTACAGCGCTGGTTCCTGTCCCTACTTCCTTTTGGATCTCCCTGGCTTTGACTCTGCTTTGAATTGGACTACTCTGCTTTCTCCTGCCCTTGAAGCTTGCTTCCGGATTTTACTACGTCTGCTTTCTCCAATCCTTGAACACTGGCTTACGGACATCACCGGCTCTGTTCTCTCCTATCCTTTGAACTTTGGCACACGGACATAACTAAACGAAAAAACAGGGAAGGTAGCGCTAAATTCAATTGTGCTAATAATTATACTAATGTGGAATGGTGGCTGCCTGATATAACACTGACCCCCAGGTCAGAGAACAACATGTGATATAAATATTATATCTATGGCGCCCGCACATAACCCCAAGAATGAATAAAAGGATATATACAACCCGATCAGATGCTGGATCAGGTTGTAGGGATGTTCTCCAAACGATAAGGGATTGGCATATAATGGAAACAAATAAAAACACATATAGCTAATATTGTTTAACACATGGGCACTGAATCCATGCAGTAAACAATTGTACAAGGAACATAACTAAAACAAGGTAAAACAAAGAGCTGGGAGAAAACAACGGTAAATAAACACATTTAATATTAAAACAACATATTAGGACATAACCATAGTTAAAACAGAAAATAGGTCTGCTAGAAAAGCTGCTGCTGTAGCTGAAGCGACCGCTTACCGGACTATGATAGTGTTGGGCAATGGATAAGTCCAGAGAGTATCCCCCTCTCGTGTGTAAACCAGCTCGTGGCGTCTCATCTGTGTGGCGGATTTGATGTCCCTCGATTCTCCCTTCTGTGCTGTTCGCCTCCCGGTCATGTAATCTCAGACCTCGGTGTCAGGATCAGCTCGGAGCAAGAGGAACCCGCCTCCACAATTCGCCGACAGGGATCTCGCAAGGAGTGAAACAGCAGCGGCAGATTCGCCGCGTTCTGAATGTCCAAACAGCGTACACATGTAGTTCGCTGTCGTGTGGTTGTCACTGAGTAGGCACAGGGGCCAGCAATACCCACCCTACGCGTTTCGGAAGTGAACCTTCCTTCCTCAGGGGCAAAAGGTTAATCGAGGGACATCACATCCGCCACACAGAGGAGACGCCACGCCGGTTTACACACAAGAGGGGATACTCTCCGACTTATCCACTGCCCACACTATCGTATGTCCGGTAACCGGTTGTTTATGATTACAGGTATTTTCTGGCATATAACGCATAATGAATACAGGTCACAGGTACATATATACGTATATCATAGTAAGGCCTAGTATAGCTTAGAGTATATTGTTAAATTCCTGGTTTCTTGTCTTAGAAATAATAGCTTGTTTTGCTCAGAAGTGCAGGATATTGGGACAGGTTCCAAGACATAAAAGGTGAACTTATAACGGTAAACACGCGTGGTTTGAACAGTACATTAGAAATATCCTAGTTACTAAATGCCAGAGTCCTAAGATCGTAAACATCATACGTCACAAACCACAGATTATGGACCATGACACGTGACACACGTACGCAGTACAACTAATACACTCTATATTAGGTTGGCCCGACTCCATGTTAGATCAGAGAGAGAGAGAGAGAACCGAACTTATTGTGAAGTCACACAGATGAGACTGGGACTGGCTGACCTGACATAATATCTTTTGGTTTGGTGGTATTGACAATGCATATCTTAGTTATAATCTCTGCATATGTTAGGAATGGATTTGTAACATACTGTCACTGTTAGCCATTGGCTTAATAAGAAGCTTGTTCTGATATTTCTGATATTTCTGCAATATTGTTGTAATACACTAAATGATAAACCTTTTTCTTATACAAACTCTGAGTACCCTTTCTTTATAAATATAATCTCACAATACCCTCCATAAGATCATAATATGTGAGGTGTGGCCGAGACTTTTTCAAGTGCAAAACATTTGGTTTGTGTTCTCTGCTTAAGCCATGATATAACCTCGT
>CM071572.1:76772954-76966339 GCA_036426205.1 Ascaphus truei
CCTCCGCTCTCCCCTCTGGACTCTCCTTTCTCTTTCCTCTGAGCTATCCCTCCCCTTTGGACTCTCCTTCCCCTCCCCTCCAGGCTCTCACTCCCTCTGGACTCCACTCCCCTCCTGGCCTCTTCCTCCTCCCCACTGGCTCTTCCTTCCCTCCCTGGGCTCCCTCCTTCCTTCCTTCCCCCCCCCTCTGGATCTTCCATCCCTCCCAGAACCCCCCCTCACCTCCAGACACCCCCTCCCCTCCAGCCTCTCCCCTCTAGACTCGCCTTCATCTTTCATCTGAGCTATCCCTCCCCTCTGGGCTCTCCTTCCTCTCCCCTCCGGACTCTCCTTCCCCTCCCCTCTGGGCTCTCTTTCCTTCTCTCCCCTCCCCTCCGGACTCTCCTTCCCTCCCCCCCTGGACCTCTCTTCCCCTCCCCTCTGGACTCTCCTTCCCCTCCCTTCCGAGTCTCCTTCCCCTCCCCTCTGGACTCTCCTTCCCCTCCCCTCTGGACTTTCCTTCCCCTCCCTTCCAGACTATCCTTCCCCTCCCGGCTCTCCTTCCCCTCCGGGCTCTCCTTCCCCTCCGGGGCTCTCCTTCCCCTCCCCTCCTGGGCTCTCCTTCCCCTCCCCCTGGCTTCTCCTTCCCCTCCGGCTCTCCTCCCTCCTCCAGGGCTCTCCTTCCCCTCTGGGGTATCCTTCCCCTCCCCTCTGGACTCTCCTTCCCCTCCCCTCTGGGCTCTCCTTCACCTCCCCTCTGGGCTCTCCCTCCCCTCCCCTCTGGACTCTACTTCCCCTCCGGACTCTCCATCCCCTCCCCTCCGGACTCTCTTTCCCCTCCGGACTCTCCTTCCCTTCTGGACTCTCCTTCCCCTCCCCTCTGGACTCTACTTCCATCCGACTCCATCCCCTCCTCCCCTCCCCCCGAACTCCTTTCCCCTCCGGACTCTCCCTCCTCCCTTCTGGACTCTCCTTCCCCTCCCCTCCAGACTTACCTTCCCATCCGGACTCTCCTTCTCCTCCCCTCCGGACTCTCCTTCTCCCTCCCCTCTGGGTTCTCCTTTCTCTTTCCTCTGAGCTATCCCTCCCCTCCGGGCTCTCCCTCCCTCTTTGGGCTCTCCTTCCCCATCCCTCCGGGCTCTACCTCCCCACTGGGCTCTCCTTCCCCTCCCCTTCCCTCGGGTTCTCCTTTCTCTTTCCTCTGAGCTATCCTTCCCCTCCCGGCTCTCCTTCCCCTCCAGGGCTCACCTTCCCCTCCCCTCCGGGCTTCCTTCCCCTCCCTCTGGGGCTCTCCTTCCACTCCAGGGCTCTCCTTCCCCTCCAGGGCTCTCCTTCCCCTCCCCTCTGGGGCTCTCCTTCCCCTCCAGGGCTCTCCTTCCCCTCCCTCTGGACTCTCCTTCCCCTCCGGACTCCTCCTCCCTCCCCTCCGGACTCTCCTTCCCCTCACGACTATCCTTTCCCCTCCCCTCCGGACGCTCCTCCTTCCCCTCCCCTCCGACTCCTCCTTCTCTCCTCCCCTCCCCTTGGGTTCACTCACCATAAGGCGACACTTGATAAAGGAAGGTAGGTGATTGAACCCAGATTATGGCGCTCCAACGTGGTTAATTACTCATGAGTTGTATTTCCCCCCAATGCTCTCTCCCTCTCCACCATCCTCACTCTCTTTCCCTCTTCCCATCCTCTCTCCCCATCCTCTCTCTCCCCATCCTCTCTCTCTCTCCCCCATCCTCTCGCTCTCCGTCTCCACCATCCTCACTCTCTCTCCCTCTTCCCATCCTCTCTCTCCCTCTCCCTCATCCTCTCTCTCCCCCCCATCCCCTCGCTCTCCCTCTCCACCATCCTCACTCTCTCTCCCTCTTCCCAGCCTCTCTCTCCCTCTCCCCCATCCTCTCCCTCTCCTCCATCCCCTCGCTCTCCGTCTCCACCATCCTCACTCTCTCTTCCTCTTCCCATCCTCTCTCTCTGTCCCCCATCCTCTCTCTCCCTCTCTCCCCCCATCCACTCTCTCACTCCCTCTCCCCATCCACTCTCTCCCTCCCTCTCCCCAACCTCTTTCTATCTCCCCCATCTTCTCTCTCCCTCTTCCCCACATTCTCTTTCCCCCAATGCTCTCTCCCTCTCCCCCATCCTCTCGCTCTCCCTCTCCACCATCCTCACTCTCTTTCCCTCTTCCCATCCTCTCCCCATCCTCTCTCTCTCCCCATCCTCTCTCTCTCTCCCCCATCCTCTCGCTCTCCGTTTCCACCATCCTCACTCTCTCTCCCTCTTCCCCAACCTCTCTCCCTCTCCCCTCCTCCTCTTCCTGTCCCCCTCTCCCCATCCTCTCTCCCCCATCCCCTTTCCCTCCACCCTCTCCCCATCCTCTCTCTCCAACCTCTCCCCATCCTTTTTCTCTCCCGCCTCTCCCCATCTTCTTTCTCTCCCTTCTCTCCCCATCCTCTCTCCCCTCCAACTATCCTCTCTCTCTCCAACCTCTCCCTATCCTCTTTCTCTCTCCCTTCTCCCCATCCTCTTTCTCTCTCCCCTCTCCCCATCCTCATTCTCTACCCCCTCCTCTTTCTCTCTCCCCTCCTCTTTCTCTTCCCCTTCCTCTTTCCTTCTCCCCCCTCTCCTCTTTCCTTCTCCCCCCTCCCCCGCCTCTTTCTTTCTCTCCCCTATCCCCCTCCTCTTTCTTTCTCTCCCCTCTCCCCCTCCTCTTTCTCTCTCCACCTTTCCTCCTCCTCTTTCTCTATCCCCCCTCCTCTTTCTCTCTCCCCCTCTCTCCCTCCTCTCTCTATCTCCCTCTCCCCCTCCTCTCTCTATCCCCCCTCTCCCCCTCCTCTCTATCTCCCCCTCCTCTATCTCTCTCCCCCTTCTCCCCTCCTCCCCCCTCTCAGCCTCCTCTTTCTCTCTCCCCCTCCACTCTCTCTTCCCCCTCTCCCCCTCCTCTTTCTCTTTCCCCCTCTCCCCCTTCTGTTTCTCTCTCCCCCTCCTCTTTCTCTCTCCCCCTCTCCCCATCCTTTTTCTCTCCCCCTTCGCCCCATCCTCTCCCCATCCTGTCCCCTTCTCATCCTCTCTTCCCATCCTCTCTCTCCATCCTCTTTATCTTCCCCCTTCTCCTCTTTCTCCCTCCCTCTTCCCCATCCTCTCTTCCTCTACCCATCCTCTTTCTCCCTCCATCTCTGCCTCTCCCCATCCACTCTCCCTCCCTCTCCCCATCCTCTCTCCCTCCCTCTCCCCATCCTCTCTCCCTCCTTCTCCCCATCCTCTCTCTATCTTCCCCATCTTCTCTCTCTCCCTATCCCCCATCCTCTCTCCCCCCTCTCCCCATCCTCTCTCTCCCCCATCCTATCTCTCCCCCCTCTTTCTCTCCCTCATCCTCTCTCCCACATCCTCTCCCTCCCTCTCCACATCATCTCTCTCCCTCTCCCCCTTCCTCATCCTCTCTCTCCTTCTCCACTCTCTCTCCCCCTCTACCTCATCATCCTGCTGCCTGGAAGTGGTTAAGCAGACAGACTGCTCTGCTCTCCTCCTCCGTCTTGCCGGTTGCAGCTGTTCTGTGATCGGCTGGCTCCCAGCTCCGTGCCAGTATCCTCTGATCTACCCCAACCCCCACTCCCCTCCTGCCCGCCCGACACCAGCTCATTAATAACTGGGCCTGTCCCAGCTAAACCAGGACATTTTGACAATTGTTGGGACACCGGGACAGCTCAATAAAAACCGGGACTGTCCCGGGTAATCCGGGAAGTCTGGTCACTCTACCCTTCCAGGCTCTCCGTCCCCTTCGGGCTCTCCCTCCCCTCTGGGCTCTCCCTCCCCTCTGGGCTCTCCTTCCCCTCCCCTCTGGGCTCTCCCTCCCCTCTGGGCTCTCCCTCCCCTCTGGACTCTCCCTCCCCTCCAGACTCTCCCTCCCCCCTGGACTTTCCCTCCCCTCTGGACTCTCCCTCCTCTCCGGGCTCTCCTTCCCCTCCCCTCGGGCTCTCCTTCCTCTCCTGTCTATGCTCTCCTTCCCCTCCCCCCCGGGCTCTCCTTCCTGTGCTCTCCTTCCCCTCCCCTTCGGGCTCTCTCCTTCCCCGCCACTTCCCCTCCACTCCCCTCTGGGCTCTCTCCTTCCCCTTCCCTCCAGACTCTCCCTTCAGACTCTCCCCCTCCTCTCCAGACTCTCCCTCCCCTCCCTTCGGACTCTCTCCCCTCCCCCCCCCCCTCTCCCCCCCCCCCCCCCCCACTGTCCCCTCCTCTTCCCTTCCCCTCTGGACTCTCCCACCCCCCCTCCGGACTCTCCATCGCCCTCCCCTCCAGACTCTCCCAACCCTCCCCCTCCAGACTTTCCCTCCCTTCTGGGCTATCCTTCCCCTCCCCTCTGGACTCTCCCTCCCCTGCACACATCTTCCCCCCCTGCTGCTGGGACAGATCTAAGGGCGCATGGTGGCTGCACTGTGGCGCACAGAGAGATGGGGCGCAATTTTGAAGGTGACAGGAGCGACAGACAGGTCCCAGCACAGCGGCGGCGGCGCTACCCTTGCGTGCAGATCAGCCAGCGGCGGGATCAGCATTTTACAAGGCAATTTTGAATCAAATCAAACATCTCAAACGTGCTGGAGCAAATTTTATTAAAGAGATATGAATGAGACTTGGCAAATATGAGTATACATAAGGTTGTGCATATAAAGAACTACCTAAGGTAAGCAGAGTGCTGGAGAAGGGGGAGGGGACGTGGCGAAAAGCAGCTGATATTAGGTTAATAGCAAGAATGCTGAGAAATGCCTGAATATTCATTGTTGAATATACAGATATTCTGCACTGTCTTTTTATCCCACAACTCATTTATTTGCTTTTTAAGCGCAATTATTTTCAAATATATGGATATCTGTTTGCACATTTAACAGGTTTTTAAGCTTTGCTTGAAGCTGAGTAATTTTTATGTGCTGGACAGGAGAGGCTGGGTTGTCATTTGCTGCTAATGCTGCCCACGATTCAATTGGCTGATTATTATTATTCACGCAGCAAACAGCATTCCACACGTGGCTGGGGATATTTACTCGATCTGATCTGAGACAGTTATTTCCTGGGACGATGCCTGTAACTACATACACAGTGGCACACCCCTGAGAATAACCAATCATATTATTTTCATATAAACTCCAGACAGTGTTTAACTTTTCTGTCATTGGCGCCACGTTGGTCAGGGTGAATGTCACCAACCTGGCACCTTCCTGCACATGATGTCCGTTGGGATTTAAGTGGCCTCTCTGGTAGCCACTATTAGTATAATCTTCATCAATGGCTTGGCTGGCCCGGAGCAGAAAAGTCTGTCGATTTCTCTCCTCCCTTTCAGAAATATTGTGTTCAATGTTGTAGTTTTTGATGGCTTGTCTGGCGTCAGATTCCAATAACATGTTTTTTTCTAACTGTCTGTAGATAAGCTGGAAATGAAACAAGATCAGTAACTATTATAGCCTGTCCAATCATTTATCATGTTTATTACTCAGGACATTATTATAATATATGTATCCTGGACTTATTGAGCACTGATACTCAGAACTTGTTTCTGGACATTTACCTTATTGATTGAAATGTAGGCCATGTTTTTTTTTTTTTAAATACAGGAATAGTACCGCAGGCTAGAGGCGATCCACGGGTACCACCCGAGGACCCCCGAATGCCCACAGGGTCTACCTGAAGACCCCGGATCTCTGTGGGGCCCCTGGACACCCTCAGGGATCAGAGACACCCGTGGGAACCACCCGAGGGTCCCCAGACACCCATAGGGATGTCCCGGACACCCCCAGACACCCGCGGGGACCAACCGTGGACCCCTTTGGGGCCCACGGACACCCAGTGGGGCCACCTGTATGCCCACGGAGCCTAGCAGGGACTACCCGAGGGCCCCCACTTGGGGGGGTAACGGACGCGCGCGCACCAGCCAGCGTCACCAACACACCACGTTCTACTGGTGCGCATGCGCACCTCTCAAAGAAGGGGGAATGAAAAAAGAAGCCCTCAATCCCTCCCTGTTGCCACGCGCATAGGAGAGTGAAACACTGGAGACCCGGGTTGAACGCGCTTGCGCAGTAGCAGCCCCTGGGCTCCCCGTGTCTCCCACAATGAGCGCACCTGTAGAACGTGGTGTGTTGGTGGCGGGTGCGCACGCGTCCGGCACGCTCCCCCACTCCTTAGGCACGCTCATTGCTTATATGAGTGGGGAAGCCTTTTGCTGCCTCTGCTCAATCGCGGGACAGCTTGGCTCTCTATCTGTTAGCCAAGGATTGCGTGTGGGAGACGGGGGCTGCACGTGGGGGCGCGTACACGCTGATTGGCTGATTATTATTATTCACGCAGCAAACAGCATTCCACACGTGGCTGGGGATATTTACTCGAACTGATTTGATCCATTTATATCCTGGAATGATGCCTGTAACTACATACAAAGTGGCACACTTCTTTGTGTAAATAGTCATGTTCTTTTCATAGTTTTTCCAGACCTCCATGTTTAAATCTTTCTGTCATTGTCGCCACGTTGGTCAGGGTGAATGTCACCAACTTGGCACCTTCCTGCACATGATGTCCGTTGGGATTTAATTGGCCTCTCTGGTAGCCACTATTAGTATAATCATCGTCAATGGCTTGGCTGGTCCGGAGCAGAAAAGTAGGTTGATTATTCCAGCGATAAATGTTGTGCATCATGTTGTACATTTTGATCTCTTTTATGTTTTTTTTTCCCGTTAACATGTATTTTCCTAACTGTCTGTAGACAAGCTGGAAATGAAACAAGAACAGTAACTATTACTAAGGGTTGGTGAGGTCATTGTCACTGTAGTTTAAAACATTCCAAGGACATGTGGCTATGATAAGACAGTAAGAGGACTGGTGAAGAAGGAGGGACTATGTGGGGGAGTGGGTCTTGAGTGCTGGGGGCATCCAACTGGTGAGACAGATCTGCAAGGAGCTCAGACTGTGAGGCAGCTTGCTGAGCCATCTACCAAGAGGGATCTGCAGATGCCTGCCAGGGAGCTGGAGAGTGGAGTCAGTGGTGAGCTGCAGTACAGTGACTAAAGCACAGTGAAGCACCAAAGTAATGCTGAAGCCCCGCTGCAGTCGGTGGCGCACGCTGCCGCGTGTGCGCGGGCCACCAGCCGCTTACCTGATGTGTGCTTGTTCTCGCTGCCTCCTTCAGACAGGGCTGACTGGGTGCTGTGACGCGTCAGCCTGCCGGAGCATCCAGCGGGTTGTGTTCTGCAGCTCTGACGCTTCTCATGGTGCACGAGTCAGCCAATGAATAGGGGAGGAAACGGTTTAAGTTGTATTTGTGTAACTCCGGTTCCGAAGGTCGTAGCGGGCTGAAACTCGGACCATATGGTGCCGCAGTTACGGCATTAAGATCTGGATAGTTTGGACCCACTAGACCCAACGGAACCAGATATTTTAATATGTTTGTATTTTACCTATAATACTGTATCCCAAGGCAGGGATAAAACCCAGAGGAAATTCCTTTGCATAAAAGGAAGCATATGGTCAGAGAGGCGACCCAATTTCTAGGTCTTAAGTGTTGTTCAAAGGATTTTTCCACCCTCACTGTTTACCTGAGGGCGGAGACGACTCAAACCAGAGCAGTCTGTGAGTGTCACATTTAACACCTTCCAACAAAGAGTATCCTGCCAGAAATTCCATTTGGTAGACTGGCTGGCATTCCTGATGTAAATGTGGGGTTACAGAAACGAGACCCTCAGGGTTCTAGTGTGCATGAGCTAACTAGCAGGGGGGCATGGATTAACATGTGTTCCCACGTTAAAGATTGGCTACAGCTAATTGTTATCCAATAGCTGGTACTTAATGTTAAGGATAGGGTCACAAAAGATATATAAACTGTGGTCAACCCTATATCCTTTGTCTTCTATACCATCTGAATTGTTACCTGATTGCTGGAGAATTGCTACTTGATATTTCTCATTCCCCATCCCCAAGTAAGTGTTACTTCTTGCCTGTTACTGTACTATATTGCTGTGTTCACCTATTTAAGGAATAAATATACTTTATTATGTCTAAGCCTCGTTCAGTTCAACCCAGTTATTTGGTGTATTATTATAGCCTGTCACAAAGCTCCCGTCACAGGTGGGAGGGGAAAAGGGGGAGGGGAAATGGAGGGGAGGGGGGGGAAAGGGGAAGGGGGGTAAAGGGGTAAGGAAAGAACTACTGGGAATAGACGAAGAAAAAGAACAGCAGACATAACACAACAAAACGAAATCAATCCTGACCCTAAACATAATCTATCTATCTATCTATCTATCTATATATATATTTCTCAAACCGTTGTATGCGTGTCTGTTTGTCCTGTGTCTCCCTGTCCCTAGGGGCAATCACATTGGACCTTTGGCCCGTCACTCCGCCTCAAGCCAATGAGATGGCTCCCTTGGCCAGTCCGCCCCCGCACACCTCTCATTGGCCGGTGTGGGCTAACAGTGTCTCACACACAGCCCTGTGCCTCCCTTGCTGCAAACCCCAGCCTCCCCTCACTGCAAACCCCAGCCTACCATCACCGCAAACCCCCCACCCCCCCCCTCACCGGAAACCCCCTCTCACCGCAAACCCCAGCCTCCCCTCACCGCAAACCCCCCACGCCCCCTTACCATCAAACCCTCCAACCCCCCTCACCGCAAACCCCAGCCTCCCCGGCGCCAAGCCTCCTCCACCTCACCTCTCTACACGCCGCCAGCAAAACTCACGGGCTTTCACGGTCATCACAGACCACAACCCCCTGAGTTGGCTGCAGAGGGTGTCAGGGGAAAATTCCAAATTGCTGAGATGGAGCTTAGCTTTACAAGAATTTGAATTTACCATTCAGCACAAGAAGGGCAGTGAAAACAGCAATGCTGATGGACTTTCACGCCAGAACTATCCCTCTGAGACTGAATTCATTAATGGTGCCAGCAGTGCCCCACTCCCCGTTAGGGCCAGTGGGCCACAGGTCACCCACTAAGAAGGGGAGGTGTAGAGGGAGAAAGGGGGTGGCCCGGTATTAAAGGGGTTGCACCCCATTTGGCCATCCCCTGACCTCACCAGGGAGACAAGGGGTTAACTGGGCTGATGCCCAGAAATGTGATTTAACCCTTGTTATGACATGAGAAAATGGTGGACGGCGTAGGAAATAAAAGACCTCTGCCAGTATCTTGTGATTGCTGTGGGTGGGTCGCTCTTGTCGGTTGTTCAAAGGTATGGGGTTATTAGGTGTCCTTTGTGTGGGCCCTGGTGATCCCTAAGAGCGTCCACGAAGCTTTTGTGGGGTCTGGCTCGCTTTAGGGAGAGCGGCTCTTTTTCGGTCGGGGGGCGTTTTGCTAGAACTGGGGTTTATGCCCATTCGAACAGGGACCTCGATACGGGTGTGCTGGGTCAACGGCTGATGTGCTGTACAGTGGTATTTGCGCCGTGGCTATAAACCTTGCCTGGGTAGTGGCCGGACCGGGGGTTTGCTGTGTGGCGTGAAAAAAGGAGAATATAGAGGTCTAGCGGGTTGGACATGATCATAGAGGCGGGCACTGGGAGTATGTGCGACGTTGGGAACAGTAAGGCCAGGGAGAGAGTGATGCGGGTGAGGAGAGCCAGCCGGCGTGGTCGAGGCCATTGGGGGTGGATGAGTGGGTTAGGGGGCGGGGATTGGGCGGGGGGCAGAAAGGGGAATGGGGGGAGGGGGGTTAGAAGGGAGGGGGGGGAGGTGGCGAGGAAGGAAATGGAGCGTTCTCCTTTACGGTCCTTAGCTTGTCATTTCTTCACCCTCTTGTTCTTTCTCTATTTTGTTACCAATGCTTTATTGTAATGTCTGGTTATATCGGTGTCTGCATCACACATACACTGGGATCCATCCGGGAGTACAAGGGTTAATAGTTCTTTAATGATTATAGCCCTTTGTGTAATTTTCCCACCTTTTCAGGCACGATTTTGCAGGGTCCCATAGGCCGCCATTAGAGCTCCATGCATTGCAATGGCGGATCTTGCTGTTTTGGACCTGTTTCCCGTGAAGACCAGCAGATAGCGATCGAGAGGAGGAGCGGCGGATTCCCATTGTAGGTCAATTGGCTCATTGACTTCAATGGAGATTCCTCGACGGCGCTTTCCAGGAACGAGTTGGCTGCCGTCCAAACCGCAAAACCACAAAGCGGATACTTTTTCTATAAGAGAGCTTTGATCACTGTTAGTCAAGTTCAACGTTAAGTGGCATGGGAATCTACAGTTCTAGGGCACCCAGGAATAAAATTCTTTTTGCCCCTAGTTCCTAGACCTCCCCCCACTCGACCACCACCGGGTCCCCGAATCCTGGACCCCCGAGAAGGGTCGTGCCGAGAGAGCGGGTCGCGCCAGCGGCGGCAGAAACCGCTCAGGAAAATGACTAAGTGTGAAAAGCTGAAAACCATGAATTCATATCTCCGGTTCTGGAGGGTCCAGAGGGCCAGGGTTTGGAGTACCTGTAGTCACTGCTCCGGCATGACTACAGAACCATCCTTGACCCTCTCGGACCAACCCGACAGAGTATGGACCCCCTTGAAGGTTCAGGACTTTTCCCATAGACTCCAATGGCGGCCAACCTCCATTGATCGGCTATGGCGGAGAAACCGCATTGACTTCAACGGCGGCGATGCCCCGTTGAAAGTCTATGGCGGCGGATTCCCATAGCCGCCAACGGCGGCGGTTTGCCATTGAAAGTCTATGGGGATTTAGTGAAAAAACGTGATTTAATTTATAGCGGAGTTTATTGTATTATAATAGGAAACGGTTTAAGGTGTATTTGTGTAACTCCGGTTCCGAAGGTCGTAGCGGGTCGCAAATTGGACCATATGGTGTCCCAGTTCCGACATTGAGAACTGGGAAGTTTGGACCTGCTGAGCCCAACAGACCCGGACCTTTTAATATGTTTGTGTTTAACTTGTAACCCTGTATCCCAAGGCAGGGATAAAACCCAGAGGAAATTCCTTTGCATACCAGGGTAGCATATGGTCAGAGAGGCGACCCAATGTCTAGGACTTAAGTATTGTTCAAAGGATTTTGTCACCCTCACTGTTTACCTGAGGGCGGAGACGACTCAAACCTGAGCAGTCTGTAAGTGTCCCATTTAACACCTTACAACAAAGAGTATCCTGCCAGAAATCCCATTTGGTAGACTGGCTGGCATTCCTGATGTAAATGTGGGGCTACAGAAATGAGTGCAGTCAGTGGGGGAGAGGGAGGGGAGAGGGGTGGGGAGGGGAAAATCCTGCTCAGCTCAAAATAGACTTTCTAGGGAGGTGCTATCAGGGTGAAACATAAGCGTATGGGAGGAGAGAGGAAAGAACCCTATATGATGCACTCAACCCTACTAAATGAAAATAATAAACTTTTATTAATGTAATGGAAAAAAGCAAACATAACAAATATATTTAAAACCTAAAAAGTGTACTGTGCAGTTCTGATGTGCAATCACTCTAGATGACCAAGTAGTGTCATAACTAGTGTGAAGCACAGTAGAATAGAGTAACTATAGATTCTCACAATACTTGTATGGAAGTGGTTCAGTAGATGCACAGTAAATATAACCCTATCAGGGAAGTAACTGGTGTGCAATCCACATGGGTATTGTAATACACACGAACACTGGGAGCATTGATAGTGCAGCACTGTGTTACAAAACTGCAGTAGGGCACATAGCACTGCTGCATACACAGGAAGCCAAATGCAATCCTAGGGCGCATGTCCTAAACTAGCAGGGGGCATGGATTAAAATGTATTCCCACGTTGAAGATTGGCTACAGGTAATTGTGGCCCAATCACCTGTACTTAATGTTAAGGATAGGGTCACAAAAGATTTATAAACTGTGGTCACACCCTATATCCTTTGTCTTCATGATACCATTTGATCTGTACCTGTGATGCTGGAGAATTGCTATGCAACATACTTCTCATCCCCCATCCCCAAAGTAAGTGTACTTCTTGCCTGTTACTGTACTATATTGTGTGTTCACCTATCCAAAGGAATAAATATACTTTATTATATCTAAGCCTCGTTCAGTTCAAACCCAGTGATTTGGTGTAACTTACAACCTGTCATAAGCTATCGTGACAATATATATATATATATATATATATATGGCCTGAGTCCCCTGGTTTGGCTTCTACCTCCGCTGCAGCTTGGGAGAAAGGAGGTTGCTGTGGAGTCAGGTGACTAGGCCTGGCGATTGGAGTGTTAGGATTCCCTGCTGAGGCAGTTGTTACAGTTGTTGTTCTGAGGGCTTGCTGTCAGTTGGAGCAGGGACGCAGCTAGGGGAGGTTGTACAGGTGCCAGAAATCCCCTAGTCCCCAGTTAGGCCCCAACTCACTCTAAGCTTGTGTCTGCTGTAGAGAAGGCCCTTCAGCTAGGGATCCTGTCGCTTTAGTGGTTAGCCAGCTTAGGTCCACAGCTGTGTCATTGAAGCATTATTACTGCAGTCTGGGACCAGGCTGCAATAAAAGGAGCAACCATCATCGCAGCGGTTACTCCAGCGGGAAGCATCCCATCCAGCGGAGGATATCTTGGATCAGTGGATCCTCTACTTCTACTCGTTAGCGAGCGCGGGTGTGGACACACCCGGCAGGTACTGTTCATCAAACGTGCACCAACACCGGTATAATAAGGCGCTGATCATGGCTAGAGGGGTGGGCATCTTTTGGGGACACTTATTGGGTGAAGTGACCAAAGGACACCTCGGGTACTGTGGACACGGTGTGGGGGTACACGATGGTGGGATAATGCCCTGCGCGGCGAGGTAATAGCTGTAACCTCTAGTATTGCTATTGCCTGTATATGTTTATGGTTATTGCTCACAGTAAATTTTATTATTGTTATTCTTATAATCTGTGGACTGTTATTAATAGTTCCTGCTCTGGGTTATCCCATACAATTATGATACCGTGCAGGTGGAGGCGCTGCCACTCAGTATATTCATTACCCCAGGCTCCCAGTAGCAGAGGCTTAGATCCCTGTGGACCGAAAGGTACCGCCAGCTCTAGTAGACCCTTCACATTATAGGGAAAGAGGGCTACATTTGGAGGCGCTGCTGAAATCTTAGACCTGGGGTGCCCTAGCATTCAGTCAAAATTAATTCTTCATCATGTTAACTCCTTCAAAGCATGAGGTCCATGCCTGGGCCTTCAAGGTCAGAGAACTGCCCAGTTATGTAGCGCCGGTAGGGAGTGTCCCAGCTCTAGTAGAGGAAAGTGAAATCCAGGACTCCCTAAAGAAGCTCCTGGACCTAGACAAAACGAGAGTTTGACACCACCTTCCAATGGAGTGCCATATTTTTGACAGTGGGACAGGATATATGCCGGGAAACTGCCCCTTAGACTCTATAAGCCCCGGAGGCCCAAGCAGAAGGCTATCCCCTTGTATACTCGGCCTTACTTGAAATCAGGGAAATGTTTACATCCGTGGACTCTCCACAGACCCATCGGGTCCCCGACTAACCTTCCACCAGTAACTGGCAACCTACTGTCCCGGTGTCCAGTACTCCTAACCGAGAAGACCCTCTCCCTCCCAGAGTTTCCTTTACCCCAAGTGCTCTCGCAGGAGCTAACAGTTGGGCCAAAGTCCGCCCCCTACGCCTGCCCCCATCTCTGGGCCGAGCACCAGGTCTAGCAGTGGCAGTCGCTCTACCAGTGACGGCTCCGTAATGGGGGTGACCCTGTCGCAATTAGTGGAGGCACTGAACAAATCATCCCAGTCTCAACAACACCGCAAACTCAAGGCTTTCTCAGGAACTCAGCCCACGCCCCTAGGCGAGGCAGAGTTCGAAGAATGGAAGGATCATGTGGACCAAGTACTCCCGGAGTGGACCTGCTCTGATGCAGTGAAAAGACAGAGGATCATCGAGTGCCTGCGGCCTCCGGCTGCTCACATGGTACAGTTCTACTGAGATGACCACCATGAGGCGGATTAACGAGCAATGCTAAACGCCTTCACCAAAGCCTACGGTACTCCGGTGGATGTCTTCTCCTTGATGGCGAAGTTCTATGCCCTTGCCCAAGCCGAGGACGAGGAAGTATCTGAATTCCTCCAACAGATCCAGTTGTCCTTATGGACCTTAGTGAAGAAGAGGGTGGTACCAAAGTCCGAAGCCAAAGGGGTTAAACCCCCTGTCCTTGCATCCAGTAGCGATTGGAGTTAGCGGCGGCCTCGCTCCAGGACAGCCGCTTTCGTTCGAAGATTTAATGGACAGAGTGCAAGCTCAAGAATCCATTTTAATGGGTTGCTCTCCTCAGACGGGTTGGGACTTGACCCCAACAAAGAAAGCTACGGCCTCCTTGAAGGAGGCTAGAAAGGAAGACTCTCGGCTGAAGGTGGCTAAAGAGTCTCCTCAAGCGGAGGAGGAACCCTATGGCGAAGAAGCTGACACTAACTCTCATACCTCGGGAAGAGTATCCACTACCTATCAGACCAAGACTCACCTGAGTGGTATGTCCTGCTTCTGCTGTGGCAAGAAGGGTCACATCTCGCCGCAAAGCCCGCAGAAGAAGAAGGCACCCGCAGGGACGTTTCCTTCTACGTCCATGATGTGCACAACTCAAGCTGCTGAAGTCACCTCCACGCCCGCTGATGACACACCTGCGGTTCCCGCCTAAACAGTCCCGACGCCGGACGCTTGCTGTCGTGTGGGACCGGTTGCCCTTGTACGGGTTGTCATGGAAGGTATATACTCATTGGCTTTGGTGGACACTGGTTCTCAAGTAACGATTGTGTACCGGCCCTTTTACGATGAACAGCTCCACCATCTGCTGACTGTGCTGTGGCAAGCACAGTTACTAGAAAGTCTATGTTCAGCCTGAACATAGACTTTCTAGTAACTGTGCTTGCCACAGCACCTCTGTTTGGCCTGCCTTGGCCTTCTTGCCATTGCTCCTAGTTACTGGCAGACTCCACCACGCTGCTACGGGTCTACAGAATCGGTGCATTCCAATATCGACTGGAACGACTATGTGGAATTAACCCCTTTTTTGAGGCATCCTAAGGACACCTATTGAAGGCCCCGGTTCCTGTGCATGCGCGCTACACTCCGCACCACGCTACCACACGTGGAGGACAGGAGAGTGAACAGAGACAGCCCCAGCGTGCGGGTCTGATCTCTCAGAACTGAGATTACCCTTCATACTTCCTATGTGATGCCCTACTCCTGTGATAGACACCAGAATCGGGAATTAT
The DNA here is from genome assembly GCA_036426205.1 of Ascaphus truei. NCBI lineage: Eukaryota > Metazoa > Chordata > Amphibia > Anura > Ascaphidae > Ascaphus > Ascaphus truei. The sequence continues at coordinate 76,788,106 of CM071572.1, forward strand.
TAAAGAAATTTTATATGTAAGTTACTAATTTTATTATTTGTTGCTAATACAATATCTATCTCTCATCTTGGTGCGCTTTTGTGTTTTTTCTTGTTTTGCTGATATTGGTATCACCATCGGGGTTCCGGTGGAGACCACATTTGGAGGTGGGGGAGACACCTCATAAACACAGAAGCAGCAAGAGAACTGAGAGGGACCAACACTCCAAGTTTAAAGAGCCAGAGCGCGGACTGAACTTTTCATTCTTCACTTCTCTACACGAAGAATGTTGCAAGATTACAGCCCAGGAGGAGCACAAGATTCTCTACAACATTGACCGCAGGTTAACTGAGATTTTACCGGGGGGGAGGGAAACTGATGACTGCCACATGCTGCTATCCGGAAAGGAATGAAGCCGACCATCTCTTCTCTCTAGGAAGTACACCGGAAGATGACGAGCGGTGAGGCTACAAGCTAATGGCTGAAGTGAGAGAATGGACCTCCGAGATGCCAAGGAGAGTCCAGGTGTTTGTTCATAATATCTCCCCGTATCCCATGCCCTTCGATTATGGGCAAAGTCTAGGGCGAATATATCCTGTCACTCCCGTCGAGCAGATAGGAGTGCAAGCAAATACGGCAGCAATACCAGAACAAGCAGCCGGCTTGGCCTTCGATTTTGGAGACTCCATCCTGACTGATGAGTGGAGAGAACGACTAAGGGCTAAACTAGAAGCGAGACGAGAAGTACTCTCAACTAGTGATATGAATGTGGGTTGCAGTCGCAGCGTCCAACACACCATCCGGTTAAGTGATACTACTCCTTATCGGGATCGGTCCCGCAGGATAGCCCCTCGGGATGTGGAAGATGTGAGAGACATCCTGCAAGAGATAGTCAGCGGGCATAGTCACGGAATCCCGTAGCCCCTATGCATCGCCGATTGTGGTGGTGCGGAAGAAAAATGGGTTGGTCTGGTTATGTGTGGATTATCGGACCTTGAACAATCGCAAGGTACCCGACCAGTACACTCTTCCCCGGATTGAAGAACTCCTAAATGCGCTATCCGGAAACCAGTGGTCCATTTTTACATGGAACCCATATAAGATAATGCTCGCTGTTAACACAGCATTTAAGCACATCATGGGATTATATGCAAAGCCAGAGAAACCACTCACAGACACGTTTCAACCATGATGGTTCTCATCAGTGTGAGGTTGGTTGTACAGGTAGTCCTCGTTATCCAATGTTTCATTTTACAACGAATGGCATATCCAACGCCTTACAATGCAATCCTATGGGCCGTTTTTCGACGCTGGAATGAGTTATCCGACGCCGGAATGCGTTATCCAACGCTCACCGCCACTGATTAACATGGGTCTCACTTTACAACGGTGTCACTATCCAACGCTACTTCCAGAACATATTCCGTTGGATAACCGAGGACTGCATGTACTGGCTTTGCAATTTTCAAGGCTGGGTAGGATTTACCATACACATTTTAGGTTTTATATGCACATTTTATATGCTATACGGTGGCGGTTTCTTGTCGCCTTTTTCACCCACCGTAACTTAAAATGTGTGTGTGTGTATATATATATATATATATATATATAATCACACACACATTTTTCCCCTGGCTGCTGCATTAGGCTGAGAAGATATACAAATAGTTGGTGATATAAATGTAGGCAACCAAGTGATCTGAAGACATAATTCAAATATTAGTAATATATTAATACAAGAAAATATAATATACAGATATTTCATGTTGTAAATTTAAATCAATCTATAGAGTATCATTAGTAGTCGTGGCCGAGTGGTTAAGGCGATGGACTTGAAATCCATTGGGGTCTCCCCGCGCAGGTTCGAATCCTGCCGGCTACGAGTTTTTTTATTGAGCTTATGACCAATATTTGATCTGCCCCTGACCTAATTAACCTAATTTTCCTCCACCTTCCCCCGTCTCTGATCCTCCAGCAAGACTCCTCTATGCAGTTTATTACGATCTGCAACAACCCTCACATGTGTCTGTGACCTTTTTCCTGGGGGTTTGACCCAAAATATAGTCGCTCTATAAAGTAACATTCAATATACTCATATAATAAACATCAACGAAATCACTATGTTTATATTGAAAAAAAAAAAATCACGCCTCCCCGTCGGGGAATTGAACCCCGGTCTCCCGCGTGACAGGCGGGGATACTGACCACTATACTAACGAGGATCTGCTGTGTGCATTTCCACAAAATCCTTTTTTAAGCATAATGTGAAAATCCTGTATTCATTAGCTAACACCCTAGTGTAAGGGTTGCTGGGACATGTAGTCCTGCGTCTGTGGCATTTACAACGCTGATTCATGACCAGGACTACAACTCCCAGAAGTCTGCCTGGTGAAACGTGAGATCATATGACAGCTTCTAGTTAATCAGTGCAAAGTCTGTGTACACACACGCACCCCTCTTTCGCGGCTGAGCTGCTCGCTGCTGCTGCTGCTGCTGCTGTGCTGTGCTGCTGCTGCTGCTGCTGTGCTTCTGTCTTGCTTGCGCTGCTGCTGGTGCTTCTGCTGCTGCTTCTTCTTCTTCTGTCCCTTTTGCTTTTTCTGCTGGCTGTGCTGCTGCTGCTGCTGCTGCTGCTGGTAGGGGCATTTTTGCTATTTTGTTGTAATTCACATTTCACAGCATGTTTAAGGGGTGGTTAATTGTAGTAATTATTTTGTAACCGTGGAAGAAATGCAATGACCAGCTCCCAATCACAGTCTCTTTGGATTTATGTATTTTAACATATCCAAGAAATATCTATTACTATAAACTTAGTAACATCTATAAATAAATAATATATTTTTTTTTTCTGATTCAGAATATAGCATGTCTCACTAGGTCTACAAATGTGGTCAAGGGTGAAACTGTAATTTGTGCATTTAAATGAATTGATATATTCAGGGAATGTCTTTTTTTTTGCATGGAATCACCTTTCTTGCAGCTTAATGAATAGGCCCCAGTGTCTGTAATTCTCTTTGGTCCCAGCATCAATATAGTGAGAAGCTGGCTAATGCATAACTAACTAGACAGTAACTCCTATTCAGGTGAATGGAAAAGACTGTCATTAACTATGCACTGCCCAACTTTTCCTTGTACGGTGTCATGCTTAGGGATGGTTTCTATGTGTATTTTGCTCTTAAAGTAAAGATGTAATATACTATTGTCCTTGTCATTGGAGACCAGACGATTACTCCAAGATCAAAACAGCAAAAAGAACTAAGGAGTTAAATAATATTTTGGCCTGAGCCAACGGGGGCAACAGTGTACCAAAACATGGGTTTACGGGGGACTCCTAGCTAACTAGGTGCAGGGCGCTGCCAAAGCTAGCTTACGCAGGATGTCTTCCACGATCCGTCCACCTCCGAAAATCCCAGTCACTTGGCATGTCTCTATTCTCTATTTGTATTTCCAGTTAGTCTCTGACACCGAGACTAACCACGTACACACTCTTCCAGCCTCATTCTGAGAACATGGCAAACCGGCTGCGGACCAAAATGTATTCTCTGAACCTACCAGAGACTGAGGGCTCGTCCGAGACAGACCGACCAGGGATATGGGTGGGAATAGGAGTAGGGGTAGCTGGTGCTTCAAAAAACAGAGAGACCCTTTGTATAGATAAGTAAATATCCGCCTGGACCTTGGCACTGTCTAGGATTTAAAAGTGCAGCATCCCTTGCAGGGGACAGGGACTAGTACCTAGTGCTCACAGGCACATGTGTACTACATAAAATGTCCCAAATGCTGACTATTATAATAGCATAAGCCCTCAAGGGTAACTCACTGTTTGGCTTCTCTCAGATGCTTCAGTGCGGTCCTTTGCGGTTCTTCAAAACGGCGTGCTGATCTACCAGACAAGTTGACCAGGAGAAAATTGGGAAAAAGGCATCGCACTGCCAAAAAATAGCAGCCAGTTTGCGAGTCGTATTACAATACATGATGCCATCCTGCGCCTTGAGCGTCATGACATCAGACGTGTCATGATTTTGGACCCTTTCAGTGTGAGATGGGTAGGCAGATTATTATTGGAGATAAGGAAAAAGCTGAGGTATTAAACAAATTATTTGCCTCTGTGTTTATCAGGGAAGAATCAAGTTCAATAGTAGTGCCGCAGGAGGAAGCAACAACCTCATTAATGAACAATTGGTTAACTGAGGAAGAAGTTCATAAGGGACTTGAAAAAATTTAAGTAAATAAGGCACCTGGCCTCGATGGCATACATCTAAGAGTTCTCAAGGAGTTAAGCTCAGTATTAGCCAAACCATTATATTTAATATTCAAGGACTCCATTTCCACAGGCTCAGTACCACAAGATTGGCGCAAAGCAGATGTGGTGCCTATATTTAAAAAGGGAGCTAGATCACAACCGGGAAATTACAGACCTGTAAGCCTGACTTCAATAGTAGGGAAACTACTTGAAGGTTTAATACGGGATAATATTCAGGAATACCTAATGGAAAACAAAATTATTAGTAATAGTCAGCATGGATTTATGAAGGATAGATCTTGCCAAACTAACCTTATTTGTTTCTTTGAGGAAGCAGAGCTCCTCGCAGGACTGCGGGACCAGAGCAGCAGCAGCTGCTACGGCTTCCAAGCCGGGAGAGTTCTCTCCACCTTCCTGTGGAAAAACAAGCTCTTCGCAGCAATCTGTATCTGTATCTTTATCCTGGGTTGGGGTCCCAGCTGGTCCCAGCAGCAAAGCTCCTCGCAGGACTGGGGGACCAGATCAACAGCAACGGCTTCCCAGCCGGGAGAGTTCTCTCCACCTTCCTGTGGAAAAACAAGCTCGCTGTGTGTGTGTCACTTCCTGCTTTTAAACCTGCAGTCTCTCAGGCCTCCTGCTTAATTAGGCTGCAGGTGTGCTTCCTTCTGTCTGAGGAGATTAACACTCAGTGATCTGGCTGCAGCATCTCTCCATTCACTGTCACAGTCTACTGAGTCAGTGACTCTGTCACAATACACATACATACAAATACATACACATACATACATACATACATATACATATACATACACATACATATATATTTACACACAAATATATATCTATATATATATATATATATATATATACAGTGCTTGACAAATCACCCACAAATCTACTCGCCGAACCAAAAAATCTACTCGCCACCTAGTCCCGCCCCAACCCCGCCTTTAGTCCCGCCCCTAGTCCCGCCCCCAACCCCGCCTCTAATCCCGCCCCCAGCCCCGCATTTAAAAAAAACATAAATGAAATAAATTGAATAAATTCCTAGTAAGAACATTCGTTTTTGACATAAGTTTATTTATTGTATTACATTATACTACAATTAGTCCTTGTGTATAAATGTCAAATCTAGAAAAAAAGCCAGATGTGAATGACTAGTTTCCTGAACCCCTTAACCAGTGTCTGGACGTCCCCACTTCACAATATTTAAAGCAGCAATCCCGCCTGGGATCTTACCTGATCTGCAGTCCGTCAATGTCCAGGTACCCTCATTCCCGCAATGTTATACATTGGAGGGGATGTGTTCCCTACCTGTCTTCTGGGTTAGGGGGGGTTCCGATGTCTCCCGTGTGAAGCTTGAGTCAGATCTGGAAGAAAGCAGAATAGGTTATTTCGGTGTAGTGTAGGGCAGTTAAGATATACAGGGTAAATAAGATATCCAGATCCAGATTGTGAAACAGAGAGACGGAGAGAGAGGGTGAGAGAGATGGAGAGAGAGACGGAGAGAGACGGAGAGAGGGGGTGAGAGAGATGGAGAGAGAGGGTGAGAGAGACGGAGAGAGAGGGTGAGAGAGACGGAGAGAGAGGGTGAGAGAGACGGAGAGAGAGGGTGAGAGAGACGAAGAGAGAGGGTGAGAGAGACGAAGAGAGAGGGTGAGAGAGACGAAGAGAGAGGGTGAGAGAGACGGAGAGAGAGGGTGAGAGAGACGGAGAGAGAGGGTGAGAGAGACGGAGAGAGTGTGAGAGAGACGGAGGGTGAGAGACAGAGAGAGGGTGACTGTGGGGGGATGGGGTGACTGGGTGGGGTGATTGGGGGTGTGGGGTGACTGGGTGGGCATAGCTAAGCCCTTCTCCCCAGGCGGTGAGGAGTGCAATGAGTCCAGAGGTAGCAAGTCCGGCCGCCGCAGCGACTGATCCATCTGCACCCCTTGGCCCCACGCCACCCTCTTCCAGGCGGTCACTGACATCCTGCGCTCCGGGCTGAGTACTGTCTGCTGGCGGGGCCATCCTGTCCTCATATTCTTCTAAATCCTCCTCCAGCTGACTCTTGGAACGACCGTCTGTCGTGAACCCGTACCCCACACATCTCTCCACTATCTGCGCCCGGTTCCAGGTACAAAACCTTCCTGAGCGTGGACTCATGGTGCCACTGGGGTATAGGTCCAGAGACCAGTGAATTATCTCGTGCTTCTTTGGAAGTGTGTGTAAGTTGCCACTTGTCTGAGGAGCTTGCAATCTACAAGGTCCTCACTATATTACAGAACACTGCAATATAGGCTCAATCAGTATCTCACCAGCTGCCACCAGTTTTAAACGCCGTTGTGTTTGCCTTCCCAGCCTGGGTTCATGCCTGGCTGACGGGCGGCTGATCTGTTAAATGATAATGATTAGGATTTAATAGGCTGCAATGCTTCGCGTGTCTACCAGATGGCATAAATTCATGAATTGTAATGCAGTATATATATATATATATATATATACTGTGCAGTATTGCAGCCAGCGGGAATAAAATGCTTCAATCCCTGCTTGGAAAATACCTCAATGCACTCGGGCAGAAAACAGTCACAAACCTCAATACACCCGGGTATACCCGAATTCGTGGGACTAGCCGAGCTCGAATAAAGTGTGTCGCCAGTGTAATGTCACAAGGCGTCGAGTTGTCATGGCAACGTGACGCCGCATAAGTTCGTAGCGGCTCTTTGTCATGGCAACACAGCATCACTTGACGCCGCACAGCCATTTTCATGCGAGTTGCAAGGGGGGACGCAGGAGAATGCCGGGAGACGCCGCCGGCAAGTCTCGCAAGCGGGTAAAATGCACTCGGCCCCGGGCGAGTGCATTTGTCGAGCCATATACCTATCTATCTCCCACTACAGGATTACACTATTAGTCTGTTCCTACTATTACTAGTACAACTAGTCATTAGGTCATTAGTACTTTGCATACTGCTCATGGGTAGATTCACACTTTTAATTATGTTGATTTTATTTCTTTTACGGGTATTTCTTTTTTTTTTTATCCATCTTTCAGTTTGGCATTCATTGTATGTACTCATACCATTAAAAGTAAATGTATAATTACCCCATGTATTCATTTAGTTAATTGAGTGTAGCACACAGTGATTTCCTTCCTGTAGCTTTGTTTGTCACATTACAAAGTAATACATAGGGGGCGATGCACTAAGCAGTGATAAGTCGTTTTAGGAGCGCTAAGTGGCTTTTAAGGCCGATACAGGCTGCTGCGTGACTCACTAAGCAGTGATAACAGCGCTTTATCGGCCTTTTAAAGACATTTTTCCAGCCCCACGAGCAAAACAAGTCAGATCGGGAAAAAAATGGCAAAACGCGCCGTTTTTTGCCAGGCCGCGTGATTCAATTAACAGTGATAACTACATCTGACTTTAAAAGCACTCCACAATTTCGCGCCAGCTAAAGGCTGGTGCAAAAGCAATGAGGACAGTAAAAAAAGCATTGTTTACCTTTTTTCGACACACCATTAAAACAACAGGCCGGTGGGTGTCCCCGGGTGATCCCCGCGGGAGTCCTTGGGCCCTCTGGTGATCCCCGCATCAGTCCGGGGCCCTCAGTGATCCCCCGCAGGAGTCCAGGGGTCCCCGCTGGCCTGCGGTACCAATCGTGGGCCCCCCAAAAAAGAACAATACTTTTAAATAAATGCCCCCCCCCTGCTCCCTGACACATACAGTACAGTAATGGGCAAAATTACTATTATCCAGATATGGATAATAGTGCATTTGCCCATTTAAAATATAACTTTAAGCAGCATAATTAAGTTATTAAGTCTTACACTCACCCCTGCCAGGCTGCCACGATGAAGGCCGTCCTCATCCTCATCACCGTCCATGGCCTCCGTTGCTACAAACAATACAGAACAATAAAAAAAAGACTCTAATGTCCCCTAACCCCTTAATCACGGAAGCGGTTAGTAACCGCTATAGTAATTAAGGGGTTAACCCACCCTCCACCACTATCAACCCGGTAGGCCTAAACACCCGTCCTTTGGGACAATACCCCCTTCACCCACCCCTGCTACCCACAATACAAAAAATACACACAGCCCTACTACCCGCCTCCTATGCCCCCAATAAACCATTACAATCTATATATATTATATTTATATTATATTATTTATATATATATCAAGCTTAAGCCTATAGGGAACCATGTTAAAAATGGTTATTGAGGCAAAAAGTGACACTGTGTGCTCATTTGCATGTCATTTCCCAGAATCCCTTGCTGCAGTGGAAGTGCTGTATGCTGTATGCTGGGTGATAATGGGGAAAGGCGGGGTTGCAGACCTGACTAAGACATGCAGATGAGCATACTGTTGTATTTGTATATATATATATATATATATATATATATTTCTCAAACCGTCGTATGTGTGTTTGTCTGTCTGTCCTGTCCCTAGGCATTGGACCTTTGGCCCGTCACTCCGCCTCAGGCCAATGAGATGGTGTCATGGGAGACGCGCTTAATAACACATTTATATTTCGTGGGTCCTGATTGAGCAGAACAGGTTGAGCAAAATAAACTGATATTTATTCCCTTGATAGGCAAACAGACGACAACTGCAGAATAAACTTAATAATTACACTCACGGGTAGAGAAACAGAGGATAATGTCCAGAAAGATGCAAAGCACCAGAAGATTGTCCTTTAAATAGTCCATTTGCAAATTGCCAAATAAATAGCCCCAGTCCAATCCTTTTGTGAATGGGCAAAGTCTTTTCTGGTTCTCTGGGATTTGCTGGAATCCCCAGGGCTAACGAAATCCTGAAGCAGGGCAAGTTTCCTTGTTGCGATGTTTTTAACCCCTTGGGTTCTGGAATCGTAGCCGCTGTACTTAGGTCTTATCCGCTTGAAGAAATCAGGTACCAGCAACAACAAAAACAGGAATCACCACGGAATGAGGGGTACAGGCCTTTTTAAGGACAAGGGCCTGTGAAGGGATACATTAGCCTCATCCCATTGGCAAGGAATTATCTTCCTCCTATCAGAACCTGCCAGGTCACATGGGCCAGTCCTACAGCCAGCTCAGGTATCTCTGAGCATGCTCAGTAAGCAGCTTGGTAGCACTGCTAAGTAAAAAGGGGCCACTCATTTCTGGGGACGCAATGTCTGAAGTTTGGGTCCCGAGGTGTGAAATATCCAGGAGGAGTAACAGGATCTGCTACTCATAAACATCCTGATTAAGTGACACTTTACGAATCTGGGATCTTTCATCCCAACAGGGGGCTCCTGTATACATAACATTTGGTCCTTACTGCCTTACAAAGGCAGGCAGGCAAAAAAATAGCACCCTGCCTGTACATTTTAAAACAGCAACAGAAAGGCACATCACTGCAGGTAGAGATTAGCCTGCAAAATGGGGACAGCCATGCATATAGAATTAACCCCTTCATCCCCAACGCGAAATAGGGGTAACCAGCCGAGCCCACTGCCTTTATTAATGCGCTGATTACCCCCATTTTCGACACAGAGACACAGAGAGAGAGAGAGACAGAGACAGACACACACACACACACATGGAGAGAGAGACACCCGGGGAGAGAGAGAGAGAGAGACACACACACATGGGGGGAGAGAGACACACACATGGGGGGAGAGAGACACACACATGGGGGGAGAGAGAGAGACACACACATGGGGGGGGGGAGCAGAGAGACCAGGGGGACCCAGTGCAATGCATTGTCCAAAGTGCAACTTGCAAGCAGACAGTGCAAGTGACTTGGATAATTTGGATCAGATCAAAACGTCTTCAGAGTATCTGTCCCCGTCCAGATTAGTTTCCTACGTAGGTAATGCGTGCACTGAGAAAAAATCACGCTGACACACGTTCAGAATGATAATGTCTGTGCTTTATTACTACACAGCCTACGTTCATATACAGGGGCGGTAGGGGAGGGGTTTTGTATGCAAAAGAGCTGTCTCAGGTTCTTTGTTAGGTCTTGTCCTTGTATGGTCTTGTTGTTATGATTTATGGTCTTGTTATTGCAGTTTTTTAACACATCAGCATTGAAGTGGAATTCCTAAGTGGGAGCCATCTTCCATACTTGATGGTAGGGGTAGCTGCGGTAGCCATTTTGAGTAAGGAACATAGCAAGGTATTACAGATGAAGAAATAGGCATTTTATCCAATCCATCACACAAGTACAAATGTGAATGTGATACAATTTGTTGTTTTTTCTCAGCTGAAACAGTGTGCGGGGGGGGGGGGGGGGGGAGAGGAGGAAGGGGGGGGGGGGGGAGGAGGAAGAAAGAGGCGAGGGTGTTGTGCCGATGATAACTGAGCGGCTGCCTGCAATACTTACCTGGTAGTGAGACAGTTTCTCTCAGTGGAGCAGCAGCAGCAAGTTCTTTCCTTCTTCAACCTCTTGCTGGAGTGATGCCACGGTCCACTCCACAACTTGTGAAACTGGGCATACTCTGACCCCTACCCCCCCCCCCCCCCCCCCCCCCCCCTACCCGAGTCAGCGCCATGAAGGTGTTACAGGCAGAGCGGAGGCTGAGTGCTTCTCCGCATGGGGTCTAAGCAGCAGCAGCAGGACACAGAGGGGGGGAAGGGGGGAAAGCAACCGGTTCTAAGAACTGAGAATATTTTAGGCTGAATCCCACCACTTAATGATTCCGCCAATCTTAATCAGTCTAACTGTAATTTTTGGCGGTTACCGGGACCAGATTAGTGGTGATAAATATACAGTAGGCTTAAGCCTAGGTGTGCACCACCAAATGTGCTTCTTGTAAAAGATTGGTTGCCAATACAACCTTCTCTATTTTTGAAAATACATTTCAATTCAGCATATAGGTAGCACCCAGTGCCCCTCTAGACACTTGAGGCAACAATTATATTCACCAACACTTATATCAAATATTTACTAGCGAGCAGTATATTCTCTTTTTGGTTCTGTGATAAATATACAGGATTTATAGTGCTTCAAACCTGTGTCAGTACAGGAGCAATGATAAATGCCAGAATATATGTCAGGCACTGCCTCACAAGGGCAGTAAAAAGGTGGTTAACCCCTGTTCATAGGGGAATAATTACACAGTATCATTTGCCAGGAGCAGATGTCCCCCACTAATGCAGGAACAGAGACGAGAGCAATAGTATATGCCTAGAGTATATGTAATTATCAGGCAAAGTCCCTAACTTTGTAACGGTAAGTATTGGTGGTTATAATGATTACTCCTAGTGCTTTGCACACATTATGGGCAGTAATATAGTGATTAACCCCTGTTCACAGGAGAGTAATTACATATTATTTGCCCGGAGCATAAATCCCTCACTGCTGGGACTAAGTGAATCTGTACCAGATTCAGTACCCTGCTCAGTAACCTGGGCCGCGCTGTAAAATAGAAAATCTGTTTGGTAGGAAAGCGGGTCCGTGGTCTGGTAGGAATGATTTGCCAAAGCAACAAAGCAGTGCCCGTGGTAACAAGCGGCTATCCCAATGGTCGTTTCACATAGGCACTTTGTCAAGCTGTCAAGGGATCAAAGTTTTTTTTTTTTAATTAGTACATATTACATAATGTTTTCCAGTGAATTCTTCGGTTCTAGTACTATTGACCTACAGTATTACCATTTACTTTCCCGTGAGTGCTGTTTACTAGGGGTTCTTCTCTGGACCTAGTGTTATCCAGTTGTTTTGTTTGTTAGGAGCCCGGACTAGAAATAGTCAAGGGAAAATTAAAAAAAAAAAAAAATCGGTCTGGTATCAAATAGATTCTGAACTAAGGGCAGCTGGCAAGGTCAACATGAAAGAGTTGAACGTTAACATTTCAATATGTTCTAGTGAACAGAAATTTGGGGCTAGATGTTAACAGTGTGGTTTTACGTACACTATTGTATGATCACTGAAAATGTTAGGCAACATACTAGAGGTGTGGATTCTGTTAGGACAGTAGGATACGATCCACAGCAGTGGGTGGTTGCAGGATTTCAAATGTGGCCGTGTAGGTTGAGAAATTAGTTGGGTTAAATTAAGTGCTTTGAATTGTGCACAGATTTAGTCTTTGGGGTCAAGCCAATTGAGGTTGAAGTCACCAAAGACCAATCGCTCACTATTTCTATACAAAGAAGAAATATTGCCAAGAAACAATTACTTTGCAAACAAAGGATCAGAGCAAAGCCAAGAAGTCTGGATAATTAACTAAAAAGGGACTTATCTTTTGGTTTGACAAAGATTTAAAAAAAAAAAAAACTCCAAAATATTGTTTGCAACGGAAATGTTCAAATTCATTTATTCATCAGTTCCATTTAACCTATTAAAACACACCACTGTCCATCATTGACTTTCGCCCAGGTAGGAAGGCCTCCAACCCAATAGACGATGGGGGTCAATTATAGTCTCCTACCTGCAAAACTGGGGCAAAGAAACTGCCAAACACAATCCCAGCAAGCTCTAACCCCAGAACCAGAACCCAAAGAAACTGCACCAGATTAAAGAAAAACACCCCAATTCTGCTTTTAGATCAATCTGGTGCAGAGGTCTTGCTCTCGTTTTGCAGCTGGGAGACCAATAATGACCCATATAATGTCAAAATCTAGTGTTGGTAAATTTACACAATAGCCATCTCGGGTGTAACAGCTTTGTGGGAATGACCTTACAGTAGAGTATTTACAAGACAATAATTGAACATGGTACAGTTGGTGTTCTGAGATCACAACATTGGTTACAGCTTACTATTGGATGATAACGGGACATTGATGATTTTTTTTTACCCTTTGTTCCATTTATGTAAAAAAAATTATTTCAGATGGCTGGAATTGCCGCTATACAGAATTGTTGAAATGTAATATTTTAAGGCACAAAGATTTCTAAAATCAAAATCTGAATCCGTTAAGAAAATCAAATTAGTTTTATTTCACAGGGAACTGTACACATAAAAAGAAAGGTTTTTATCTCAGGTCAAAATACAATTATAACTTTTGCTAACCAGAAAAGAAATACTTATTTTGTAGTCTACGTGTTTTCAATATGTAACTATACATATTTTCTTAATATTTATTTCCAAGAGAGAACACTTGAGTAAACCCAAAATAATAATTCGAAACATAAGGGTAGCAATCGCTTCCAATTTCATAGTAAAACATTCCTGTTTACTTCCACACGTAGAGTTTACACAAATAGAAATCACTCCCAAAAGTTTAAATCTTATATTTATAGAAATCAAATCATTTCAATAAATAAAAATAAAATAAAAAACACAAAAAAATAAAGGCTGCATGGTATGATGTAGTTTTTCTGCAATTAAAAACTTCTCACATCTGTGTTCTTTACAAAAAGCAATGTACAGTTACAGTGTCAAAGTTTCTAAAATGTTTTAATATATTTGTCGTTGAAGCAGAAATAATGATACGCAATTAGACAAACGTGTTAATAAATGGAATGGAACTTATAAAACAAGCAGCATTGATCAGAAGAAATTCCCCTTTGCACTTTATAAGATTGTGTGTCAGTTTTGCTTGCCACTTTTTAAAGCTTGAAGTCTTTCCAACAAGGGAGGGTGGGAATAATGCCACATGGAGAAGATCCAGTCTGACACAGGAAACCCCAAGTTATCCTTGTTTAGTTTAATGAGGGCCGCGTACAAGTCTCTCGCTTTCCCGAGATTCTTAGCAAATTCGTCAGCCTGGAACTCGAATCTCCTGCTCAGCACAGTGAGACAGAAGGAAAGAACCTGAGGGGAACAAGAAACGCAATAAATCAAAACACAGGAAAGGTCTTTTTTTATATGAACCCCCTGGCTGGTCTGCTGACCCCTGTATCCAGTGCGCCCCCCCCCCCCCCACCCTCAGTTCCTGAGATGTGTAGCGGTGCTTGACAATCTGGATCATGGGGTCACCAATAAAAAGGTTGCAATGATGCCGCAGCCTTCTATTGGGACGCTGGAGCGAGGATGACCCTGGCAGCCATATTGGATGTGTATTGTGGATTACTGACATAGTATATATATAATGTTCGTAACGTCACGAGTAAGTATCTCGGGAACCAGAGCTAAAAATAGCACGCACACAACGATGTGTAAAAAAAAAAAAAAAAAAAAAAACAATTATTAATATATAGATATTAAAAATCTTACCTCGTTGTAAGGAGAGAAAATGAACTGAAATATAATCATCAAGCCGATTAGAGTGGGCTGGGTACTATAAAATCCAAATGCAGCAAAAAGCTCTTTACGACCAATCAAGACAGCAAAGAGGAAAAAGCAGAGGAACGAGTTCATCTAGAAAAATAATACCACACATTAAAGGGGCAGTGCAATTGATAAGGCGAGCGGACACAGGCTGAAACAGAAAGGCCGAGAGACCAGCTGAAACAGAAAAGGCCCGAGCGACACAGTGATGAAACAGAAAGGCCGAGACGACACAGCTGAAACAGAAAGGCCGAGCGACACCAGCTGAAACAACAGGAAAGCCGAGGACCACAGCTGTGAAACAGAACGGCCCGAGCGACACAGCTGAAACAGAAAGGCCGAGCGACACAGCTGAAACAGAAAGGCCGAGCGACACAGCTGAAATAGAAAGGCCGAGCGACACAGCTGAAACAGAAAGGCCGAGCAACACAGCTGAAATAGAAAGGCCGAGCGACACAGCTGAAATAGAAAGGCCGAGCGACACAGCTGAAATAGTCAGTTCTGTCCATTGTAACTTAATATGGAGAAGTATTGGCAACCACATCTGTAGTGCCCAAGTTTCACTACCATTGATAAACCACAGAGTAGGCAGGGTGTCCCCATGAGCTCAGTTTACTGGTGGGATCGTATTCTCTGCATTAGGACCTCCTAATCTTTGGGCTTCTATATACAGACAATTGGTTATTTTTCCCACACTTATCTGAATCAGGGGGCCACCCAAAGCCTCAACACCCAGATCCTGAAATATATTTAATGCCAATTTCCCACACGTTCAGGGAATTTAATATGGCATCCCAGCAACATCCTACCACCAAAGCTAATAAATATGAGATAACATGAGGGGGGGGGGGGGGGAGAGACACTGGTGCTCCAATGAATAAAACCTAAAAGATGCCACCAAAATATATTCACTGTCAAAGTCCTGTTAACTTTTCCATGCTCAGGTGTCACTGGGGAGCAAGCGAGGAGATCTGATCGCTTCTCTGCTAAAGAAAGGGTCAATAACACGGCCTGTACCTGGTTTGGCAGCACTAGATTATGCACGTACATTACACATACAGGTTTAGGCTAACTGAATATACCCGTGTGATCTATGAAAGGACATTTCCCTTATCCAACTTACCTGGCTGATCACTATATTCTTCACGGTGTGACCCAGTTTCCAGTGGCCCAGCTCGTGGCCCAGCACGGCCAGAACTTCGTGGTTATTGCAGCCTTGTTTCTTATTCACATTCTGGTTGGGGGGGAAATACACGTGTCAGTTTGTGCTTCCACGTTGAAAAGGCGAGACGTCCGGCGTAACCTGGCATCAGCTTTCACTGAAAAGGTCTAGTGCATGGGGTGGGCAACTCCAGTCTTCAAGGCCCACCAACAGGTCAGGTTTTCAGGCTATCCCTGCTTCACCACAGGTGGCTCAGTCTTAGACTATAATCTTTTATAGACTATAGTCGTCGACTGAGTCACCTGTGCTGAAGGAGGGATAGCCTGAAAACCTGACCTGTTGGGTGGTGGCCCTTGAGGACTGGAGTTGGCCGCCCCTGCATTAAATGAAGCTCACTAATTCATTGTGACAATGAAATCACTTTAAAAGCACGGCGGCTGCAGTTCGGCTCAATGGACCAGCTCTGTGGGAGCATTCATCACATTACCGATAACCAACGGAGAAATCACCAAGGTGGCTACTATGGCACGGATTCTGGCACCCTGTACATCTCCATGACAAAAGCTACGTTTAAAAAAAAAAACAATTCTATTGGGACGGCCCTGGCAGCCATCTCTAATTTTTACTTATATTTTACCGGCACATTTATTAAAAAAAAAAAAAAAAAAAGAGAGGGTACAAATAGTGAGGTTTTCTAAACAAAAATATATATTCCAAATAAAATGTGTATGTGGAGGGGGGGGGGGGGGAGGAGAGAGTTGCCACTTTACAGTGTTAGACTTTGGCTACAGATCCAGACGTTTCAGAAAACGGGAGGGTTTTAGCTTTCTTTTGATGCTTACTTTGACTTCAGTGTTCTCACTCTCGGATTTCCCTTCCGTGCCGTCCTTGTTCAGCGGGGAGTAATCTTCCAGAAGGGTGTCAAACAAAACGATTCGCTTGTTCTTGAAGAATCCATAGAAGTATGCGTTGCTGTGAGAGGAACGCTTGGAGCCTAAACCACCAAACACAATAGTAAATCATGAAACACTGCTCTTGAATATTCAGTCAGCTGCTATGGAAACTAGGGTAAGAAAGCAAATGGAACAGTTAATATTGAGACGGCGCGACACTTTCTAGCTGTGCAGCTGAACGCCAAAAAGGATGGAGCGCCAAAAACAGCAAGTTGTTTAAGACTTAGACCAGGGGTGGGCAACTCCTGTCCTCAAGGGCTACCAAATAGGTCAGGTTTTCAGGATATCCCTGCTTCAGCATGGGTGGCTCAGTCAACGATATCAGGGATATCTTGAAAACCTGACCTGTTTGGTAGCCCTTGAGGACTGGAGTTGCCCACCCCTGACTTACACGAATATACAGAACTATTACATTTTGTGACCACCATTAATATGTGTTCCAGTGGGTAGTCACTATCCCGGATACTACAATGTAATTAATAGCACAGGATGTATGCTCACTTTCCCAATTAATCCCTCTAGGATCTTTTGAGCAGTAAGAGGGGGAAATAATGTGTAGGATCTACCAGGAGATTTTAATTTAGGATGTTGGTGTGTTATAAACAAATATTAATAAGACGATGGAAAATGTTTTAAAGATCCCCACTAATAATGCAATCTGCCCCAAATCTACTTTTATCTGAGCACTCACTTAAATTGTCGCCCTTATTCCGATACATTATTCAAAGGAAGAAAAGCCGAATTCTTTTACCTTCAACAACATAGACTTTGGTCAGGGGGAAGTCAATACTTTTTGCCATGGCTTCGATAGCTTCTTTCAGTTCGCCCTCAGGCAGTGGGATAAACTTATCGAACAAGGGTGCGATATAATCTGCATATATTGTTACCAGTACCTGTGAGAAAGGACAGGCAGGACAAAACTTATTATGTGGCGCATGTTTGGAGGCAACAATAACACGGCGAGTCCAAGATCAGGTTGTTAAATATGTTTCACTAAACACAGGACGGACAGATCTTTTATATACAGGGACCCGGAAGACAACCAATCCTTTGTCTTAACCTGCCCTTAAACCTGTGCACAGTGATATCACACAAAAAGGAGTGGGCAGGGACAGACACACCCTCATAACTCCACTCAATGTTTACAAACCAGCGCTAAAAAAATTCTAAACATTTAGTAGGCGTCTAATTTTTATACCAAAAAAAAAAGTAAATGAGGGAGATTTAACTCTATAAACACGTCTTTGCCATAGGTTATTTTAGTCTTATTAGGGACTGAACTCTTAAACGATCATCTTTGCTTCTCTAAAAGGTGCTGACCTTCCTAATACACCAACATTAAGGCCAAGCACTGATAATCACATTAATGCTTTTATTTGGTAAGCTAAGCAATGGGTCTGTCGAGGATCTAACCCAGTGTTTAAAACTATAGGGTTCCTTAACCCATGGGAGCGCAAACTTTTACTGCTGCGCCCCCGTCTGCCTGCTCCGGAGCTCGTGCCCCCCTCCTACCTGGTAGCTGCGTCAAATGACGCTCCGGGATCATGTGACTTTAGGTCACGTGACCAGCGGCGTCATTTGTCGCCTGTGACGTCACATGACCCCGCGGCGCATTGCCATGGACACGCATCACGGCGTCTGAATCCCGGTAAGTTTTAGTGTTGCAGAGGCCTTTAATTTAAATGCCTTGGGGAAGAGCGTGGGACCTTTGCAACTGCCCGCAGCCCCCCAGACAAATCTCAAATCCCCCCTGGGGGGCGCGCACCGCTGCCTTAACCAAAAAAAAAAGTTGTGAAATTCTGAGGAACCCAACCTTCTCTACTGGCGCACGTGAAATCATTGTAAGGAACCCCAACCCTCTCTAATAGCGCGTCTGAGATCAGATACATTGTAAGGAACCCCAACACGCCTCTTAATAGCGCGCTGAGTATCAGATGCATTGTAAGGAACCCCAACCCCTCTCTATAGCGTGCTGAGATCAGATGCAGTGAAGGAACCCCAACTCCTCTCTAATAGCGCGTGAGATCAAATGCATTGTAAGAACCCAACCCTCTCTAATAGCGGTCTGAGATCAGATGATGTAAGGACCCAACCCTCTCTAATAGCGCGTCTGGATCAGATGCAGGTAAGATCCCCAACCCTCTCTAATATCGCGTCTGAGATCAGATGCATTGTAGGATCCCAACCTCTATCATAGGGGTCTGAGATCAGATACATGTAAGGACCCCAACCCTCTCTAATAGCGCGTCTGAGATCAGATACATTGTAAGGAACCCCAACCCTCTCTTAATAGCGCGTCTGAGATCAGATGCATTGTAAGGATCCCCAACCCTCTCTAATACCGTGCCTGAGATAGATGCATTGTAGGATCCCCAACCTCTCTAATAGCGCGTCTGAGATCAGATGAATTGTAAGGACCCCAACCCTCTCTAATAGGGGTCTGAGATCAGATACATTGTAAAGGATCCCCAACCCTCCCTAATAGCGCGTCTGAGATTAGATGCATTGTAAGGAACCCCAACCCTCTCTAATAGCGCTCTGAGATCAGATGCATGTAAGGAACCCCAACCTCTCTAATAGCGCGTCTGAGATCGATGCATTGTAAGGATCCCCAACCCTCTCTAATAGAGCGTCTGAGATCAGATGCAGTGTAAGGATCCCCAACCCCTTCAATAGCGCGTCTGAGATCAGATGCATGTTGTAAGGATCTCCCAACCCTCTCTAATAGCGCTTCTGAGATCAGATGCATTTAAGGAACCCCAACCCCTCTCTAATAGCGCGTCTGAGATCAGATACATTGTAAGGAACCCCAACACTCTCTAATAGCGCGTCTGAGATCAAATACATTGTAAGGAACCCCAACCCTCTCTAATAGCGCGTCTGATATTAGATGCATTGTAAGGAACCCCAACCCTCTCTAATAGCGTGTCTGAGATCAGATGCAGTGTAAGGAACCCCAACCCTCTCTAATAGCGCGTCTGAGATCAGATGCATTGTAAGGAACCCCAACCCTCTCTAATAGCGTGTCTGAGATCAGATGCATTGTAAGGATCCCCAACCCTCTCTAATAGCGCGTCTGAGATCAGATGCAGTGTAAGGATCCCCAACCCTCTCTAATAGCGCGTCTGAGATCAGATGCATTGTAAGGATCCCCAACCCTCTCTCATAGGGGGTCTGAGATCAGATACATTGTAAGGAACCCCAACCCTCTCTAATAGCGCGTCTGAGATCAGATACATTGTAAGGATCCCCACCCTCTCTAATACCGTGCCTGAGATGAGATGCATTGTAAGGATCCCCAACCCTCTCTAATAGCGCGTCTGAGATCAGATGCATTGTAAGGATCCCAACCCTCTCTAATAGGGGTTCTGAGATCAGATCATTGTAGGATCCCCAACCCTCCCTAATAGCGGTCTGAGATTAGATTCATTGTAAGGAACCCCAACCCTCTCTTAGCGCATCTGAGATCAGATGCATTGTAAGGAACCCCAACCCCTCTCTAATAGCGCGTCTGAGTCGATCATTGTAAGGATCCCCAACCCTCTCTAATAGCGCGTCTGAGATCAGATGCAGTGTAAGGATCCCCAACCTCTCAAATACGCGCGTCTGAGATCAGATGCAGTGTAAGGATCTCCAACCCTCTCTAATACGCGTCTGAGATCAGATGCATTATAAGGAACCCCAACCCTCTCTAATAGCGCGTCTGAGATCAGAATGCATTGTAAGGAACCCAACCCTCTCTAATAGCGCGTCTGAGATCAGAGCATTGTAAGGAAACCCCAACCCTCTCTAATAGCGCGTCTGAGATCAGATGCATTGTAAGGATCCCCAACCCTCTCTAATAGCGCTTGAGATCAGATGCATTAAGGAACCCCATCCCTCTCTAATAGCGCGTCTGGATCAGATGCATGTAAGGAAACCCCAACCCTCTCTAATAGCGCGTCTGAATCAGAATGCATTGTAAGGAACCCCCAACCCTCTCTAATAGCGCTCTGAGATCAGATGCATTGTAAGGAACCCCAACCCTCTCTAATAGCGCGTCTGATATCAGATGCATTGTAAGGAACCCCAACCTCTCTAATAGCCGTCTGAATCAATGCATGTAAGGACCCCAACCTCTCTAATAGCGCGTTTGAGATCAGATCAGTGTAAGGATCCCCAACCCTCTCTAATAGCGCGTCTGAGATCGATGCATTATAAGGAACCCCAACCCTCTCTAATAGCGCGTCTGAGATCAGATGCATTGTAAGGATCCCCAACCCTCTCTAATAGCGCGTCTGAGATCAAAGATTACATTTGTAGGACCCCAACCCTCCCTAATAGCGGTCGAGATTAGATCATTGTAAGGAACCCCAACCCTCTCTAATACGCGCTCTGAGATCAGATGCATTGTAAGGAACCCCAACCCTCTCTAATAGCGCGTCTGAGTCGATTCATTGTAAGGATCCCCAACCCTCTCTAATAGCGCGTCGAGATCAGATGCAGTGTAAGGATCCCCAACCCTCTCAAATAGCGCGTCTGAGATCAGATGCAGTGTAAGGATCTCCAACCCTCTCTAATAGCGCGTCTGAGATCAGATGCATTATAAGGAACCCCAACCCTCTCTAATAGCGCGTCTGAGATCAGATGCATTGTAAGGAACCCAACCTCTCCTAATAGCGCGTCTGAGATCAGATGCATTGTAAGGAAACCCCAACCCTCTCTAATAGCGCGTCTGAGATCAGATGCATTGTAAGGATCCCCACCCTCTCTAATAGAGCTCTTGAGATCAGATCATATAAGGAACCCCATCCCTCTCTAATAGCGCGTCTGCGATCAAGATGCAGTGTAAGGAACCCCAACCCTCTCTATAGCGCGTCTGAATCAGAATCATTGTAAGGACCCCAACCCTCTCTAATAGCGCTTCTGAGATCAGATGCATTGTAAGGAACCCCAACCCTCTCTAATAGCGCGTCTGAATCAGATGCATTGTAAGGAACCCCAACCCTCTCTAATAGCCGTCTGATATCAGATGCATGTAAGGATCCCCAACCCTCTCTAATAGCGCGTTTGAGATCAGATGTCATGTAAGGATCCCCAACCCTCTCTAATAGCGCGTCTGAGATCAGATGCATTATAAGGAACCCCAACCCTCTCTAATAGCGCGTCTGAGATCAGATGCATTGTAAGGATCCCCAACCCTCTCTAATAGCGCGCTGAGATCAGATGCTTATAAGGAACCCCATCCCTCTCTAATAGCGCTTCTGAGATCAGATGCAGTTGTAAGGAACCCCCAACCCTCTCTAATAGCGCGTCTGAGATCAGATGCAATGTAAGGAACCCAACCTCTCCAATAGCGCGTCCGAGATCAGATACATTTGTAAGGAACCCCAACCCTCTCTATAGCGTGTCTGAGATCCGATGCATTGTAAGGAACCCCAACCCTCTCTAATAGCGCGTCTGAGATCAGATGCATTGTAAGGAACCCCAACCCTCTCTAATAGCGCGTCTGAGATCAGATGCATTGTAAGGAACCCCAACCCTCTCTAATAGCGCGTCTGAGATCAGATGCATTGTAAGGATCCCCAACCCTCTCTAATAGCGCGTTTGAGATCAGATGCATTGTAAGGAACCCCAACCCTCTCTAATAGCGTGTCCGAGATCTGATGCATTGTAAGGAACCCCAACCCTCTCTAATAGCGCGTCTGAGATCAGATGCATTGTAAGGAACCTCAACCCTCTCTAATAGCGCGTCTGAGATCAGATGCATTGTAAGGACCCCCAACTCTCTCTAATAGCGCGTCTGAGATCAGATGCATTGTAAGGAACCCCAACCCTCTCTAATAGCGCGTCTGAGATCAGATGCATTGTAAGGAACCCCAACCCTCTCTAATAGGGGGTCTGAGATCAGATGGATTGTAAGGAACCTCAACCCTCTCTAATAGCGCGTCTGAGATCAGATGCATTGTAAATTCTTCATGTATTTGGTAAACATTTGAATTACCTGAAAATTGCAGGGAAGCCTTTAGGGTTTCTAGGACCCCCTGTTGAAAACACTGATCTAACCCTTAGCAATGTGTTGCAGGCACCTGTAAAAGGGGTTAAGCAAACACATAATCACCCAGAAACAAAGCAAAGTGAACTCACCAGAGACACAATGAGAGTAAAGAGCCAGGCATAAATGAAGAAGTAGTCACCGCCTATTTTGATGATATAGAGCAATAATGAGGTCACTGGGAGCAGAATACACTGTGTCACCAAGAACTTCTTCCCCGCGTCTTTAAAGAAGAAGCCCAGAGTCTGCAAGGAGAAGGAAATACATGGGAAAGATGCAATTGATGTATTCTCGCTGCGTGTAAAAATCAATATTTCAATTTCCTCCGTGTCTGCCTTATTTAAACATTATCCGATTATTGTTCTTTCCCCTTAATCTCTTTAATGGGGGCATCACTTGTTTAATCAAAAACACCAGACACTCTGGGTGAACAATCTTCCTACAAATAGCACAGTTTACAAACAATGTTAGTTATCACAAGAGAGATTAGGTGAAGATTGTATAAACGGCAAAAGCATTTAGTGACTGTAAAGACATTGAAGGGGGGAGAGGGGGGGGATGTTACATTTGTATATACAGTAAATGTACATTGACCTACATTTAACCTTTAGAACGTGCCACTGTAATTAGTTCACATAGGTCCTAGAAGGAACTGACCCAATAAAAAGTGGTTTCCCTAAAGCAGGGGTGGCCAACGCCAATCCTCAAGGGCCACCAACAGGTAAGGTTTCAAGGATCTCTCTGCTTCAGCACAGTCTTTGACTGAGCCACTGATTGAGCTACCTGTGGTGAAGCAGGGATATCCTGAAAACCTGACCTGTTGGTGACCCTTGAGGACTGGAGTTAGCCTCTCCTGTCCTAAAGCCATCAAAATGTCAGTTTGCAAAGGTGTATAAAAGGCACTCACAGTACTACTGTTGGTGAACAATACCTGAAAATACTGTAGCACAAAGCATTTTTACAGCAGAAAAAAAAACATATTTATTAGCTTTGCTCCCCCTGCTCCTTGTTCTTATGAAGCCGGTATAACAGCAGCACTCCATGATGCATGTTTTGGTTGTTGTTTTTTACTTATAGGATTGAAGCAGGGGGTCTCCGGCACAGAACTGCATTAATTTCAGCTTCGGGGAACCCCTGCTTCCCAAGATACGTCGCTCCATAAGGGGGTGCCTGTGCCTCCATGTTTAAATGTCCCAAGCCAAAATCAATGTAGTTCAGCTCCGGAGACCCCCTGCTTCAATCTATGACAAAAAAGGGTAGGAAACACAATCAGAGTGCAGCTTTAAATATACCACACACAAAAAGTGTCTCCTTCCACCTCTACATTTCTAGTGTGCACATTAAACTGAAAAAAACCTTCCTCCACTACACTTATCCGTATAAGAGAAGCTCAGAATAAGACCGTTTCTCTGTTAAATCACCGACGTCTCCATGAAATACAGCCCTGTGCTACATGGGGAGCTGGACAAAGGGAGAGGCAGAGCCGCAGAAGTGAGATAGTACCGGTCGGTCAATAGGACCTTACTGAAAACCTCCCCAATAGCAAGCTGCTGTCCAAAAAATGTTTTAAGGGGTTATGGGTACAGGTACCAAAGAATACCCTCCCCAAAAAAAGAAGAATTTGAGAACCCTCCATGCAGGAAGATGTCCTGATTGTGAGCCGCTGCTTAAGCTCGACACTGGTGAATGTAATAAGGAACGTTACCTGCTGGTTGAACCCATGACGCTCTTCTATGACAAACGTGTTATAGATGCTCCAGGGCAGGCCGGTGAGTGCGCTGAACAGTGTAGCAAGCAGAAGGAACACCAACGACTGAGTAATCTAATATGAAAAAGAAGAGGAACAAGGGTTTCAAAAAATAAAGCATAGGAGTTTTTATAGTGTGTCTGTAGCAAATCTTTTAACACAGGGGTGCGCAGCTGTTGGAGGTTCCACGCTACCCCGAAAGCATTTAAAATAAATGCCGGGGATCGCGTGAGGCCTCCGTAACTTTCTCACCTTCCCGTGACGCGTCTCCATGGCAACCCGCCGTCAAATGACATCGTGGGGTCACGTGACACTACGTTGCCATGGCAACGTGACATTATTTGATGCCGGGCTGTGCAGGGAGGGGGACGCGAGCCGGAGGGGAGTGGAGACAGTGGGGCGCATGTCAGAAACTTTGCGCACCCCTGGTTTAACACACACGTCGATCGTCATTTCCCAATTGTTTGAGCGCCTGTGACAAAATACACAGCCACTTGGCTACTGCCAACTACCCATTTAAAATCGAGACTGCTACGGCATCTTATTAGACTTCAATAATGATACCAAATACATACATATTGCAGCAGAGATTCCCATTTATCAAGCACTTTACAGTAAAAAGCTTTTCTGATGTAGACTAGATTTTCTCTTATTTTGTAGCAGTATCGAGAGCCACAGCTTTGAGATAG
The DNA here is from genome assembly GCA_036426205.1 of Ascaphus truei. Lineage (NCBI taxonomy): Eukaryota > Metazoa > Chordata > Amphibia > Anura > Ascaphidae > Ascaphus > Ascaphus truei. Next base: position 76,813,069 of record CM071572.1, read on the forward strand.
TTATCCCTGCTTATTGCGGTCTTGGACAGGACACGCCCTGGCCGTTATCCTAAGAAAATAGGATGGGGTAATACTCCATGGATACAGGAGGCAGGCTGAGGAGAGCCAGTACAGTTACACACATTCTACTGAGCGGTTATCTTAGCTCAGGACAGAACTCTCATCTGAAACACAGGCCAATGATACTCATCCCACATATACTAGGCCCAGGAAGAGGGGAAAACAGTGACAGATGTATTATAGAAGATAGCGTAAGGTGGGGATGGAGCATGCGCAGATTATGGTATGAATGGCGTAGTGTAAAAGAAGTATTGCGCCCCAAGTACGATTCCCTTGACATGACCAGGGAGGAGCGCTCGCAACTTCTGTCATGTGCACACAGGATAAAAAAGGTCTATTCTGCATTGTATTGACGCTGTGCTCAGCAAACGATTTCTACTCGGGAAAAACATCTTCGCTGCAGAAATCAACCTTTTTTTTTCCAACAAAAAGTTTTTATTGGGACATGGTACAGGTCAAACATTGTCTAACAACCCATTGTCCTACATTAGTGACCATGTTCCCGTTTTCTTTTTTATTTCCATACTGAACAACTTATAACGTAAAGGGAGAGACGACGGACATACGAGACAGACAAGACGAACACAGGGGGGGGGGGCAGGGGAGGCCAGACGAGGGGCATCTCCTGGTTGTGTTCTTCAACATCCGATACCATCCATATGCGGCGTGGGACCTCCCTTGGAAACCCTACTGTCGTCTTACGTCTTCCCCATCAGTACCCCTCTCCGTTATTGTCCGTGTCGCTACTTTGACGGAGAATGCATTTCAATCTATCAAAGCAGAATATTGGTGGCATTTACCCCTGGGATGTCTGAATGATCTAGCCATGGGACCCATACTTTTAGAAAATTTATGCCGGTGTCATTGACCAGACTCGTCAATTGCTCCATCCGGCAGACATACCAAATTCTGTTCCGAATTTTCATCATTGTAGGTAAGTATGGTTGCTTCCACAGTGCTGCGAGTTCGCACCTCATGGCTGTTGCAAAATGTGCAATCAATTTTTGTGCCGGTCTGCTTAGCCCCAGAGTGCGCCTGCCCAACAGGAACAGCCAGGGGTCCAAGGGGATCGGTTGTCCGAGAATCCTCTGTAGCCAATCTTGGATTTCCTCCCATAAAGGAGCCACTTTGTTGCAGCCCCACAGCATGTGCAGCAAGTCTGCAGGTTCCCCACATTGTTTGGGGCACAATGGGGGGTAATCTTTTACAAACTTTGCTAATCGCATTGGGGTAAGATACCACCTCATTAGGACCTTATATGCATTCTCCTTCAAGGTTGTGCATATCGAGCTTTTGGCTGCCGCCAGCACTATTGAGTCCCAGTCTTCGTCCTCTAGTGTCTCCTCGAAGTCCGATTCCCATGCGTGTCTATAACTCAGTTTAGTGTTGTCGTCGGTTCCAGGGCAGACCACCTCTCTGTATATCCTAGAAGTCCCGAGGTGTCCGTACCTCTCGAACACAGCTGCTCAAAATTTGTACGCCGAGGGCGTGTAGGGATCTTGTTGTAGAATGCTCTTATCTGGAGGTATCTAAAAAATTCAGAGTTTGGTATCCCGCTTTCAGATTTAATTTGGTCAAAGGATTTTAACAGCAGACTGCCCTCCAGATGTAATAATTTCGTGAGGCCCTTCGTTTTCCAGGCCACTAAGTTCCCACTCGGCAGGCCCGGAGCGAAATCAGGGTTCCCTACAAACGGGGTCATGAATGTGTGCTGGGTGGTAAGAGCACACCTATATCTGGTGTCCTCCCAAATTGCCAACGAGCTCCTTAGTGCCGCCAGCGTCCCCCCTGTGTGTGGACCTTTTTCGGTAGCCAGATTAAGTCCTGTAAGTCAACCTTTTACATGCCGATACTTTTTTTTACACACACACACACACAATCTCCCAACACTGTCGTATTGTAAACTCTCTCCGGGGAAGGGAATTCCCTTTCCATGGTCTGATTTTGTGTTACACGTTTTGGTCTTATAATTCCCTCTATTGCCGGGGTGAAGAAACTTTTCCCCCTGCCTGCATCATTGCCGTCACATGACCCCACGATGCGCCGTCGGAGACAAGGTAAGAACTTAAGAGGCCTCATGCTGTCCCGCGGTATTTAATCTAAATGCTTTGGGGGAAGAGCACTGGGCATCTGTAAGCGCCGCGCCCCCCGCTATTGTATGGTTTCTTTTAAAAAGCACTGTGTACACTGGGGTTGCTATATAAAGATATAAAAACATACAACTGCATTGGTAATTGGTCCTAATAAAACAGGGAATGGACTAGGATGCAAAACGATGGACCAAGTTTCAGAGATTAGTAGGTGACTTAACAGGTCTGAATATTGTTTTAGATCCCTGGGTTTCTCTAGTAAATAAACCGATTCTAGGGTTGCATAAGCATGTTAGTAAGCTTATAACTCACATCTGCACTGCCACAAGATAGCCATAGCAAAACGGTGAAACAGTCAACAGCTGCCAATGCAAATTACAGAGATGTGTGTGTAGCAAACTAAACTAACAAGCTTTCTAAAGCTTGTGCAAAATGTCAAAGAAACCGGGACCCATGGAGAACTTACATTATTAATCCTATATCCCTCCCCCCCCCCCCCCCCTCCCGTCATCCAAGCAGAAATTGTTGGTCCCCTTCAGAAGTAATTAGCATCTTATGTAATATTTTGCAGTTTCCTGAACTCTCGCTCGATATCCGTCTGGCAAAGTGAATGTGACCTCTTTTAACACCTTGTGCGGACCGATATAGCCGTTTCACTGCTTTTCAATGATTTGTATGACACTGGTCCCCGCCCTCCCCTTTCTGGCTTCCCAAGTCTGAACTTGAACGACGAGCCCTATTTACAAAGCAGCTTTCTGCCAATAAGGCACCTTACAAGCCCACTAAAGTCAGTGTGCTGGAAGGAGTCTTATGGCAGAAGACCACTGGTCTATCGACCCAATCTATGCTTTGCCCATATATACACATATATGAGAAAAGCGCACCCCCTAGTGCAATAACATCCAGGATGTAGAATGATATAATTTTAATAAAATAGATGCAAAGTAAACAATGCACACTTACAAGATTAAAAAAATGGAATAATACATATAAAGGTATCTTTTGGTGAACTCGTGTAGTCACCCGGGGTACATGGAGGAGAGAGATGTCCGCCAATACTCACTACTGCAGCAAGTGCATAAAACACCATCGGAGGCTAAAAGGTGCCAGCCAACACTAGTGCTGGCAACCAAGATCCCCCGATCACTCCAGGCTATCAGTGTTTACTTTGCATCTATTTTATTAAAATTATATCATTCTACATCCTAGAAGTTATTGCACTAGAGGGTGCGCTTTTCTCCTTTTTTTGTTTTTCAGTTACTTTGGGGAGTGATTCTCCTTTGGATGTAGCAGCCCCCCTATATCTATTTTCACTGGCGTTGGACTTTATCATTTTATGATGAGAAGTTCGATTACACTCATTGTTTGATTTATTCTGGACTGGACTTTATTCATCTGTTGGTATTATTTGATTTTATATCCACTAGATATGTGTTAGCGCTGTTTGTTTCATACACACACACACACACAAAAGAAGAATCACTACGTATATATTTAAATATATGGTCACATACAGATATTACAGTAGATAGCATATGACTTCACTAATTAACACAAACCACATACCATTTCCTTGTAAACATCACACTTTATACTAACTTGATATATTTAAAGGCTTATACATTTCTAACTTTATATCAAAATGCTCCCAAGTTCAGAATATACTCTTAAAACACCTGACCGGATATTATAATGCTATGTTGATAGAAAATAAAAAATAATAATTTGGAGAGGCTAAAATCAGTTCCATTCATGGTTTGTAGATTTATAAAAAAATATATAAGGAAATGTAAGACATTTTACTATCCCCCAACTTATTATACAAGCATAATGTTTGCATGCAGTGTTTAACTGAAAATGTGACATCAATCTGTATATGAGCATATATTTACATGGAATATAAATAAAAAGCTATGAATCCTTTTCATCGTCTCACAAAAAGATAAAAATGCTCACCTCGTACTCTGGTCCAAAACCCGCCTGTTCCAGGACCTGTTCGGATACGTCCCACAGGAAAGGAATACCTCCTAGCAGAAGGATGAGCTGAAATAATATTAAAAGGCTTTAAAAGGAAGCCACAACCCAATAAAGAAAAAAATCATTTGAACGTGTCCATGTAAAATAACTAACGGACAGTTTGTTCTATTTTAATTTTTAATGTTTATACTTTTTTTTTTTAAATGGAATAAGAAGGAGCTCTAATACCCTTTGTAATGATTTTTTATGCATTAAGCTTCCTTGCGTTTCCACAACCATTTAGGAAGCCACAGCACTTCCTCTCTTGAAATAGGCAGCCATATTGTGAACCTGGCGAAGATCCTGCTTCCCACTCGATCGGCAGCTTAGATAACGGCATTACTGTAAATGCACAGAACTGCTTTATTTACAAAACGGGCAAGCGGAAATGCTGCTTTAAAGCAAGAAATCCAAGAACAGGATACACCAGGCTGTGTGTCCATTTCCGAATATTTCGTTCAGAACATTTATACTTTAATTTTAAAATCCGAGCATTTTACTAGGAGAGACACACTTGAGTATACATCTTGCTTTCAACTATAAAGGAGTTAGATTAAGGAGGTGGAATTCAAGACCATTTATTTTTTTCCAAAGCACTAAGGCAGGGGCGGGCCAACTCCAGTCCTCAAGGGCCACCAGCAGGTCAGGTTTTCAGGATACCCCTGCTTCAGCACATGTGGCTCAATCAGTGGCTCAGTTTTTGACTGAGCCACCTGTGCTGAAGCAGGGATGTCCTGAAAACCTGACCTGCTGGTGGCCCTTGAGTACTGGAGTTGGCCGCCCTCGCACTAAGGTATGCTAAATATAAACACAGCCATACATCAAATAAGGTCTGGGGTTTTACAATACATAGGACCATGGGGAGAGAACGTGGTTAATTTCCATATCTGCCACATAATGCAGACCAGGATAAAAACAAATAAAGAAGGAATCATGGGATTTACATAACCCGCGCTTCTTTTCTGACTTGTGGTTAGTGATCAAATACGGATCTGGAATATGGAGTATTCATGCACATAATAAATACACAACAACATACCGTGCCTTCTGCCTCCGAGTAAAGTCCTGACCAAAAGCTGAAGTTACTCTTGTCGAGCTGATAGAGTCGAGATTTTTCAAAAGTTTCAGGATCCATTATGTTACCAAGTTCAGTCGGGACATGTGTTGTGGTACGATAGATCTTCCTCTGACAAGACAAAAAAAAAGTATGTTATATTTATTTAAACACATTACAGCATCTATTTTTTTTTTGCTTTAAATCCAAACTAAGTTCTGAACCAAACACCTCTGGTGGATTCTGTATGAAAAATACGCAGAGCCCCTCCGCTCCCCAGGCCCCGCATGAATAACATGCAGAGCGCGCCAATAACATGCAGAGCGCGCCCCTCCGCTCCCCAGGCCCCGCATGAATGACATGCAGAGCGCGCCCCTCCGCTCCCCAGGCCCCGCATGAATGACATGCAGAGCGCGCCCCTCCACTCCAAAATCTTCAGCAGGGTTAAGTCTGCTTTATAGCAAAGGAAACAAAATAATGATGTAATGCTAGAGGGGCTATTCCTGTGCAAACTCCTGTTGAACACAAAGGGAGCAGCCAGAGAAACGCAAACCCCTTGAGCCTCTCAGCTCATCGCATTTACTAACACACACACACACACACGTTTGGTAAAAGTGTCTCTTCTGTAATACAAACGCAATATATTTCAGAAGGAGGCGCTACTTCTTTTGTGCAATTTAGAATTTACAACAGCTAGACAACGCATAAAAATGGTACACTCTAGTTGCAACTGAACTATTCCCCTGTATGCATTATTAAAGGGGTTATACCATGATTAAACAAGGGTTCTCTAGAGCTGAACTGTGTTGATCTCAGCTCCTAGGACCCCTGCTTCTCAGGATACTTGCATCTGAAGGTGATGGCAGTAACAGCGCCGACAGTGAACGGGAAATGTCTGTTTAAAGGTCCAGAGGGACAAGCCGCGATGTAGTCCCTTTGCAGCTTCCTATTGCCCCACTTAACACTGGACCTTTAAAAACAGAAGCCATGCCAGCAGCACAGAGAGGGGAAACTCACAGGGAGCAGGTCCAGAGACCCCATGCTTCCCACCTAGGGGGTGCTTTAAATTAGAATCCAGAGCACTTGTCCTTTACCTGTAGAAATGATTTGACATGAAAGAGAAGTTGCGACATCTGTAGTTAGCAATTTATGCTTCAATAAACACTTGGGAAGAGTAGTATTTTAGTATAGTAGTAGTATAAAACAGGTTTATTTAGAAAAGCATCTGGACATGCAACGTTTTGGGCTGCACCAAGCCCTTTATCCAGCATCAAGCTCGATGTAGCCCGACACATTTATTGAAGCAAAAAACCTGGCAGAAGGACAGGTGTTGCAGTTTCACTTTCACTCCTTGGATTCGTTTGTCAAGTTGGGAGCCAGCTAGCCGAATAGTGTGCACCCTTAATTTGTTATATCATTTTGAAGGTCGAGACTTGTTCCCATTATTTTATTATTATTAATGCCAGATTCCCAAACACATGGGATGCATCTTGACTAGAGTCGGGCCATATTCATGATAACAGGATTGCAATTATAACTGTGCAAAATGGGCAGGTTTGCTGATTCAAGTGTCACAGTATATACCAAGTTATGAAGTACCACTAGTTTGTTTTGTTTAATAAAATGTTTTTTATTTTTAAATCATTGATATTTTAAAGAAATTCTATAATAATATATATTATATGTGTGTACACAAAGAACTGCTCAGAAAAAAAATACGGTTGGTACAGTATAGATGAAGCTGGATGAAGGAAAAATCAAATGCAAAAAGGAGACAGCCTCCGCAATATTGCCCTCGCGATCCAGAGTAGTGGGTGAATTAAAACGTAAACTTTATTAGGCAATGCAATAAAATATCTTATTGCATTACCTAAGTTTAAGTTCTAATTCGCCCACTACTCTGGATCACGAGGGCAATATTGCAGGGCCTGTCTCCTTTTTGCATTTGATTATCCCTCCATCCACCTTAATCTATACCAACCCTATTTTTTTTTGCTGACCAGTTCTTTGTAATAAAATATATATATATATATATGAATATTAATATATAATTATATATATATATGTATATATATATAATATATAAAGAATATTTTTTTTTCCTGCATTACCATATGGGTCTGCAACATGCCCACGAGATGGTATCTGCCAGTCTACGTCATAACCCCGGTATCAGAGGTGAGGAAATCCCAATTTAAATTGAGTCTCAATGATAAACTCAGCTTTTAGCCACCAAGGCTGCACTTGTAGTGCCGGCAACAGCGACACTGCGTCAAAACAAAAGCATTGCTGCCGTCGCGTGCGCTTATAGTAAGCGTGACGCGACAGCTTGGTCACGATCGCTTGAATTCACCTCAATTTGATTTTTCCAGCGACCGCAGCCTGACGTCACCGGCACTATAAGCGCAGCCTAAGACGCCATTTTTAATTCCCCCAAAAACCTAAGTTATGCGCCAGTGTGTGAAGGCTGCTAGCCCCACGCAGTGACCCTGCGCATCCTGCATGAAGGGCTCAGTCACATAATAGGGGACCGGGGTCCGGCTGTAGCCTCCGTGCTCTCCACCGCCCGGTGCCCGGTCGCCGCATCCGGCCCCCTCTCTCACCTGTCTGCCGGCCAGGTAGGCCTCCCACACGTACACGGTCCATGAGAACAGCAGCACCGAGAAGAAGATCCGCTTCTCCACGGAGAGCTCCGGCACGAGCTGCCACATGATGGCGGCGAGAGAGAGAGACCAAGAACCGGCCGGTAACCGACGGGGAGGGAGCAGCACGCTGATTGGTTAGCGTCCGGCCCTGCTCGTAAGAGGGATTCTGGTTGGCTGCGTGGCCGGCGCTGTTCGTAAGAGTGATTCTGATTGGTTAACTGCTTTCTGTGGTTTCGGGTGGTCATACAAGCCTTTGCTTGTCAGGCGGTCTCTGATTGACTAGTGTTGCTCTCTCTCGCGCCTCAGCGCGTTAGGTGACGCGTGATTGGTTATTGATTGACTTTCGTTAGTCATCGTCTGTGACGTTGGGGGGTTTCTGATAGGTCACTGTGAAGACGCCTGCTTGTGATTGGTGTAGGAGGCCTCCCCGCCCAGCTGTTCGCTGTATGAAATATCAGTACTGTATGTTACTGACTGCGGGGGACACCCACCCCTTGACTGGGCAAATGAAAGCAAAGATTGTAGTATATCAATGTTTCGGTCCTATCTTGAGGAAGGTCTTGTAATAGGAGAGAGAGAGAGTTTACCCAATGTTGATATATGTAAAATTAAATATGTTCACTTTTTTTTATTTAAAGGCGTATGCGAGGAACTTTCATTTTGATACATTGTATATAAATATCTGTACACACTGTGTGTAAATACAGAAATCTATACAGACACCTATATGTGGCTTGTTTAAGTTGAACATGGGTGATTTAAAAAAAATCTTACTAACAATCGCATCAAAGTCAAGTATAAAGTATTTTGAAATAAACTAATTATTTGGAGGGTTTTTATAATCGTATGATAAGTCGGTCAGTCCTCAAATTTACTGCTACGTTGCCCTCCCCCCCCCCCCTTGAGTTATATAGTAATTATACAGCCACGTGTTCAGTATCTTTACAGACTGACCCAAAGAAAAAGAGAAACATTCATTTTTCACAGGCTACAAATAATTTAGTTTTTTTACTATAACTAATGTCACGGTTGTGGTAGCCAGACTCACACAATAAATGTGAAGCCTGGCTGGCTACCCCAATACTGTGTGTAATGGCCGCCTCTGTAAGGCTTGTTTGGCCGGTATGTAATGTAATTTAATGTTTTGTGTAACCCTTTCCAGAAAAGAGCTATTGTCACGGTAAACCAAGTCTTTTAACACATTTATAGGGATCAGTTAATAGGCAAAACAAGGCAGTAAAATAAAATGAGGTTTATTTGGATAAAGACCTCGGAAACACACCGAAACACAAAATACAGAAATATACACACGTACTGGGGTATGAGATCTAGCCTTTCCTAGGTGCTGGGTGACCGCTTGCGAGAGCTTACCCTGAGCGGAACCTTGTTCCGGGCGTCTTGGGCCGAAATTCAACAGAAAATCCTGACTGGGACCTACTCCTGAATCTCTTGGATCCGATTTTGGCACAAAATCCTGACCGCGACCGCTACAACGATTTGTAGAACTTGGCCGCCAAAGACGGGACTTAGTCTCAGCGAGGCAGGCTTTTCTAGCATCAAAACGAAGCCGGTTGCTTTACAATTTTGAACAAAGCAGCTTTGAAAAGCCCGCCCTAGCTTCATCGACTCAAGTCACAAAATGGCTCGGTTCTCTGACTGGGGCTTCTCCTTACATACCCTCTGCTGTTCTATGTTCAGCATGGAGGTAGAAGGTGCGACCAATGAGAGCGTGTGAATTCCTCCCCGCCAGCCAATAGAAAATAGGGGCTCGTACTTTGGCTGACGTCAGAACAGGGGCGTGCCAAGCCGGCTAGGGAAGCCCCGTGGGCAGGACATACGGATTGACCAATGGGAAATGCCCCGACATTCTGCCGCTTCCCCCAGTCAATCCATTGCCACCTACTGGGCAGGCTCCACTGAGTCTGGCAGACCAGAGGGTCCTCCCTGCAGGGGGCCACTGTTCTCCGGACCCAGTACCCCTGGCCACCTAGCACCCGACACCTCTCAACATCCCGGCTCCTCTTTGAACTACGGACTCTATATAGATATGCCCGCATCTATGCTGATGCCCTAGCTTACTGTATAGAGTCTTATAGCAAATGTATAAAATATTACAACATACACTTTAATAAAGTATACACTTTGGGGAACTTTATACTTATAAGGGAAATGGCTTTGGGATATTTGGGCTCGAAATCCAGGAGCCTGGGGGACACTGGGTTGCCCCGGTGTAATTCACTCTGTATACCGGCAAATCATGCCTGCTCGCCGGGGAGAATTAAAGGACTATCGGTAACTTCAGCCACCGAACTCCTGCAAACAAAATAATTGCATTTCTACCCAAATATCCCACCTAAAAACTGACACACAAGAAATATCACAGTTCTAGGGCCAAGGGAACATGAAAACAGAAAAAAGCAGGGGTCACTTTATTTTCAGCATGTATTATCCCTGGTCCCTGGCTTATGGTGCTTATGTAGCTACCGTGGAACCCCACGGTTTCAGGGGTAACCAGACGGCTTAAACTTTATTGTATAGCCTGGCTACCCCCATCCCGTCACAGCTAATCACTGTGTGATGTCTGGAAGGGGGAAAACTGAATTGGGGAACGGGGGCTGTAACATAAAAAAAAAAAAGCACTTTATTCCCTGTGTTAGTGTATTTCCCCAAACTGTTAGCAAGCCAGGAAAATGTCGATTGTGTTTTTGGCATTTTTTTATGTGCGGCACCAGTAATTCACTTAGCTGGGCTGCACGTGGAGAAATGCTGGCTCGTGGCAGAGGCTGGCTTGAGGATCGAGACCATGGCGAGCGGGGAAGAGCTGAGATGCAGGCTCGAGGAACTGGTTCTCGGCGGAGAAGAGCCATTGTTTCCCCGAGACACTGCGGCGCCTACTCCACGGGCAGTATGGGGCTGGCCAAGGGAACCGTTGCCGGGACCCAGCCCCGGAGGCTCACTCCCCTGTGGGCGGTCCAGGATGCCTAGGACGGCCCCCTCCTCTGACTGGTGCAGCCGGACGAGCCCTCATCCTCCGATTGGCTGAACCGTCACAATCAATATCCTAATTGGCCGGCGGCTCCTGCTCCATGTAAAGTATAAACACAGATTCCCAGCTCAAACTCAGACACCCACCACATCATGAATATGTTAATAACAGCAGGGAGAAGACCTCGAACGAGGAAAAAGCGGAGCACTGCAGTGGGGTGTTGCGCAGAAGAAAACGGCACACCAATAATAAAATCTAATTTATTGAGTGACTGCGTGAGACATCCAAAAAAAAGGAACAAACTAACCCACTCTGACGCGTTTCGGGCAAAGCCCTTTGTCGTTCGAGGTCTTCTCCCTGCTGTTATCTTCAGTCAAGCTGGATGCACGCACCGATGAGCTTATGTGTATCTACTTTGGATGTCTATTCAACTAAGCCTCCATCTCTACCAAAAGTGAGTTACCTGTGGAGTTTTCCTGTATTTGATAGTTTGTATAGCTTATATGCTCTAAGTGGCCTTATCTAAGTGTGGTGGTGAAAAGGGGGCACTTTACCTTCGGGTGGTTGTGCCTCCCCAGTACTCCATAAATCCCACTTTATGATTTAAGTCTGATATGGTGGCGGCCACTATTTTATGAGTCATAGGCTATTAATTATACAAATAATCACTATCCAAGCTCATTATATTTGAGCAGCAATACAAGGATTACTAGTATACTCCCAGGATTAAATTAATTGCTCAGATTCAAGGGGACATAAAGGAAATTATACTATATGCCTGTGAACTGTTCCTGTTGCACCGCTAATGGACTGTATGTCTTTTTCCTTATGAATATGTTTATGTCAAAAAAGTGTGCTACTGAGTGTGGCAAATGTATACAACAAAAGACAGGGGGTGCCCGATGCTACATCCAATTGAAAAAAAACATATAAGGTAATAAGTATAAAGTTGAAATACTTAAATAATAATAATGACTTGGTTATTTCGTTAAACCCTTTGGCCAAAGTGTTATAAGCCTGCATACCAACGTCAAGGTATAACCAAATTAATGCAGGTCCTACACTACACTGTGAACCCTTCCTTTTCCTCTGTATGAGGGGAAAGAACCATAGTAGGTCCTGTTCTTGCAGCAAAGTGAAAAGACCTCCCAAGTTAAAAAGGTGAGGAGGAGTGAGCTCCGGGGAGGCCGCACCTCCGCTCCTCCCCTCTGCCTATTGGATCCCTTCCCTCATATATGCTCAGCTGTGCCACTGGCACTTTGGCTGAGCATAGTTCTTTGTAGCCTTGCTGTTCCCATGTTCCTTGCCTTACTTTCAGATTGATCTCCTGTGTACCGACCCGGCTTAACCCTTGGACTCCGCACCTCTGGCTCCCTGACCCTGGCTTACGCATCTCTCCTACCCTGACCACGGCACTCTGACTTCTACTATTGTACTGGCTTAACCCCTGGACCACGGCAATCGGACTCCTACTATCCCACTGGCTCCAACCCCTGACCTTGGCAAGTATCAGGACTGTTCTTATATCTCTAACCCTGACCCGGATACCTTGACCATCCACTCTCCAGACGTGCCCTCATTGCTGTGGGTGGCGTTTATACTATTCCCATCTCAGTACCGGGGACCCACCTTGTTCATGGTGAGCACAAGCGTTACAGTATGCTCAGCCCCACGAACATGGGTTCCCCCCCCCCCCCTGAGGTGGCCCGAGCCTTGTCAGAGATTGACAACAAGTTTTGTCAGAGGCTCAGATTGTAGCTCTAACTCATAGTTTTTCTACTTTTTCTATCCAACAAGCACAACCCGGTATCTTAAGACATGCCACTTTATTTTCACCTTCACTGGAACACACTCCTGCTGCTGAGCCACGTCTTCCAACTCCCAACCGCTATGCGGGTGATCCACACGGGTGTAGAGGTTTTTCTAAATCAATGTGCTATACACTTTGAACTCACTCCCTCTCGTTTCTCCTCTGCAAGATCCAAGGTGGCATATGTCATAGCACTGCTCACCGGTGACACCCTGGCTTGGGCATCCCCCATCTGGGAACAGGACTTTGCACGTTTCACCAAAGAAGTCAGGCAAGTCTTTGACACTCCAGGCCACAAGGTGACCGCAGCCTCTTCCCTGTTCCACTTGTCCCAAGGGCACCATTCTGTAGCCAGATACGCCATAGAATTCCGGACTATCGCGGCAGACAGTCTGGAACAACAAGGCCTTATCTGCCTTTTGGCAGAGCCTATTAGAGTCCCTCAAGGATGATTTGGCCGCTCAGGAATGACCAAATAATTTATAAGATCTCATTGTGGTATGTATACGAGTCGACCAGCACCTCCAAGAAAGGAAGGCCGAACGTTCTCGCTCCCGACCGGTTCCGGTCAGATCCCTCGTTTTTCACTCTATTTCCCAGACCCACCGATCAGAGGACCCGGAACCGATGCAGTTGGGGAGTCACCGTTTGTCTTTTTCTGAGAGACAACATCGGCGAGATGACGGACTCTGCCACTACTGCGGTGATCCCGGACATCTAGTACTACAATCTAGCACTACTCAGACTGGGTGGTACCAACGGTCAAAAGAAGGGTAAGGAGATCACATTGGAAACAATTTCTCCTTCTTCTACCATTCAGGAGAACTTACCTACCCGGATCATGCTCCCCACTTCTCTCCAAGGCTCTAATTTCCAAGTCACTACGTCCGCCTTCATCGACTCAGGATCCGGAGGAAACTTCATTGACCACAACTTTGTTCTAAGGAACGCAATCCCACTGATCTGCAAATCTGTGCCTGTCGGGTTAGAAGCCATCGATGGACGACTTCTCCAACCAGCGTTCATCTCATTGGAGACCTGCAATCTTCACATTCTTACAGGGGACAGTCACCAAGAGGAAATCTCACTAGACGTGATTCACATGCCCTCCGTAGAGGTAATCTTGGGTCTGCCTTGGCTCCAACAACATACTGTAATCCTCACCTGGATTGGACCGATAAGGAAGACATACAGTGGAGCAACCGTTGTGCCAGATCATGCTTCAAACCCACACAACAAATCTGTGGCATAAAGAACACCAAGGATAAAGGAGAAGTCCTGCCAGAGGTCTACGCAGACTTTAGAGATGTCTTTGACAAGGTACGCTCTGAACTCCTTCCCCCTCATCGACCCTTCGATTGCCCTATCGATCTATTACCCAGGTCTGCTCTACCCAGAACTAGATCATATCCCCTTTCTCTTCCAGAAACTGAAGCAATGACGAACTATATCCAGGAGAACCTGAAGAAAGGATTAATTCGGAACTCCTCATCCCCAGCTGGGGCGGGTTTCGTCTTCGTCAAGAAGAAAGACGGATCCTTCCGTCCTTGTATAAATGACAGGGGTCTTAATGAAATCATCCTAAAAAACAGATACCCTTTACCTCTCATTTCAGAGTTTTTCGATCGTCTTCAGTGGGCCACTGTCTTTTCTAAATTAGATCTTTGGGGGGCGTACAACCTAGTAAGTATACGTGAGGGCGACGAGTGGAAAACAGCCTTTAGCACGCAAGACGGCCACTATGAATACCGTGCCATGCCTTTTGGGCTGTGTAATGCCCCAGCCGTGTTTCAAGAATTCAATGAGATCTTTCGAGACTTCCTCAACCTCTTTGTCTTCGTCTACCTAGACGACATTCTCATCTTTTCTAAAGACATTTCAGAACACATATGTCACACAAAGTTGGTCCCCTCATGCCTTCGGGAGAACCACCTATATGCCAAGCTAGAGAAATGCCAATTTCACAAAGGTCTACGGCATGTCTGGGCTACATCATTTCAGACTCCGGATTTTCAATTGACCCTGCTAAACTCAAAGCAGTCCTGGAATGGCCACAACCCACTTTGCTCAAAGCTATTCAGCATTTTTTAAGTTTTGCAAACTACTATCAAAGGTTTATTTGCAATTTTTCATCCACAGTGGCACGCATCACAGCCCTAACAAAAAAAAGGGACGGATGCCACCATCTGGCCACCCGCTGCACTTCAGGCCTTCGCCTCACTCAAAAGAGCCTTTGTATCTGCCCCCATCTTGTGCCACTCAGACCCCAAACTACCCTTTACTCTGGAAGTAGACGCTTCCAATGTCGGGGCGGGGGCCATCTTGTCCCAAAGACAGTCAGCACAGGCCAAACTACATCCTTGCGGGATTTTCCTCTAAAAAAAAATTCTTCAGCAGAGAGAAACTATGATGTCGGCAACGGGGAACTCCTAGCGATCACACTTGCCTTACACGAGTGGAGACACCTCCTGGAGGGCACCGAGAACCAAGGCACAATCCTCACGGACCACAAGAATTTGCTCTCAGGGCCGCCATCAGGGGGGGACAAAGGGCACTAGCGTCCCGGGCCCTGTGAGTCATGGAGGCCCGGACGCCCGGGCCCCCTGCGTGGCCGTGAATTTCATTTAAAAAAAAAATGCTGCACCCGGCACCGGTCTCCATGTTGGCAGCGCCGGAAGTAAGTGAGCTTCCGGCGCGAGAGGGAGGCCCGGCGCGGGCAGGTTCAGCATCGTGGCGCAGTACAGGTGTCTGCAGCGGGGCCGGCGGCAACTGCTGTGACCAGTCGCCGGGCCCCACGCAGCACCGCCACCCGCAGGACCGGGCCATTACGCTATTCCCCGCAGCCGCCGGCCACCCCCCGGGCCATCCCGCCCCCCCCCCCCCCCCCCGCACCGGCCCGTCCCACAGCACCGGGCTGTCCCGCCCCCGCAGCATCGGGTTGTCCTGCCCCCGTAGCACCGGGCCCTCCTGCCAGCCCCTGCAGTCCCGCCACCACCCTTCGCAGCATCGGGGCCCCCCGCAGTCGTCCCCCCCAGCAGCATCGCATGGCCATCCCCCCTCTGCAGCCACCAAGGTAAGTCTGATATATATATATATATGTGGGGGTTGGGGTATTTTTTTATATGTATTGGGGTGGTTGGGGTATTTTTTTATATGTATTAGGGGGGTTGGGGTATTTTTTTATATGTATTGGGGGGGTTGGAGTATTTTTTTATATGTATTGGGGGGTTGGGGTATTTTTTTAAATGTATTGGGGGGGGGGTTGGTATTCTGAAAGCCAGGGTCATATGTAGATGATTTAGCCCAGATAGTGTCAACTCGGCCCTCTTTTCCAAGCACAACAAGTCTGTTTCTTTTCTTTACTTTATTTATGGAAAGCAGGGTAAAAGACAGGAACTTGTGTAGAGATGTAGATGTTGGGATAGTGTCTCTCTGTGTGTGCTTGGTAGTTAACGGCAGGTGAAAAGATAATCCTACCATACAGGAGTTTACAGCAGTGCTAACTCATCCAGAGGTAATGGTGGAAAAGGAAGTGAGGGGCAAGGGTCACACTAAAATGGAGTGAGACTGCACTACTGTCAGCAAAAAGACAGGGGAGAAAATGGGAAAGTCCATTTACTGGAGGACTGGAGATGTTGCCAGAGCAACCAGGGGTGTGACAGCTTGGAAGGAAAAAGGCTACTTAATGTATCCATTCCATCTGCACTAGGAGTAAACTGCAAGGAAAGTAAATCCACGTACAGCTAGCAAGCAGAACTGCCAAGGGAGAGGGGGGCTGAACAGAAAAGTCAGACAGGGTTATTTCTGTTCCATGACACCCCCTGTCTGGTATCTGGAGATACCACTATTTTAGGTGTATGTGGAACATATGTGCTATACAACATAGCAAAAATAACATCACATTCTCAAACAATGCAAGAGTCCATGTCCACATAGCGATGTGACACCGGCCGGTATCACTGGTATCAAGGTCCCTTGGCCAAGGTTCTTTGGCAATGGATGCAGGGTGGATGCACAGCTCCAGGTTTGCTGGTTGAACCACAATGTCTTTGTGTAAAAGTCTCTGGCAC
The DNA here is from genome assembly GCA_036426205.1 of Ascaphus truei. Taxonomy (NCBI): domain Eukaryota; kingdom Metazoa; phylum Chordata; class Amphibia; order Anura; family Ascaphidae; genus Ascaphus; species Ascaphus truei. Next base: position 76,829,800 of record CM071572.1, read on the forward strand.
TGTTTCCTTTTAGCCTTGTGAGAGAACAGTCTTTTTGTCTCTGTAGTTTTACCCACAGAGTGCATCCCCTTGTAGGCATGCCAGTCGTGGTAGCCTGTGGTTTTATCACCTGGTGTTTGGCAGAAGGAGATGGTTTTTGGCTCCCTGCGGAAGCGCAGCAACACTCCTGGAAGACTGGTTGTCGAATCTAGTCCAGTAAAGAGGACGTCGTTCAGGGAGACTCCCTGGAGCTGAGCGCTGGGGCTGAACACTATCCGGATCTGATCGTGTTCCTTAAGGTGGTAGGCCCCAGATGATTGGGAGTACCGGCATTCTTCACCTTCCTTCATTAGGGGCGCTGGCTTTGCGTGGCCGGTAATGAATATCTTCTGGATGAAGGCCACAAAGTTGTTTTTGGTCTCTGGTTCCCTTTGTAGGTCGCAGAGGTGCGAAGTGAACCAGAGATGGCATGTTCTCCATTGTTTGGGAAGCGCCTTCTTGGTGAACGGAATGGTAGCGGGTTCGCCCAACTGCCAGGTCCGTTTCTGGCGAGCTCCTTGACCGTTGATATCAGGAATTCTCTATCTCCCATCAATGGTGTTTGCTTGTCGTCGTCCTTTGTGGTCTGAAACGCTGTGCACCCTAAGTCATTGGTGCATTTCTCTTGCAAGAGAACGTTTCCACGTATTTTGGTGATACGCCTTTGTATCTCTTTGTTGACTGCCCTCAGGAGGTTGTTCTCTCCTTGGACATGACGAAAAACAAAACAGTTTTTGACACTGTGGCTTCACCTGTAGGGCACAATCTTTTGCGGTTATGCCAGCCGTGACAGCTGGCTGCTTTATCGCTGGATACTCTGTGGAGAGGAACGACTGTACGTCCTAGCCGTGCCATTGCTCGCGAGAGGATCGTCCGATTGTTTATTGTCTTTTGGATGACCCCTTTGTCGGTCACCTTTGGGAGGTTACTTTCTTCCTTCAGTGGAGTCGACTCGTCATCCTTGGTTTTCTGAACCGCTAAGCATCCTAGGCCATTGTCACATCCCCCCGATGTGAGGATGTTTTTGTTGACCTCAGGGCTATGACCTTGTCTTTTCTCTTCACTTGGCCCTTCGGTCGCTTGGAGATGGCCAAGACATGGTTCAGGGAGAGATGTGTGTCCACATTCTGTTACTACCGTTCTGCGGGCGTCAACATAGTCTTGCCCGTGTTCTTTGTCGGTGCACGCGTTGCCCACTATCACCCATCCTAGGTCAAGTCTTTGGGCGTATGGCGCGTTGTGGGGTCCGTTATGCTGTTTACGGACTTTATGTACCCTCATGATGTCCCTGCCGAGCAGCAGCAAGATCTTGGTGCCTTGCTCTACCGGCAGGATGTAGTTGGCTATTCCCTTGAGGTGCGGGTAATGGCGTGCCATGTCTGGTGTGGGAATCTCGTCCCTGTTTTTGGCCATGTGGCTGCACTCGATGAGTGTGGGAAGGGGCATGTTCACTTTGCCGTCTATTGAGCATATGGTGTAGCCATTCACTCTTCTCCCTGTGGTCTCCATTCGCCCTGCGCACGTTCTGAGAGTGTAAGGAGAAGCATCGTCTTCTATGTTAAACATATCGAAGAACTCTGACCTGACCAGCGATAGGTTGCTCTGGTCGTCGAGGATTGCGTACATCCGAATAGCCTTCTCAGGTTGTCCCTGGGGGTGTACTGCGACAAGGCATATTTTGGAGCAGGATATTTTGTCACCTTCTTTTCCGCAAACCTCAGTGCGCTGAGATGTGACGGATGTTGACTCTCCTTCTCCTTCCTCCCCACCATGCTCCGCTACGGAGGATGGGTTCTTGAGTTGGTGGAGTGTCAGCGCCTCTGGGGGTAACGATGTCACGTGCTTGTCACTTTCGCACACTGTGCATTTGATCTCTTCTTTACAGTCCCTGGCTAGGTGAGTCGTGGAACCGCAGCACCTGAAGCAAATTCTGAATTCTCCAAGTAACCTCTTGCGTTCCTCTAGAGACTTCATCCTGAACCCAAAGCACTTGTTGAGTGGGTGTGGCTTCTTGTGTATGGGACATTCCCTGTTTGGGTCCCTTGGTTCCTTGCTTCCGGGGACCGACTGATCGGGAGTAGTTTGGGTCGTGGGAGGCACGTCCGTCCTGCGGACCGAGATGGGTGTTTGGGTGTTACCATATCTCGTCACTGGTCTCTCGTTCCTCAGGCTGCTTGCACTGTATGTGGTTTGCGCACCCAAGATGAAACTGGGATCGTTCCGTGTCCTTGCTGCTTCGCGGAGGAAGCTCAAGAAGAATGAGAATGGGGGGTAGACGACTTGCTTCTCCCTTTTGTATTTGGAACCTTGTGAAATCCACCTTTCTTGGAGGTTGAAGGGTAGCTTCTCCAGGATGGGTCTCACTCCACGAGCTGAGTCTAGGATGTTGAGACTTATTAAGGAATGGTCTTTCCTTGCGAACTCCAGTTCTTGCAGCAGGTCCCCGAGCTCTCGTAACTTCGAGTAGTCTTTGGTTGTGATCTTGGGGAAGCTGTCGACTCTTTTGAAGAGCGAATTCTCGACTGCTTCGAGGCTACCGTAAGACTCTTCTAGCCTTTCCCACACTAGGTCAAGACCTACTTGGGGTTGGTGCGCGTTGGCCGCCCGAAGTCTCTTCGCGTGCTCCCTGGATTCGTTCCCCAGGAACTTGAATAGCAGGTTGAGCTCTTCCCTTGCTGAGAAGTCCAAGCTGTTGATTGCGTCTTTGAACGTGAACTTCCACGTCCGGTAGTTCTCAGGGCGGATCCTCTGAGGCAATCCGTCTGTACGGTTGCTCCCCGCCATCCTGTTGCGCGGCTGCTTCTAGGACTTCGGCTTGGGCCATGGCGGCAGCGGCGTCCTCTTCTTTGCTTAGAGCTTCTAGATGAGTGTCTAATTCGGCCTTTCTGCGCGCAGCAGCGGCGGTAGCAGCGGAGGCGGCATTGGCAGCGGCGGCAGTAGCAGTGGCGGCATTGGCAGTGGCGGCAGTAGCAGCGGCGGCGTTCTGCTCCTCCTCTTCTATGCGCGCTCTTTCTGCCCTTACGGCTGCCTCTCTTCGACCATATTCGGCCCTGGCACGTGCGGCCTCTGCAGAGGCTCGCACCTTGGTAGCGGCAATTTAACAGTGTAAATTGTAAGGTGTCTGCAATATAAAATAACACTCCTCCTCCTCTCTTTGACCTCTCTCTCCTAAAAATGGAGTATCCCTGAATGGCGATGTTTGCATCAGGGGTTTTAGAGGATAGCCATGTTTCTGTAAGAACGATGGCTTTGGGTTTATGCATAAGGCACCATGCCCTTAGTTCATCCAGTTTGGGCAGCAGGCTCCGGATGTTTATATTGGCGACAGATAGCCCTTTTTGGAATTTAAAGGTGGAATTCTCAGGGGCATGGGACAGAGCTGAAATGGGAGGACCTGGGTTAGTTTCAACATCACCTGCTAGAGAGAGTAATAGTATGAGTAGAAATTTGGGTAGTTGTTTGCAAGTTGTAAATTTGTGGTGTTTGCCATTTGAGTGAGCAGTGGTTGGTGTGCTGGTTTTTAGAGTTCTCCACCAACATTCAGTAGATAGTGCAAGGCTTCTGAGTAGTCCAGGGTGTATGGTGATGTTGGGTGTGGGCCAGGATGGAGGAGTTTGTAGTGGATAGATGGAGTAACATCTCCATGCGGCCAGGAGAAAGAAAAAAGTTAGAAGACATAGCAGGTTCATGATGCCAGAGGTAGGCAGTCCTGCAAGGAGCTGTTGTGAGCAGAGTGAGTGTGTGCAGACTAAACAGCAGGGGTGGGCCTGTACCTTTTCAAGTGTTTTGCTGCATTGCAATGCTAGGGTCAATTCAGGGTTTCAGTGTTTTGTGCAGTCAGTTTTGGGAGAGACTGCAGTGAAAGAAGTTGTAAAGGGGTGGGGGGTTGAAATAGGCAGGTTAGCAAGCATGGGATCATAGTGTGATCTGAATAGCTTACCGTTTGTTGTCTTGAGTAAAAGAGTTTGCAGTAGATCCAGTCCCCAGTCACCTCTAGTCAAACTATAGTCTAACTGTATTTATCACTTAAAAAGCTCACTTTAAATGCCTCACTGCCTAATGCAGTTCCTGCCCAATGCAGCAAAGGTGTTGGTATTATACACAAAAAACAGTCACATGACCCTCCCCCTCCCCAATCAGTCAGCTTGTCCCATTTGGTCAATTAACAGCACAGAGTTAAGAGGAAAAAAAAAAAAAACCTTTTTACATTCAAACATACTAACTTATATATCAATTCAACACGTGATGGGAAGTTTTGTGCATTGCGGGGTGGGAAGTTTTTTGGTATATATCTTGTGGGGGGGGGGACGGAATGAGTGAGAGTGGTGTAATTGACAGAGGAGAGATGGGGTGAGTGAGGAAAAGAGGGAGCAAGAGTGAGAAGCAGGGGAGAGAAATGCATGCGAGGCGGGATAGTGAGATGGGGTGAGACGGAAATACATGGGAAGGGGGGGGGAAGAGAGGGGGCTCGTGAGGTGTGAAATGGGAAGGGGGGGGCGGTGGGCAACACCGCCGACATGGGGGGGGGGCCTGCTTAAAATGTTTGTCCCGGGCCCCACGATTTCTGTTGGCGGCCCTGTTTGCTCTATATAGAAAGCGCCAGGCGCCTGGCATCTCGTTAGGCCCGCTGGTCCCTTTTCTTTTCCAGGATTAATTATATAATCTCCTTCATTCCCTGGTTCCAAAAATGTGAAAGCGGATGCACTATCCCGTCAATTCTTACCAGAAGACAAATTAGAGGACATTTCCGAAACCATTCTTCCATCCAAACACATTCTCGCTGCAAACTCATCTGACGTCTTGGATGACATTCTGGCCACCCAGACACACATTCCAGAGGGTCTAGAGGTTCCGGAGGGTTGTTTATGCGCCGCACCCCAATTTCACAAAAATATCTTGGAATGGGGTCATGCCCCCAAATGTGCCGGTCACCCCGGTACTAGAAGGACCACAGATCTGATCAGAAGGACCTTCTGGTGGCCCACCATGCCCAAGGACATTAAGGAATTTATTAAAGCCTGCTTCACCTGCGCTCTGAACAAAAACAGCACGCACCAAGCCATCGCACCAAGCCATCGGGCCTCCTCGACCCATAACGGACCGTCCCTGGAGTCATCTGTCTATGGACTTTGTCGTAGAACTGCCGCTCTCCAGAGGAATGAATACCATACTGGTCGTAGTCGACAGATTTTCAAAACAGTCACATGGTGATCGATCGGAGAAGATTCGGCTCGGGGGTTCACTAAATGGCAGCAGAAGAGGACCAAAGATGCAAAGTTCTGTGGGGAAGATCATGTGACCAGGCAGTCACTAGATACAATTGGTGCACTGCTAGAGAGAGGGCAAGGGGTGTGCCAGCGCCTGTTTCAGAAGAAGGGGATATAACTTTGTAAATGATTGCTAGAGAAACAAAAAAATGCTTGTTACATACTACATTTAAAAATGTCATTCAGTGGTTTGAAAAAAAAAAATGCTACAAGAATTCTCCGTACAGAACGGCTTTATATTAAACAAACACATGCAGTATATTGCTTGGTCTGCAGCTTTAAAGGGCATCACATTAAACCAGGGGTGGGGCTTACACCTGTGCTGAAGCAGGGATATCCTGAAAACCTGACCTGTTGGTGGCCCTTGAGGACTGGAGTTGCCCACCCCTGCATTAAACACACTTTCAAAGTGGTTAATATTGGGCAGGGCACCTTTGAGCGCCGGCGATACAAATGTCGGTCTGAACGCTGTGCAGAATGTATTTGTGACTTACGTGCCTGTTTTAAACCGTTCTCTTTCCCGTCATTAATACGACTTCTAGAAGAGGGACAAAGGAATAAACCCGGCCTGCTGATGGGAGAGTTAAGAGATAAAAACAGAAAAAACACAGCGCACAACGCTCATAGTGTATTAAAAATTATAATGACATAAACAATAAATAAGGTAAGTATCGTGCGTACATCAAGATGATGTTAAACAAGCCATTTCGGGATAATTGTTACCCAAACACCACGTGGAAGCCGGATCAGATGTCCTCACATGGATATGGACGCTAGTGCCTCGGACACAGGTCCCTGCTTAGGTGAGTATGGAGTCTCTGAAAGTTCTTTCTCCCATAGACGAGTCAAACGTGTGCAGCTCTCCCGTAGAATGCTGCTTCAAAGCAGAGCTCCACGCCAGCTGAAATCCTCTCTCTCCCCTCCGTTCAGACCCTTCCGGGTTGGTGACGTCACCGCAGGGTTCTCGCCGATATTGGCGCCGATTTCACTGGGTCAGCTCGCCGTGTTAGGATAGTACAGTTGAAGGCAATACTATTAATAGCTTTTCCAACGCGTTTCGAAACCAGTAGGTTTCTTCATCAGGGAATAAACATAAGTGGCATTTGGACGGTTTTAAATACCCCACGCCAGTAAAAACAAAAAACAAAACTGTGCGCTACTACCTAACTACCTATAAAGTTTAAATGTATAAATATATACAGTGCAGTGACTATACCATCAATTTAGTGATAAAAAAATTTATAAAAAATATTAAACCACAACTCCCACAGTGAGATAATTATACATTAAATAATAAGTGCCACATAACCGTGTTGGGGATAATGGCGTCTGCAGCTGTAAACGCAGGGGTGGCTCAGCACCCCACACACACTAAGAGAATGGAAACAAAAGAAAACAGCGCACAACGCCAAATAGTGAAGCAAATTCAACAATATATTATAGAGATGTAGGTGTGTAGCGCACAGCATCCAGCAGAGAACAGGTCTGGCAAAAACTTTCTTTATTGGCAAGGCATTAAAAAGAGGGGCGCAACCCTTCAACGCGTTTCGTGCAAAGCACTTTGTCAAGAAGTGCCTCTACACGATATACAGCCACTTAAATACACAAAACCTATCAAATCTCGCGATATCTCGTGACGTCATCAGACCGCTACTATCCAATCAGAAGGACATTCCCCGCGCATGCGCGCCGCGATCGAGCCCAGCGCCAGCAAGATCACCGCATACCACGCCTCTCACTATCCCTGCGATGTGCACCCGCTGGTAAACACAACGCTGATCAGGAGACCAGCCATGGGAGCGGCAATCAAGCACACCGGACCCCTCGCCACGCGCATGCGCATGCGGACATTCCAAACATGCCTGATCTACTGACTGATCGGTGCAGATGAGCTGTCAAGTGTAAAAGAAGCAGACTCATCTGCACCGCTCCCCCAGCAGGGCAATAACAGGTTAATACACTACACATAAAAAGGCGGCCCATATCCACACAGATCTACGTTTAGCATGGCCCATAATGTTGCTATGCATCAAAGCAATTTAAACAAATACAATTTATTATCTAAACACTTAGCTAAACTACTCTAAACAAGATACCTTATTAAAATATAAGTATAAGCTATACTCATGTAAAAACAAATTGCTCCCTCATGATGAACATGATCATTATGTATATATGAACAACAATAATAATTTGCATGTTAATAATTTCTACTGTGGAGAGCCTAATAGAAAAAACACAGAAATGTATACTTTTTGACAATGTACACAAAGGTATTATTGAAAGCCATTATACTACAGTGGAAGTGAGGGACTACCAATAGTTTTATATTTGTGCCAGGTTTTGAGCAATTTTTCCATTATTAAAGATTTTAGATTTGTAATTGATACTGTTCTTATCCCAAACCAACCATATAATGAATCATCAGCACAAGATGATTTAAGCACAAGATGTGTGCTGTTTTGGACACTTGTGAGAGACTTTGTAAGACTGTTCAAACTTCCCTATTGAATCCACCACTGCTGTGTAGACAGTGACGTCATTACACAGCGTCCCGCGATGGAGCGGCATCGTGGCACGCTGAGGGCACCCCAGCAAGCTGCGTTTTAACCTCTGTGCAGAGGATACACCTGCCGAGGTACAGGAGCAGCTTCATATCGGCCAGGAAGCAGGAGCGATTTCACCGAGCCCCAGTACCAGCTGCTGAACCTGGCTGCATGAAGGGAAATCCCCTTGGGAGTGAAAGACTGACGTCCTGCCCCAGAATCAACTGAGCTGCATCAGCAGAGGGAAGCAAGCACCCGATTCTACAGTTAACAGCTGCCGAGTGGTAAACAGTGTGATACACACTACATGCCTTTTACCAACTTTTTTCATGTACGCAGATATATTACCCCCTTTTTAATTCTATAATATATTGTTGAATTTGCTTCACTATTTGGCGTTGTGCGCTGTTTTTTTTTGACCCCACGCCAGTACCTTATTGGCTCAGCTGACTGCATTCTCCACCAATAAGAAAATGGCGGGGAGGAGTCAAAAGGCCCGGTTTGCACGCATCACTGGTTGTCAGTGGCAACATAACATAAACAAAATAAACTTTATTAACAAACGAAAAAAACATAGTGCAAACGCGATCGGTGATTATGCAGTATATTGCTTGGTCTGCAGCTTTAAAGGGCATCACATTAAACCAGGGGTGGGCTTACACCTGTGCTGAAGCAGGGATATCCTGAAAACCTGACCTGTTGGTGGCCCTTGAGGACTGGAGTTGCCCACCCCTGCATTAAACACACTTTCAAAGTGGTTAATATTGGGCAGGGCACCTTTGAGCGCCGGCGATACAAATGTTGGTCTGAATGGTGTGCAGAATGTATTTGTGACTTACGTGCCTGTTTTAAACCGTTCTCTTTCCCGTCATTAATACGACTTCTAGAAGAGGGACAAAGGAATAAACCCGGCCTGCTGATGGGAGAGTTAAGACTCTGGGGTTTATCCCAGATCTGCCCATGCAGCCACCTGGTCTGTTTTCAGTTGAAAAGCCCCACACGATGTCATACGACTATCGGTAGGGTTGCCAGGTGAATTCTCCAAAAATACTGGGCACAATGGTGAAAGGTGCGACGTACTCGGGACTTGCCCTCACTGCTCCATGTCGTTTCCTCCTCCCTTGGCCCCACCCCCAGGCTCCTGCCACCTCCTCCTGATTGATGCATTACCCAGCAGCAGCTAATCAGGATGGAGGAAGCTGCCCTAGCCACAGCCGGCCAGGTCACTATGTCCAGAGAGGTAATACCAGACACACACATGTCCAGTATTAATTAATCATTTTTACTGGACAGAGCGTCCGAATACAGGACAGTCTAGTTCAATACTGGACACCTGGCAACCCCAATCTACCGGCCACCCAGCGGAGTCTAATAAAAACAAAGCAACACCTCATTTAAATAAAATGAATATATTTTATTTCTTGGCAAACAGCCGCAGACATTACAAAACAAAAGGTTTTAGTTTGTAAAAAATATAAAATAGGAGTTACAGTATTAGTAATGATAAATGAAATGTAGAAGAATTACAGGTACAAAGGGGTGTACCCCCCAACAAAATTTAAGGCCAGACCCCCCCCCCCCCCACGCACGCACAACAAAAGGTAGGGTTCCAACTTTCCCCCCCGATACTACTATAGGACCCTGACCCCAAAAATTGAGGGACCCCCCAGGGTCCAGGTAAAACGTTTAATCCTACGCCCCGGGAAACCGGTCGGCTGCCCAGAGTGTGATCATACAAGAAATACAGGCTGAGCTGTAATGTTCTGTAAATCATATTTGACCCCTTTTGTGTAGCAGGGAAACGGAGCTATATCCTATACAGCTCAACCCCCCTTATAACGCTGTGCTTGGGGTCCAAAGAATCACATTGCGCAGGTCGCGTTCGAAATAATGTGCAATTAAGTATTTAAGATACCAATAATCGTGTTGTAAAGTATTCATAAATACGAAAATTGGGAGCCACGTGTGCATCGCGTTATAAGCGGATTCGCGCTGTAACGGATCGCGTTATAACGGGGTTGAGCTGTATATACACCACTTTCACATTATAGAAATCAATGTCCTTGTTTCTTTACCCTACAACTACTTTCTTTGAACTTGAAGCCCAAATTTATACAAAGTTGCTTTGCTTTTGAAAAAAAAAAAAAAAGGTTTTGAATTCAAGATTTCACGCACCTGATTTTATTAGATTAAAAACAGCAAAATCGCCCCTCAAAATAATTTTCTTTACCTTTTTACCTGAACTAGGGAGTCCCCTGAGCTCCCTGGACCCCCCAGTAAATTAGACTTTTAGGCCCCGGTTCACTAAAGGGTGCACTTAAATAGGAGTTAAGGTGTGCTAAACCTTAGCATCATTTAATAATTTAGTGAATCAGGGCCTTAATTTTATTTTTTTAAACTAGTTTGTGTCTGCGGCCCTGGGGCCATATTGGTGTGGTTTTTTTTTTTTGGTTTTTTTTAAATACAGAGAAGGTGGGACTGCTGCTTTAAAAAAAAAAAATTCATAATGAAAACCATTACAATTTGAACAGGATTTGCACAGGTCACATGATCACTTCTTTCCTATAGATCATCATCATTATTCTTCTCTTGGTACTTTATAAATACTATTAGCAGTAACATCGCAACCAAGGTACATATCGAGCCAATGACAAGGAAAGCGATTCCGAGAAATGGATTCTTTCCTCCCATCCAGGACACGCTGCTGAAAACCACTTTCTTTCTTCCGCGGAAACTCAAGACAGGATAGTCTGTTGGGAAGGTGTCAAGGTTGTAAACATACAGGAATGTTAGATTCAGTTCTGCAACAGACGTGTGCGTTGGTATATGGCCATTTATACATACACTCACACACTGAATTTATATATCAATACATGCAGAATTTAGAACGCATGACCCCTTTTTTGGTTTGACCCCAAAGATTCCGCTTTGGTTATATGGCACTTACAGGGAGAAGTGTTGAAACAGCAAAACATGTAGCACTACAAAATTGTTATTTTATTGATTGCCGGTTTGAAGCAGGGGTTCTTTGGAGCTGAACTGTGTTCATTCCAGCTCTGGGGACCCCCTGCTTCTAGAGATATGTACCTCCGTATGGGGTGCTGGTATCTGCAGCCAGGGAACTTGGGTGCCCAACGAAATGGCTGCATTTAAATGTCCTGCGGGCCAATAGGAATGAGGTCATCCCCTACGGCTTCCCATTGGTCCAACTGGCCTGGGCATTTAAAAACGCCACAGAGATAGCGGAATCGTCAACGGAGGCAAGTAGCTCTGGAAGCAGGAAGTCCCTAGAGCTGAAATCAACGCGGTTCAGCGCAGGAGATCCCCTGCTTCAGTCCTGTAATTAACAAGAATGTGGAGGGAAAAAAATCCCCCTGGCTGCTCCTTCTGTCTGATGTCACTGTGCGTTCTACAAGAGTTTGCTCAGGCAAAGTCTTCCACTCCCCTTATCTTTGTTGTCGCTCTGTCTAATAAGCACAGGGCGGGTGAAGGGTTAAGAAACCAATTTATTGACAAACTCACCTATTCAGAGGTGCTTCACAAATGAAATTTGCAATTAATTTTCCAAAAACTTAAAGCAGATAAAGCTTTGCTATAAGCATGGTTGGAGTATGTAGGGAAGCCAAGCAGACTGGTAAATGCCGGCTACGTGAGATTATACCCAAAACTTTATAGGTGCAAACTACAGCAAACACAAAATGCCACTTGTGAGCACATTGACGTGTCTGATAAGTCTGCCGTTCCCCGTTATAAAGTATAAACTACAGACAGTGGCGGATTTCCCATTATGGGTACTAGGACGGGACACACACACACACACACACGCACGCACGCACGCACGCACACACGCACACACGCACACACGCACACACGCACACACGCACACACGCACACACACACACACACACACCACTCTTCCCCACTGATTGCAGGGAGAGCGTGGGACCTTTAATGTTCTTACCTTCTCCTTTGTGCCGCCTCCTCCTTCAGCGTCGCATCAAATGACGCCGCTACGTTAATGCTGGAGGGCGGCGCTGCAGGAGGCGGGGGCCCGGGTGGCACCAAGGCAAGTGCCTATGGGTGGCGGATTATCCATCCACCACCGACTGCAAACCATGACATCCTACAGAAAAGGATACTGTAAACGATATCTAGCCGGTAGTCGCCGGGTGGAAGACCGGCTGAAAAGTTTCCGCTCTCAATTCTGCGGTATAATTTTCGAAAGTTCGGCAAAGCTGCACACCGCATCCAAACCATGAAGTCCTCATTTATAAATCCGGTGTTATAGGGATCATCCGAAAGGTTATATGCTGGAGACGGCCAATGCGAAGGTTTTGCTGTACCTGTTAATAAAATAATATATAGTTACTCAACTAGAATAATGACTCACATCTTTGTTGTAGTGTGTAAGATTTCCAGTTCAGTTACATCATTATATTGTAATTAGGGTTGATTGGAAATAAGAGAACAGAAGCCACATATATGAATTAGTCTGATTTGCAAAGTGTCTTTAAAAAGCCTGTGTCACATACTTGATTACTCTGACAGTAAAATGAATCTTCTCTGTAGATTCTGTGTTACATTATAAGGTTAAAGTTACAATGGGATTGCAGCTGTGTTGGGTTGTCTGGGGAATGGCCCTGCGGGTGACATTTGAGTTACAAAAATCGACAGCCGAGAATGGGTCGTTCCTCATCAGATATGACATCAGTTTTAAGCTGAAAAACAAATGATGATGATACCTAGTTTGGTCATAATACTTGGTTAAAGCAGCAGTCCAAGCTGTCGTTTTTTTAATTTTATCCCCCCTTTAATATGTGCATAAATACAATCCACATAATGATAAGTAATGCGCTAAATTGCCGATCAGCGAAGATTCGGCTCCGGGGTTCACTAAATGGCTGTCAGTGCAAAGAGGACCAAAGATGCAAAGTTCTGTGGGGGAAGATCATGTGACCAGGCAGTCACTAGATACAATTAGTGCAATGCTAGAGTGAGGGCAGGGCTCAAAAAAAGGGGTGTGCCAGAGCCTGTTTCAGAAGAGGGGGGGGGGAAAGCTACAAGTATTTTCTCATAGTACAGAACTGATTTAAAAAATAAAAATGTAAAAAAAACTCATGTAGGATATTGCTTGATCTGCAGATTTAAGATGGCGGACTAGGTGATTGTCTGGATAAAAGGTGGCAGCAAAGTTATGGGAGCTGGGAGACAGGGTTAACATCGGGAGAACACAAGGAAAAAGAATGATTATGCAACCATCTTTGAAAATATGATCAATGGCGGTGATATCAAATAAGTGATTTACTGGTTTTGGATGCAAGTAATTATCTTCAGAATAAAACCTTTCTTTTGTGGGCGCTAAAACCGGAATTATGCCGCTATGATAATACAAAAGACATAGAACATTTTACATAGTGCAGAAGCCTTCAAGAAATGTATTGTGGCTATGTTAAATACATTAAATACCCAGTCACTTTAGTGGGACCCTAGCCCACTTATAGTAATGGAAACAAAAAATGATCGAGTGGACAACCGCTTGCTATGAAAAGAAGTTGGGGAACTCACCAGATATGAAGGTTAAAAAAAAGTCTTTAATGAAAACTACATAAAATGACAAAACTCCTCCTCCCACGTTTCACGCCCACTATGGCGCGTTTTCAAGCCTTGGAAGGAGACGGGGGTACGGTGAAGCTTCTCAGGGGGTCACACAGCATGGTGGGAATCCAACCTCTCTGTAAGTACACCGCTTCTTACACCTAGCTTAACCCCTTGGTTTTTCTCCCCTCTCCCTGCAACTATACATGTATGTACCGGACATTGCTATTATCAATTTAAAAGACTTATTTGATTTCCTTACCTTTTTGCTTTTGGAGCCGATATTGTTTTTTTTGTTTTGCACTTATACTAATGTATGTAAACATACTATTGCAGCTTTTTATAATCTTAGAATATAGAACGCATTATAACAATGCAGATTGATATTTAAAAACAGTCCAAACATTTTCTAATAAAACAAAATGATTGGGTCTTTAATGTAATGGTTACAACCAAATATACACACAGCATATACACATTTCTTTTAACCAGACCTCCCACAGCCCCCCCCCCCACCCCCCCCCAGGGTTTCAAGTAACACACCAAAAACTGCTGTTTAGAAACAGTGTTTAACACGACATACAGTAACAATAGATGGGTCTTGTGAATTAGCCACAATAAGACTCAAAATATCAGAACAGAAGAGAAGACAATGGGCGTTTGGATAGATCACAATATATCACATGGGATATATCGTAGCATAATGGCCGTCATATCTCTGACGACTTACAGATATAGAGGACACGTGTCAATTCTAAATCAAACCGGGGTTTAAAAACCATCTCTCCCCCTTTGTGTTTTTAGAGACAGAGAGAAAGAAAATAAATAAATAAATAAAAATGGACGGCAGGTGAGAACCAGTAGTGTAGTAATGAATAACTCCCATCATGTGATGCTTGAAATAAATAATAATAAGTGTGACCTGGTACTGCCCATTAACCACATTTTAAATATACAAGATGTACAGATGTTCAAAATGTATCGGAAACCGGACCGTACCGTTAAAAACCTCACTGAGACTTTTATTGCCGTTGATCGGATTTCGGAATTTAACATTGTAGTCCGTCCACCACGAGATGCCTTTTCTATTTAATGGAACTTCCATTTGGCTTCCATTGACCTTGTAGTACAAGGTAAACGTGTCTGTAAAGAAAGAACACACTATTATGTTTGAGGCATTATTATTATGACTTTACTAGCTAAACTTACCAGGTGTTGCTCGGGAATTCTAAGAAAGCAACCTCATCCCTCCCCTCCATTCCCCTTCTCTCACTCGTCCCTCATCTATCTCCCTCCCATCAAGTTCCTTTAATACCTTATGATGTCCCCAATTCTTTCCGCCTCTCTGCTTTTCCAGCATTCTTACTTTCTCCTCACGTGCCAACTTACTTCCTCTTTCGTTGTAAACTTTATAGCCATCTGACTGTCCTTATCTGCCACCAGGCTATGGGCATTATGATGATGATGTCACGTGCCAGATACACAGCCTACCAGGTACAACACCCAGTGGCTGACTTGCTCAGAGATATCCTAATAACTTGGAATTAAAAAATAGAATGTATCCAAACAGACAAAAGGTGCTACATGGGAATGTCCCACAAACACACACAGTGTGTGTCAACAAAACCCACCCTGACAATCCAATTGGCAACATTATCAAAAATACAGAAGCAGCTAAAGTTCTTCCAGAGCACGAGATCATTGGGACGAGAGTATGTTACAAATTCTTTGAGAGTTTGAAGTGTGAAACAGATGTTACATAAGACTCCGTCTGACCGTAATAAGAATGTTCTGTAGAAAATGATACAAGAAGAGTATTTTAAGTAAAAGGTGTCTAGATTTAAAAGTTAGTCCAAGATCGCTGCTGCATGTCTATCTGAAAAGGTCTGTGACTTTCAGATGATGCAACCATTTCTGATAATAAACTGGAGTTGGTTGTATGAACGATAAGGAGGCGCGACATCATGTTAGATGCACCGGAGCTGTGGATTGTTATAGAAGAACACATGGTGATACCACAGTCAGTCATAATGCTGGGAGTAGGAGTGCTGACCAAGTAATATTCTCGGTATATAAACGGACACATTAGTTACATAGGAAGCTAGGATAAAAGCACAATAATAGGAAGGTTTTCACCAAGAAAAAGAATGACATGCAATCTCTTTAAAATTATATGACCTATTTGATGTAAACCACTATATCTACTATTTGTGAGATGTAAGGAATATTGTCAGGAAAATAAATGTTTCTTGTGTGCTAAAAGACGGAATACAGAATTATTTTATGCAGCTGTGAAAATAAAGAAATACATGTTACAGAGTACAATGTCCCACAAACAAGCATCAGAGGCTCTCGATCGCACACTTCAGGACCTCAGCAGAAATGAAATTATTATGGGCGACGTTGTTTTAGCAAGGGATTTCTCATTAAGAAACTAAAAAAATGTAAGTTGCAGTAAGGGCAGTTAAAAAGTGGAATTCATTACCCATGGAGACTGTGATGGCAGATACAATAGATTTGTTCAAAAAAAGTTGGACATCTTTTTAGAAAGGAAAGGTATACAGGGATATACCAAATAAGTAAACATGGGAAGGATGTTGATCCAGGGAGTAATCCGATTGCCAATTCTTGGAGTCAGGAAGGAATTTAATTTTCCCCTTATGAGATATCATTGGATGATATGACACTGGGGTTTGTGTTTGCCTTCCTCTGGATCAATAAGTAAGTATAGATATAGGATACAGTATCTGTGGTCTAAATTTAGCATAGGTTGAACTTGATGGATGTACGTCTTTTTTCAACCTCATCTACTATGTAACTATGTAACTATGTAACTATGTAATTATCCATTCATAAATCTCAGTATTTTTAGGTTTCTTAGAATTCCCGAGCAGTGCTGGATACTTTCAGCTAATTAGTATAATATTTCTTAGCACTGCTGAGTATTGCTGACCGATTCCCGGGAGATACTGTAGTGGGACTCACGGATTAATTTTTGGGGTACATATTTACATTATTGTATTATGGGGTGCTGTTTAACTATCACCGTATTTAGCTCCTATTTCTCCAGCTTTGGGTGATGTGCTGTTGGATTAGATTAGCCGGTACCTGGGGACAGGTGGACGGTCGGCACCACACATGTGTCGCGGCTCCTCCTACATGTGAATTACACATGTTATATTTATGCAATTATCTGGTCCGGTCCCTTGTCTCGATTGGGCTCGATTTGATTTGATTGCCCCGTTGTTTGCTACATACTTTGTGGAGATCCCCAATGGTTTTATTATTTATATTGTTTTCGTGCTTTGTGTTAATTTTTGTAAGGCAAAAACCCCTATACGGAACAGGTATATTGTGACGAGTGAATATTTCTGTTAGGCTCAGGTGCACCTTTTATCCATTTATCGTAGTTGTGGTGTAATATTTATATATACAGGTTATACATGAAGGCAGAGTTTTTCAACAGGTGTTCCTAAGAAGCCTTGGGTTCCGAGCCTCCCTAAAGGGTTCCCCGAGCCTCCCTAAAGGGTTCCCCGAGCCTCCCTAAAGGGTTCCCCCTGCAATGTTCAGGTCATTTGAGAATTGGACCCAATACTGAAGATTTACAAATGCATCTGATCTCAGAGACGCGCTATAGGAGAGGGTTGTGGATCCTTACAATTGGCATCTGATACTCAGTAACGTCGCTATTAGAGAGGGTTGGGTCCTTACAAATGCATCTGATCTCAGACGCGCTTATTAGAGAGAGTTGTGGGATCCTTACAATGCATCTTGATCTCAGACGCGCTATGTAGAGAGGGTGGGGTTCCTTACAATGCATCTGATCTCAGACGTTGCTATTGAGAGGGTTGGGTTCCTTTACAATGCATCTGATTCAGACGTCGCTATTAGAGATGGTTGGGTTCCTTACAATGCATCTGATTCAGGCGCGCTATTAGAAGAGGGTTGGGGTTCCTTACAATGCAATCTGATCTCAGACGCGCTATTAGAGAGGGTTGGGGGTTCCTTACAATGCATCTGATCTCAGACGTGCTATTAGAGGGAGGGTTGGGGTGTCTTACAATGCACTGATCTCGGCGCGCTATTAAGAGGTTGGGGTTCTAATGCATGATCAGACGGCTATTAGAGAGGGTTGGGGTTACTTACCAATGCATCTGTGATCTCAGACGCGCTATTAGAGAGGGTTGTGGGTTCCTTACAAGCATCTGATCTCAGGCCGCTATTAGAGAGGGTGGGTGGTCCTTACAAGGCATCTGATCTCAGACGTGCTATTAGAGAGTGGGTTTGGGTTCGTACAATGCATCTGATTCAGACGCGCTATTAGAGAGAGTTGGGGTTTCCTTAGCAGATGCATCTGATCTCAGCGCGCTATTAGAGAGGGTTGGGGTTCCTTACAATGCATCTGATCTCAGACGCGCTATTTAGAGAGGGTTGGGGTTCCTTACATGCATCTGATCTAGACTGCTATTAGAGGAGGGTGGGGGGTTCCTTACAGATGCATCTGATCTTCAGACGTGTATTAGAGAGGGTTGGGGTTCTTACAATGTCTGATCTCAGACACGCTAATTAGAGAGGAGTTGGGGTTCCTTACAATGCATTGATTATCTCAGACACGCTATTAGAGAGGGTTGGGGGCTCCTTACAATGCATATGATCTCAGACGCGTATTAGAGAGGGTTGGGGTCCTTACAATGCATCTGATCTCAGCGCTCTATTAGAGAGGGTTGGGGCTCCTACAATGCATCTGATCTCAGACGGAGCTATTAGAGGGGTTGGGGGGGTCCTTACAGATGCATTTGATCTCGACACGCATATTAGAGAGGGTTGGGGTTCCTTACACGGCATCTGATCTCAGACACGCTATTAGAGAGGGTTGGGGTTCCTTACAATGCATCTGATCTGCAGCACGCTATTAGAAGGGGGGGTTCCTTGACTGCATATGATCTCAGACCGCTTTATAGAGGGGGTTGGGGTTCCTTACAATGCATAGATCTCAGACGCTATTAGAGAGGGTTGGGGCTTCTTCTTACATGCATCTGATCTCGACACGCTAGATTAGAGAGGGTTGGGGTGGCTCCTTACAATGCATCTGATCTCAGACACGCTATTAGAGGAGGGTTGGGGCTCACTTAAAATCATTATTGAGAATGCTAGAGAGGTTGGGGATCCTAACAATGAATCTGATTTCAGGACGCTCTATTAGAGGGGTTGGGTCCTTACAATGGCATCTGATCTCAGAACGCTATTAGAGCGGGTTTGGGTTACTTACAATTGCATCTGATCTCAGACACGATATTAAAGGGTTGGGGTTCATTCATGCATCGATCTAGACGCTTATAGGGAGGGTGGGGGTTCCTTACAATGCAATCTGATCTCAGACACGCTATTAGAGGGGTTGGGTTCCTTACAATGCATCTGATCTCAGACGCTTATTAGAGAGGGTTGGGGATTCCTTACAATGCATCTGATCTCAGACGACGCATTAGAGAGGGTTGGGTTCCTTACATGCATCTGATCTCAAACGCGTTATAGAGAGGGTTGGGGTTCCTTACAAGCTCTGATCTCAGAACGCTATGAGAGGGGTTGTTTTTTTTGGGTTCCCTTACAGACTCTGATCTCAAGACGTGCTATTAAGAGGGTTGGGTGGTGTCCTTACAATGCTCTGATCCTCAGACACGCTATTAGAGAGGGTTGGGGCTCCTTACAATGACATCTGATCTCAGACACGCTATTAGAGAGGGTTGGGGTCCTTAACAATGCATCTTGATCTATAGACGCTCTATTAGAGAGGGTTGGGGCTCCTTACAATGCATCTGATCTCAGGACGCTCTATTAGAGAGGGTTGGGGTTCCTTACAATGCATCTGATCTCAGACACGCTATTAGAGAGGGTTGGGGTTCCTACAATGCATCGGATCTCAGACGCTCTATAAGAGGGTTGGGGTTCTTACAATGCATCTGATCTCAGACACGCTATTAGAGAGGGGTGGTTCCTTACAATGCATTGATCTCAGACGTCTATTAGAGAGGTTTGGGGATCCTTACAGCATCTGATCTCAGACGCGCTATTAGAGTAGAGGGTGGGGTTCCTTACAATGCATCTGAATCAGACGCGATATAGAGAGGGTTGGGGTCTTACAATGCATTGATCTCAGACACGTATAGGAGGGTTGGGGTTCCTGTACAATGCATTATGATCTCAGACACGCTATTAGAGAGGGTTGGGGTTCCGTACAATGCATCTGATCTCAGACGCGCCTATTAGAGAGGGTTGGGTTCCTTACAATGAATCTGATATCAGACACGCTATTAGAGAGGTTGGGGTTCTTACATGCATCTGATTCAGAAGTGCTATTAGAGAGGGTTGGGGATCTCTACAATGCATCTGATCTCAGACGCGCTATTAGAGAGGGTGGGGTTCCTTACAAGCATCTGATCTCAGACGCTCTATTAGAGAGGGGTTGGGTTTCCTTACAATGCATCTGATCTCAGACGCGCTATTAGAGGGTTGGGGACCTTACAATGCATCTGATCTCAGACGCAGCTATTAGAGAGGTTGGGTTCTTACAATGCATCTGATCTCAGACGCGCTATTAGAGAGGGTTGGGGTTCCTACAATGCATCTGATCCTAGACACGCTATTAGAGAGGGTGGGGTTCCTTACAATGCATCTGATCTCAGGACCGCTATTAGAGAGGGTTGGGGTTCCTACAAGCATCTGATCTCAGACGCACTATTAGAGAGGGTTGGGGTTCCTTACAATGCATCTGATCTCAGACGCACTATTGGAGAGGGTTGGGGTTCCGCAGAATTTGATAAATTAATAAAAAAAAAAAAAAAAAAAAAAAAAAAAAAAAAAAAAATTTGAAACCCCTGCATTAAGGTCTCCTGTCCAAGTCTATTAATTTGCTCTTTTTGGCTATGGTCACATGGTGTCCAGTCTCAGACTGGCCCACTGGGTACGCAAGTACCCTTCAGCGACATATGTACGTATGAGGTAAGCAGTGACCCAGTTTCCCCCCTATGGGCCCCAGTTACCAAATTTAACACTGATCATCAAAAAGACATAACACTTCTCTTACCATTAAACATACTGTTAGCAATAGCTCCACACGGGGCAATTGGTCTTCCGGCAGAATCCCATTGATAGTGCACACATTCATTAGCAGGATTCTGCAGGGAAAGCAGGCTTACAGTGTTAGTATGTGTACTGGTGTAAACATTACAGATGTACAATAGGTATGGCATATACCTGGGGTGCTTAACTCCAGTCCTCAAACCCCTCCCGCTGGTCACATTTTCAGGATATCCCAGCCTCAGCACAGGTGGCTTAATCACATCCCCAACGAATGAGCCTCCGATTGAGCCCGCTGTGCTGAAGCAGGGACTGATGGAGCAATCTGTGCTGAAGCTGGGATATCCTGAAAAACCTGACCTGTTGAGAGGCTTGAGGACTGGAGTTGAGCACCCCTATGCTATAGTATATACATATACAACATTCCTGCACTCACAGGACTTGGAAAAAATATACAAACTAGTAGTGTATTTAATCCTCAACATTTCGGCATATACACCAGCCTCAAATTTTTTTATTGTTTTTTGTAGAGATAAACAGCATATAATTAGCATTACACTTGGGAAAGAGTACTTTACTGCATTTGTATCGAACAGACATTAATAAAGTGGAATTATCCTCTATTCTTGTATAACGTCCCACTACTACACCTTCTCTCTATAGCTCCCTCTCAATTTTTGCTTAAGGAAACAGCCATGTCCTTGAATATCTCTATAAAGATACAGTAGTTAAAGACTAGGAGAAGAGAAAGATAGAAAAAAAGAAGCAAGAGGGTGGGGGGGTGGGAAGTGGGTAGGGGTACTAGAAAGTTAGGGGGCAGAAACAAAGGAGATCCATAATATCTACATGCCCAGGACATACTTGAAAACGAGAGGTAACTCTCAATGTATTACTTCCTGGTAAAAGATTTTATAGATAAATAAAAATAAATAAATGTCTGCTGCCCTTTCAAAAAACAAAACAAAAAACAAAAAAAACAAAAATAGTGTATATAAAGAGAGAAGGTTATGAAGTGAATACAAAGTTGGTGATGGGATATTTTGAGTGTATTTGGTTTCCCTACCCTTCATTTAAAACATTAGATTATATTTGTATGGTGTCAACACATTCCGTGGCGCAGTACAATGTGGGAGGAAGAGAAGAACATTGGATGATAATGATAATGATATAAAAAAGGCATTGCAAGAGGTCATCTTTTTTTTTTTTTACCCATCGGATTGAAGCAGGGAATTTCCGGAGCGAAAACCCCCTACATTCCAGGTCCGGGGACCCCCTGCTTTTGAAGATACTTGCCTCTGGAGTAGGTGCCGGCAGCTGCTCCGCTCAGCTAGCAGGGATCACATAATGCAGCTTTTCAAAGCTCCCTTGCCCTGCGGGCCAATAGTAAGCCTTGATGTCATCCGATGCGGCTTCCTATTGGCCCCCGTGACGCCGGAGCTTTAAAAAGCAGAGACATACCGGCACCCCCTTCGGAGGCAAGTATCTCTAAACACAAACACACACACACACACACACACACACACACACACACACACACACACACACACACACAACACACAGAGGCACTGACCCCCAACACACAAAACAGAGGCACTGACACCACACACACACACACACACACACACACACACACACTGACCCCCACCCCCACACACACACAGAGGCACTGACCCCCACACACACACACAGAGGCACTGACACACACACACACACACACACACACACACACACACACACACACACACACACAGAGCTTGGATTGCTCCTTTAAGACAAACTGAAGCAATAGGAAGACCTTCCTCCCCCACGGAGCTCACAAGCGACATGATTTTTACAAAAAAACAGCTACAACTATGAAGAAGGAACATCAAAATATTTGTGGGAATCTAAAAACCAGACGTGAACATGAAAATACAAGTACCTTTAGATTGTAAAGGTTTCCACTTAGCTGCTTGTCGTCCTTGGATATGCCATAACGATAGTGGTTCTGGTAGTAGTTTGATAGCTCGTAATACATAAACACAGGTCCCTAAAAACACAAAAAAGCAACATAGCCACCATTTTGTATTCTGACAAAAAGCACAGGCTTATAAAAAGATAAATATTAGGAACCTGAGTGAGGGGGGGAGGGGGGCCTGGATCCGATACTGTAAACCAGGGGGTGCTAAAACTTGGGGGTGTGGGGGGGGGGCACGGGCACACAGCGCTTACAGAGCATTTAAATTAAATGCCGGGGGAGTGGCGAAGGCCCCTGTAAGGCCCCTTACCTTGGCTCAAATGGCTTCTAGCGACGCTACGCTAATGGCTGCTAACGACGCAACGTGCCGTCACACGACAAGAACGCCGGAGCCAAGGTAAGGAGGGTGGGCGCGAGCCGCAGGGGAGAAAGAATGTGCACCCCCCCCCCCTGCTGTAAAGTACCAGTCCTGTTTCTGATTTCTTGAAGTAATGGGAAAGAGCTGCATCATTTCAACAATGTAGATGAGGTAGCAAAGCGCTCAAATACCAGGTCAAATAATGATATATATAGAGCGCCAGAACCAACATCCAAAGGAAATCCGTCATCACACATGTAGAGGAGGAGTAATGCGGCTAACAATAGTGGGTGCAGTGCTCCTGAAGACAGGTAGTGGGCAGTGCGAGGCCACCCATGATCACTCTCATTGGTAGGTTCCCCTGTAGCACAAGTTACTCACGTTCCTTGGTGTGGCCGGCGCTGGCTGCGCAGCTTCCTGTGCTGCTATGCAGAAGTAGGAGATAGGGAGGCGCGCCCGAACCGGAGGCAGCGGGAAAGGACCCAAAGTCAAAATGTATAAAAAAGGTATACAATAAAGTACCTTTTTTATACATTTTGATTTTGGGTCCTTTCCTGCGCTCCTCCCTATCTTCTATTTCATTAACAAACACACTTTCTCTAAAAGGGAAACTGGAACTGTAGGTTTGTGATTAAAAAAAACAAAAAAAAAAACATTAATTTTATTTTTACGTAAAAAATAGCTAAAAAACACAGCAGTGGCACTTCATACCCCCTGGTACAGGAGTGGCCAACTCCAGTTCTCAAGGGCCATCAACAGATCAGGTTAATGATATCTCTGCTTCAGCACAGGTGGCTCAGTCAATGACCTGTGCTGAAGCAGGGATATCCTTAAAACCTGACCTGTTGGTGGCCCTTGAGGACTGGAGTTGGTCACCCCTGCCCTAGTACCTTTGCACTTCTGGCTAGCAACCGGTTATGAAATCCCTGCTGCCCATCCCTTGCTTATATATAAAAGTTGCCTCGAAGAAAACAAAAAACGCGGCATTGGGAATACACGAGCTTACCTGGAAAAACTTCTGTATTTGAAATGTTATGTTGCAGCGACAAGATCCTGTAGCATTTGCACATTGGGAACAATAATCTCCTGCCTGAGCGCCAGTATAATCGTACTGAAAAGTAGGAGGTTTGAACGTCAGCACAAAATAAAACAAAGTAATTATGCATGTGTAAGAATTCCAGTTCAGTTATATTATTATATTGTAATTCGGTTTGAATCCGATGTGGAAAAAACAGAATGCCCCACAAATGATGGTATTCTGATTCGCAACGATTCTTCTCTAATACAGACGGTCAGATCATTGAATTATTCCAATATTAAATGAATATGCTCTGTAGGTTCAGTGACATTAGGATGGGATGTCAGAGTAAGGTGGGGCCTTGCTGGTAACATGAGTGACCATCGACAGACAGGTGCTATTGATGACTGATGATACGCGGAGGTAATCATTTCAGACAAGTACACGGTTATTTCCTTGTATGGAGGATGGGCAGTTCCTTATCCGATATGACCTCAGTTTTAAGCTGTAGGACACATACAGTAGAAGCCATATTTGGTCATAGTATTGGAAGAAGGAAAGTCTGACTAAGGGATATCCTCTGGATAGATATGGATAGATGTAGCTAAGGGATAGAAGAGAGGGATTACACCAACAAGGAGAGAGAAGGATTACACAAGGAGAGAGGAGGAGCTAGGGTTAACATCACAATACCAAGATCAGACCGAGGGTTAACACCAGGAAAATAATTATACAACCATCTTTGAAGACATTATAACTTTATTTGACGTCACCACCATTTTTGTATCCGAGTATTTATCTTCAAGAATGAACGTTTCTTTTTATGCGCTAAATTCCAGAATGCAGAGTTCTGTTATGCCGCAGTGATTATACAAGAGACGTGAGGACATGTTACAGAATGCAAATAACCAAGCAGTAGAGTATGGATTTCAGTTCTTGACAGGGGTGGTGGAGGTTGGAGAGGAAACCAATAATGAATATAATGGAGATATTATACTTCTTAGGAAGCAGCCACCTGATTTGAGATGTCATTTATGGCACTGGAGGGTTCAGGTGTATGTAGATTTATTAGCGATTTCTCCAGCATAGTCCAAGTACATATATAAGAAACGGTCACCCAAGATCACAAATGTCAAAGTTGAGACCTTTGAAGCTGGCAAAAAAGTAGAAGTTCGGCAAAAGTTGCCAGCGCAGATGTTCCCAGATAAAACCAACTACAGTGTATTTGCTAAATTTGACAATTTGCACAGCTTATTACACCTTCAGCAAAGCTCATAAATGCAACAAATGTTCATACGCACAGGAGGAGGAATCCTTCACCATTGGGAAAATGTTATACAATTTGACACATTTCCACATCTTTACTCACAAGTGCCATTAAAATCAAGAGCAGGCATGGAATGGACAAGTCACAAGACTCTACCAGAAGAAGCCATACTGATTAATAATTAAACCTTATCTTATTGCCATTGGGAAAATAAATTTCATATCTGTAACCCCCTTGTAAGTGCATGCAGCTGACACACACACACACACGCACACACGCACACGCACACGCACACACCTCCCCCGTCTCCTTTTGTAGCTCACGATTTAGAGCAGAGGTGCTAAACTTCAGTCCTCAAGCCTCCCCCAACAGGTCATATTTTCAGGAAATCCCAGCTTCAGCACAGGTGGCTCAGAGGCTCAGTAAAAAAGACTGAGCCTCTGACTGGGCCACCTGTGCTGAAGCAGAGACTGATTGAGCCACCTGTGCTGAAGTAGGGATATCCTCCAAACCTGAGCTGTTGGGAGGGGACGGGGGTTGAGGACGGGCGTTGAGCACCCCTGCTTTAGAGAAACATTATGGGTACGATATGTTAACATTTCATAGGGATTAAATTGTGGTGGTAACAGATTTGGATGGTAGACCATCACGTGTATTAGAATGGTTCTTTAGGTCACGTGACTTACCTATAGCATGTGATCACCGGAGAACCATTTAGGTATATTTTGTCTCAAGTGAAGACTGGTGTTTAACCATCATGTGATCTGTATGTATTACTTTTAAGTACAGTGTGACGGGAGGAAAGGGTTAATACCCGATTTGCCATGCATTACTGTTGTTGCCCTGTCCCCGCCATTTTTATTCCCCATGTGCAGGCCATTCCCTGTCTGCGAGGATAAAAGACAAGATGCATTGCTTGCCATACCCTCTAACCAACACATGATAGAAGATCTTAAATGTAAGGCAGGAGGTATTATTTTGTAAGTCTAAGCAGGAATTACTTGGACATCCAGCTGTGATATGGGTGAATGAGCTTCGGTATTTTTATGACCAAGCCTGAAAGGGTTGTAATTATTTTTATGATGGAGCCTCAAAAGGCTCCCACAGATTTAGAGTCCCCCTGTCTAAAAGAGTGTCAATTATGACAAGACCCATAGGCCCATAATGTATACAATACTGGCATACTGATGCACAGCAGATGTCAGGCTAGTGACACCTCTAAGTCAGAGACCAGACACAGTGGCCCCAAGAAATGGGTGTAGCCCAGGTATGCCAAGTGGCATGGGCGTCAACCTGACCCATGCGCCCTGCCCACCGGACAGCCCTTTTGACCGGCCTTATGAACTGTGGGTCACTTGGCTATTCGTGGGTTTTTTTGTTCCCACGAGGGGATTGGATCCACATGTTAAAGATAGCTTTGGCCAGTCTATAACTGTGGCCTCCCAGGTATTTCCCAGTGTGATTCCTGAATTTTAATCCATGATGTAAAGATGCAAGACTTTGTTCCAGTACAGCAGCAACCAGTCCAGGAGTGAAGGGGTTAACAACCACATAACCACAGGACTTTTAAAACCAAGGCTGCATTTCGTGCACTGGCAAGCAAAGGACAATTTATTTCGTTCCAAGGACAATTTCTTCCATTTCCTTATCCCAGTGAGTGTTTTAAGGGTATTCTGCAGATGTCGTGTGTTTGTCTATAAAGGAAATAAATCACAATTTATTTTGCAACTTGTTCTGTTCAATCAAGTACCCAGAAATATAAATGTGTTGATAAAAGTTGATGTCATCGTGACATACAGCAAATACAAATACCACTTGTGAGCACATATCTGACAGGTCCGCATACCTGTGTCTTGCCCCATCTCTCAGCACACAATGCTTTACAAGTAGGAAGCAAAGTTTTGTTCCTTTGCGCTTGAAGAATCCCACTTTGGAGAGATGTATTAGGTTTCTTTTTTAACCTCTTTTTCTACCAGATCATTCTTAACCTATGTATATGTAGCCGGGTTCCCCGCTTACCCCCGGGCTGCGGGAAGGGAACAGCTACGGATGCAGCAGTGTGCGGGTGCTGCAGGAGGGGCGACCGGGTCGCCGGGAGCTCTGAGGTGGGACGCCGATAGGGCGCCACCATTTTGTATATTCGCACATGCAATATTCGCTCGCACATGCGCAATAGCTATTTCGTTGCGGCGGCCATGTTTGTACACCCTGCGCATGCGCAGAGCAATTAGAGCGGCGGCGGCGGCGGCCGCCATGACTCCAAACGGCTCCGCAAGGGACTATAAGTTTCATGAGCCTTAGGGGCAGAGGCAGGGAGCTGGAATTAGATACATTTGACGCGCTCAACGGGACCACGCCAGTCGGAGCCAGGACAGAGAAGGGGAAGGTAGGGGAATCTAATATAAAAGAAGGTAAGGTGCGAACTAAGGGTTGCAAAAAGTGATCAACATAAATGGACAGGTGCACACCCAGGGACCCAATGCTAGAAACTATGGGTCTACCAGAGGGTGCCAACAGTGTTGTGTGTATCTTGGCTAAGTTTCTTATCCATCATTATATCTGTCTCCTCACATACAACCTTTTTGTTATTCCTCATTGTGGTCTGAGACACCAGGAATCTCAGATTACAGGTCGCTAATGCGATTGGAATCCAGTTATGCCTTTATGATTCAAAGTGTTTCCTTGTATTCCTGGTTATGTACCACTTATATCGGATACTTATTATCACTGTATCAGTGTTGAATGTTTTTTCTTATAGGCAACTACTTACCTTTGCTCAAACACTCATTACACCATCCTTTTAGTCAATATTATGTCTCTATTACTATAGTGTTATTGACCTTCACAGATTCTCTTTAATGTTGAGAGCATCATTATATTATTGAAGGTTTCACTGTGGTTCTTTAGATCATGATTCATGTCAGTGTTTCAGGCCGCTGGTATTTGCTTTGAGGCAACTAAATGATTATAGTGTCAGATTTTATTATCTTGATCACTGTAAGGAATCCGTTCTTGGGTTTGGTGGAAACCCTTTCCTTACATAACTGTGCTGCTTCCAGGCAACCTCCCCTCACATCCACCTGTGCTGGCAATTACTGCAGTCCTGCCTCGGTGCTCTCTCATTGGAGGAATGCCCTCACACCTGTCTCCTGGGATTTGCCCGCTGGCCTTTTTATATTGCTCTCTTACATTGCCTCAGTGCCGAGCATAGTCCTTTCTCATAGGATGTTACTGTGTTTGCCACAAGCTACCCGTTTGGCCGCCCGGTTCCTGTATTCTTGTTCCTGGTTCCTAGATCTGGTTCCTGATCCCGGGTTCCTGGTTCCTGTGACCTGCTGCCTTTTCCCATAGCAGAGGTCTGCCTACTGAGTCCTAGGTCTGCTGCTCTCTTGCCTCGCAGAGGCCTGTTTTGGACTCCTGTGCTGAAGCGCTGGTTTGCCAGCGCTGCCAGGCGGTGTGCCTGTTCCGGTCTAATACTCCCTTCACTGTGACCGGTACCATGGGCCGTTCCCATTCCTCGTGCAGAGGCCACTCCCGCGCGGCTCTTACGCTGAAGCGGAGCGCACCTGATTTCCCGTTGCCGAACCCCTGCGTGGATATCGATGTTTCTACTGTCTCCAACCCAGACCCTGGCGTGTCAAAGGATTACCCTGGCCTCTCCAACCCTGACATGAACGACTACGAACTGCGCAATCCAGAACCGGCTTCGTGTCCTAAGGTCGGTGTATTCACATCCCCACCTCAGTCCCGCGGTCCGGTCTTGGTTTGTGGCGAGCACAAGCGTGACAATCACACTATGTGATACACAATAAATATTGTATCTATACATGGATATGTTGCCTCCATTTGTGAGTATCAGGGTTTGTGCATTTATGATTTTTACCTCTATATGTTTCCTGTGTAGTATTCCTTTATGGTTTTTATTTTAATCAGTACCCAAGTGTATTGTTTGATTATACAATCAATGTCACCTGATTGTGTTTTTCTAATTGTCTAGCACCTATATTTCTAATTGTCTAGCATCTATATAGAGTGCTTGCTGAGGTTTTTTACTGTCTACTTTTGTATGCTGCAATAAAGATTTTTCATTATTTCTCTACTCTGGGACCACGATTTTTTTCATTTGATCTACAAGTGATCTGGATTATCCTAGGAGTGCCCTGGAGCCTGTTTCTTTCTGTGCCTGCATTTGGTCTTCGGAGGCACTCATATGGTGGAGAGGGAGGAGCTCACACTGCGGACGTGCAGTGCAACTCATTGCGGGAGATGGTCGCGGGAGCTCGGAGCGGAGCAGTGAGAGGTGGTTTCCCCACTGCCCAACCCATGAGTACATTGCTTATCCATCAGGATCGCTGCACCTCATCTCTACGAGGGAGGAGGATACTAGAGGGTATTATCAGAGGGTGTAGAGGACTTACACTGTCCCCCTTTTCCCTACCCCACTTCCTCTCCTTGGATATCGCCTCATTTGGATACGCTCCCCTTGCCTTCGCCTTCCCCCCCCCCCCCCCCCCCCCCCATTTATCCACACTGATCACATAGACCTTTTCGTTCCATCTGCCTTTGAGCGCATGGCAGCTTCCTGCATTGTGTCCCAGTGGCGGAGGCTCAGGCCTTCTGTGAGCCAACAGGTAACGGCAGTACCGGTAGCCCCTCTAGTTGTGGGGGAACCAGGGCTAGATATACAATAAATGCTTTTTTTTTTATACTTGTGTGTAGCCCCTCCAAGGGACTGTTAGTTAGTATAAGGGGTTAATGATCTTAGCGGGTCAGGTGCGAGGACTCCTGGTTAACCTCATATGATGAAAAGAACACAAACGCAGAGGGTATAGTGTATTAACATTTACTCATGACAAACAACACGGGGGGGGGGAACAAACTCACACTCTCCCCGCTGGTGTATAAGCAAGAAGTGACTTTGGGCGCACTTCAACCCTTCTCCCGAAATGACTGCTCCCAAATCACCTGCTGGGCATGTAGAGACACATGCAGACGAAGTCTTTGGACGAAACATGTTGGGCATTTTGACTCTCTGAGGCCACCGTATTAACCCTATACTATCCGGATTGGCTGGGGAGGCTGTGACGAGTTGAAACGGACGGAGGACTGAGCGTGGGTGAGAGGCGCTGACGGAGGAGACCGGAGTTTGCATGTGTCTCTACATGCCCAGCGGCTGATTTGGGAGAAGTCATTTCGGGAGACGGGCTGAAGTGCGCCCAAAGTCACTTCTTGCTTATACACCAGTGAAGAGTGTGTGAGGTTGTTTCCTCCCCCCCCCCTTTTGCTGTTTGTCATCATGAGTAAATGTTACTACACTATACCCTCTGCGTTTGTGTTCTTTTCTTCATATGAGGTTAACCAGGAGTCCTCGCACCTGACGAGTTCCACACATGGAGTGACAGTATTATGTGTTTTCAGTGCTATATATCACTGGATTTATTTGCACATTGCACTGTTTATATTTGGTCACTTTGCACCACGAGCACTTTTTGGTTGAGTTCTGTTATAGTTGCGGTTTGGGGAAACCGCAGGTGTTCAGGCAGCAGCTTGACTTTATCACTACAGGCAGTCCTCGGTTATCCGGCACAATGCGTTACTCAAAATGGCGTTGGATAGCGAAACGTTGTAAAGCGAAACACGTTTTCCCATAGGAACACTGTTTAAATGAAAGGTTCCGTTCCTGAAGGCATTTTTAACACTAAAATACACCAAATATTTTACGCAGACAATAAGATATGCAGCACACAACATATAGTGTAAATACGTAGTATATAATATATAATAATATATATAATATATAATAGTATATATATAGGATAAGAGAATATATATATATAGATATATATATATATATAATATATATATAATTGAATAAATATATAATATAATATAAAATATAAAGTATTATATAGTAAATATTATACAAACAACTTTGCAATAGCGTTCGTAGAAGAGCGTGGATAGACGCCGTTTTGGCGTTGTAAAAATGAATATAGGTATGCATTGCATAGCGTTGGATAAGCCATGCGTTGTAAAGCGAAGCGTTGTAAAACGAGGACTGCCTGTATATTTGTTGCGCTTTATTAACCCTTTGTCAATAATGTAAATATTTTCCCACATATAGATGTGTACCATTGATCTGTCCCCGTTTGTTGTTTTATAGTCAGGGAAAGTACCCTACCCAGACACCGTCCATAGCAATGGCCATGATGAATCCATTTAGCAAGGTACAAGGAAGCCTATGCCCAAAAGTGGTTCCCCAGGTAGGCACTTTAAAGCATAGATGGATCTGCCCAATCGAAAGGTCCGTAGCCAACTCGGACCCAGTATGCCCACAGGTGGTAATCAGTGTACAGTACCA
This sequence comes from Ascaphus truei, assembly GCA_036426205.1. Classification (NCBI taxonomy): domain Eukaryota; kingdom Metazoa; phylum Chordata; class Amphibia; order Anura; family Ascaphidae; genus Ascaphus; species Ascaphus truei. Next base: position 76,861,261 of record CM071572.1, read on the forward strand.
GGATACGGATACGGAAGAAACAGAATATCGGCCAATGCCTGCAAGGGGCTGACTAGTAATGGAATATGTCGGACGCTATACAGAAGAGAGGCGATTCAGAGAACCCAAAGACAAACAAGCCTCAGGACCTCACTAGCGTATTAAGATGCGGGTACCTAGGGAAGAAGCAAATAGTACAAACACTGACTATATCAGAACTGTGAATAGAGATAAGTGTGTCCAAGTTTGAAAAGCATTAATCAATGGCCATTAATAAAAGCTCCTGTATGTACTATAAAAGTTATTGGCGCCCTTCATTATTCCATCAGCATATCTACACCCAACCTGGGCGGATCCAGCACTTGACAATGTATGAGAGACTGAGCAAAGCCATGTACATACTCAACTGATGTAAACTTCTTAAGGGTCGGGCATGGAGAGTTACATGTGGATACAGTGCAGGGGTATATTTGCTGCTATACAGTTGGTGGTCACACAGCAATGGTGATTTGCCAACTCTGGTACACATACAGTACACACTGATGAAAAAAAAAAACCAGTAGACACATACAGTAAACACACACTGACACATACAGTACATACATACATACAGTATACACACACAGCCCAAATACAGATACCCTGATACACGCTCTACATACATGTACAAAGATGCACACAGACCCACATATTTATATATACGGTTATATACTGCCGACATTGCTTCTATGGCCGTTACACCATTAATTATAATACATGGCCATTAGGTGTAACCGTGATTGGGAAACACCAATACACACACACACGGGACCTCTTACCTCCGACTCTTGGATGTTATTGGAGGAATAGTATAACCCAATCCCAATACCTAGAAAAGACAAGCCGGCAAAGAAGAAGAAGGGAAGAACAATGCCAGCGGAAAGCAGGGGCTGCCAGGCGGGTAGTCGCTGCTGTGTGAACGCCGTGTTGTCCGGTCTCTGAGTGGCAATTGGCTCATGGTCAGTACTAAAGTCACTCGAAGTAGATCTCATTTCCATATGGCTCCTAAAGAGATTTGGGGGGGGGGGGGGGAGAGAGAGAGAGAGAGAAAGTCAGCAAGTGTGCCACACCCACACATCACAAAATGCTCGCTAGGCTTAGTTATGACTATTGTGTAGCATCATCGAGTGTCCATGTTTTAACCCATGCTGTGCTGGAAGTTTTTCATTTGTGTCATAACCTCTTAAATTAATGTTGAATAGTTGTTTTTTTTATATTAGATCATTTATTCTGAAAGCCAGGGGTCACGTGTAAGATGATTTAGCCCAGATAGTGTCAACTCGGCCCTCTTTTCCAAGCACAACAAGTTCTGTTTCTTTTCTTTACTTTATTTGGGGAAAGTAGCATAAAATACAGTCACTTGTGAAGAGATGTTGACGTATGAATAGTGTCTCTCTGTGGGTGCTTGGTAGTTAAGAGCAGGTGAAAAAGATAATCCTACAGTACCAGTACAGGGGTTTACAGCAAGGTACTCACTCATCCAGAGGTTATGGTGGAAAAGGAAGTGAGGGGCAATGTGGGTAAAGGGAATAGCCTTGGGACAGACTATCTTGACCAAACAGGAGGGGGGGCAGACTAGCCCATTCTGGTGAGGATCACAGGGGCTGCAGTAGCAGTTCACTGCTTTCATGCCCAGAGACAAGAAATGCAACGTTGTTGCATGTTACACAGGCACAGTATGTGTATGCAAACTCCATGCAGCTGAGAATAAGAACTGACAGGCAGAAGCTGCAAAGGAAAGAGGGGGGTGAACCAAAAATGTAGTTCTTGTTCCATGACACTCCCTGTCTGGTATCTGTAGATACCACTATATAACAGACTATGTGGAACATATGTGCAATGCATAACAAAGATAACATCACTGCGTACATGGTTGGTGCTATATAAAACTATACATATACACATTTGCAGGTTTAATGCATTTCTATGCCTTAAATCGCAATCCGAGTCCAGGATCTTATTTATGTATTTTTTTCTCACTTGTAATTTTTTTTTTACTTTTCCAATATTAAAAGCAAATAAAAATAGTGGGATCGGGGGGGGGGGGGGGAATAATAATAAAAAATGTAAATGGGTGGGGGAAAGTATAGATTATACATATAAAAAGAATTGATTTCAATTAATGAGACGATACTGATGTCTGACACACTGATGCTAAAAAAATCAGTGAGAGATTATGTCTATGATTAATTTTAGCAGACCCGTCCCCTCACTGATTTTCTGTGTCTCACTGATTGAGTCAGTCTCACTGATGTCTACCACCTGTGTTTCAGACTTCAAAGGACTCTCACTGATATATTGGATAGACACTAATTGTAAGCTGTACACTTAAAATGCCAAATGTAAAAAAAAAAAAAAATACCAAAAATAAATAAATAAAACAATTGATATGTACATTATATTTATTATCTTATTCATATGGCACCAACATTCTGTAGCGCAGTACAAAGGTACGGGGGACAACACAAAATCCATGCAACTTACTTAAACCATAGTGAAACAAAAAGTAACCTGTCTTCATAAGCCACCCAAACCCTAACCAGCCCTGACTCTGAACCCCAATAACGTGGGAGAAAGCCCTCGCAGGCTAAATAAGGGAGAGGGAGGGGGTTAAGGAGACTGCAGCCGGGTATATATTATAGACTCTTCTACAATGGTGCACAGCAAGAAAACCCTTCAGATCAATATCCTTTCAGTGTCTTAATTCATGTTAAGAATTTGCCCTTACCATCCACGTGAAGCTTTTACATTGGAATTGGCTGCTAAAAACAAATAAATACCATTAATAATCTCCATATATTAATTCCAGGATTTTTCACCTTCAGATAAATGAAAAACGTGTAAAAAGCCAAAAAAAAAAAAATTATGTTCAACTATCATTTATTTACATGGTGAAAACCCTGAACACCTTTATATATCACCTGTATATATTCACACAGCGGTACTGATGGCATTACATTAATGGCTTCTATAGGTGCTGTACCCCTATTAACTGCTTTTTAACAAAAAATTAAAACAAAGCAGGAGCTACTGCACCGGATTTAAACGTAAAATCCCTTCCCCTGCAAAAAGAGACCCCAGTGACATTCATAGGAGGCACATGTAATACTCGCAAAATTAAGAAACATGTTACTTACCAAAAAAAACAACAACCAGGAAGGGTTTCCCACTTGTTTACCGAGCACCTATACACAGGAGGGTCTGAGCGTGTAGGATCCTATACCCTGTGATGACTTGCCACTCCTACGCTCACAGGCAGACAAACCAGTTTCCCCAGCCCCAGCACCGGCTTTATGCTCTGAGTCTAACCTCTGCTAACAGTCTATTTGGCACAGACAGTTTTTTGACAGCTTCTGAGTGGTGGCTAATAAATTAATCATGGAGGTCCAACCCGCTGAACCCCTTAACTGCCAGATTGCTGCCTCCCCCCCAATCTGGCAGGTGCGGGTGTTAACAGGTAGGTTTGAGCCATTTACGGGTTAAGCACCTTCAGTTTTAGGCTGCGTCCACGCTAGCGCTGAGCACGCTGCGCTTTCCGAGTTTAGTTCCTGCAATTTAAATTGCCCCGTTCCCGCTCACACGGCGCGCGCTCTTGCGCGGGCACGCACGCTCTGCCAAGCTTGGCGCGACAAAAAAAAAGCGACTTTCAAGCGCGCTAAACATGCCCCCACGCCAGCATGCAAAATAGCCAGGACACCCGGCGCTCATGCTTGGACAGCTGGTGACGTCACCCCTCAAGCATGAGCGGCGCCAGCGGGACCGAAGCCTTAGAGTATGGCAAAGCAATGCGTTGGCTGGCCGCTCTGGCAGGGAAGGGGTTAACAGACATGGCAGGCGTGGTACAGAATATCTGCCCTGTGAAACTGTGGTTAAAAGTCTTACAGACGTGTGGTTAACACAGAGTACTGATATAATAAGGAGCATTAATATAATCTCCCCCATAGGTCAGGTTTTCAGGATATCCCTGCTTCAGCACAGGTGACTCATTCAGTCCCTGTTTCAGCAAAGATGGCTCAATCAGAGGCTCAGTCTTCAACTGTTAGTAGCGGGCATATTAATTGACCTCTGCTACATTAACACTGGTTATAAAGTGGCATAATAGTTATGCATGTCTCTGCCTAAACTCATTATTGTAGCAATCCAATCCTCACTAACCTGTAATAACATCGTTTGCATTGAACTTAATATTCCATACTATGTTGTTTCAATACAAATAATAATGACCCAATTCAGCTGAATCTTATTTAAAATCACTGGCAAAGTGATGGAATGATATGTATATTATAATTAGAAGATTTTGGGGCAGTAAATAACTATGCTCGAAGGCTGCCTATTACACCTTTGATATGCCAACCTATGATGACTTAATTGGACATTTACAGCCAATACTGTTATCACTGTTACAATTTTGGCAGACAATTGGTCTGATTTCAGCTAGACAGATACTAACTGCATTGTGGTGATATATAGGCATATACATGTTTCAGGCAAACTCCCTAATATAGGAGTTAACCCCTCACTTGCCCTAAGTAAATACTTTGCAGCAAATACACTAGCTGCACAGACGAACTTACAATCAGCAACTGGTTACTGACTATTGATGACCCCACAGCTGTAACGATTTAGACTGTGGTTACGCTTAAGTTTTTTTTATTGCAGTCTTTTGTAAATAGTATGCTTTTTATACCCTGTTTTGATTTGTTATCACTATTAGGTGATTCTGGGCTGTATTAACTGTCCCAGGGATTTAGAAATACACATCAGTGTCTAATCTGAGATCAACGTCGTTATATACTACCAGGTTTAGATACTCCAACTAATAGGAGTGAATAGTATTTAACTATACTCCAGCGGAGGTGAATTTGTGTCTCAATCAGGGTTAGCATACTAACTACTGCTACATTAGTGTTAGACTGATATAAACCACTAGTGTGTTCCAAGGGATTGGACCTGGATATTACCAATCCCATCTTTCACTACTCATTTTAATTTATACCATTAAAAGGTTTTATTGATACCATTACTCAGCTAACTCACTGTGCATGCAGTCACCAGGGATTATTTCTTTCTTTACTTTAGTTGAAACAAACCCATTAGATGTTACATTAAAAAAAAGGTTTTGTTTATTGGCTGGCTACGCAGGATTGCACTTTAAATTTACAAAAGACAAACCTATGGACTGACTAAGCCAGGGGTGGCCAACTGCAGTCCTCGAGGGCTACCAACAGGTCAGGTTTTCAAGATATCCTAGCTTCAGCACAGGTGGCTCAATCAGCTGCGATTGAGCCACCTGTGCTGAAGCCTGACCTGTTGGTAGCCCTTGAGGACTGGAGTTGGCCGCCCCTAGACTAAGTGATAATGATCCAGTCCGGTCTTTCTTCAGCGCTAACAGACCAGCCAATGGGAATACAAGAGCAGGACTGGACCATTATCAGCCGGCGAGCTGGAGTCAGTTGGCCCAAACTGGCTGCGTTTTATGCAGGTGTCAAGACTCACCCTCTGGGCAACTGTTATATAACGGGTAGTAAATAACAAGCACGTTTAATTGCGTGTTTAGAGAGGTGTTTGGGTGCTATTAGCTGGATTATAATTAGTCCAGTTTTCAGTGTTTGGTATTTTGTAAAATCAGTGTTTATTGTTGTCGTTTCCATTTTTATTTTATTTTTTTAATCCCTGTTTATCAGTGTTAAGAATGAAAAATAATGGAGACGTTTGCATGCAGGGTTGTGAAGTACAGACAATAATGTTTGCTTTTTCTTGTATAGCACTGCTAGTGTATGTAGCGCTGTACCGAGACATTTTTTGCAGGCACAGGTCCCTGCCCTGTGGAGCTTACAATCAATTTGTTGGTGCCTGGGGCACAGGGTGATAAAGTGACTTGCCCAAGGTCACAAGGAGCCGACACCGGGATTCGAACGCAAGTGTCTCCCCGAGCCACGCTTTCAGCCCACGGATGTAGCTGTCAGCCACCGACAGACTGAGTTGTCCCTAATTCATAGGATCTAATAAATAAAATCTGATTAGATCTGTACTTTAACGCCGGGTTCTACAAGACTGGGGTGAGAATCGGAGGCAAAATGTGATGATATCACAGGGTTATGGGTGAATGTATTCCCAGCCCAGTGAGGGGGATATGGATGGCTTAACATACATTTTTATTTGGAGTGATGCTCAAACGTTAAAACAACAGGGTGTAAAACACAACCGTGAGTAAGTGAGGGGTATGAATACTCGGCATGCGAAGAAGAAGCCTATTAATGCGTGCCAATATTAAAATAGTGCAGAAGCTCAGGAAATCTGGCTGCCCATAAAGGGCCCGCTGCCCTAATTATAGTCCCTGACAATGTTCACTGCCAGAAGCGTATGTTGTTGTACAAATCACTCTGTGCTGTTAGTGTTGCATGAGTGACTGTACAGCCAGTGCTTATTGAAGTGACATCATGTTCGACACTTTCTCAGACACTGCTGACTGCTTTGGGATCCGGAACTCTCCACAGGTATGTGTGCTGGGGTAGTAGCAGGGTGTCACACAAAGTGCTTGTGACCCCTCTTAGATGCTAGTGTAAACTACGCTATGTAGAACCGTGTGTCTTATGCTGGCGTTTGTATAGGGTCAGAATAATCTTTACAGCAGATTAGTCTATATGCTGTTTGCCCTTAGATATGGTAATAAGTTAGTGTAGTTTGTTTGAAGCATTTACTAGTGCCACTTTTCATATGTGGTGTATAGTGCGCCTTCAGCTGTATATAGCTACTTTCATTGGTCACCACCTCATTAACCCAATATTCCTTACATCAGATATATGCTGTGTTTACCCTAAGGTTTGGTACTGAGTTAGGCTGCGGCCCCGCTAGCGCTGACCGCGCTCATGCGTGATAGCGGTGACATCACCAGCTCTCCAAGCATGACCACTGGGTGTCCTCGCTATTTCGCAAGCGCGCGCGTGTGGGGCATTGCTGGCAAGTTGAGCGCGCTTGAAAGTAATATTTTTTTTGTTTACCCAAGCGCCAAGCGTGGGTGAGCGTGCGTGCCTGCGCACAAGCGTGCGCGCACCGCGTGAGCGGGGACTTACATATATAGATATATAACAGTCGACAGAGAAGCCCAATGCTACATCCAACATGACTGAAATACTCAGTAAAATACTTATATATTCTCTTGAAAAAGGGTCAATTAGTTTAACCCTTTGGCCAAAGCGTTGGAAGCCGGCGAGCCATGACAAGGCAGACCCTGTTCGCAAGTCCTAACACTACCAGATAAAATACTAATATATATCTCTATTAGGATTAATATAATATATAGATATATGTAAGTAAAAGCGGCAAGCGCCGCCCGCTCAGCGCACTCAGTACTAGCGGGCATGCAGCCTAACTAAGTGTAGTTTGTTTGAAGCATTTAATAGTGTTGATATGAGGTGTTCAGTGCACCCTTAGGATTTGTCCTCACTGGCTGCTGCAGTGCTCGCTATGGCGGGCGCTGCGGGGACAAGAGCCGCCTCTCAATGGGGCCGGGCCCGCTGCGAGGGGGGGCCGCCGTGCTGCGCGGCGAGCTTTTCTTCCAGACCCAAAAATTGAGCTGGCTACGGGCTACGGAGCACTAGGCCACGCCCCCGGCGGTTCAGCCAATGAAGGCAAATCTGCCGGGTGATGTCATGGCCGTACCCCCGCCACTCCCCCGTCACACCCCCCCCCTGTCTTTCCCCCGGAGAATTGGGCTGTACGCACCGCCAGCCTCGCAGGCGCACGTGCAGTGCAGGCACTGGGCCGTAGCCGAAGCTGTATACAGCTACTTCCATTGGTCACCGCCTCATTAACCCTTCCCAGCAAAGCTGATGTTAACTTGCAAGGTCTGTCTCTAAGACAGTTATTTTATATAAATCAGCACATGTTCTTGCAGATGAGATAGAAAACAAACCACAGAGACGTCCAAAGCGCATTTTAGCCCATCTCTAGGCTAAGAGCGGACTCTTGGTTTCCTTTTGAACGGTCGCCTACATCACCCTGCTCATTTAAACCAGAAAGCGGTGTTTTAAGCTAAAGTGGAAAATAACATTTTCCTTGCAAACACCTGCACCTTTCTTCAAACCCTGGCATTAGCCACAATAAAACACAAAAGAAGAGTGTGTAGGGAGACACAGTCAGTAAAAATTAATAGTACTTTATATAAAAAAGTCAAGTTAAAAACTTACATATACAATATTGTCATGAAATGATCCACCCCACACAGCGATATGGTAACACAGGTGGAACTGCCAGGGGAAAGATGCAATGATGTCCCAATAAAGCAAAGTCCCAGTTCTTTTAGGGGCAAGCTACAACTCGCATGCAGTAGCCGATACTGGTGTCCTGGTGGGTGGGGGGATGGCGTCCGACACCTGACGTATCATAGAATGTGATGACCAAGACCTCAACGTGTTTGGCGTCATATGACGCTTCATCAGGGGGTGGGGCTAAATAAAGAAAACTTGCTACTAATACTACTTGCTATTAATTTAATATTTTTGGGGCAAGGGGAACATGTAAAGTCCAAAACAGGTCAGGTTTTCCCTATAATTTGCATGGGACTTCCATACACATACCCCCCTGTCTTTATCTACATACGGGTCCCCGCAAATCATACGCGATTTGCGTACAAAATACCAGTACAACAGGCTAGTCCGGTCAGCAACATTTTACACAGGTTTTAAGTCTAGTTGCCCCCCAATATCCACCCTTAGAACAGTTTCCCAAGGGTGCTGCTGACACAGATGCTTCTGTAATTGGATGGGTCCATCCTGTCTCCTTTCTTGTGGATAGGGGTTATCATTCCTTTGTTCCACAGTTCAGGGAAGTAGCCAGTAGTGAGAACCAGGTTGAACATTTTCAGTAGAGCTTCTTGTATAGATGGATTGCTATACTTCAGCATCTCGTGTAGAATGCCATCTGGTCCACTGGGATTCTTGGTTTTTATTAGTTTTCTTTTTTCTTTTATTTCCTGGATTGTGATTGGTATGTCCAGGGGTTTTTTTTGGTTATCTTTTATAATGTTCTCCAGTGATGTTTGTTTGGTGAGAATTTGTTTTTGTTCTTGTGTCAGGTTTTCATCTGAGATTTCTTGGTAAAGGTCCTCTAGTAGTAGTAGTAGTTTTTCCAGATGTTGCCATTCTGAATGGCCAGGTGTCTGTTATTCTGTTTTGTATCAAGATGGTTCCAAATTTGCCAAAAAGTATTTTCATCCAATGCTTCTTCAATTCTTTCTAATTTTTTGGTTGTGGTTTTGTTTTTTCTTCCTTAGGGTGTGCCTGTAGTGCTTCAGGTGTTGGTGGTACCTTATTCGTAGTTCTGTATTGTTTGGGTCTCTGTGTTTCTGGTTTGAAATTGTTCACAGGCTTTTTCTAAGGCCGCGCGTATAGTGACCGCCTCCTTCCCTAGGCCGCGTGACGTCACCCGTCGCCGCTAGCGAAAGTTGTATTTCGCTTTGCGGCGGCAGCGCGGGCGACCAGACCATTGATTGGTTCAGGGGCTGTCACATGAGGCGACAGCCCCTGAAAAATCAAATATTCCCGGCTGCAAAAAAATCGCGTCACCCCGTTGCTGTCACACTTACTATAAGCGACAATGCATTTTTTTTCCAGCGACGTCGCGTCGCCATCGCCGGCACTATAAGCGCGGGCTAAGGGTGTTGCATTCCTTATCAAACCACTTCTCTTTGATTTTGACGTTTGTTGTTGGTATATCAGGGCTGGTTTTTTTTAGGTTTGATTTCCTTGCTATTAGATGGAATATTTTGTTGAGGTTTCTTACCTGCCAGGTTTACTCCGTGGTTGTTCTGCTCATAGTTTGTGAGTAGTTTTCCGACTTCTGAGCTGTTGATTGTTTCTGTGTATGTCGCGAGGCTCTGTTTTGTCCATGTGCAGGTGGCTTTCAGGCTATGAAGGTTGGAGAGGGTTTTTTTGTGTTGTGCTTGGTTGGTCTGGTCTCTTAATAAAGAGCAGGGCTTGATTGGGGTCTGATAGGGGTGATGCTGGTGTGACTATTAGGTATTCGTAACGGAGTGACGTCACCATGCGGAAGTACCTGTGGGAGAGGTACACGAGGGTGGTCGGTTGAAGAGATCACGGAATGACTGAGCAACAAGATAAGTAGCGTCGCCATCATACAATATAAGATACAAGATTACTTTTGGAACTTGTGCTATGTTGCTCTCAGTATAAGTCAAATACTTGTAACCATGCTGTAAAATGGCTACAGTCATCTCTCCTGCTGACAGTAAGGCCTGGTAAGTTATGGGCATGCCAGCAGTAATTATGGAGGTTTGCCCTCACACCCTGGTGAGGTGCCCTATGTATGGATGGGAGTGGTCACATGCTCTGAATCCATGATTAGTGATGTCAGAGTTGTGCCAGCCCCCAGAGGATACATAAGGCACAGCACTGCTCAAAAGTTAGTTGTTGCTAAGCTGTTGGAAGATTATGTAAGAGGTTATGAGACAAGGAGCAAGTCTGAGTGCAGGCTTGGGAGGAGACAGCTTATAAGACTGTGACCAGGGAGATAGGGAATCCCCAATTTAGGGAAAGGACACCTTTCAAAGGGAAGTGCGGTGAACATGAGAGGCTAAGTACACCCACTGTGAGGGGCAGCTGGCCCGCCGCAAGTCAATAAAGATGATCCTGTTAACTCATACCCTCATGTGTAAGTGTGGAGTGATTACACATAGGAGTGCACCACAGAGGAGTTCCTCACCAGGACCATCCACAAGCGGACGCTGGGATCCTGATGAGGTGGAGGCGCTGCACTGGATATAGGTAGGACTCATGCACACTACCTCAGCTGCCTGTCTGGGTTGGCAATCCCCACACACCATCATGCGGGAGACTCAGGAGTCCTGTTACCAACAGGTTCACCACCAGACACTACACTGTAATGGGGACTGGTTAGACCACAGGGGCCAATGTGAGATTGGGTGGGTCAGGCTAAGCCAGAAAATCCGTTACATTTGGAGGCGCTGCTGAGAGATGTAGACCTGTCAACAGGACAGGTTTTTGCTAGGTCACTTGGAAACAGGGAGAGTGTCTGCTGCCACTTTGTGCTGCGTTGGGACGGACCTAGGGGTAGTCAGGGGGCTGATGGAGTTTGTCAGTTCGCAGGGACGACCTAGGGGCCTGAAAGGAGTTGGGGGTTTGGAGCCGGGCTATAGCTGTCCTAGTCACCTTGAGGCAGTGCTAGTTGGTAGGATGCCTAAAGGGATAGCCTGTTAACGTGGTCAGGAACTCTGGAGAGCGTCTGCGCTAGGCTAGCCAACAGTAGGTAGACGCCCAAGTACTGCATGGAGGAGCCAGAGTACTCTAGCCCATTCCAGACCACTTACCGAAGGGAGCACAGACTGGGAGGAAGGAGATACAGCAGACACAGATAGAGTGAGCCTAGCCTGAGGTAGTGCAAACACGAGTCCAGCCTACATTAGGTACACAAGGTGGTGAATCAAGGTAATCATTATTGTACCGGTGTGGTAGCTGCAGAGAGGAGCTCCATGTACAATAATCCTAAGTACAGTGAAAGGATGGCGACCGCAAGAATGGAGGATCCGCGCGGTGCGGAAGGTCCAAGATGGCGGACGGAGGATAATGGAGAGAGCGCACATGGCGTGTGAAGAGCATGCTAAGGAAATGACTTTTACGAGCCTGCTGTGGAGTGGTGCTAAGGCTGTAGCCGCACCGTTTTGGTCCTGCCTAGGACCGCAGGGTACTACCCTGGAGGACAGTGTTGAAGACATTGTTGTAATGTGTGGTGAAAAAGAAGGATCTGCTTGCCAGCCGGTGAGCGCTATACAAAGAGCTACCTCGGTAGCTGAAGTGATTGGACATGCAAACCAAGATGGCGGCTCCCGCTTCCCTGGGAGACCGCGTGGGCTTGCTGCAGAGAATTCTGCAGTTGCAAAAGTTGCAGACAGTTGGCCAGGGATGGCGCCAAAGAAAGAACCCCACCCTGTTGGGGGTAATGGCGCGAAAGCTGTGGCCACGCCCTCCAGGACTGTGACAGACTCAGAGCCAATTATGGGCCATAACATGAATCTGTGGGACCCTCCCCAAATATTCACCAGGGGGAGGGGTCTCTACTTCTGCCAAGCGAGACCCGAGTTGTCTGAGGGAGGAGCTGGATGTGAGCTTCCTTTCCCTCAGTTGCGAGGAGCTGGTGAACAGGAGAGACCACTGTGCAAAGTGTCTCCCATAACCAGCACAACAAAGAGCGAGATGGACATTGGGGTATATCCCTATTCATTGCCAGGAGGCTTCCTGGTAGTCAAGACTGGGGACAAAGAGACATTACGGTGCCGGTGCATGCAGTGCAGGTTACCCGGCGGAGAAGCTAGCACAACGGCTAGGTGTCCCCAATGTGGCATCCACTACCTAGGGGCCATGCAGCCCTTCGTACCAGGGCAGACCGAGGAGGCGGGAGCGGACACAGCCATGCTGATGGCTGAAGCCCCGCGTGCGGCCTGCACCGAACCAGTTGATCCCGGAGAATGGGGATCGCTCCTAATGATTGCAACGGAGCCTAGGGAGAAAGGGGCCTGCTACCACGGTGAGAACCCGGAACCTCACCGTCGGTCCCCTGTGGGAATGCCACTCCCCGAGTTGGAGTTCGGCTCCTCGAAAGAGGAACAAGCGACCCTAACGACGGTGGTGATGTGCCTACCGGCGGACCACTACAGCGGTGGTGGAAAAGAACCGGCACTTACCTGTGTCGCGGCGGAGCGGAGTCTCGTGTTGCCGGTGCAGAAACAACCTGAGAGGCGGAGTCCCACGGCCGTGGTGACTGGCGGAGTCGATGGCGGAGGAAGAACCACCCCGAGCCGACGGAGCGGTGAGACACATCCTTACCCTCCACAGGCGCCGGTGGTGGCAACGGCGGAGGAAGGCCTAGCCCAGGCCCGAGCGGAGCGGAGAGCAGAACCATCACTTCCGGCGACGAATGTCGTTCTGGAGGAAGAGGTTTCGGTTGGGAGCCCAACGCAAGATGGCGGCAGCGAATCCCGCGAGATCCAGGACATCATTTCCGGTGGGCACAGCGGAACCGGATGGAACAAGGACACGAGTGAACCGGAGTGCCAGTCCAATGGTACCGGGCAAGGTAGCGAACAGTTGCGGGTCGTAGCCCCGCGTATGCCGGCAGTGTTTCCCTATGCCCAACCCCCGGCCATAGTTAAAACCCCTGCCCCTGTCACTTTTTCATCTGGGTCCCGATCGAGCCAAGGGTGGTCTGGGGAGTCACAGGGCCGATGAACGGACTGGGGAGAGCCTGGACTGGGGTGATTGCTTTACTTCTGAGGAGAGATCGGGGAGGGAAGTGTTAACCTATGTGAAGTCTACTGGGGTGACTCCTACTGTAATCAAGCCTGTGGCTAACGGGGAAGTCAATCGTTATGGTATGCACACTCATACCAGTGGGATGTCTGGGGATTTGGGTAAAGTTGCTCGTGTTGTGCCTATTGCCCGGGGAACACCCTATGTACCTCCAGTGTCGGAAAGAATTGCCAGGGATCGCCAAAAGCTGTTACTTTATTTCCACCATCCAAGGGAGGGAGAGATTGAGTTTGAGATGGGTTCCACTGATGAGAATAGGGGATATAGTACTGATGAGGAGGAAGAAAATTGGGATTCTGATAGTTCCATAGAAGATTGGGATACTGATAGCTCTCTAGAGGATTGGGATCCTGAAGTGTTAGATGAGAAGTGGTGTAATCAAGAAAAGAGGTCTTACATTTCCAGGGAGTGCCTTAAGGAAGTGTATGGGCATGATCCTCTAAGTCCACTAGCATCCAGGCCAGAGTTATGGGCTGATTGTGGGTGTACAGTATGTCACCCAGAGTGTTACAGCATTGCTACTCTAAACCCAGTGGACCATGCTGTGCGCAGGCCACCTTAAGAGGGTATGGTAGTACCACTAATGGATACTCCATCAGGGAGTAATCCTGGTTGTTATACATCTACGTTAGGATGTATCTGTTATTATGTATGATGAAGATATGTACTGTAATTATGTATGTCATTCATTTTACAGTGCTTCCTGAAGAAAGGTACTTCAAATTTAGGTCCCAGCCGGGGACGGTGGGATTCACCAGGGGGAGAATGTAACCATACTGTAAAATGGCTACAGTCATCTCTCCTGCTGACAGTAAGGCCTGGTAAGTGATGGGCATGCCAGCAGTAATTATGGAGGTTTGCCCTCACACCCTGGTTCCGTGTCCTATCAGTCAACCCACCCCATTCCAGTGTCAGTCAGTCACCCCTGCCTCAGTCAGTTCCCGTCAGGCACCCCTGGACCCCAGTCATGCATCACACACCCTGCCCCACCAGTCATCGTCAGTCACCCCTGCCCCATTCAGGTCACAAGTCAGTCACCCCGGCCCAGTCCAGTCAGTCAGTCATCCCCTGCCCCAGTCAGTCAGAGTCACACCCCTGCCCCAGTCAGTCATCAGTCAGTCAGTCAACCCCTGCCCCCATCATCAGTCCAGTCAGTCAGTCACCACCTCCTGCCCCAGTTCATGTCAGTCAGCCTCTGCTCCCCATCTCAGTCAGACTCACCCCTGCCCTAGTCAGTCAGTCACCCCTGCCCCAGTCAGTCAGTCGCCTCCCATCTCTGGTCTCTCCCGTGTCTCTCCTCTCTCCCGTGTCTCTCCTCTCCCGTGTCTCTCCTCTCTCTCTCCCGTGTCTCCCCTCCTCCTCTATCTCTCCTCGTCCTCTCTCTGTCTCTCCCTCTCTCTCTCTCCCGCGTCTCTCCCTCTCCCCCTCTCCCCTCTCCCGTTTCTCTCCTCGTCTCCCCTCTCCCTTGCCTCTCCTCTCCCCTCTCCCTGTCTCTTCCCTCTCCCCCTCCCTCCCCTTCCGTCCCTCTCTCACCTCCTGCTCCTCTCCTTCCTCCTCCCCGTCTCCCTCGTGTTCCCCTCTGCCTGTCTCTCTCCTCTCTCCCGTGTCTCTCTGGTCTCTCCCGTGTCTCTCTGGTCTCCCGTGTCTCTCTGGTCTCCCGTGTCTCTCTGGTCTCCCCTCTCTCTGGTCTCCCCCCTCTCTTCTCTGGTCTCCCCCCTCTCTTCTCTGGTCTCCCCCCTCTCTGGTCTCTCCCTCCCCTCCTCTCTCTCTCTCTCCCCCTCCTCTCTGTATCTGGATATCTTTATTTACCCTTATATCTTAACTGTCCTATACTATACAAACCAAAATACCTATACTGCTTTCTTCCAGATCTAACTCCGGATCACACGAAGACATCGGAATCCCCCCTAACCCAGAAGACAGGTAGAAAACACCTCCCCTCAAACTTATAACATTGCGGGAATGAGGTACCTGGACATTGAGGGATTGCGGATCAGGTAAGATCCCAGGCGGGATTTCTGCTTTAGATATTGTGAAGCGGGGACGTCCAGACACCGTTAAGGGGTTCAGGAAACTAGTCATTCACATCTGGCTTTTATTTCTAGATCTGACATACACCACACACACACACACACACACACACACACCACACACACACACACACACACACATCACACACACACACACACACACACACACACACCACACACACACACACATCACACACACACACACACACACACACACACACACTAATTGTAGTATAATGTAATACAATAAATACATTTGTCAAAAACAAATGTTGTTCTGACTAGGAATTTATTAAATGTATTTTATTTATATATTTTATTTTATAGCGGAATTGGGGGCGGGACTAGGTGGTGAGTAGATTTTTTGGTTGGGTGAGTAGATTTTTGGGTGATTTGTCGAACACTGTAATATATACATATATATATATATGTGTGTAACCATGCTGTAAAATGGCTACAGTCATCTCTCCTGCTGACAGTAAGGCCTGGTAAGTTATGGGCATGCCAGCAGTAATTATGGAGGTTTGCCCTCACACCCTGGTGAGGTGCCCTATGTATGGATGGGAGTGGTCACATGTTCTGAATCCATGATTAGTGATGTCAGAGTTGTGCCAGCCCCCAGAGAATACATAAGGCACAGCACTGCTCAAAAGTTAGTGTGTTAGAGGAGGAGTTCAGAAGCTGTTGGAAGGTTATGTAAGAGACTATGAGACAAGGAGCAAGTCTGAGTGCAGGCTTGGGAGGAGACAGCTTATAAGACTGTGACCAGGGACTATCTCCCTAAGGGGAGATAGTGAATCCACCAATTTAGGGAAAGGACACCTTTCAAAGGGAAGTGCGGTGAACATGAGAGGCTAAGTACACCCACTGTGAGGGGCAGCTGGCCCGCCGCAAGTCAATAAAGATGATCCTGTTAAATCATACCCTCGTGTGTAAGTGTGGAGTGATTACACAGAGGAGTGCACCACAGAGGAGTTCTTCACCAGGACCATCCACAAGCGGACGCTGGGATCCTGATGAGGTGGAGGCGCTGCACTGGATATAGGTAGGACTCATGCACACTACCTCAGCTGCCTGTCTGGGTTGGCAATCCCCACACAACATCATGCGGGAGACTCAGGAGTCCTGTTGCCAACAGGTGCACCACCAGACACTACACTGTAATGGGGACTGGTTAGACCACAGGGGCCAATGTGAGATTGGGTGGGTCAGGCTAGGCCAGAAAATCCGTTACACACACACATACATATATATACATATATATACATATATATACATATATATATATATATATATATATATATATATATATATATATATATAAATTCCAATTTATTTTGCCCCAAAACGCTAAAAAAAAAAAATGTGGGTACTGTTGCACTTTAATGCATAACTGTATTAATCCAAAATTATGTACCCGGATATCAAGTGGATTACATTATTATGCTCATGTTTTATCGGTTCATAACTCCTTTTAATTAAAAAGGTCAGAATCTACAACAAATCTGTTATTCACTTAGAAAGCACTTTACATCTTTACAAAATAACTCCAGTTCTCATTGTGCCAATGAATTAGCTTCACTGTCAAAAGTTTGGTAAGTGTCTGGGCCATTTTTATTCATAATTTTGAGTCCTTTTGAGACCAACTATAACTTCACATTACAACCCCATTTCCATTATTTGTCAATTTTGGGATAGCAGATTAGCTACTAGTGTGCCCTTTGATATCCACTGGACACAATCACTTGTTTGCTTATTTCCAGGGGAGATTGCATGCTCAGATCTCAGAGCAGGTGGTAGCGCAGACTTCCCAGAACCTAAAGAGTTAACTAAAGAGTTAATTTAATCTCACAATGGCATTAGAATTTGAAGAATGTTGGGTGGTAGGTTATTTGTATACATTCCAGACCCCTTAAAGTGGGGAGAGTAACTTAACCATTTGAGTGCCCGAAGAGCTAGGGTGTCACTGCCCTTCCGGCACTCTCCAAAGTGGTCACGTGATCACTCCGTCACGGATGGTGGAACGCAAGGGGAGGAGTCATCCGCCATCACTTCATATAGCATTGTGTCCTGAGGTCAGTAAGAACGCAGGACTATGAACTTTTCCGGGGGGAATGTAGCAACTACGTCTTGGGGAACTCAATGGGGTTAATGGCCGAGGCATGTTTAAATAGGTCACTATGTGACTGGCATATTGTACACCGTATTTAAGAAAAATACATCTTTTTAAACTTTTAAAAGGACACCATGTTAACCAAATGCCAGTCTTGAAAGTATGAATTTTACAGGGGCTGATGAAAAGAAAATATATTTTTTTTCTCCAGGACACGAATACAAAACATTTTTACTTTAAGGCTGACTAACTCCTGTGGAAGTTTATTACATAGAGAAGTTGCTTACATATTTGTGCCTGTAATTTGGAGCAACCGCTTAAAAAAAAAAAAAAAAAAAAAAACACCCCTATGTACAAAACCAGGTTGGAAGTGCTTACATGTTCTAGAAGGAAAACAAATTTATTGTTCGGAAAACATTATGGTGAAAGGTGACTTACCCTCCCCCACCAAAAGCTAATGAGTCCATATCTCCTTTGATGAAAAACATGTTATCTCCTGTCCATTTAAAGACCTAGAGAAAAAAAAACAATGCATTTAAGCAATTTAGGCAATCAGTTTTGACCACTTCCATGTCAAAAAACAATGGTTAAAAACCAAAACACATTTTTAAAAAAAGCAGGCAGGATTGCGGCTTTAAAATATTGCATCAATCATGCACACTACCTCAGCTGCCTGTCTGGGTTGGCAATCCCCACACAACATCATGCGGGAGACTCAGGAGTCCTGTTACCAACAGGTTCACCACCAGACACTACACTGTAATGGGGACTGGTTAGACCACAGGGGCCAATGTGAGATTGGGTGGGTCAGGCTAGGCCAGAAAATCCGTTACATACTTATGGTCAGACTTCCCAATATCCTCTTTAGTATATTCAAATTGATATGCTATTGAATACATTGTGCTTATATGTCTATGGGGACAACCCCACTTTGAACACGCTATTGTGGGCAAATGCATGAATAACAATAATTTGTGAAGGGTTAAATTCCTAATTTTGACCACACTGTCGGTCTAACCAAACGAGGCTATAACTGGATGCGGTCTTTTGAACCACGCCTCGAGGTTTTGAAAAATTCTTAGAATATGCCTCAGAAATATATGGGACCTGCCCCGTTCTGAACGTGCCAGCATTTGCAAGTAAGTCAACAATAGATATTGGTAAGGGGTTAATTTCCAATTCAAACTATACTGTCTTTGTAACCAAGCGAGGCTATAACTGGATGCGGCCCTTTGAACTGCGCCTCGAGGCTTGAAAACATTCTTAGAATGTGCCTCCGAACTCAGTGTATAAACATGAGAAATGTAGCTTAAGGAGAGTTGAGGTGTATATTCCTTTTCTGTATGCGCCTAGTAATCACAAGGAGAGTAACTACGTGAATTGCTACTCCTGTCAGGTTGATAAAGTGTTACATTGTTCCACCCATAGAACTAATACATGCGTTTAGGACTCATTATGGAGATGGCCAGAAATAACGAAGAATTCACTTTGTGATTGAATCATATACATGATGACTAACATCACAGATGAATTATTGAACTGAATATTTGATGAATTCACTTGTTGTCAACTAGCACTACTTGAAATATAGGGGAAATCCCCACATTGCTAGACTGCATTATTTAGTATACCTGTACTTAACCTAACTCTCTGAACACACGGTGTCTGTTTACCATCTGGGGTTACTATTGAACGTATCCTTATCACCACACCTAAGGGTGTTAGTAGAATCGCAATACTTACTCTAATATTGAGTGTGCTAGCACGCTGATATGTGGTGAAAGACAGTAATAGACATTATTTTCTCCCTGAATTAATTGTCATGCCCTAATTAGATTAGGGAATATATTTAACAGCTTTCATTAGCATTAATAACACGTTGAAATACACCTACTAACTGAACACGCATGGTATACGTTACTACCGCACGCAGAGCAGAGTTATATATCCTCTACAAGATATATTGTTTTATTATATGAATTATAGCTATTTGTATTTACTGCCATAATTTAGCTCAGGCGCGTTTAGTGCGATCATTGCATTAGGTTAGTGGTATACTCGTCTTTTCCACACATTATATGTTTTAGTAAAATAACTATTTAATGTCGGTTGCCCTATTATTTTATTTATAAAATATTTTACCAGGAAGTAATACATTGAGAGTTACCTCTCGTTTTCAAGTATGTCCTGGGCACAGAGTAAAACAAATAATACATGGTTACAAATACAGTTACATAAATGAACAGGGTATACATTATATACAAGACATTACGTGCGCAGTTAAAGAAAATATATATTATGGGCGTATGAAACAGTTACAGACCAGGTTAAAATGTGAGACAGCCTTAGATTTGAAAGAACTTAAACTGGTGGTGGATGTGAGAGTCTCTGGTAGGTTGTTCCAGTTTTGGGGTGCACGGTAGGAGAAGGAGGAACGGCCGGATACTTTGTTGAGCCTTGGGACCATGAATAGTCTTTTGGAGTCTGATCTCAGGTGATAAGTGCTGCATGTGGTAGGGGTGAGGAGCTTGTTCAGATAGCTGGGTAGCTTGCCCATGAAGAATCTAAAGGCAAGATAGGAAAGGTGAACTTTGCGCCTAGACTCCAGTGTTGACCAATCTAGTTCTTTGAGCATTTCGCAGTGATGTGTGTTGTAGTTGCATTGGAGAACAAAACGACAAATTGAATTGTAGAGGGTGTCAAGTTTGCTAAGGTGGGTTTGAGGTGCCGAGCCATATACTATGTCTCCATAGTCAATAATTGGCATTAGCATCTGCTGTACGATACGTTTTCTGACCAGGAGACGTAGGGAGGATTTGTTCCTGTAAAGTACCCCTAGTTTGGCATAGGTCTTGGTTGTCAGGGTATCAATGTGCATCCCGAATGTTAAGTGGGAGTCAAACCATAAGCCCAGGTATTTAAAACTAGTGACAGGGGTTAGGGTGGTGTTAGCGTTGGTTCTAATCAGGAGCTCAGTCACTGGAAGCTTTAAAAATTTAGTCTTGGTCCCAAATACCATTGTTACAGTCTTGTCAGTGTTTAAAAACAGTTTGTTTTGGGAAATCCAGTTTTCGGGTCTCAAAAAGTCAGACTGAAGTATGTGTTGAATGTCAGAGAGGCTATGGCTGTGTGCATACAGGATTGTGTCATCTGCATACATGTGTATTGAGGCTTCCTTACAAGCTGTGGGAAGATCATTAATGAACACTGAGAAGAGTAGGGGCCCCAGAACAGAGCCTTGTGGGACACCACAGGTGATATCCAGGGGGTTGGAGTTAGAGCCAGAGATGGACACATGTTGGGATCTTCCTAATAGGTAGGACTGAAACCAGTTTAAAGCATGCTTCCCTATTCCAGAGCTCTGGAGTTTGTTAAGCAGGATAGCATGATCAACTGTGTCAAAAGCCTTTGCAAAATCTAGGAATATTGCACCAGTGAGTTGTCCCCGTTCCATTCCACACTGGATTTCATTGCAAACTTTTAGCAGGGTAGTTACGATGGAGTGTTTGGGACGAAACCCAGATTGGAATTGGCTAAGGAAATTTGTCTTGGTATAGAAATCGCTTAATTGGGAGTGGACACATTTTTCCATGACTTTGGATAGAATTGGGAGAAGTGAGATTGGCCTGTAGTTTGAGACAGTGTTTTTGTCCCCACTTTTGAAGATTGGGACAACTCTGGCAGTTTTCCAGGTCTTAGGGATATGGCCTGCAGACAGGATAGAGTTGACTATGGACGCAATTGGTTTGGCAATGGCTGGGGCACGAAGTCGTAGGAACCTAGATTGTAGTAAGTCAGGTCCACATTGGCTGCTTAGTTTTAGTTTGAGGAGCGCTTGTATAATCTCCTCTTCAGATACTGGGCCAAATTGAAAATTGTGGGCAGTGTTGGGAGGGGGTGGGACTATAGGGGTACTCCCAGGATGAGATTCAGGTTTGTAGTTTGGGCTGCGTTTCGCTAATAAGTTAGTGGCACACCCCACAAAGTAATCATTGAATGCATTTGCAATGTCAGTGGGGTTTGTCAGAGTAATATCCCCCTTAGTGATATTACTTGGTTGTTGATGGTTAGGAGGCTGGAATATATTGATGATAACCTTCCAGAAGTTAGCTGGGTTTGTTGTATTTTGGTGGAGATTGTCAGAGTAATATTGTGCCTTGTTTGCCTTGTGCACATGTTCCGCATGCATCTGTAGTGATTGAGATCCTTAGTAGTGCCAGTTACTTTGTAGCTTTTCCACAAGGTATCCCTGAACTGGTAGAGTGTTATAAGGTCAGGTGTAACCCATGGAGCATGGGTATCGCAAAGTTTTAAGAACTTGGATTGGAAATAGTCGAGTGCAGAATCAGGGTCGGGAATTAAATCGATTCTGTGCCATGGGCAGTTGGTAAGGTCATCCAGAAACTGTTGTGGGTTAAAGTTTTTAAATGTTCTAGTGAGGAGAACTTTAGGGCTTGATTGGGGCGGTTTAATTTTCCTTACACAGTACACTATTGCATGGTCACTGAAAATGTCAGAAGGATGCCAGAGGATTGGATTCTGCTGGGGTTTGAGGAGAGAATCCAGTCTAGCAAGGATTGGTTATGCAATTGCAGGTTTATCCTTGTGGGTTGGGAAATGAGTTGTGATAGGTTAAGTGACTTGAGTTGTATCTGGATTTTGTGGTTTTTAGGGTCAAGCCAATTGAAGTTGAAATCCCCAAGAACTAGCAGCTCACTCTTCTCATTCAGAGAGGAAATGGAGCCAAGAAATTGGGTGATATCAGTCAGGGACTGTAGAGGGGCTTTAGGGGGGCGGTAGATGCCAGCAAGCAAGATTGGCTTAGAAAAGGGGAGGCAGATTTTGCCAACTAGAATTTCAAAAGAGGGTGGGCTTGGTGGGCAATTTAACAGTGTAAATTGTAAGGTGTCTGCAATATAAAATAACACCCCTCCTCCTCTCTTTGACCTATCTCTTCTAAAAATGGAGTATCCCTGAATGGCGATATTTGCATCAGGGGTTTTAGGGGATAGCCATGTTTCTGTAAGAATGATGGCTTTGGGTTTATGCATAAGGCACCATGCCCTTAGTTCGTCCAGTTTGGGCAGCAGGCTCCGGATATTTATATGGGCGACAGATAGCCCTTTTTGGAATTTAAAGGTGGAATTCTCAGGGGCATGGGACAGAGCTGAAATGGGAGAACCTGGGTTAGGTTCAATATCACCTGCTAAGGAGAGTAACAGTACGAGTAGGAATTTGGGTAGTTGTTTGCAGGTTGTAAATTTGTGGTGTTTGCCATTAGAGTGAGCAGTGTTTGGTGTGCTGCTTTTTAGAGTTCTCCACCAACATTCAGTAGATAGTGCAAGGCTTTTGAGTAGTCCAGGGTGTATGGTGATGTTGGGTGTGGGCCAGGATGGAGGAGTTTGTAGTGGATAGAGGGAGTAACATCTCCATGAGGCCAGGAGAAAGAAAAAAGTTAAGATAAATAGCAGGTTCATGATGCCAGAGGTAGGCAGTGCTGCAAGGAGCTGTTGTGAACAAAGTGAGTGTGTGCAGACTAAACAGCAGGGGTGTGCCTGTTCCTTGTCAAATGTTTTGGTGCATTGCAATGCTAGTCAGTTCAGGGTTTCAGTGAATTGTGCAGTCAGTTTTGGGAGAGGCTGCAGTGAAATAAGTTGTAAAGGGGTGGGGGGTTAAAATATGCAGGTTAGCAAGAATAGGATCATAGTGTGATCTGAATAGCTTACCATTTGTTGTCGTGAGTAAAAGAGTTTGCAGAAAGATGCAGTCACCAGTCACCTCTAGTGAAACTATAGTCTAACTATAACTTGTCACTTAAAAGCTCACTTTAAATGGCTCACTATATCATGGCAATGCAGTTCCTGCAAATGCAGGAGGGGTATTAGTTTTATACAGCTAAAGCAGTCACATGACCCTCCCCCTCTCCAATAAATCAGCTTGTTCCAGTTGGTCAATTAACAGCACAGAGTTAAAAGGGGGAGAAAAAAAACACCTTTTGATATTCAAACATACTAACTTATATCAATGCTAAAGGCCCCAGAGTCAGTCTTTTAAACAGGTGTATACAGGTGTATACAGACTGTACACGCTATATTGGACTACAACCGATTGTGCTATATGGGTAGTAGCCCTTATGAGATTAGACAGGGGCTCTATATGAAATACAATATGCTACTTTCCTGCTAACACGTTACCTATCTTGATAGGAGTTTTGAAAGGCAGTGGTTTTCAGGGAAAGGTCATGGATTATTTTTTCCTGATCCCTTTGTTCATATTATTTTTAAAAAGCAAATAAAAGGCTCTTTATTCACTACTAACATTGCATACTACATCACAGTGAGTGCATTCAGCAGGGCCCTTTCTCTTCTTTTCCGCTGCATCCATGTTCGCCCCACATTGCACCTCACTGTATTCCTGTATGTTTTCTCTTGTTAGGCAGATGCGGACTCTTTCCCCACTTCCCTTACCCCATTTATGTGACTGTGAAAGAAAAAAGAAAGCGAAGGGCGCCAGAATCAATTGAAATAACTGTATATGTCACTTTAGATATTAAAATGCACGCAATGCAATGGTGAACACTCGCATCTCCCACAGAATCACAAGAGTGTGACAGTTAAGAGCTGGAGAATTAACAAGGTGAGATAGCACAAAAAATAATAAAATAAATGAATAATAAAAAATATATAATATAATTGCCTGACCAAAAAGGTTGATTGACTCTCTCCTCCTGTGACCGCTGGTGGCAGAAACAGTTGAGGGCTGTGATTACCCAAAGGGGGTCCACCGGGCTGCTGAATGGGTCCAACAAATTGGGCAAGTGTCCGTTTGAGGTCTGCAATAACTCTGCTGCTGAGCCTCCCCACTGGTGCCGTTTCAGTCGGTGCTTTCCCCCCTCTGTGGCCCGGTACGCCGCGTCGCCTCGGGGTTACTTCCTGGTCTCACAGGATTGGCCAGAAGATGATACGCCCTCGCCTGGATTCACCGCCTCTGTGCCAGCTTACTGAGCCTCTCCGCTCATTGCGAGTGCAAGTGTAGGTCAGGATTCTCTGTACTGGCTTGCATGTTACTCCTACGCGTTTCTTCACTTGGTGTGAGTTCGTGCTATGAAAGTACTGATGGCTTGTGGGTCTATATCAGGGATTGCGTAATCTGTGCGGCCCAGCACAGAGCTGTATGTGTATCTGCCCAAAGAGTCTCCCCTTGTCCGCCCATTGATAATGTACAGTCCCAGACTGCGGCACAGGTTTAGGAGCTCTGTACCGTTCTTGTTTATTGCGCTGCCGTAGCTGGTTCTTTGACGTGTCACAGAGCTATGACAAGTGTAATTTCCAAAGATGTAGTTATTTCCATCTGTAGAGATGTAATCCCTGTTCTCTGCCTGTTCTTGTGTTGAGGTCTCCACATATCAGCACTTTACCCAGGGTCTGAAAGTGGATGGGGCCCACACATGTCTAGCTACACCACTGTTAGAATAAATAATTAATTGTAAACAACATAAAAAAAGACTCTGTATTTCCAAACAAGAATTGTTTATTTTCAGTTTAATTTGAGGTTGAGGTAATAAGATGAGAAAGCAACCACAACCCCCCCCCCCCCCCCCCCTGGAAGGCAGCAGGGTCTTCATTAGACATCCAGGCAGGGCTGGCGTATATGTCGTGGGTTGTGTGTATATTCCCACATATATAGATATATAGATACATATAGATATATAGATCACAAGAGAGAGTGTGTATGTATATGTATATATATATATATGAGAGCAAGAGAGGGAGGGTGAGAGAGCATGAGAGAGGGTAAGAGGGCAATAGAGTGAGGGGTGTGTGTGTGTGTGTGTGTGTGTGTGTGTGTGGGGTGGGGTGGGGTGGTGTGTGTGAGTATATATATATATATATATAAACACACACACACACACACACACACACACACACACACACACACACACGCTGCCTGAACCCCCAAGCCAGCCCTGTCTGAATACCAAATGGAAACCGTGTCTTCCAGATAGGGTTGCTTTTCAGGTTTCATCTGAAGTTCAGGCACAATGCTTCCTCTTCCTTTTGATTTTTGCTAGTTTCAGTCCAAATTCTTTATCTAGCAGGTTTCCACTGATGCCCATCAGCGTGGCAGCAGTCTCAAAGCACACCAAGCAGCGTGGCAGCAGGACCCGGCTGCTAACGTCCATTCGGCTGTTAAGGTCCATTCGGCTGTTAAGGTCCATTCGGCTGTTAAGGTCCATTCCAACACTGTATTAATGGCATATGCGCCTAGATCCTACGGAGATAAATGTGAAAACCACCAATTTATTATAGGTAAGAGCTGTGCAGAGCTTATATTCTCTTTGGTTATAATCATCACAAGCAAGTCATATCCCAATATCGGGTTCTCGGGTTGTGAACACAAAAATGACATGTCAATGGAAGGGTTGCCTTCAGTGATTGAGACTCCATTGATGTCTGAGAGCAGCGATGAGTGAAGCTGGCTTTCACTAAGTGAGACTCACTGAGAATTAGTGAGACCTAAAGAGGAGTCTTAATAAATCAAAAAGGCTTTGGAAAAATAAACGTTCGGGCCAAAAGGCTGGCAAAATAGCTACTATTTATGGCCAAGCTTACAGGGGGTGCATTATGTTGGTATCTGTAAGAGATAAGGGTATTAAATAGATTAGTACCTATACTCCTGCGGCTGATCTGCTTCTGTGCTGCGGGACTTTTCTTGATGTTACGAGTCTGGAAGCAAAAACAGTTTAACTTCTGACTGGAGCGCACTAACAGCCAGGTTATATACTCATTGGCAAGACATGGCACCAAGGGCGTGGCATGCTCCATAGGAATTGCACCAAGGCACAGCACGCCCCAAGCACAATTTTTGCTTCTTCCTTTTTATCTAGCTGTTCAGGTTTCCACTGATGCCCATCAGCGTAGCAGCAGTGTCACCGCACACCAAGCACCGTGCAGCAGGAACGGGCTGTTAAGGTCCATTCCAACACTGCATTAATGGCGCTTGCGTCTACGCCCTACGTAGATAAATGAGAAAACACAGATTTATACCATAAGCAAGAAGCCGGACAAAGCTTATATTCTTTTTTTGTTTGTTTGTTTTGGTAAGAGATAATGATATTAAATAGATTGGTACCTATTCTGCCGCCATATATCCTTCTTCTATGGCTCCTGCGGCTGATCTGCTTCTGTGCCGCGGCCCTCTCGCCTCCTGCGCCGCGGCCCTCTCGCCTCCTGCGCCGCGGCCCTCTCACCTCCTGTGCCGCGGCCCTCTCGCCTCCTGCTACGTTAGGCAATTTTCTTGATGTTACAAATCAAGAAGCAGGTGACTTCTGACTTGAGGGAACCAACAGTCAGGTTATATACACATTGGCATTATGACCTCGTGTGACATTTTTGCCTATGTGACATCATAGCCTCTGTGACATCATAGCCTCTGTGACAGGGCTGCCTGTAATTTTTTTTAACTTAAGTTTGATTGCATTTCAGTACAGTATACAAATAACATTACATCTCATATTTCTGGTAACATCAAATCAAATAACAAATATGGAACACACATCAAGGGGAGGGGGTATTTTATCTTTCTTTGAATTGCATCTCCCTATGTCTTGCTCACGGATTCATCTCTCCCATGCGGTCCTGTTCTTTTACTTCTACTACTAGGCCTGCACCATCCTATCCTGCTCCTGAGCTTCCCACAGTCAGTCAGAGGAGAATGCATTTATTAGTATCACAGCACGATTGTGCTATTATTAACCCCAGGGATGCCTGTTTGAGCCAGCCACAGTAGCCAGACTTTTTGGAATTTAGCGCTGTTAAAGAAACTCTCTCTAAAATCCAGCAGGGATCTGGTTAAGTGCAGCAAGCAATTAACCGGACTCCACCTGGCCAATTAAGTCTGTAAAGAAAAGCCTCCTGTTTCCAAGGGAGCTGACCAAGGGAAATAGAGACTGCAGAGATTTCCTTAGTCCACAACGGGCTGACCCAAGGAAAAGAGGGTCTTGATTGCATTCGCATGACAAGGGGACAAGACCTCTATACCTGGACACAGAGAGTGCCATATCACACAAGGCTGTCCCAGGAGAACAGAGAGGCCTTCCCTTACAGAAATCCCACCAGATACTGATAAGAGACTTTATTTTTGGACTGTGGGTGTGTGTGGGTGTGGGTGTGTGTGTTGGAAAGCAGCTTAGCTACCCACCCAGTTAGATAGGGCTGGAGTAAAATGTGTAGTGATTTCTCCAAAATGGAGTAGGTTTTTATTTTATGTTTGTGTTTGCTGTGTTTTAAGGAACAGGCACAATAAAGCCTTATTTTAGTTTCACCTTAAAAACGATCTCCATTGCATACCTCTGCACACTTGGAGAATTCGTCCCGCGGATGACCGAAATGTGAGGGTGTATGTGTATGTTTGTGAGTGTATCTGTATGGGGGAAGCGGAGAGAGTGTGTGTGTGTGTGTGTGTGTGTGTGTGTATCAGTGTGTGAGGGGGAGTGTGTGAGGGGGAGTGTATCTGTATGGGGAAGCGGAGAGAGTGTGTATCAGTGTGTGTGCGCGTATAGAAGAGAGAGTGGGAGAGTGTAAGGAAGAATGTGTGGGGGAGAGGGCCCTGTAGCACTGCACGTTAATGTAAAATTGTCATTGGCTGTTTATTCCCTTTTGTAGTTCCTGCATGTACATATTGTTGTGTGTACGTGTGTACGTATTTGTGCGCCCTGTATTAGAGCGTTTGTCACACACACACACACACACTGTATATTAACCTTGTACACAGTATAGCACCTCCTGTGCCTACACAGAGGAACAGGCAGAGCTCAGGTTGTATAACTGTAACATGATGCTGAATATCTGTTCTGCTGACACATTAGTATATATATTGGCTCGTTGGTCTAGGGGTATGATTCTCGCTTAGGGTGCGAGAGGTCCCAGGTTCAAATCCCGGACGAGCCCATCTTCTTTTATAGACTATTATATACTTTTACATTTACCGTATTTCCTCGGTTGTAAGACGCACCATCGATTTGGCCCTTACAAATCGAGGAAAATTATTTTTTCACTTACCATGTTCCAGGAAAGGTCCCATGTCAGTGGAGGATGAAGCAGGCGCGGGCGGCAGCAGGAGAGGTCCCACGTCTGCAGATGGTTGAAGACAGACAGCGGGCGGGAGTGCGGCGGCAGAACAGGTCCCAAGTCTATAGGTGAATGAAGATAAGAAGACGGCGTGCTGCGACGGCAGGAGATCATAATAGCAGGAGAGCTGAGCAGGAGCAGAGCGGCATAGGGGATCGGCTTGGGAGGTGCACACCAACACCGGAAGTTGGCCGGTGTCTGACTTTCGGTTATAGTGTGCACCTCCCCAGCTGCTCCCGTATGCCGCTCTGCTCCTGCTCAGCTCTCCTGCTATTATGATCTGCTGCCACCGCCCGCTGTCTTCTTATCTTCATTCACCTGCAGACTTGGGACCTGTCCTGCTGCCCGCCCGCTGTCTATCTTCAACCATCTGCAGACGTGGGACCTTTCCTGCCGCCGCTGCCCGCTTCATCCTCCACTGACATGGGACCTCTCCTGCCGCCCGCTTTATCCTAGGAAATAGGGAATATTTTATTTAGCATGATAGCAATAACATGCTATGGTGCGCTCTGGGGAGTATATACTGCAGTATATATAGCTCAGCCTGGAAATTATTAGCAACAGAAAAAGAAGGGACCTCTTGCACCCAATGCGAGAATTATAACCCTAGCGTGATGCGAGATACAGAGGGGGAGAGTGATGCGAGATACAGAGGGGGAGCGTGATGCGAGATGCAGGGGGGAGAGTGATGCGAGATACAGAGGGGGAGAGTGATGCGAGATACAGAGGGGGAGAGTGATGCGAGATACAGGGGGGAGAGTGATGCGAGATACAGGGGGGAGGGTGATGCGAGATACGGGGGGTGGGTATGAGGATGATGAGGGGTGCTGGGGGAGATATGAGGATGATGACTATTTTACCTGTGCGGCCCGAATCTGTTTTACTTGGAGTAGTTAGGTCCTTCTCCCTTTACAAGTTTAATATGTATTGACGGGGGCGGGTATTTTTATTATGTATTGCGGGGTGGGGTTATATGTATTTAGGGGGGTGGGTTTTTTTGGTATGTATTTCGTGGGGGGGATTGAGTGAGTGGAGTAATTGACAGTAGGTAGGGTGAGTGAGGAAAAGAGGGAGTAAGAGGGAGACATAGGGGATAAAAACATGCGAGGTGGGAGGGGTGGGGAGTGAGTGAGACGGAGGGGGGAGAAATACATGGGTAGAGGTTGGAAAATAGAGGGGGCTCGTGAGGTGTGAAATTTTGTGATTTTCCCATCGAACCTAATGTGTCAGCCAGATAGGGGTTCCCCGAGATTTTTTTAAATACTTCAAGGGTTCCTCCAAACAAAAAAGGTTGGGAATCACTGCTCTAAGTGGAGACTATTATGAAGATAGTCCTAACTTCTGTAAGTACTCCCCCATGTGACTCATAGATGGTTTACAGGTCGCTGACGTATTACTGACGTGGCAGTGATCAGCTGTATACTACAGGCGGTGAGCAAACAAATTAGATCATAGTATATAAGTATATATATATATATATATATATATATATATATATACATACACACACTATGTGGAAATATCACGGAGAATGTCTAGATGCCTGCACTATAGACCATAGCGGAATAGGGTACTTATTAGTATCCGTAATGTAGATGCCATACAGTATGCCCATATAATGCTGCATTATACAGTTAGTATACAAGAAAACTGGGGCGCTCCTAACAATTTATAACAATGATACCCAAAACCTTGTGGGAGTCTAAAATGGACGTGTGTAGGCGGCAATGGTACACATAAAATAATAATAATGCAATACTAGCCGCAGGTCTTTGCTGCTGCTCCCAGGATCCTCACACAGTAGGAAAACACAACGGGCCGAGCGCAAACCAGAAGAAAACAAAACACAAAATTAGTGGCCAATACACTAGATAGGAAAAGGTGGAAAGAAGGGTAGCAGGATAAATGGAAACATAACAAAATCACTCACACGGCCATGTGTGAGTGTAAACACATCACATTAATGGTGGCTTTCTTCATGAATCACTGGTCCTATAGGTGATCTCGGGGAAAACAGCAGTGGGTGTATGTCACTGATCAGTGACAATGTGGAGAGATATAAATGAAAACCACTCACATGGCCATATGCGAGTGTGGACACTCAGAGAAAATCCAAGCCTCGCTTATAGAACCCAGTCCTCCTTGGTTAATCATAGGCGAAATGAGCCAAGTATAAAAACCAAAACTTTAATAAAAAAAACAAGTAAAATGTCCAATTTCAAAAGTGACTGCCGTGTGATATAGCATCACACGAGCTGGTACAGCCGATGAGGGCAAACCAACTTCAAGAAGCATCCACCACACGCCCAAAACGCCTGCAACACTATGAGCACATCTCCTGAGCTGCAGCAGTGCGCCCAGATGGAGCTTGCACTCTGTGTATAAGCTCGGTCTTAGGCAGAGTCCACGGTAGTCCCGGCAGTGCACGTGCCCCACAGCACAGCCCTCTATAAGGGCAGGCCCTAGTGACTGCGCAAACCGCTGACATCACATGGCGGGACGCTGACAATGGAAGATATGCCCCCGACTCTCCTGCGCTCAGACTGATCGCAGCTGCCGGCCATAGCCTTAGATTGCAGCAGAATATCAAGGCTCAGACGGCAGATCATGTCCTCTATACGTCTCCGGGACACTGACATTAGGGTTGCCTATGTAGCCCACACCTGAGAATTTGTATGTCTTGGGAGAACGTTTTTAAAGGGAATGTACCACAAGACAATCACTCCTAAGACCAAAGTGTAGTGATGACAGCAAAATGTATAAAAGGGGTTACACCTGGGCAATTAAGGTCTTCTCCCCCTAACTCACATTTAACTTAAACTAGTTTTTTTTTTTTTTTAAAGATTATTTGTAAACACGTGGAGCTGACTTCGGTGTTCAATTGCCTCTGGCTGCTCTCCCTTGTGTGCAGGCAGTCCCGTCTCCTACAGTACTAATGACAGGGTGTGATTGTAAATAATATGACAGACACTCCCCCATTAATGCTGCCTGAATTTACTCACCCAAGTCAGTGGTGGCTTCAAAGTAATAGTTACAACACTAGAGAGCTGACTATCACCCACAGTATTGATATGGTGGGAGTCTCCTTCTGAGTTAGGCTGCTTCCAGGGTTGCAGCAGCCGTGCGCAGGCGCGCTGAGGGAAAGCGGGTGCTTTCCCTGGCCTTGGTTCGCACGCCATCCGGGGGCGGGCCAGTGATGTCACGGAGCTGGTTCGCCCTCATTGGGCAAACCGCTCATGTGACCGGCCATGCGCTCCCGTGAGTGCTTGAAGCTAAAAAAAAAAAATTCTAAGATCTACGCTTCCGGAAGCGTGCACGAGCCCCTGCTAAAGCCGCTCTCATTGCGGCTGCAGGGGCTCACTGGTAAGCGAGCGTGTGGCTCAGCGCTGACCCTGGACTCAGCCTTAGGGTGGGGGACGCAGATACTTTGTCAGGGAGCCCCAGAACTCCTTGTCTTATCAGTTTCTGTTCATGGCACAAAGTGTGTGTGAATGTGTGGGAATTGAGAGAGAAAGGGAGAAAGAGCACCAGTACTGGCATTGTTCCTACAATCCTGGACAGTTTGCAGGTAAGTGATCACCACAGAAATAAAGGCCCCCGTTATAAACATGCATTCAGTTTTATGCCATGTGTAATTCAGGAGGGTGTTGTAGGTAGTAAAATTGCTTCAGACAAACAACTAAAGATGCTTTTAATGTTCCAGAAGCTCTAAAGCAGCTGCACTCTTTAAACAGATAGTAAGCAGGGGGTACAGCGGCCACAAGCCCCTCAGGTTTGTACCCCTACATTTATGTTCAGCTGGATCATTGGTTAGATGGAGTGAGGCAGTTTACATTGACCTGGAGCTAGCTAGAATCTGTCCTGAGAGACAGAACCTCCCTTCACAGGCATGCATCAAATTATGCAGTAACCGGGGCAGACAGGACAAGGGTGGAGAATGCAGTCACTATATAACTGAACACAAACAGTAAAAGCAGCAAAGTGCACCTTTAGGGTGTTGTCACCAATAATACAGAAACATTATAAATATAAAATACTTTATTTAAATAGACAGGTCTTGCAGACCAATTATACAAATGCAGCTTGAAACGCCTCCGGTACTGAAAGACAAAAGAGAAACATGTCAATGTTGAGATGAGACCGTTGTAAGAGCTATAGGGGGAAACTTGTCCCATATCTCATCCAAACAGTCCACAATAATAGAAAGGCTCATCCCAGACCAGCTAGACTGCCTTAATCTGGTGGTATCTGCAGGAAGTTTCTTTATTACAGGTGCAAGGATTCCCTTCTGGAAGTGGTGGCGAGTGGGTCATTTAAAATGTGACTTCCAGGAGCCCATTTGTGATAACGGCCAGGTCACATGGGTTTGGCTTGAGGGTTACAGGTTCAAGGACCATTTAACCTTTCACCTGTTGATCGACCACTCTGGCAGAGATTGGCATTTACCCAGTTTAATGGTCATAGGTTTAGGATACTAGCAATCTTTGAGGTTCAGATTAATGTTTTTATCTTTTGCTATGCCAGTAAAATGATTTTGTCACTGCAGTGCAAAGCCTTCAGATGTAGAAGGTATTCACAGCAGTTTGCAAATGCATTTGTTATTCATAAATGCCCGCTGTAAAGACAGCACCCTGCGGTTTAAAAACCCAACTCTAGTGTTAATGGATGTTGGCTTGAGATCCCACTTAAAAGTGCAGAGATGAGGGTGACAGGCAAGGAATGGCTCATTCTATGAAGGGTGAATGTTGGAAGCATTGGGTCACACCCATCAGCAGGATCAGGCAGGCTGTAAATCAGAGTGGAATTTTATCGTCAGTTTTCGCATCTGACGGCACTTCCTAGGTCTCATCATGTTACAGTCTTGAGTAAAGTAGGTGTGCAATACGACATGGGTGGAGAAGGGGTACAATATTCAACTTACCATCTCCAGAGTGCCAATCAGCAACGTTCCTTTTACTTGTGACCCTGCAAGAAACATACTAAAATCAAAAGGAGATCTGCACTACATGCTTTGCATGATCTACCAGGAAATTATAGGTTCTAAAACTAGGATGTCTTCAGAAAAACCCTTCTCAACAAAAGCATTCTGCCGGTAATTCCAGCTATATTCAGTTTTAATTCATCATAGACATCCTCCATCACAGACTTGACTGCAGCAGATCAGTGAACACTAGACAGTGTTGTGAATGTAAATTGTATGTCACCAATGTAGTTTAAACTAAAGGCAGGACCTTACCTGCTGTACAAGTATAGGACACGCCATCTGTACAAGATTGCGTTATGCACCACAAGTGATAAAGGGTCATGATACTTTTAAATCTAGTACAGCCTTTCCCCATTGTCTCATGCCCTCCCCCTCTTCCTTTATGGACCTGTTTCAAGCCA
This sequence comes from Ascaphus truei, assembly GCA_036426205.1. Classification (NCBI taxonomy): domain Eukaryota; kingdom Metazoa; phylum Chordata; class Amphibia; order Anura; family Ascaphidae; genus Ascaphus; species Ascaphus truei. Next base: position 76,895,279 of record CM071572.1, read on the forward strand.
ACACTCACCTGGAGGCTCTGAAGAGCTGCCTTCCATGTGCTGCCTGCAAGAAAAAGGAGGGCTTTAGAGCATGGCATAGTATCAACGCTGTAGATCTCTCGCCAAAGGGTTAAGCTGGACTCAGTCCCATATCCGCAAGAGTCATCCAGCAGTCTCCTGATAAAGAGTCATCATAGTCCAGCCAAACAGAACATTAAGACAATCCTCTATCTACCAGCCCCAAAAGGAGGTCACCTTAAATACCCAAAGCCGTTGCAGTCAACAACATCCAAATTAAATTAATAAAAGCCCAGCATTGCTCATCTATACCTGAAGCCAGATCTGCGCTGCAACTATTGCAGCAGAAATAAGATTGCAGGAAGATGAAGTTCCATTTTAGTCAGTACAGTGCAATGAAAGCCCTTAAACACACCTATCAAAAACTTACCAATTAGGCAAGTTGAATCCCCATGCAATGGCAGACCTCACATAAGGACATATACGACCGCTCTGAGACGTTCCAATACTCATACAGCCACACAGGACTAAGTGTTTGATGCCCTCATCTATTACAGCAAAACACCAACAGGGCAAGGAGAGCCTCAGAGGTATCTTGCTTTTTCTATGGAAATCCTTGTCCAGATGGTCCCCTCAGATCCTCCCAATAACACAATGTTTAGGGAGCAAAAGATTAGACGAAATACTTTTGCAATATAGCAGGGGGATCAGCCAGGGGAGGTTTAGAGTGAATAATGTGCACGCACGTGTGTATGAATAAATGCACATCTCATATACATCTTATTGGGATCACGTGGGTGTGAGCTGTGTCTGGCACCTGGAGGAATATCATTACTGAAGGGATAGAGATCTCTGGATCCACTTTAAAGAAACAGAACCCCCTCGTTGTGTATGTACTTACACACGCCCGTGTGAGTATTATGATATTAGCATTATTCCCTCTAAACCTCCTCTGGCTGATCCCCCTGCTATATTGCGAAAGTATTTCGTCTAATGCTCCCTACACATTGTGTATGTTACTGGGAGGATCCGAGGACCATCTGGACAACTATTTCCACAGAAAAGTCAAAAGCAAAGATACCTCTGTGGTGTATTTACTTACACGTGGCCATGCGAGTAGTAAGATCATATATTTGTGCTATTTTCCCTACCCCCACTGGTCAAGATTGCATATATATTCATATTTATTATTATTATTGACCATCTAATCCCTTGCTCCCCCTTATGTGTTTTTTCTGTGTGTACTAAGGGTCTGGATAGATCCTATAGGGGTTGCAGCAGACTGGGATCTACATTCTAGTCCTCATTCTCCCTTGTGTAAGGGGAGGGCAGCTACATTCGTAGTTACAGTAATAGTGTTATCTTTTCTTTCTGATTTAGTCCTTTATACGAGTTAGCGCCAGAGTTCTTTTTGTTTTACAAGTAGAGCCTCAGTCTGGTCTCCCTCCTATTTTGAACACGAGATCGTTAACTAGATACTATGGGAAAAGAATCATGAGGGAATTTACAGCACAACTTTACCTTCAACGCAGCAGGAGGATACTGCTGGTACTTCACAAGACACAACATCACAGGACCTGTTAAAAGAAGTCACTATGAAACACTGAAAAAGCCTAAATGCAGTTTTAAAAAGGGATTTAAGCTAGGTGTAACAATTAGGTTAATATAAACCATGCAGAATAGTGCAACACTCCTCTGGCAGTGCAGAGGTTAAATGCAGGGTCTTGTAGGAGGGTTGAGTGACAGATGCGGGAACCTGAAAGTAGACCCGCCCTGTCAAAGCCCCTCGGATTTTCTCTTGCATGATGTTGGAGATTCTGCGGCTATGGGGTGAGCTGCAGCCCTCGGTTTCCATGCGGGGAGTGGGCAAAGGATTACAGCGCCGACCCCATAGAAATCAGGGTGAGGACAAGATGTACAGAGTTACTAACAGATCCTAGTCTGTTGGACCCATTGGTGTCTACACTGACCTAAAGCCGTTGCATGGCATTTTTTGTACATGCCCATAGAGCAACTGCAAAACTACAATGTCAAGTAGAATTTGGTGCAGGGGTTAGAAAGGATGAATAGAAACAAACTCACAAAGGGTCCTTCCAGTGTATAAGCACTTGTAAGGTTACATTACTCTGCTAATAGTGCAGCTAGAGCAGTTCTGCCTCCAAGACCAAGGGTCTTAATTACAGCCAGTGAAGCTCATTGATTTGTCGTAATGTTATTGACCAGCCCACATCTACTAAAGCAAGTTGTGCGCATTGGATGTCTGCTACTCTGTCCATAAACCAGCTTGCTAGATTACAGAGAGTTTAGACTGGGTTAGAGCCCTTGTGAGACGAGTTAGGCTGCAAAACCTGTAACTTTCATACACAGCCTTTCCCCTCAGTCAACAATGTTGGAAGCCTACAGAATAAACTATATTTTTTTCATAGCACATACCTTTAATGTCTTGGATGGGATCCATACATTCTCACCTAGAAGAGATGGCAAAAAGGTTATTGCAGAAGGGATAACAGAAGGATGCAATCCCATTTAGTGGGCAAACAAAAAAACAAAGTGTAAAGAAGGTAATGGTATTGGCTTCCTTAAACTAAATGTACACCTGCTAAAAGCAAAGATTCTGCTTCTCTGGAAATTGCCAGCTGCATTTGACTGTCAATCAAGTGTTGTCTTCACCCATATCATTGACCAAGAAAGACCGGGGGAGAGGGCTCATAAAGTGACAAAAGAGAACAGCTAGAGGAAGTTAAATCCCCCCCCCCCCCGAAGCCTCATCTCAGCTTGGGAAGGGTTTCATTTCCTGTGGAAGCTCCCTTATAGATAAGTGAATAATGCTAGAAAGAAAAACACATCCACCAGATGTGACACCAAACAGGTATCTGCCATTAACCACGTCACTTTGGTCCTAGGAGGACCTCGTTGAGTTGGTTGTAATACTCCAGTTAACATGTCATTTCCTGAAATGTTGCTGATCAAGTACCAGTTAACATGAGTAGCGACCGTCGAGGAAATAATACTCTTGGCTCAGCACTATCCACAACAGCTACAAGGTTGGGCTGTCATGGCTTGGATTAGAGCCATATGACGTCAAACACAGAGTGAAATAGCCAATATGCATTAGTCTACCCCAGATCCCTGAACAGGTCATTCTACCCATTGTCACATCGGTGCTTGAGCTACAGACTAGGATTCTGGTAGTGACATCCTACCAACTTTATCACATGGACACTATCTTTTGTCTGCTGCATTAGGCTGAGTCCATAGAAGGAGTCAGCGCTGAGCCGCACGGACGCTGCCCGGTGAGCTCCGTTATCCTCAATGAGGATGTCTTGAGGGTGCTCCCGCGAGAATCCGCAGGAATTTTCAGCCGACAGCAGAACCTGTTTCTGAGCGTGCTGTCAGCTGAAAACCACCAGAGCGAAGCAGTGTCACTTTGCGGGCTGTTGGCCCAGTGATGTCAGTGCCCCGCCTCCCCATGGCGCATGCTGGCTCGTCTGCTAGTTTATGCAATCGCTCCTGATTGTTCAGACTAGCCTCGCGCAGAGGAGCACGCCCCCCCCCCCCCTTAAGCGGTGAAACTGGCAAAATTTGATTTTTCAAGGGACGCCGCGTCACGGCTCTTGAACAAATCAAGTTGCCAGAATCCCGCCGAAACATAACCTTCGCCGGTGGCGACGGCACCCGTGGGGTCGCCAACGACGGCACTATAGACACGGCCTTAGGCTGAGCCCATAGTGACTTCAGCCGTGCAAAGGCTGAGGAAAAGCGGTTGCTTTCCCTGGCCTTAGTCCGCACGCCGTCCGGGGGCGAACCGCTCGTGACCAGCCCTACACGCGCAAATTTAAATCTTACTTTCTTCTCCGCACGCAGAAGCGAGCCCCCGCTAAAGCCGCTCTCATTGCAGCTGCGGGGGCTCACTGGTAAGTGTGAGCGCGGCTCAGTGCTGACCATGCCCGCAGCCTAAGGCCCCTTGGCGAGGTGACATACATATGCGTGTCCTGTCCCAGCACACGCGATGCGCATCCTGTCCCAGCACACGCGATGCGCATACGTAAATAAAAATTTTATACTTTCCCGCTTGCTCAATATTTGGCAATGCTGCCCCCTCCCCCCGCGCGCAGACAAGACACCCGCCATGCATGCTTTGAGCGCCAGCGGGGCCCCAGCCTTAGGCTGTGTCCCCACTGGCTACTGCAGCGGGGACAAGAGCCACCCCTCAAGGGGGCCCACCGAGCAGTGCGTTTTTCAAGACTCACATTAAAATTGTGATTACACCTAGTGACGGCGTGCTAAGCCACACCCCCAGCGGTTCAGCCAATGATGGTGAACCTGCTGGGTGACATCATGGCCGTGCCCAGTCACCCCCCCCCCCAGCTCACGGCAGAGCAGGGAATTCGGCTGATGCGCTGCCAGCCGTGTGTGCAGCGCAGTCACTGGGGCCGAAGCCTGAAACTGCTTGGGAGCCAGCTATATTTAATGCACAAACCCACAGTATAATGCAGGTGCAACTTCATACTCCGTGATTAATAGCCAGTGGTCAATGTACAATGGCGGCACTCAGACAAGTAACATGTTACCATCTATATCTAAAATGCCATGTCGGGAAGCCTCGCCATCTACTGGTAGATTGGCCCCAATATGTAATACAGTGAAGACTTCAGTAACCTGGGCGCATTACTTTAACCCCGAGGAGGCCAACTCCAGTCCTCAAGGGCCACCAACAGGTCAGGTAATCAGGATATATACCCGCTCAGCACAGGCGGCTCAATTGTTGACCGAGCCAGCTGTGCTGAAGCAGGGATATACAGACTACCTGACCCGTGTGTGGCCCTTGAGGATTGGAGTTGGCCACTCCGGCTTTAAGATTGATAGAGGGAAAAAAAAAAATACTGATTTTTTTTTAAAGCAGCAGCCACGTGACAAAGACAAATTAAAACTGCGCTGGGTTTAGGGGAATCGGGGCCCGGTGACGCTTATAGTCCAGAAGAAAGGCCACCATTAAGGTTTGTGTATTACTGAGCACACAGTCCTGGCAATCCCGCCCCAGCTAAGGACATGGCATCTACACGGCAAAGGGGGTCTGCTATGGGAATCAGATACTTACATGCTCCACGCTGCAGCATTCAACTGGGTCTGCAAAGCAAAGACATGAGATATGATACCGCAGATATTTCTAGCTACCAGCACAAATATAACCCGCCTGAGGGCCACGGGCTCATCTCTGGCACTCATGGGGTTAAACAGTTAGTCACATTGAACGCTGCGGCCAACAACAAGTATTTGGATTTTAATTAATGGACCAAATATTCCACCCTTTACCCCCCAAATAAACTGCAAAATATCACAGGGAAAACAGATTGTGTGAGGCGGTGTTATGCTGCAGCCAAGAAGACACCAATCCGCCCCCCCCCCCCCCTCAAAAAAAGTGTGCCACCCGGCTAACCACTTGGTTGCTTTGCAAGTACCCCCTGGGGTGACATGCCCCTGCCCCAAAAGTGTAGGCATCGAAGATGCATCCATGGCCTGGTTTCCTACTAAGCAGGTACCCATAGGGTTAAATGCCCCCCCCCCCCTGCAGGCTTCCATATAGACAGCAAAGCTCCTCCATGCATCTCTATACACAAGAGCGACCAGGACATGTACTATATCTACACACACACACTATAGGGAGTGTATGGGAGATCAGGGTATTTACATGGGGACGATCACGTGCTCCATAACCCCGGAGTAGCTCTGTATTTCCTCTCTATGTTGCTGATCACCGGCACAAAACAGCCCGAGCAGCGACCGTCGGAGGAAAGCCTTTATCTGGGCCTCTGTTTGACCGAGTTAGTTACACAAAATCTACTAACACGGCTTCGATCAGGGCCTGAGACACGGGGGGGGGGGGGGGAAAGTCATAACCGGAAAATACTACATAAATATAAACAAATAATCACCGAATAACGTCTATGGAGGAGCCTCGCAGCGGCTGCCTGGGTCTCCGGCAGCGGGGAGGCATCGCTGAGGGCGGATGGAGGCGGATTGAGCCGCGCCCGGTGTCTTCTCCCCGAAGCGCTACCATTGCTGCGCAAAGGGATTGGGAAAGAGACCGAACTAACTGCCTGCAGCTACCTTTATACCGAACACCTCCCAATAGCCTCCGCGCTGATTGGCCTGACAGTGCTTGGTGACCCAAGGCATGCTGGGAGTTGTAGTCCACTTCAACGTGTGCAAAGCCTAATTATTTAAAAACGCGGTTTTTTTAGTTAGTATGCCATAATATGAAATATGGTATGTTCTGTATACTGACTGCAACCATTATTTCTGTGATGTCAAACTACGGTAACAGCTGCATTGATATGATGGGATAGAACAAAATGGCTACCATCTCTTTGGAAGCAATGCATGTGCTGAGAGTTCTAATAAAGGCTATTTAAAAAAAATATAAACTGGGCTCCAAATTGTGCGTTGCTGGCCCCTCGAGCAGCACAAGAGTATTTTGATTTGCCAAGTATTTCTCAAACGGGAAGCATTGTACATTTTAACCCCTTATTTTCCAGGAGGTCTCAATAGAATACAGCAAAGATCGCAATATAAAAATACATAGCACATGGTGCATTTAAAAAGTACAGTACAGGCAGTCCTTGGTTATCCGACACAATGCGTTACTCAAAATGGCGTTGGATAGCGAAACGTCGTAAAGCGAAACACGTTTTCCCATAGGAACACTGTTTAAATGAAAGGTTCCGTCCCCAAATGCATTTTTAACACTAAAATACACCAAATATTTTACGCAGGCAATAAGATATGCAGCACACACACAAATTATATAGTGTAAATACTGTATTATATATAATATAACATAATATATAATATATATATATATTATACACAAACAACGTTGCAAAGCGTCGTAAGAGCGTTGGATAAGCCGTTTTGGCGTTGTAAAAATGAACAGGTGTGCATTGCATAGCGTTGGATAAGCCATTCGTTGTAAAACGAGTGCTGCCTGTATGTGGGATTATATCAGTGTCTGACTCTAAACCTGTTGAGGAGGAGAGTGAAGTTCTTTGCTCTGCGTTCGTACACTATGAGTGTCCTAAGTACAGGACTGGAGCGATCCTTTCTAAAATAACCCTTTTTTTGTAGAAATGAAAGAAAGAAAACAATGGGTTTGTACATTTTTAAAAAAAGTTGACTTACTCCCTGTTTGTAAAGAAAAAAGGCGTATTGGTACTTCGTACCGCGTGTAGCCAATTGCAAGAATCTTCAGCGCAATGTAGTAATAATTACACATATTCCTTTCTATATCTGCTCATCATTACTTTATTGTAGAGGCAGTGAGTGAAAATGGCGATGTTTCTGTCTCTCCCGCAGTCGCTTCTGAAGGGCTTAAAGCAGCAAGCGACGGTCTGGGGGAGGGGTGGCCAACTCCAGTTCTCAAGGGCCTCTAATAGGTCAGGCTTTACGGATATCCCTGCTTCAGCACAGTTGGCTCAAGCAGTGATATCCTTAAAACCTGACCTGTCTAGGGTATCAAGGGGGCCTGTTATAAAGCCATGAAGGTCAATCTACCATATATATCGGAAAGTTGTCTGTCTGTTCTCTATGCATTTGGACACCCCTTATCGTCACCACATTTTGAATGGCGGTTCCTGAAATCAAGGAGCAGGTTTTTATCTATGTTTGGAAATTGGATACAATCTTTTTTTAATTCTATGAGTTATTACAATTTCTCTAAGGCCTCGGACATGGTCAGAGCTTATGCGCTGACCCGTGCTAGGCGCGCTTACGCTCGGCACTGAGCCCCTGCAGCCGCAATGAGAGCGGCTTTAGCAGGGGCTCGCTTACGCTTCACAAGCGTGCGGAAGCGTAAGTCTTTGCAAAATTTTTAATTTTCGCGCTTGCCGGAGCGCGGGGCCGGTCACGTGAGCGGTTTGCCCAATGAGGGCGAACCAGCTCCGTGACGTCATTGGCCCGCCCCCCGACACGCCCCCCGGACGGCGCGCGGTCTAAGGCCAGGGAAAGCACCCGCTTTCCCTCAGCCTCCGCGCGCCTCAGCACGCAATCACTAACCATGGACGCAGCCTAAGCAAGTCAGCCACTGGCTGTTGTACCTGGTAGGATATGTATCTGGCACGTGACATAATACTAATGACATTATAATGCACATAGCCTGGTGGCAGATAAGGAGAGTCACATACAGAGTCGGATTTAAAAAACCACCGGCCCTAGGCACAGCTGTTGCGGCCGCCTCCTTACCTGCCCCCCCCCCCCCCTCGTCCTTCTGAACCGACGGCACACGGCGTCACGTTGCCATGGTAACGCGACGTTATTTGACGCTCCACCGTCACGTTGCCATGGAAACGAGATGCCGTGGCGTCACGTTAGGGACGTCCGCAGCATCATTTGCCGCTGCGGTTCAGAAGGAGAAGCAGGGCGGCAGGTAAGGAGGCGGCCGACACATGTTAGGGCCTTCCCATTCGGCCCGAGAGCGCGGCAAATGCATATGGGGACGGACATTTCTGCCGCTCTAGGCCCGGGCCTAATGGGAAATCCGCCGGTGGTCACATGGCAATAAAGGTTACACAGAAAGCAGACGAAGAATGAACGGGAGGAAGTCAGCTGGAGAAAGTAAGAATGCTGGAGAAACGGAGAGGCGGGAAGAGCTGGAGACATCCTGAGGTATTAAAGAAAAGGGAGGGAGGGAGAGAGATAGGGGAAGGAGAGAGAGAAGAGGGGAAAATGGGGAGAGAGAGGAGGTGGGGGTGGTGAGAAGAGGAGGGGTGTAATGAGGTTGGTTTCTTAGGCTGAGTCCCCACTGGCGCTGAGCGGGCACATGTTTGAAGAGCGCTCCAAGCAAGAGCGCTGGGTGTCCTGTCGTTTACGCGAGGGGGGGGCGGCATTGAGCGCGCTGGAAAGTTAGATTTTTTTTGTTTACAGTATCTTACAAAAAAAATGTTTTGTATTCGTTTAAAGCAGGTCCCTATCCTTAGACGAAGTCCATGCAGCTTTCGCCCACGCATCCGTGCGTCCGTGACGTCAGCCGCGTGAAGCGGGTGCGTTTTTCGGACATGCTAGACGCGCTGTCGGGAGGCGTGTCAGTGATGTCACAGAGCTGAGGGCGAACCGCTCACGTGACCTGCCTGTCGCACCGAGAAATCAGTTTCGACTGATTCCTCGCGTAATGTGCGCCCCCTCCTGCTGTCGCCCGCGCGCACGAGCTATGAGCGCGATCACTGCCTTAAGGCAGTGTGCTCGCGCCGTGCGCAGACGCCTCCACACAGTCTGCGGCAGCTTGGACTTAGCCTTACTTTCTACATGGGAATTTTTTATTTTATTTGAATTGATCTTTATGAAGGCCCCAAAGCCTGCATTAAAGTGTCCACACAGCGACCTCTGCTGTTCATTCCCGCTTGTTGCACCCCAGCCAGAAGCACATGGATATTTTCCATGCAGAGAAAAGAAAGAGATGACTTATCAGAGAAACCATCTTATCCTGAGCTTCTCTCGTAAAGCTTTCTCAAGCAGGGGGTCTCCACGTTAAGATCGCAAGGTTCATTGGGGTTTTGGGCATAAAAAAACATTGGAGGGGAAAAAAAACCTTATTGTAAGTGAAGAAATCATAACTAAATAAATAAGCACGGAATATTGTACTCCTATTAAACAATGTCATTGACATGAGACTGTAAATCAGAAGACAACCCCAGGATAAGGACATATGTTTGGAACTATTCATCCCACGGGCAGTGCAAAGGACATGGGCCATCCCTTAAGGTTGGAGGAAAGGAGATTTCACCAGCAAGAAAGGAAAGGGTTATTTACAGTAAGGGCAGTTACAATGTGGAATTCATTACCCATGGAGACTGTGATGGCAGATACAATAGATATCTTTAAAAAAAAAAAAAAAAAAGTTGGACATCTTTGTAGAAAGGAAAAGTATACAGGGATATACAAAATAAGTAAACATGGGGACGATGAATATTTGGAGTCAGGAAGGAATGTATTTTTCCCCATATGAGATATTATTACCGTATTTCCTTGATTTTAAGACACACCTTTTTTCCGAATTTTCACATGTTTGAAATCGGGGTGAGTCTTAGAATTGATGTTTTTAAAAAAAAAATAAAGTGTTATTTGTCCCCCTCCTTCTCACTTACCAGGTTTACCGGCGGCGGCAGGAGAGGTCCGTCAGTGGAGGAATGAAGTTGGCGGCGGCAGGAGAGGTCCATGTTAGTGAAGGGAGGAGCGCGCTATAACACTGGAAGTCAGACATCGGTAAACTTCCGTTGCCGGACTTCCGGTGTTACCGTGCGCTCCTCCCCAGCCGTTCTCCTATGCCGCTCTTCTCCGGTCTGATGGTCTTCTCCTGCGGGCACTGCTGCTGCCGCACACCCGCAGTCTTAACTTCATCCCTTCACTAACACGGACCTCTCTTGCCGCCACCGCCAATGGACCTCTCCTGCTGCCGCCAACTTCTTTCCTCCGCTGACGGACCTCTCCTGCTGCCGCCAACTTCTTTCCTCCGCTGACGGACCTCTCCTGCTGCCGCCGATATACCTGGTAAGTGAGGAGGGGGCCAAATAACACTTTTTTTCCCCCTTCGATTGTAAGTGCTAAATTGATGGTGCGTCTTAGGCCTCGGACATAGAGACTTCTCCCGTGCGGAGGCTGCGGGAAAGCGGGTGCTTTCCCTCGCCATACTTGACAGGCCATGGGGGGCGTGCTGAGGGGCGTCATGGAGCTGGTTCGCCCTCATTGGGTGAACCGTTCACGTGACCGGCCTGTCGCACCAATAAATCAGTTTGAACTGATTTCTTGCGCAACACGCGCCCCCTCCCGCTTCCGCCCGCCGCATGGACGCGATCACTGCCTTAAGGCAGTCTGTTCGCGTCCGCGCGGTTTGCGGTACCATGTCCGAGGCCTTACAATCGAGGAAATATAGTAGGTGATATGTCACTGGGGTTTTTTGTTTGCCTTCCTCTGGATCAAAATACTATACATACAAATATAGGATAAAGTATCGGTCGTCTAAATTTAGCATAGGTGGAACTTGATGGACATATGTCTTTTTTCAACTACATCTACTATGTAACTTATTCTTGTTTTTTGTTGTATTTTTTAAAGGTGTCATTCACATTTACCCTGTTAAATGTGCCACTGCCGTTAACTTTGGTCCTCGGAGAACCACACCCCTCACCCCTTTGTAAACATTATGTTTTGCTGCTGGTGACATTTCCTTTGCTCAAATTCGATGCACAACCCCCGAGGTGTATACAGTATGTGCACATCTTTTTTTTAATTATTATCTTCAATTTGTCCGGCACCAACATCAGTGCATTATAGGAGGAAGGGCAACAATACTGTATGACAGAAGTGTACAGTACATATATGTTAAGACAAACAATAAGGAGGAGGTCCCTGCCCCAACGAGTTTACAATCTAAGAAGGATGGGAGAAACAAAAAACTGTGAGCTTCTTAGCAAGGGTTTTGCTATCAACATGAAGACGCCGAGTTCTAGGATTAAGTAAAAGAAGTCAGGGGACTGTTGGATTGGTCTCTGAAAAAGCGCCTCTTAATGAACTTTTAAATGTATATATGGCAGGGGAGAGTTTGACCAGGGCCACCGACAGAGGGGGAGAGACGGTAGAAGTGTCTCAGGCTGGCGGCTGCAGGGGGCCCGTCTGTCTTTTGCTGGTGCACGCTGGAAGCTGGGTACGACTTCCGGGCAGGCCCAGCTTCTGGCTTGCACTGGTGGGGGAGCGGCCCACAGCAGCTGGGGCCTCAGATCACCAGCAAGGAGGGGGGGGGGCTTGTTGTATGGTGTGTGTGGGGGGGGGGGAGAGAAAGGAGAATTTTGTGTGTGGTTGAGGGGTTTTGCATTTTGTGGCTGGAGGGATATTGTATTTTGTAAGTGAAGAGGTGTGGGTGTGTGTCCGGGGGTGGGGGATTGAGTGGAGGCTGGGGGGGGGGTAGAGTGTGAGAGGAGAGAGGGGGTGGAAGATGGAGGTGGGGGAGTGAGAAGAGAAGGAAGTTGGATGGAGAGTGAGAAGGAAGGGGGAAGGAGTGAGAGGTGGCTGCCGACACATGGGATGCTCCAGTCACAGCGCTAGTTCTGGGCCACAGGCAGTCTGTCGGCGGCCCCGAATCCGATTGTGCATGATAGTTTCAGAATTTGGGTGCAACACGGGAGTGAGCGGCAGTAAAAGGGATGTAGCGAAACAGAGCGGAAACTGGGTGTGAGTGTACTTGGAAATTAGGTTAGAGATGTACAGAGGAGCGGTGTTATGCATCATTTTGTAGGCGAGCACAAATGTGTTCAATTTGACGGTAGGGTATGGGTAGCCAGTGTAATCACTCACATAATGGTGCATGAGAGTGGTTCTCCATGGAATATAAAGCATTTTATTAATTGTGATATACAATAATTAAGACTTATCAAGCGCAAGCTTGGCCAGCAGTCCCCAGGGAGACCGCAATACACAACACTAGCAGAATATACATACTACGCCAGATTAGTACTCGGTTCTAATACTCCTTGACAAAGAACTACTGTTTGAAACGCGTAGGAGGTTGCTCTCCTCCGTTTGTTGGATGTTTTCACATCAATAAATATTTATTTTTGTTATCCTGGGACCCACTTCATTGGACTGTGCGCCAGTTTCCTCTTTTCTCTACAGCTATCCATATCTACTTGGCTGCACGTCTACCAGGAACCCAAATGACCAGTGCAATATGTAAGTACTTTTAACACTTTGAGGGGGACCATCCCCATTGGAGGTATTATGGGGGTTTATTGCTTGCTCCTACCTCAAGGATCTTTTGGCCCCACAGAGGATGTTATGTCTTATTAGCCCGAGTTCTTTTCTCCATCATTTGTGTGATCAAACACTGGAGCGCAGTTGTCACTACAAATTTTACATAGTACTCGGTTCTTAAAGGATTGATCCACAAGTTTCACAGCTCAAGTCTTGGATTTAGCATCTGTTTCTGACGTACGGATCTGAGCCCAATGTAGAATAGAACTGTAATGTTTCTAATAGGAAAGCAGCATGTTTATTCTTTATTTTGTAGAAGATTTCTCCGCCGTACTGTCCAGGAGAATGTCAGTTTTCACCTGTATTGTTTTTCCTGCTTACCAATTTTTTTGTAAACGAATTTATTCTTAAAACATGAGCCCAAAACCTAAATGTATGACTGCTAATCCCATCTCATTTAGTGACATTATTAGACTTGAAAAGAACCCAGAGAAGCTCAGGATAAGACGGCTTCGCCGACAACTGCAGCTCTGCTTCGGGTGGGGGGATGGGGAGCATCTTTTCTGGATACCAAGACCAGTCATGTGTTTATTAATACTTCAAACTACAAGTTTCTCATGTAGAAACATTGCCTATTTTTGTGCTGATGGTATGACCTGCCCTGCTATTGAAGCACAGCTACACGGCAATGACGAAAGAGCAGGAAGCATCAGAAAAGGCTGGCGGGTTGGAAGGTCCAGTTTAAAAGGCAGCCACAAGATAAGTTAATCTCTTTTGGCACAGGTGCAATACCACATAAGCCAGTCAAAAACAAAAAACACCATTTGTAACAAATTAGAGTTCAATTGGGTTTATAAACAAAGATGCTAAAAGCCAAGGTTTGAATGAACAGAAATTGCATTTCTTAGGGACCCTCTGAATGTGGCAGTTTGTCAACTAGGTGGGTGGCGCGGCTTGATGTGGGAGCCAATCAGTGCAACTGCACCGGGCCCCGCGCTCTACCCTAAGACCCCCCTGTGGAGCAGGTGCAGCGGAGCTCACCCAGGTGGCGATCACAGAAGCCGGGCTTGACTATCGTGCAAGGACCCCTCCAGGTGAGCTCCCTTCAGCACCACCACACTACGGCGAAGGAAAGAGGCTGTACACGCACTTTTGCAAGCCGATCCGGATTAACCCACCCCGTCCTCAAAGAACTAATAATTAAGAGAGAAGGGGAGAAGAGGTGGCTTTGCTTGTGCAAACTTGTTACACACAGTGATTTCACACAAAAGGGAGCACCCAAAAGAAAAATCAAACCCCTCCCAATTCTCAGCTCTCCATGTTGAACACCTTAAATATATCATTAGTATACATTGGTCCATGGTGGGATCAGAACCTAGGGGCAATATTTTTAGGGTCTGTGGTAAGTAAAAGGGCTTAGAGAGAAATACTGATTGAGTTCCAAACTTATTCTATCAGGACTCCTAAAATAAACCACAGAAAATGGGGCAATTAAAAAAAAAAAAAAAACACCACTTCATTAAGAAATAAAAATGTGCAATTATTTCAGATATGCCAGTGAACCTGGTTTATAATTACCAAATACATCACATGGCTGTCAAGCTAAATTTGTAGATACATTTATGAGATAGGTCCTTGAATGAGCTTTATATGCTTTTTTTTATATACTTCAGATGGATACACGTTCCCAGGATAATGGTGTTATCCAGAAAATCTCTTGCATTTCAACTTCCAATGTGGGGGGGGAATGAACGCATTTTGGAAAACTGTGAACCTTATATTTTGAGCAATTCTCTCAAAAAACATTTGTTGTGCATGCGTCTTATTTGTTCTACACCGCACAGTCAAATCCAGAATGATTATGTGGGGGGGGGGGGGGGGAAGAAAAAAAAGCAGTTTGGGAACCATTTTCATAAAGAATTTTATTCTTTAAAATAAAAGTACTTGACGGACATAATTACTTTGCAATTCACTACTACATCAGTAATGCACAACTAAAGTCATACTTTAATAACAAATAAAGACGCAGAATCACTTATCCATGCCAAGGTAATGTTTATTTAAACATCAGGAGGCAAATTTAATGATGCAAAAATAGATACTACGGCTAGGAGTGAGGAATTGTGACTTGGTCTAACGAGAGTCCCCACGCCATGAAGATATCATGGTTCTGCTGTAGAAGGCAACACATGTTTAAGTAATAATCCATTAATGCTTGTAGATCAGGGTGGCCAACCAACATGTCAGATTTTCAGGATATCCCTGCTTCAGCACAGGGGGCTCAATCAGTGGCTCAGTCTTCAACTGAGCCACTGATTGAGCCATTTGTCCTGAAGAGCTGACGTGTTGGTTGGCCTTTGAAGACTGGAGTTGGCCACTCCTGTTGTAGGTGGGTAAGACAGTCCAGGGCACACTCCTTTTCTGGTTGGTATAATGTAAACCAGTCCATGAAAATACAGTTTCCAGAATTGAACGTGTTTTTATGCAAGAAAGATGTTGCCCAGTTCAGTTTTGCCCAGCATCCTGACGGGGTGTCCTTTGCATATAACTACATGGTCGGTGCGGTCTGGGCTGGAACTCCAGGGGTAGCTTGACGAGGTAGGTTATAAATTACACCAAGAAACTGGTCTGCAATGCGCCCGGCCTCTCTCAATCCGCTGAGAAGAGCGCCGTGAACTGTTGCAGGGTAGTTACGAATTGTATGTTCTCCGGCAAAGAACAAACGTGGAACAGGCTAAAAGAAAAAGGACGGGAAAATAAACAATTACAGGCTGATAATGTGTTTTTTTGTTTGTTTTTTTAAACCTTTTTAATAAGTAATTTTTTTGTGTGCAATTTTACACAAAATAAAAAAACAATTTAAAACACTGCACGGACATGGATTAAGCGACACCTCCTCGGAGGACAGTATGCAAGTATATCCCAACAGTATAAGACAACGAACCCACAACAAATCAAATCACTGAGCATTTTAAACGTCTAGAAACACCATCCTTAAGCATACAGTGTGCGCCAAAAGCTATAAATCTACTCTACAGGTAGAAATAACCTTGGCATTGTAAGTTATAATAGTCTAACAGATAAAAAAAATAAAGGAAGACCGGAAGAGGAAATACATTTATGGAGAAAATGCATAGGGTAAAATAAAATTAACAGGGGGCGTTAGTTAAGGAGTATCTATCTTTAGTGTAGGGGTCCATTTTGTAGTCAAGTAAACCGTGCCTATTCAAACTGTAAACCTGAATTATGTACGATATTCACAAGTCTTTCTAATAGGGCTGTCAATCGTATTTACCTTTATATTTGGAAGAGAAGTTCACGATCCTACACAAAATATCTTGCTTGCACCAAGCAGCTCAAATCACTAATAGCGGTTGAGTCCTGAGCAAGAGCTTCAGGTCTACTGTGTCCCCTATTGAGACCTAGGAGGTTTAAAAAGCTCTACACAGTGTTACATTTAGAAGTAAAATTAAATTAAATTCTAAAATCACAGCTGTCCTAGGCCATTGCCATCACCTCCCCATGTAACTCACCTGTGGTGCCCCAGGAATGGCTGGCCCTGGAGTGATCGGTTGAGCCATCAAATCGTAATCGTTTCCGGAGGATCCTGCTGCTACATAAGAGTAAGATCCCCGGGCCCACGGATCGGCACGCCACCGGCTGACTACAGTCTCTTTTGGCTACGGAAATAGAGAACCAACGTCACACACAGATATACGATTCAGCACTTTCATCTCCACGATCACAGAATGTTCTAGGACTTAAACCTCAGGGCATGAAATGCTGACCCAAGTCTCATTAACACAATGTGCCGCGGGACTTACCATCAAGAACTCGCCTGCATCGTGGCAGGCTGTGAACCATCCAGGCATTTTATGGCTTTCCAATTGCAGACAAAAGCAAATGTGTCTCCATAATGCAATACTGAATAGGACTACGTACGTACAACAGTAGAAAGCAGGGGTGGCCAACTCCAGCCCTCAACGGCGAACGACAGGTCAGGTTTTAAGGATATCCCTGCTTCAGCAGAGGTGGGTCAATCAGTGGCTCAGTCACCTGTGCTGAAGCACAATATTCTTAAAACCCGACCTGTTTGTGGAATGAGGGCTGGAGATGCCCACCCGTGGTGTAGACCCAAAGACAGGTAGGAACTTATTGGAGGTTAATCCTTTGCTATTGTGAAGACCTCAGTAAGTTGCCCTGTGAGACATACCTGTGGAACAGCACTACTGCCAAATATCCCTTTGAGGATTGCCAAGCAACGGCCAACTATAACATCGTCACTGATGTTTTCCATGATCCCTGCAGCTTCTCCAGCTACCAAGGCCAGCAATATTGGAGCTGGCATGAAAAGAATGACAATTCAGTGAAAACATACATATTCATGTAAAGTAAGGTATATCAACTTTTCCTTTGGCCCAGCACTGCATGATAAATATAGCCCACAGTTCCTTAAAACAACAATCTAAATCTCTCAATTGTTTTTGTTCCTTTGTCGGACATTGACCTAACTGTTTTACCCCATGCTTCAGGGTGCCCTGGTAGAATGAAAAAAAAAATCCAAGATGGCTAGATGGGTTACCCAATAGAAAGCAGCGATTTCATCTGACTCTGCAGCTTTCTATTGGCTGTCCCCGGTGGCCATATTCTTCTCCCGGACAGGTGATTTTGTACAAGTTACATATATCGGCAATCAGCGTGTTCCTGGAGCTGGGAGTTTCTATTTGGAAGCTACAAAATGGCACGTTATTAAATTGGTCGAACAGCAGAGTGTCAGTGTGTATGGACTGAAATACATCTTGTATAAATAAATCATACCTTTGTACAGATTCCAGAACAGGAAAAGCTCCCCTCTGCTTGCAGTGGTGCTTCCGACATGACCAAATAAATTTACACTTGGATCCCAAAATACTCTATCAAAACAGAGCACCACCTACAAAAAGAATCCACGAGTGTCATGATATTAGTTGTAATCTATCACAACGTAGCCGGTTTATTTATTTTTAAAAAAAGGCACGATACCATTTTAAGTGTCACTTCTCAAAATATAAGTGTACACACCCTTTTAAAGTCCTGCAATATTATTAAAAAACAAACTACTTTTATTGAAACAATTTGCACAAATATTCTACCTCACTGGATCTTACCGAGGTGACATACATTGGGGATTGTGGACCGTTTTTGGCCAGATAGACACAGGACATGGTCTTCTCTAGAACAGGGGGCTCAACTCCAGTCCGCAAGCTCCCCCAACAGGTGAGGTTTTCAGGATATTCCTGCTTCAGCACAGGTGGCTCAAATCAGGCTTATTGGTTGATAAGATTCTGATTGAGCCACGTGTGCTGAAACTGGGATATCCTGAACACCTGACCTGTTATGGGGGGCTGACATTGAGCACCCCTGCCCTAGAACATGTAACACTACGATGAGCAATATAATATTTGTTTTTGCCTACGCGCTGGCTGCAGCTGCTCGGGTCACACGGAGACGTTACCTTGTTCAGATTACCAAACCCCATTCTCTGAACAGCAGACGTCTTCCACTCCGGGAGAGGAGGGACAAACTGCACGGCAGGAGGCTGCTGCTTTAATACGCCGAGAGGAAGCGTGCACAGGACAGCATCGCACTTATAAATGAAAGTCTGACTTGTGGAGCGAGTGTTCACAGCTATGACCTCACATCCTGTAGGAAAAGGGGCACCAAAAAAAATATTCCTTAGAATATAAAAATGGCGGCATTAGGTACGTCATTTTCTAGATGCCTGACAATTTAACAAATATTTAATAACTTTCATATAGCGCTTTCCTCCCAATGGGACTCAACGCCAGTATAGAGCGCGGTACGCAGCACATAGTATTGTTAGACACCGTTCCTGCTCAGATAACCTTACAATCTATGTTTTTGGTGCCTGAGGCACAGGGCGATAAAGTGACTTGCCCAAGGTCACATCAGGAATTGATCTAGTTTCCCTGATTCTAACTCACTGGCATTGTTTACAGAGTCAGTGTCTTTACTCACTGAGCTGCTCCTTTCCCCTCTGCACAAGAAATTAAGACTCATAAAAGGAAATATTTCAATGAACACTTTGGGTGCCCTTGAGATGTAGCTACGAAGTCATTGGGTCTGGCACTCCAATTCCCTCTAGGTGAGTCCACGTTCTGCAGTCTCCCCCAGAAACCTGCTTATTGTATTCAGGTCGTAAAATAAAAATAACTACCTATAGTAACAGTGAGAGACTTGTTTCATGCATTTGAGGCCGCTGTTCGGCAGAGACTTGAATCATACCAGAAGCGGTGTAGCGTACTTGACGCACTGCAGTGTTTAATTTGATGTCCAGGCCTTCTGCTAATGCGACGGGAACACATGAATATCCATTCCGCACCGTCAAATGACTGCCGGTGAATTCAAAATCATCATCCTGAGAAAAATATATTACACAGGATTATGAACATAAAAATGGCGTAACCGACATATACACCCCAATTAGCCTGAAGGGACCCGAGTGGTCCTGGAAGCTTGCACTCTATCAGTTAGTGACCCCACCCCCTCCCAAACAGGTTAGGTTTGAGTATATCCCAGCTCCACAGGTGGCTCAATCAGACCCTGCTTGAGCATAGGTGGCTCAGTCTTTGGCCGAGTCACTGATTAAGCCACCCGTACTGAAGCTGGGATATCCGGAAAACCTAACCTGTTGAGGGGAGGAAGTGTTGTCACTGACTGGAGTGAGGAGCATCCCCGAGTTAGTCATTAAAGGTATCACTGTTCGTTTCTGTCCTTTTTTTCCCCTCCCCATCTACACTATGGACTAAAACTACCATCTTCTCATCCCACTTCTTAAAAACATAATGCTATGAAAACAGACTTTCATCAGAAAGATTACCTGATCCCAGTGCTTGAGAGAAAGTGTAGACAAAGGAGTTGCGTTAGCAAATTCTAAGTTTGCAAAATGCCAATCTAGTATCTGTCGATCTCGAGAAGACAAGTAAACATCACTAAAAAGAAAAGAATGTGAAGTAATAGATCAGCTAAGATTATTCACAAGGTTCTCACAAAATCTGAAGTATTTATTAGAAATCTGTTTAAGATGTCCTTGCTGCATTGTTAAGTAAAAGGTACAGCTCCCCGTCCCCAAAAAAATTAACCATAAGAGCGTTCAGTGTAATTACTTTCAAAAGGAGGAAACCCCCAAAAACAAAAATTGTCACAACAGGACACGATCGTGCGTGTTGTGCCAATCTTATTTTAAATCTTTGTTTTCTGCAGTTCATCTCTTTAGTATTTCACTGGCGCCAGCTGTTATCATGGCAACTGCATGTCTTAATGCATGTGAATGGCAGCAGCCATTTTATCATCCATGGGAGGCAAATTGTCAGCAACCGATATCTCCAGCACTATGTTACAGAAATTAAAACAGGGCCGGTTTGCAAAATGAGCAACACAGACATTGAAATGCTGCTTTAAAGAGGCAATCCAAGCTTTTATTTTTTATACAGGATTCTCTGAAACTGACCCCACTAATTTCTGCTCTGGGAACACCCCACTTCCAGAGATACTTACCTCAGTAGGGGAGCCGGCAGCCCCTTCGGCTGGGTAGCAGAGTTCAAATTATGGCCATTTAAAAAAAGTTAATGCGCCCTGTGGACCAATGGGAAGCCGTGACGTCACCCAGAGCGGCTTCCTGTTGGCCCATGTGACAGCTTTTAAAAGCAGAGAGCTACCTGCATCCCCTTCGGAGGTAAGCATCTCTGGGAGCAGGGGGTCCCCGGGGCTGACATTAATGGGGTTCAGCTCCAGAGATCCCCCTGCTTCAATCCTGGGTAAAAAATTAAAATGTTTAAAAAAAACAAAAAAAACCACTTGGATTGCCTGGTTAATGTGCAGGAGGAGAACTGTTGCGTGTCTCTCCTATGTTACATGCATTGCAATGCTATTCAAAGGCGGAGATGATAAAACTTAGAACGGTCAGATCAGACCTACTCCAACTTATCAATTTAGGATAAATAAAGCATCTGTTGTGAAGAAATGATGTGGCCATTTCCACAGTATGTTTTTCCATGAAGGCCTTTACACATAGGGAGACCAAATCTTTGTTTACACAATTATCTGTGGCAACGGTACAATATCATACATTGTGAAAAGGGTGGGTTTGGTACCCACTGCAGCAATTACTTCTATTAGTCACCCACAATGGAACCCAAAGGAGATTTAGTTATGGGAGAAGGAGAGGTGCCAATACATTAATAACGGGGATATAAAATATAATTTACAAAGAGACTATCCAAATTAGGGTGGATTAAATTAGAAAAGGTGACTAAGGGATAGGCTATCCAAGGAAATGAAGGGAATGTTTAATCTCAAGGTCAGTACAAAGGACAAGGGGTCATCTCTGGATATTAAAGTAAAGGAGATATCACCAGCAAAAGAAAAGGGTTATTTACAGCAAGGGTAGAGACAACATGGGGCTTAACACCCATAAAGACAGATGGCAGATATAATAGATCACTTTAAGAAAAGGCTAGACATGCTGTACTGAATACATTAAAAACATAGGCAGAGCATTGATACAGGGAGAAATCGGAATACTAATACTGGAGTCAGGAAGGACCCACCTCCCGTTAGGAGACATCATTGTACATGATTGGGTTTGTTTGCCTTCCTCTGAACCAACAGCACTAAATATAGGAGGATCATCTCGCCAAATAAATGCAAAAAGGTTGAACTCTATAGACAATGTCTTTTATCAACCAAATGAATGTACTCTGTTACAAGTGGAAGTAACTGACCCCCCCCCCCCCCAGAGTACAAGAGAATTACAACATTTTGATCAACAAGTGTAATGTCGCCTCAGTTATACGTTCACAGGCGTAGGTCAACTGCATTATTATCAGGTGCTACCACATACGATTGGGCAATAACACATTTTCCCATGATAACGATAGAAAACATTTTGTGATAAATATGATTAGCACAATCAATGTTTGCTCAAATTTGAAAAAATAAATCAGAATAAATGTCAAATAACAAAATCTAATTGCCAATTATTTAACAGTTGTAACAAATTGTGTTTCTAAAATAAAACAATTATACTGCCCCATATTGCCGAACGTCAGATAGGGGTAGCGAGGGGATTAAGAGGAAGGCGCAAATAAGCCAAAGTGATCTTATTGAGGTAGATGGTTACAACTGGCAGATCTACCTTCTTTAAAAGCTATGGGGTTATAAAATTCCATGTCCCTAAATGATCAATGACATTCAAAGCAGACTGATACAGGTAACACAACAATGTTTCATTTTTTTTATTATCTAAATACTATGATCAAGTGTGTATATTGCCAAACGTTACTACTACTTCAAGTATAGACAAACATAAAGGTAATACAAATATATAAAATCCCAAAATGTTTAAAGTCTCTTACCTTGGAGGATTTGCTTCAAGTTCTTGCAATTTTTCCTCAAGTTTCACCTGGGACTCTGCCAACAGATCATAATCCTGATGGATAGAAAGAAAAGCAATTCGTGATGCAATATATGCTGTGTGTATCCGCAGCACACGTTTGAAAACAATGCAGTGAATGATTGACCCCACATCATACTAGCCAATGGCATGCCAGCGTCTGTGACCATGAAGGTACTGAAAGGGTTAAAGTGAAAACCGTGTTTTAAATAATGGTTTTACGTGTTTAACGCCTCCATGACCCCCACATGATTGAGGGACGTTGCAATTTTTTTCTGAGCTCTATAGTGATGAAACTGGCAATGCTAGGATCAACATATAAAAAGTGGTTTGGTTTGTAATTATGATGTCAAATGACCAACAAATATATTAACACCGCACAAGAAAAGCACTGAAGGGACAATGGGAAATCCATGATACGGAGAGACCAAAGCATTTTATGAAGCATTTTATTGAGAACAGGATGGTAAATTGTACCCAGCACAGCTGAAGTCAGGAAGAATTAGAAATTACATTAATAGAGCAGCCTGAAAATTGGCTAATGGGTATGGCAATTTTTGCAGTTAAAAGAATGTAAGTCTCCTCGCAGAGGGTCTGGGGTACCCTAGTTAAAAGAAAGCCTGCCTGAAAATATACGGTTTGCATTTGGACACAGTGCATGTTCCTTAGGCATTAAGATGACAAATCTGTTTCGATTTACTAACCCAAATTACCCAATATCTGCATTTAACAAAGTGGAATAATATTGGTGACAAACCTTATTTTGGTTTCCACTACCAAACACAGAAATTAATAAGCTACTGTTAAGGAGCCTCTTTGTGGTAAGAAAATTGCACTTAAAAGCACATGGAACCTGGTTCGATCCTGTTAGCTCACCATGTGACCTTGGATAAGTGACTATGTCCCATAACACAGGCACCAAAATATTCCATTGTAAGCTGTTCTGGACAGGGGCTCCTTGCGCCTGCAAAAATGCTATCTACTGTACAACATTATATACACTGCCAGTGCGATAAGAACAAACATTAGGTAGAACATGTACCTTGCATAGTGCAGTCAGGTCTCTGTGCTTACTCTTCACAAGGAACTCAGCAGTGATATCTCGTGGTGGCTTCACCTCAGATGCCTCCTTGTACTGCTGATGAAGTTCTTTGATCTTTTCTTTCAAATTAACCAGCTTTTAAAAAGGAGGAAGGCTTTGGTTATTTATACACACAACCACGAAACAGCAGAAATGGCTACCAATCTATTCTTTAGACATGAGAGATCATTGGGGAGGGCAGGCGGGCCATCAACTAGCAGAGGATCAACTAAGGCTGAAGAGGTTTGATACACACATATACATACACCCGGTTTAAATAAAAGATACGATTCAACGTAGGATTACGAAGAAAGTGTGTAAAAAAAAAAAAAAAAAAAAAAAAGCAGAACTAAAAAGGCAATCAAACCTTATTAAGCAGTTCTTTTAATTCTTCCTGAGTTTTCACTATTTTCTTCCAGTGCTCAATCTGTTCATCTTTCACATGCTTTTCCTGTAGCCTAGATAAAAGATTAAAGCAGAGTTTAAGTAAAAAGGTCTTAATCTGGTGAATGAAACTTTGTTATTAGAAACAAAATTGTTGAAAAGTACACTGGAGGTGTAACAGGCCTTAACCTGAAGTGTAGCACACCAATTGTTTACATGCACCAATCTTGTTTAACTGCTGTTTGCACTGCACACGCAAATATATATATTTATTTTTTAGTTAACCCATTCGCCACCAGAAGAACCAGCAAAGTACTGCAGAGCAAGAGAGACAATGTTTGGACATTTATTGGCCTAACTGCATTTAAACAAGCAGTAGTCAAGATCTATTGCCAAGTCTAAGTCAAGAATAAAAAATATATACAATCGATTATTAAAAAAAAAAAGTTTAAAAAATGTAACTTACTGTATTACAACCTCCAAAGCCTGCCCTAGAGAGACAGGTTTATTGTTGAGTATGTTGAAGTCCAGTTGATGGCTGAGGTAGGAGGTCGCTTCCAGCAAGCGGTTGAACTCCTGCTCAACCATTTCATCTTTCTCTTTCGGCACCTGAAACTCGAAGTTTAACAGAAATATAAAATTGAGGCACTAAGCCGACGTGGTAGCAAAAAATTCCTTTATTTCACTATTAAACGTAGCCTGAAAAAACTACAAATTCATTCACCGAGCAGCAATTAGCACTGCTGGCAAAAAAAAAAAAAAGAAGATCTACTTTGAGTTTTCTAATATACGGCACCAGTTACTCTCTCCAAGAGTTCCTCAGTTCCAGATTGTTTCAAATGTATAGGTGGGTGAATCCAGTTAGCCAGAACTACAGTGGCATCCTCATTAGTTGCATGGTCAATAAAAACGCGCGCAAACAAGTTAAAAACAGCGGTCGAGCATTGATCAGAGAACCAAATCGATTGCTATTCTCTGGATTTGGGAAGGAATTGTGTTTATTTTTCCCCTGGCAAGATGTATTTAGGAAAGGTTGCACTGGGGTTTTCGCTTGCCCTTCTCTGGATCCTTATACAAATACATTATGCAAATAGATGTACAGTATGCGTATTTAACAAAGGTTGAACACTATAGACACATCTTCGCAGGAAAGCGGATATTTGACCGTGTTAAAATGGGGTGGAGATCTAACCACATTACCAGAAAAGTCTTTAATGTATTGAGCTCATCTATTGAGAAAAAAATGTACAAAAAATGTGTGGTCATGTAAACACAGAATGAAGCTTGAATAACTTTATAGAACAAACATGTTCAGAGTTCAACCTATCTTAAATGTCATCATCTCAGATACTTATCCTATCTTCAAATCCAGTGTGACACACGTACTTACAAATTACATGTGTACAAATGTTAATAAGGTGTCCCGAAGCTGCACTTAAGAGCTCAACTTGTAGATAATACAGCCGGGCAGGAGAAAAATCCCATGCACCCTAACATTTTAATGTGACAGAACAAGCATTAAGCGGGTCTTTATTTAAACTTACAGCTTGTCCATTAGCCTCATAAAGTGGGCATTTTTGCTTGATCTTCGCTAGTTCCATATTTACTTGCTTACTTATAACAGCCATTGGATTCCCACCTAAAAAAATAAAAATTAAAGAAACACTTTTACAAGTGTAAAACACAACAGTATTTGAATACTTTTTTTAAAGAATGTTTATAGCATACATATTGTGTAAGTCATTCTCTTACCTTTAACTCAGCCACTACACTTAACATGTTTGCAAATTAGTGCAGCATTGCTTAGATTACTAACTGTATTGTAGGGAGAATGTGAGCCAGGCATTATATCCAGTAGTAATCTTCTCACAGCATAGATGGAAATACAGATAAATGACATTGATTTATCACCACAAGGGACCCCATACATACATACATACATACATACATATATATATATATAAAAAAAAAAAACGACATCCATTCAACATATTTTGCTTTTTTGCTTCTGGCAAAACAAAAGTAATAAAGATGGCTGTCAGGGTGGTCCAGTTGGAAGCTGGTCATGCACGTATGACATTGCAGATTGGCCCGTTGGACTAGTAACACCAGCATATAAAGGACAAATCTCAGAAATCAGGGGTTTGGTTTAGCTCTGGGAGACCCCACTCCATGCTCTGGAGATGTTCACCTTTTTGTGCGCTGTGTTTCTGGGGCCCCTGGCAGCAAATGTCAACGGTACACTACTTGCTCCTTACTATACTGAATATAGACAAGATTTTTGTCTTTTGGGCGGCGGTCGAGCATTGGCCAAGTCACAGCAGCGATTCAGCGAATGAGGACAAACCAGCCGCGTGACGTCATGGCTGTGCACCGTGTCGCGAGTTGCCTGGTATCCATCATCTCACACTGATGCAGGGAACCAGCGCTGCCAGTCACCCCGTCGCGCGCATTGGGGCCATAGCCCTAGTCCCTATATTCCAAAGCGACCATTGAAGTCAATGGAGATTTTCCAAATGGCCACTTTAGAATATAATTATCCTTCCCCCTCAAGTACCTCGTTAGTGAGCACATGAAAGCTGTACCACAGTTTTGTAAAACTCACCAAGTCCAGTGACCACCATCGCGCCTAAATCAGCAACATAATTTCCTTTACGGAATGTAGCGACTCTTCCTCCAACCCGGTCCTAGGTTTTCATATTTTTTTTCAAATAAGCAAAATGAATTTATATTAATACCAGTTCTGATGCGTCATATAATACTGATTGTTAAGTCCCCCGCATCCCTTTATTTTAACACATTGCAAAAGCCCCTCAGCAAAAATGTTAAAATCAAGAGTTTTCAGATGAATCATCCGCAAGGTCTGCAACCCTAGAGAAGCTTATTCTGTTATGCAATTGTGGTGTCTTGTATATAATGTATACCCTGCTCATTTATGTAACTGTATTTGTAACCATGTATTATTTGTTTTACTCTGTGCCCAGGACATACGTGAAAACGAGAGGTAACTCTCAATGTATTACTTCCTGGTAAAATATTTTATAAATAAATACAGACATTTTTTACTTCCCATGTCTACAAGGCACAATTCCGTGGTTTCTAGCATACATTTACCATCTCTTTTTGTCTATCATGGCTTTATAAGTTTGATTATAACGTACATAAACATACTTTCCAAAAAGCTGAAAGTTTCCATCACTGGGGTGATATATTACTTTCAAGGCATGGACAACAAAAAACACAATTGGCCAAAAGGTCTTTGCAAAGCATTGAGGCCCGACCTTGCGAGGCCCGACCGCTCTGCCTCCAAAAAGATTCTTCAGCGTCCACCGTCTTTCCTGCACTGGCACCCTACAGTTGACAAGTGCCCGCCCCATCTCCGCTATGAACCGGTGCAGGCAAGTTACATTACCCCATGTGTAACAGATTATGTTTTATTGAACACCCGAACTCTGCTCATTACTCAAATTAAACACATACCCTCGCCTCCAAAAGAGTAACATCCATCCCAAAGCTTTGTAACTGGCGCGCTGCGGCCAGGCCGGAGACTCCTGATCCAATAATTATTACCTTTCCTGTTTTCTTGGCTAAACAACAAAAAAATATAAAGTGCATCAATTAATAGGCGACCCAACCCCCCTCCCCCCCCCTCAATATACCAGACTTCTTGTACGTTGAAAACCATTTAACAAAAAAATGCATTACCTGAAATGTTAAGTGATTAGGGATATATTAAACCCTATCTGCATTGCTATATTACCTCTGTATGCTCTTATTGTCAATAGGAACTCTGGAAACATTTGGAGAGACAAGCAAAAACAGCACATACATACATACATACATACATACATACATACATTTTTTTCCCCATTAACACACCAACCTGACAAAGCACTAACCGCATCACTGCTCATCATAGCATCACAGACGCTACATCAGTATATATTAAGTAAACTTCCCTTGCTTTGTGCATTGATACTGTAGCCTGAATTTGTAGTTTTATCAATGCCTCCTTGTTTTCCAAACTATTTCCAGTAAATAAAAATTAATAAAACCCAAATTTTAATGATGCTAAATCAGTCTATTCATGCTGTATTGATGTGTTCTTTAGACACGTGCAGATTCTCATTCCAGTGGTTTCCAGATGTATTACTAGGCACTGGCACTTACTTGGTAACGGCTTCAATCTTTTGTAGATACCAAAGTTGATTAAACCATGCCTTTCTAGGTAGCAGTGTATCCTGTGAACTAGCACAGAATCACCTACAAAATAAAAACACAAGTGGTTAGTATTCAGTCAGTTATATGTCATTTAACACCTACTTTATTGGCAGCTTAATTACGTGGAAAAATAGTAGCAAGAGTAAAAACCTTAATGTAACTAAATGTTAACACAACGACTACACTACAGAGGAAAAATCAACTTACTGTTATACGGTGCTTCTAATTGCTGAAGAGTCACCTCAAATGTCAGCTGAATTTTTGGGTTGTCCAACCACAACTGCAACTGAATTGAAACAACAAGGAGCACCCTCAGTTTGTCTAAAAGCCATCACAGATTGTACATGCATTCTATATAGTGGTTACTACAAGCTATCTAACACAAAACTAAAATGCCTTTTCCCACATTGATTGTGCCTCTCACTCAACCAAGTAATGTCAAAAAGGAAAACGTATTGCTCTGAAAAAGCTTCTTAGAAGGGAATGGTCTGTGTGTAAACAGTCTATGCCAGGGGCGGGTCACCAGGTCAGGTTTTCAGGATATGCCTGCTTCAGCACAAGCGGCTCAATCAGTGGCTCAGACGAAGACTGCACCAACTGTGCTGAAGCAGGGATATCCTGAAACCTGATCTGTTGGTAGCCCTTGTGGACTGGCGTTGCCCACTCAGGAGTAAGACAGTAGTTAACCATTCTAAGGACTGCTACAATAAGACCGTATTGTCCAATGTAGTAAACAGCAGTGTGTGAAAGATACGATTATATTGATCTGCTTACTGTACGGTTCCGGATATAAAGGAAAACCTTCTGGGTTGGTTGCGGGCCACTGATAATGTCAGGGAAGCAGGCTGCCTCCTGCGAAGTCATCCGGTCATGCGGAAGCCGACTCTGGAAAGCAGCACCCTCCACGCCTTACAAAGAGAAAATACGGTATCAAAAAAGGTACAAGAAGTAAATAAAAGGTGGGGAGGCTTCAAGTTCGTTCATAACCCCTTCACTACACAGCAATGCGTTGCTGGCACCTTTGGAGGAGAAGGGGTTCTCAACTCCAGTCCTCAAGAGCACCCAGCAGGTCAGGTTTTCAGGATATCCCTGCTTCAGCACAGGTGGCTCAGAGGCTGTCTGACTGACCCACTTGTGCTGAAGCAGGGATATCCTGAAAACCTGACCTGTTGGGTGCTATTAAGAACCCCTCGGTTAATCAAATATTGTACGTGTTTCAATAGGGACATCAAAATGTATGTACTTACAATATATACATGCTTGCCAAATGTAAGTATTTAATATATCTGTACCAATATATCTATATCATATATATATCTATATCATATATATATCTATATATCTATATCTCCACACACACACACACACACATACACATACACATATATATATATATCCACACAGAGACACGCACACACAGACACGCACACACAGACACGCACACAGAGACACGCACACAGAGACACGCACACAGACACGCACACAGAGACACGCACACAGAGACACGCACACAGAGACACGCACACAGAGACACGCACACACGCACACAGAGACAGACACACACAGAGACACACACAGAGAGACAGATACACACACAGACAGACACTTTGAGGGGGGAAATGCACTTTGCTGCCTGACCAGCCCCCATAACATTAGGCAGGCCCTCCACGGATGGATTTGACCTGAGTATCACAGGTTGGAAAGCTCTGGTGCAGGGGTGCTCAACTCCAGTCCTCAAGCCCCACCAACAAGTCATCCTTTTAGGATATTCCAGCTCCAGCGGCTCAATCAGAGGTTCAGTCTTCGACCGAGCCTCCGATTAAGCCACCTGGCCTGAGACTGGGATATTCTAAAAGCCCGACTTGCTGGTGGGGCTTGAGCCCCCCTGCTCCGACGTATGGTAACGGCATACTGAACAGCAGGGAAGCAGGTACTGGAACTTACCAGATGGTTCTTCGGGTTCACTATCATTTTCTTCCTCAGGAGGAGGTTGTGGAGGGGGCGGGGGAACTTTTTTCTCCCTCTCAGCCTTTGCATTTCTCTCCTCTTCTGAATAATATTCATCTTCAGAGAGATTTGCAAGGCTTTCATCCATCTCTCTGTACTCCACCTGTAAGAGATCCACCTTGTGACTCAATTCTGCATAGTGGCAAAAAGCACAGCGTACAAAGAATATTAAAACCTATTAGTCATTTTAGCTTTGGACAAGGACTGATTGAAACTTTCAAATATATTAAGGGGTTTCACAAGGTACAAGAGGGGAAGCATATTTCAGGGGAAAGATGTGCTAGAACAAGGGGCCCTGCTCTGAAGCTTGAGTGTATGGGGGGGTGGGAGAAATGTGAGGAAGTACTTCTTTACAGGAAGGGTGATGGATTAGTAGATTAGTGGAATAGCCTCCCAGCAGGGGTGTTAGAGACTAACACGACTTAGGGGCCTATGCAGAGAGCAGCGAATTTTAAAATTGGCGAATTTATTAAAAAGTAGCTTTTTTGGAGAGTTTTAATCTCCATATGCAGAAAAGTGCGAATTCTGCTATGTTTAACATGGATGCGTGTGGCGAGTTTAAATTGGCGAGATGCGCGCTTCAGAAATGTGTTAAAACAAATTCGCGCCTTTTTTTTTCCCTTTGCAATGGCCGCGAGCGGCAGTTTTTTTTGGCGAGGCAAAACGGAGACAATCGCGCCATTTTATTGGCGCGAACAGCCGCTAGATGCCGTTCGCGCCTCTCTGCATACGGATATTTTTTAAACTGGCGAGATTGCGGTTCTCGCCAGCCGCGAGGCGAGTTTTACAAATAGAAAAGAAAAATTGGCGCGTTTTTCGGAAATCTCCATTTTCTGCTGTTTTCTGCGCGATTATCTCCAAAAAATGGCGAATTTCGAAAATTCGCTGCTCTCTGCATAGGCCCCACAGATAGGAACATGGAAAAGCTACGTGTGCTAAGTGACTCTTATCTGCAGCCAAAGTGTGTTTCTATGTGTTTATCCAACTTAAAGATGCCATCTCTCCTGGGATAAAGATAAACCAATGGTACAGACATTTGTTTTTACAAAAATCAGACACCTATATGCATTTGTAAATACATTAAAACGTTTTAAAGCTAAAGCTTGAGAGGAGTTTAACCTTCTTTAGTCGCTTCCTTTTTTGTGATGAGCACGACCTTGCACAGGCAGAGAGCCCCCCGCCTCCTGACTGGTCCTGTTACAGGGAAAGAGTACACTAAGGCTGGAGGAAACACACAATTAACACGGCCCTTTCAGAGCTTTCTTTTAAACAAAAAAGTTCATTTCCAAAGAAACAAAAAAAAAAGTGAAATGTTAAAATGTTTGCTTTAAAGATGACAGGTTTAAGTGAGACTGTCCCTAAAAATGGACATGAGAAAGGTCCAACAGTAACTGAGAAAAATGTAATGAAGTCGGGGGCATTTTCAATCAGTACATTAAAGGGCTTAATGAACAAGCTCTGAAGTTGCCGATCGTACTGCAATGAGCCGAAATCCCAATTTAAAAAAAATATATATATATATATAATCAGATTTTTCTTAAATTTAAAAGAAACCAAACCAACCAAATGTTTGCTTTGCACATGATTACATTTGTTTAAGGAAGCCAATTTCGTGATAAATTGCGTTTACAAAATGTTTTTACATACACTAGGGGGATGTCATCTTTAAAAGTCCGCTACAGCTGTATGTGATGGATGCATGTCACAGGTGTTGGAGACATAACTGTTGAAGACAACTTAATTGAATGGTCTTCCTTAAACAAATAATAATTTGTTTCGGTTCCTTTTACAAGAAGACTTTTCTTGTCATCAGGGCATCTGAATGAAGGTAGGGGTACTGGTCAATTGCTTACTCAACCTGTCCTTGTTAGAGGCCAATAAAGATGAGGGAGGAGAGAGGGTCTTTGCCTGTGCAAACTCCAGTTCAGCTCACAGTGATATCACACAGAAGAATTGCCAGAGGAAATCAAACCCCTCCCAAGTCTCAGCTTCCATGTGTACAAACCAACTTGCAGGGACCAAATCCTCAAGCATTTCATTTGCAAGACAAAAAAAAATATATAGAAAATATGCCAACCACCTAGATGTAACTCCTTAAACACGCAACTGCCATTGGTTTATTTTGGATCTCAAAGGAAGTGCACCTTTAACACGAAGAGGAAAACAGACAGCTTTTATATAAAACTATCCACTGGAAGTGACAAGATAAGCAACATGTCACATTTGTTTTGTTCTTCAATATGTGGTAGCGGACCAGAGAAACAAAATTCTGTAAATAACTGAACAATCCAATTGCCTGTCTTAAAGCAAATGTAACCATGCTTAAAGCAAATATTTGGCAGATTTAGTTTCTTTGAAATTTAGCAGATAATCCTTTTCTTCTAGGTGTCTAACTGGGGAGTGGAACTATCAGGAGCTTCATCAATCCTCATCCAACCCATCCCTTATTATACAGCCAATAAAGGTGGTAGAGGGGGCATTGCCTGTGCAATCTCTTGTTGAACACAGCAGCATCAGACAGAAGGGAGCAGCCAGAGGAAATCAAACCCCTCCCGTGTCTCCACTCAGCGTGTTTACAAACTAATTTTATTTTTAAACTAGGTGTTGAAATTTGGTAAATATTTTTTTTAAGTGTCAATCAACCAGATTGAACCTGCTAAGCATTTTACTGGTTAATTTTGGTCCTGACACTGATAAAACAATAATAATCTTTTAAAAACATAAATCCAAACATTAAACATGAGTATCTCGCTCAGTTAGAATTTAACAAAAAAAAATTAACTCAATGGACAAGTCTTTTTTTTACCTAATCTACTATGTTAGGCAGATGGAAACATGTTAAATGGATTTTGCTCTTAACTAAGAGTGAGCAATCTTTGGGGAATATTAAAGACTCAGTATGGTCCTGGGAGGGCTCCCTGGGTATGTTATTGCAGATAAATGAGGCATTGATTGCAGTGTTGCACATGGGTTATCTTGCGCAACAGAGCAGCCTTTTTACTTTCACAGAGAGAAAAGGGTGAAGATCCATATTATAGCCTGCTTCTCCCACACACTATGCATTGCAAAGACAGGCAGTGCATCTTCTTAGAGCAATGATAAAAGGTTAGGGTTACTACAGGTGTGGCCAACTCCAATCCTCAATGGCCAGCAACAGTTCAGGTTTTCAGGATATCTCTGCTTCAGCACAGCTGGTGCAGTCTTTGACTGAGCCACCTGTGCTGAAGTAGGGATATCCTGAAAATCAGACCCATTGGGGGCCCTTGAGGACTGGAGTTGCCCACCCCTTGTTACTAGGTTAGGGACATTAGCAGCAATAGAGACTCACAAGTTAGATATGCAATGTCTACACCAGCACAATGTATGATTTGGGGCAATGCCATTTTGCTTACATCAGTACATCATTTTGAGCGTAAGGCGATTATTGTACATTGGACTCTACATACAAACATCATAAAATAAAGCAACTGAAAGGTCTGGTATTTCTGCTTGGGGTACGAGACGATCAAGAACAATCCTGAAAGTAAAATATACTTCATGGGGGCAGCTGTTGCTAGGTTGCAAGCACATATGCACACAGGACAATAACTTCATACTCCGAGAAACCAAAGGGTCTAAAACAGACAACTGACAGTCTCGATTATAACAAGTTCTCCATCTGTTATCTTCCATTACGGCACTGCGGGAACGCAAGTCCAGTTGCACCGGGTACAACAATCCCTCCTAGGACCAAAGTGAACTAAAGGCAGTGACATGTTTAAGGGATTACATCTGGATGACGGATGCCTTTTTTCTTTACCAAAATCTGACGCCTTCAAGTAGAGATGGGCAAATGTTATGGTCAACACTCGAATTGGCTGCGTTTACAATTGTTATGAAATTTGCTTCACCCAGAACTTCCACATCCTGAAATATGGGTTTGGGTGGGAGAGAGAGAGGGGGGGAGGGGGAGAGGAGTAAGAGAAGGGGAGGAAGGAGAGGGGGAGGGAGATTTTATAATATTCACACAGAGGAAAAATGATGGGATTCAGGATTTTTTTTTTTAATGTGCGATTCGAATTTTGACACTTTCACCCATCTCTACCTTTAAGTATTTAGTTTGCAAACATGGTGAGCTGAGACTTGGGAGATTTGCTCTGGCTGCTCCCTTATGTCTGATGTCACAGTCTTAAACAAGAGTTTGCACAGGAAAAGCCCCCTCTCCATTTATCTTTATTGGCTCTTATTTACCCTATACGTATAAAACGCTTGATTGACAATCACTACCCCCATTCAGAGGCCTTTAAGAAACACAATTTGTAATTAACTTACAGAGAAATAAGACACCAAATATTTGCTTTTATCATGGTTAGATTAGTTTACAGAAGTATATTAGATTGTAAAATAGGTTACAAAAAGTTGTGTTTTGGACGGCCATGTGAGATTACACACCTTTGACACAGTAAATCATTCTGAAAAAGTAATAATGGCCACAGGGGTGCTAGTGTCAAGGTCATCTCCAACAGAACACAAAATGAGGTAAATGGACACCAGGATGATCTCAGATACCCATAAGCACATGCTTTAAGGCCATGTGTATAAAAGCCACTATATAGTCCAGTCCACCCAGGATTATCCTGCACTCCAAAAGGTGCAAGCATGCCGAGAGGTCCCATATACTGATGCGTTACCCTAAATTTGTCCCCATTGATCCTACTAAAAATGCGGCAGCTTTGCATTAATGGCACTTGGTAATAGAATTATATACATTTTAGTAACAGTTAACAGTAACAATAAATAGGTCCACTAATATGTAACATTTATTAGGTGGCAGATAGCAAACTGAGATTAACAATATAGATACACAGATTATTAAATTTAAACATAAATTCCACTGAGCAACATATCACATCACCAGTTAAAAGCACTCAATAGGTTTTCTTGAAATCCAATAGGTTGTGTTTTAGTGAAAGATATGAACTTTCCAAACCATAACTGCAAAAAATCTAAATAAATCACAGAAGATGAGACATGTTGCTATTGTTAGGAGCTTTTCAGAATGCAGCAAAAATGTTACAGCATCTTGGGTCATTTTTTTATTTTATTTTTAAGAAAGGCAAGTGCTGTTTTTGGCTTAATTTGGTCTGCATGTCCCTTGAGGAGATAGAAACAGCATTTGAACTAAGATCACCTGTCTGCGTGTTCCAAAATCTCAGTGTGTTGGCGTTTACGTCCATGACAACTTCATGTTTAATAACAGGGGCTTCTAATTTGAATGCATCAGGTTCAAATATCTCACACAGACTAATGGAAACAGCTAGATCTGCTTTGGCATTATTCTATTGTAGGGGAAGGAATGCAAAGAAAGATTGAACTGTAAAACCTACCATCATGCACAAGTCAAGCAACTCTCTCCAATGCCATTCCACACCCATTATCACTTGGAAGTAGAGGTGCGCAGTATTTCTAATAGAATAGCAATATCGCAACAACAAATAAGTCACTACTTAAAATTTGTATTGCGTTATTACTATCAGCCTACCGTGGGTGTCACCTACATTTTAGGCACAGCAGGTGACACGGACGCTTCGAGGGGGAAAAGGCAGAACTGCCAATGTAAACAGGATCTTGGCACCCCTCCTTGGTTATAGCTGCACGTCTCTTACCAAGAAGATCACATTGCCATGTGTTTACCACCTTCCCTCTTAGTCCCTTCCCATCTCTAATGTTCAGGAATAAATAATTAAGCAATTTAAAAACACATTTAACATGTTAAGCTGAATACCTTCCAAATTACCAATTTTTAAACATCCATCATGGAAAAACATGATTAACAGTTAATGTCTTTTTCCTACTGAATAGATCTCTGTATTGCGATGACAATTTTTTAAAATATTGTTATTGGGACTGTTTGTTACTGTCCATGATACTAGAAAGTGCCAATAATGCAAATGTACAAGCGAGTGATTGAACAGTTTTCCTCTTTGCACCATTAATGCTCTTAGGCAATATACCCAAGACATGTATCCAATAAACAAACCAACTTCCTGACATTTGAAGTCGTAGCAGAAATGTTGCACTGTGTCAAAGGTGAAGATGTAACCGCGTGGTAATGTCGCTGCATTTGCAGTAGGTGAATCAGGTCTGAATCCCAGTGTCCGCTCATTGCGAGCTTGGACATGTTCACTGTGCCTCAAGAAACACAATTACAGTGTAAGTTCTACAGGGAAGGGACTCATTGTGCCAGAAAAAATCTTATGTACAGCGCTGCGTACACTACAAGTGTTATACAAGAAGAAAAAGCTCCAAATAGCCCCCGTTTCTTATATAGCACTCATGTTCATGACATGTTCTATGCTATATTAGCAAAGGTATTGTGTTAAAAGCAATATCTGTCCTACAAAACAAAAATTGTACATTTAACCTTCAGCTACCAATTTCTTCTGACCAGTGAAAAGAAAAACCAAGGAAAAAATAGGTAGCATGATACCCTTTATTGGTCCAAGTATCTTACAGTATACAGTTTCTCAAACTACAGAGGGTTCTTCTACAGGCGCCAGTCAAAAGCCCTTGTACTGTAAAACAGCGTGGCAAATAGGTCATGCGACCATTTTTCCTTTTTATTTTCTTCACATTATTAAAGGATCAAAATGTGTATTTGAAGTCTCCTCTAGAAGTACGCACTTCATTTTTTTTTAATTATGGATTTTCATAGAACATTCCCTAATTCTACATCTCCCTGGAAACTGCGGTAGCGATTTCACACTGGGGCCTTTTCTGTTAGGATTGAGCAGGGCCTTCCCTAATGGTTCCTTTGTTTGCAGCAGCAGCAGCAGATGGCACACAATGAAACCACCTCTTTCCCCTGACACAAGGCTGGAGTCATGAAAGCGGCTACAACTAGGGCAAGATAGGATTTTAACGTGGTCAGCGCTAAGTAACCAGACTATGTGCACCAAAAGCTTTCACGTGTGATCAGTATAAAAAGGTACCCAAGTGTGCTACTACTGGACCCCAATTCTATCATCCCCTCCAGTGCTATTTCGGTTAGCATCAAAATACAGCCCCTTTGGGGGTTGCAGCTAGTTGAACAATGCACAATGTCAGTTTGAATATAATCGTACTATCTGCTCGTCACTCAAATCAAAAGTTATTTAACTCGGGCCAGGGATCTTTACACGGCAAACTCTTGGTGGGTTTAATAAGAGGCACCACAGAGTTTGGGTTACCAGCAGACAAAAAAAAAAAAAATAGCCCTCTAATGTTATCCTTGTCATAATCGCCGTTTAAGTAAACACCCACGCGGCCACTTTATTTCCCCCTATCCCCGGGATTAAGAGATCCAGATCTTCCAAAATGTTAAAAATCGCAGTTTAGATCAGTCTTCGCAGTCACAAAAAAAAGGTTCAGATAACAAAAATTAGGATTATTTCTGGAAACCCATCCGCAGACTTCTCGTTTAACCACTGCGCTGCTGGAAAGGACAGTCATTCAAGACCGCTACAACACAAAAAATATATATTATATACATACACATATATAAATGTATACACACACCATGTATACAGCACTATAGCTATACTTTTAAAGGCACAATGGGCTCCTGCTCTGCAGTACACGGCAGGGCCGCTGGTAGCGAATGGGTTAAACGGTCCTGGGGGTATAAGAAGCCCGTACCTACCCCCCCCCCCCCCCCCCAGGGTGTGTAGACCTCACCTTGGCCCTCTTCCTGCGGCTGGTCCTCCGCCCCTCGGGGGTCTCCGGTTGGCCGCCCTCCCCGCCCCCTAAAATCCCGGGCGCGGCCGGGCCTGCCTCGGCCCCGGGAGAGGCCCGCTCTTTCTTCCGCGGGGTCCTCTCTAATAACGCGGCCCCGGTGTCGGGAGAGGCCGTCCCGGCCGCTGGGGCCAGAGGCTCGGCCCCGTTCTCACCGCCCGGGGCGCTACTAATACTAATACTGCTGCTGGTACTACTACTGCTGCTGCTACTTCCATTGCTGCCCCCGCTGCCCTCGGACTTCTTCCCGGTCAGCATGAGGGAGCGGATCATTGAGGGGCAGGCCGCGGCCTCTCCCGATACCAGGGACCGGAGGATGCAGCGTCACACGCCACACCAACGGCCGGAGCTGTGAGGGGGCAGGGTGTGCGCGCGCAGCCTCTCAGCCTCGCGGCCAGCACGCGCACACAAAACACCTAGCACGTGCCCGCGTGACGCTCCAGGTAGAAGAGGGGGGGGGGGGGGTTCAGAATTGTGTGCGCTAGATGAGGATTGGCGCGAGGTAATCACGTAACCGGTGGAGGGGACCCTCAAGAGGTGGCGCATGCGCAGTGGGTGTTGGGAGAGGGCGACCTCTGCTGGTGAGTATGGCATTGACCTCCAGGATTAGGGGGATTGGGAGTGTCAAAGGTCATTTTAAAGGGTCAGTTCTTGCCAAGCTGAAGGTGACCCGCACTATATTCAGCTATGGGGGATTCCCTGGAGATACTTACTGGTGAAGTTATCTGTATTATTTCCTGTTTTTTTGTTTTTTTTAAAGGGGATTTAAATGACCGTCTAATAGGAAGCCACAGCCGCTGATGTTGCAGCTTCCTATTGGTCAAGATTTGGCAGCCATTCCCCCCCCCTCCCCCCAATGTAGATTTAAACACTGTAACTTCACCCACCAGGATGTATAGCGCAAACTGGACGAGCCCCCCTAGCTGAAAATAGTGTCTGAAAATAGAGGCGTTTAACTCAGGACCCCCGATTTCCACCCCGTGTAAAAACAATAGGGCCTAAGAAAGAAAGAGCAGGGGCAGCCCTGCTCCTTTAATTGTGGGGTAGTGTAACTGCTCTTTCATTTTGCATCAAAATCGACTTGGTGCACAATTAAAATCTCCTTGCTTCTAGAGGGGAGGGTTATGAGAGGGTCTATGTTTGGGGGTCTGTTTTCCAGTCACATAGTCCAGAATTAACTTAAAGGTATTCAAAATTCATATATCGTATTTCCTCGATTCTAAAACGCACCTTTCCCCCCCATTTTCACGTCTGAAATTGGGATGCATCTTAGAATCGATGTTTAAAATTTTTTTTCAAAAAGAGGCTGCTGGGGCAGTCGCAGCGGGGATGCTAATGTAGCACCCTGCTAGATTTTTTTGCCCTTGCCCTGCATATCGGCCCTGGTAAAGCTGCAGGCAGTGCCAGGGTTAACTAGTCAATAGGCTAGGTAGGTGAGATCACATCCCCAGTTATGTTATATTGTTACAGATTCAGGCACATCCTCCTGTCTGGGAGATACAGAATGAGTGGCCTTTGCTACAGGCAGATTTGCCCAGTTACTGGGGTGGGTTGGCCACTCCCCTGGTATAAATATGTGACTCCAAATTACAGGCAGTCCTGTCTTACTCAAGGTGGGGGTGGGGGGGGGTTGAGCATCTCCAGGGGGCCAGACACCTGGAGGTGGTTCTTAGTTCTACCCAGGGGGGCCAGACCCCAGGGGTGAGAGTGAGTCCTGGTTCCAGCTAGCCTATCCAGGAGGAGAGGGACCCCATAGGAGTTCCCTGCATAGGGGATCCCTTTTATCTTAAGGGGACTCCAGGGAATGCACCCACAGCTGATTCAATGCTTCAGGCAGGAAGAAAACGGAACGCTTTCCTTTCTTGTTACAACAGA
Organism: Ascaphus truei; assembly: GCA_036426205.1. Lineage (NCBI taxonomy): Eukaryota > Metazoa > Chordata > Amphibia > Anura > Ascaphidae > Ascaphus > Ascaphus truei. Next base: position 76,934,785 of record CM071572.1, read on the forward strand.
CAGGGATGTGTTTCCTGAAATGTAGGGCACTTGCATTGAGGCCCAGGAGAGGCTACTCTTGCGAGGGGGGAGGTGGATCCAGACCCCACGTTCAATGAGAGGTTCCAATTCTACATTGACTGCATGGAACTCCTGTCTGGAGGGGGAATAGCTACGAAGGCGGATGCCATGTTCATTGAAAACCTGTCCTGATTACTGCTGAAATCTGTTCTATGGAGGAATGCCATATATGCTGAACCACAATAAAGACCATCACTATTTTAAAAGTTCCTGGTGCCCCTTTTCTATTTTTCCTGTATTGATCCACTCCACTACACCCCAGTCCTGGACCCACGGTGAGACCCTGAGACCAAAGGTAAAACCACTGAGCTAACCTCTAGTAGAGCAGGTCTAAACCCTGTCAGTAACATCAGAGACTGTGTTATATCTGTGTGCACCCTATCTTTAGTAGCCGGTAGATAGGGGTTGTGACGAGAGACCAGCACGTTTAACACCGAGATCACTATCCCCAGACAGGACAAAGAAGTTGAATAAACAGAGTTTATTCTGGCAAGCCAGCAGACATACAAAATAAAGAATTACAGAATACACTCACCAACTGGGGGCCTGGGGGGGGGGGGGGGGGGGGTAGACTAGCCTCGACTAGGTGCAGGGGCCTGCTTCAGGTAGGCTTACCTTGTCCGCTTCTCGTCCTGGTTCCTCAAAGTGCTATTCTCTCAATAGCAGCTTTGAAAATCCCGCCAATTGGATCACCGTCAAAGTCCAGAGTTAGTTTGGTACTCAGATCGGCAGCGCACCTTAGATATCTTTTCTATGGAGAAGGAGCTGCCGGCCAATTAGAGCACGGATCGAGATGGTGCAGCCAATCCCCAGCCCAGTGCTCGCCCCCGGCTGCACCAGTCAGAGGAGAGGGCGAGTTTAGGCACTCAGGACCGCCCCGTGATTATGGGTCTGCTGATGAGCAGGAAATTCGAACTCGCCAATGGAAACCGCGCCTACGGGCTCCGTCCCGGCAACGGCTTCCCCTAGTCAGCCCTATACCGCCCGCTAGGTAGGCGCCTCAGAGTCTGCGGGGAACAAAGGCTCTACCCCGCTGAGAGCCCATCCCCAGACCTGATTGTCCGCCCTTCCCCGCTCACCAAATATCCTGACAACTAGCCGCTCCCAGCCTTTGTCCGGATCCGGCATTTTTATGCAAGCAACTCGGCTACTTGAATTACCGAGTCTGCTTGCATAGAAATGATTAAACATAAATCGCAGTACTTGACTTGCTAGCTGGGGGAATACAATTTACAGGGAATAAAGTGCTTTAAAGTATTTACATTTCACATTCCCTGTTCCCCCACAATAAACACAGATTTCCCCCTCCCAGATCACACCGAGATTATGCTCTACTCTGGAAGGGGTTACACCACACAAAATGTACCGCCCATATGAGCTCACATAAGCGGCCAGTTACACACGGTTTTAGGGCCAGCCAGCCGGGCTTCACCTTTATCATGTGAGGCCAACTAACCCTACCGTCACAGGGGTGTTACACTTACAAGGGTTTCCAGCGCCCAGCAGCAGCTCGGCAGCTCCGACCACGGCCGCTAAGTAACACGATTCTGACCTCTCTAACCCCAGACCTTGGCAAGCATCAGGACTAACCCGCTCTCCCCAACCCAGACCCGGCTACATTGACAATCCGCCTGCCAGGCTCGCGTCCGCTGCTGTGGGTGCGCGGTTCTATACTTCCCCACCTCAGTACCGGGTCCTGTCTTGCTCGTGGGCAGCGCAAGCGTTACACCGTGGTTGTAAAAAGCTCTGATAGATGAAACATTTAATGTAGTGTTACCTTTTTTTACCGATTTAAAAAAAAAATCAATGGTGTATCTTAGAATCAACGGCGTCTTACAATCGAGGAAATACGGTATTAACATGTGCACGATTATGCTGAATGAGGCACTGGGGGTGGGGAGGCACGTATCTAATGGTGTTTATGTGTAATGAGCCCATTCCTCAAAGCCCCAGGTAAATTGATCTCTCTTTGCAAAGTAATTATGAAGCCATCAGATAAATGTGAGAAGCCCATGTGCTTGGGTTCAGTGTTTCAGGAGAACTGCAAAACATTCATTTTTTTAACAAGGTAGAAATGAGTGGAAAATCAGTGAGAGTTGACATGTCTGAGAAGGACCACCTAGGCTGCCGACAGGGGGGACAACCAGTACGGGTCTAGTGGGTTTAGGGCAGGAGTGTCAAACTCAGTCCTCAAAGACCACCAACAGGCCAGGTTGTATGGATATCCATGCTTCAGCATGAGGGGAAAGAGAGAAAGACATGAGGGGGGAGAGAGAAAGACATGAAGGGGGGGAGAGAAATACATGAAGGGGGGGAGAGAGAGAAAGATATGAAGGAGGAGAGGAAGACGAGGGGGTGGGGAGAGAGACATGAGGGGGGAGAAAGAAAGACATAAAAGAGGGGGATAGAGAAAGACATGAGGGGGAGAGAGACCTGAGGGGGAGAGAGAAAGACATGAGGGGGAGAGAGAGAAAGATGAGGAGAGAGAAAGACATGAGGGAGAGAGAGAGACATGAGGAGGAGAGAGAAAGACATGAGGGGGGAGAGAGAAAGACATGAGGGGAGAGAGAATGATGAGGAGAAAGACATGAGGGGGAGAGAGAAAGACGTGAGGGGGAGAGAGAAAGATGAGGAGAGAGAAAGACATGAGGGGGAGAGAGACATGAGGGGGGAGAGAAAGACATGAGGAAGAAAGAGAGACATTAGGGGGAGAGAGAAAGACATGAGGGTGGGGGAGAGAAAGATGAGGAGAGAGAAAGACATGAGGGGGAGAGAGAAAGACATGAGGGGGAGAGAGAAAGACATGAGGGGGGAGAGAGAAAGACATGAGGGGGGAGAGAGAGAAAGATGAGAGAGAAAGACATGAGGGGGGGAGAAAGACATGAAGGGGTGCTCACCTCGTGCTATCTTGCTCTGCCTCTGTAGCAAGTGCTGATTCTTCTACTGTCTTATCCCTTAACACCGGGGGCCCGCTACCGCATACCATCTCCCCCGCCTATCTCCATTACCACAGGTAGGCATGGAGGAGGAGGAGGGGGGGGGTCTGATGATGAGTTGGACTGGGGGAGATCTGATGATGATGAGGTAGACTGGGGAGATCTGATGATGACGATGAGGGGGACCGGGGGAAATCTGATGATGACGATGAGGTGGACTGGGGAGATCTGATGACGATGAGGGGGACTGGGGGAGATCTGATGATGATGATGAAGGGGACTGGGGGAGAGATGATGATGAGGGGGAGAGATGAAGAGGGGGAGAGATGAGGAGGGGGAGAGATGATTATAATGGGGAGGGGGAGAGATGATGAGGAGAGGGAGAGATGATGGTGAGGGATGATGAGGAGGAGGGATGATGAGAGAGAGGATCAGGGAGAGGATGGGGGGGAGGGAGAAAAAAATTGCAGTCAGTATTAATTTAATGGGGCCCTGAAAATTGTTTTGCCCGGGGGCCCGCGCATGTCTAGCTACGCCACTGGCAGTACATCTTTTTTATGTGTACTAGTTCTCGTGGCCGTTGGGCTTGATCTGATGTACACCCGTGTCAGTATAGCTACAGTACCTCAAGTGCTCCTTTCCCTGGATATTAATTACATTTACAAATAGTCATTGTGATAACAGGAGAAACAGGAGCGCTAATGGTAAACAAACAGCAGATGTAATGGTGGACAAGAATAAACAAACAGCAATAAGTTTGTTATACACTAAAGAGACAACACAGTATGTAACAATGAGGTTATACTAAATAACTAAAGATGAATAAAAGAACCAAAAAACTTTTGCCTGTGTGGGTGTTGAGAGAAGATGGCCCGGTGTGGCTGTAAACCTGGGCTGTTCACTGTAGCACAAGGTAGGTCCCCCCGAATCAATGGTGCTGCACGTATCCTCAGGAGCCGATTCAGGAACCGATGTTGCTGCCACTGCCTCTCCCTTTGCTGCGCTCGTCCCTCGGGTGTTCCCACTGCCTCTTCCTTTGCTGCGCTCGTCCCTCGGGTGTTCCCACTGCCTCTCCCTGTGCTGCGCTCGTCCCTCGGGTGTTCCCACTGCCTCTCCCTGTGCTGCGCTCGTCCCTCGGGTGTTCCCACTCGGGGGGTGTCGTGCTGCCGTCTGGGGTTCGGCTGCTGGTATCCTGGCGTCCTGCTGGGGGCCAGCTTCCTCCCTCCTGCCACACCTCTACGTACTTCCGGTGTCACGGAGCGAGCTACCGGATGCTCGGAGCTCCCCTCGTTGTGTCCACCCAGTCTTTCAGGCGAGAGTCCCTGGTTTATGCAATCTTTAGCTTGACTCTCAGCGGGCGTCTACCCACTAGAAGAGCCTCTGGTGTAATAAAAATCAATATTCAATAATCCAACGCGTTTCAGCGTACCTACGCCTTCTTCAGGGATCATTTTGGAACAGTGCTCTGCAAACCTTAAATGTCGGCAATCAATTCAGTTAGAATCTTGCTGATTGGCCAAGATCTTAATGAGTAAATTACTACCAGCCGTTTAACCCTGTTTGGGTATTGATGGCTCAGTAGTATCCAATAGGGATTATGACAAGACAAACAGATTAAAAGAGCAGTGTCCCACCTTTCCAGCCCATATCATTGCACCCAGTAAATGAAAACATTTTATTGATATCACATAGTGCAATCCTATAGACCAACATAAACAACTTTATACATGATACATATTACAAATTTATTAAAATCCTAACTGCTATAGGGCTACCTGCATTAAAATCCTAGCGGATATAGGGCTAAATGCCCCTCCTATTTTACTATTGTTATTGAAATGCCAGTAAATCTAGCTCTTCATTCAAACCTTCAGGTGCCATGGTGTGTAGTTTGAAAATCCAGTAAGATTCCCTCTGTCTTAACCTCAGGAACCTATCTATCTCCATTACCACAGTTAGGCATGGAGGAGGAGGGGGGGGAGATCTGATGATGAGTTGGACTGGGGGAGATCTGATGATGATGAGGTGGACTGGGGAGATCTGATGATGACGATGAGGGGGGCCGGGGGAGATCTGATGATGACGACGAGGTGGACTGGGGAGATCTGATGATGACGATGAGGGGGACCGGGGGAGATCTGATGATGATGATGAAGGGGACTGGGGGAGAGATGATGATGAGGGGGGGAGATGAAGAGGAGGAGGGGGAGAGATGATTATAATGGGGAGGGGGAGAGATGATGAGGAGGGGGAGAGATGATGAGGAGGGATGATGAGAGAGAGGATCAGGGAGAGGATGGGGGGGAGGGAGAAAAAAATTGCAGTCAGTATTAATTTAATGGGGCCCTGAAAATTGTTTTGCCCGGGGGCCCGCGCATGTCTAGCTACGCCACTGGCAGTACATCTTTTTTATGTGTACTAGTTCTCGTGGCCGTTGGGCTTGATCTGATGTACACCCGTGTCAGTATAGCTACAGTACCTCAAGTGCTCCTTTCCCTGGATATTAATTACATTTACAAATAGTCATTGTTATAACACTGTCATTGTCCGTGTAAACGTATATTGTAATTACAACGGGTGAACTAGATCTGTGGGGATTATTGTCTCGGATCCCAGAGAGCTAGATGAGGGAATCACAGTGACGCTCCATTGTAAAAATTCCTGGTAATATTACTTCCGCGTTCCTAACATCTTGGGCAATGGCAAGATATCTGCGTACCCCAATCAGTGCCTGGAAAGTGAAAGTAACGTGGAGCTGCGACACACAGTAACTAAAACCAGATCAAACAGCACAACTTGCAGACGAAAATCAATGAACTAACACAAGAAATTGCAGACCTGGATGTTACATCTGGTATAGGGACTCTAAATAAAAATATCACTTGTGAGCACATTCACATGTCTCAGACAGGTCTGCAACCTTGCTTTTCCTCATTATCTCTTAGCATACAGGGCTTCCACTGCAGCTAGGGATTCTGGGAACTGACATGCAAATGAGCAATGTGTCACATTTTGCTTCTTACCCAATTTAACATGGGGCCCTCAAACTCCATTGTCCAGACATGTCCAGAGGTCATTGCACACTAGTAGCCCTACAAAGGCCCCCACAGCTGATCCTATAATATTTCAAAACTCTACAAGGACTGATAGACAATAGTTAGTCATAATAATAGACCTCCATCAGCGTCCAAATGACAGGCGACATTACAGCAATACTGCAAGAGTGTCACGGGGGACTCCTAGAGCGGGTAGGACCTTGGTGGTCGGAACAACAGGGAAGGCAAGGACTGTTGGGGTCACATGCTGAGGTCAGAGGTAGGCGGCAGGTAGCGTGGTCGGGGTCACAAGCAGAGGTCGGAAGCAGACGGCAGGTTGTGTGGTCGAGGTCACAGGCTGGGTTCGGTTACAGGCAGCAAGCAGGATCGTCGTGGTCACAGGCAGGGTTCAGCACAAGAAGGCATGAGCAGGGTGGGGAGCAGGAACTGAGACTAGGGAGCAGGAACTTTGACTAGGGAACAGGCACTGAGACCAGGGAATAGGGAACAAACAGAAACTAGCCAGATTACCAGCAAGGGCCTTTAATAATGTACGGGACTCCAACACGGAACAGAAGCAGAGGCAGAAGCTTGGGCATAGGCATAAGGAGTCTGACAACAAAACAAAGGCAAGGAAGGAACATGAAACAGGAACTATAAGGACAGGAGCAACAAGAGGAGACAGACAGACAGAAGAACCCCAGAGCAGACAGAAACCAGCAGCACACCCGGTGGACAGAGAAAGGAACTATGACTAGGAGCAAGATGTCTAGGAGACCCTGACAAAGAGGCTTGGTAATAGTACCTTCTGGTTGCTGACTCGGATACCTTATTTCTTGGACGGAGATCCCAGGTAGTGGTTCTATGTTGCTTTGACCATTTTAAAGATGGTGACACATTCCTAAACCTATACAGAAAAGCATACTTGCCACCTAACAAGGAAGGCTGAGTTTTACAAGCAATTCTGGCCCAACACCGGAGAAAATCATAAGTCCGTACCAGTTTTGTATGTATGTGATCTGGTCGGAAAGTTCACCTGCACATCTATCAGATTTATGTTATCCTGCGACACATTGCTCTCCATTTTTTTTCATATTGCTTTAGTATTTGGAGCTACTGATTCTGTGTTCTGGTTCTCTTAGCTTATGAAGTATATGCCAAGTTTGGGGGAACCAATGAGACTGTAGTTTTTGGACAAGCAGTCACACCTTCTCAGTACAGGGCAAGGGAATACCGCAAGGGGTAAACTCAGGTGGTTGTGGAAGGGTCGATATGTTAAAGCGAATTTGTCCAGAATGTAACCCACATCACTGACCTGAACATTGAGAAATCAGGGGTCACCTGGAACCCATGAGACATTGCCATGTGCAAGAAGGCCTATGGAGAATGTTCAGAACACTCCTAGTATTCAATCTCAGTTTGATCCATAGTCAGTGGCTAATGGGGACAATGCTATGGGGCCACATCTATAAGTCTTGATTAATGCTCAAAATGTAGTGATTACCGCTATCAGCGATGTGGTGACTGCATTAGCCCTGGACTGGTACATTTGCCTTAGAAAGGATCTCCACTCCTAATGGCAACCATTTCTACCATGTAGGCCTTATAAAATGACTACCTTGATCTTCACCTGGCACGGGATACAGATTTTGCATGATGCAGTGATCGCTCGTAACCTAGTAGTCCCTATGTTGCTGGGCAGAGACTTTCTGTATAAGTACAAGGTTCCCATGAATTTTCACGGCAGGGTTTATGTGACTGTTCGTAAGGTTATGTGGCTGGAGAACTATTCTGATTGGAATGGGGTTGTTCGCAAAAAGTCAAATCAGACAATTCTTCCCACCCCATTTATCACAATAACCACCGTTAATCGATACGTCTTGTATACGGAACGGATAGTTACGGTATCTCTTCCAGCTATTTTACTAACCAGTGATCATCTTGCGATGGATATTAAAGGGGCTCTTGACTAAGATCAAATAGATGCTAAGGATAAGGCCCAGTTGTGCCAATTGCTGTTATCTTTTTAGTGACTGGAAACTTGGGCAGGTAAATGTCAGATAAATATCAGTTTATGCATTTGGGACACAAGAATAAATATGTGAGCTACAAATGAAAGGGGCAAAATTAGGTCAATCCTTGATGGAGAAGGATTTAGGAGTTGAAGGTTGAGATATTTCTGTTTTCTACTTTGTACTCGTCTCCCTAGTGCACCCACCTATCATTCCGCTGAGGCAGGGCGAGTATCATCTGCTATTGTTAGGATTTAGGAGTGCTTGTAGACAGCAGGCTTAGCAATAGTGCCCAAGGTCAGGCAGTAGCTGCAAAGGGAACTAAGATCCTATCTTGCATAAAACGGGAAATGGATGGAAGGGAAGTAAGCATTATTATGACACTGTATAAAGCATTAGTAAGACCACTTCTTGAATATGGAGTACAGTTTTGGGCACCACTCCATAAAAAAAACATTATGGAACTAGAACAAATGCAGAGAGGATGCACAAAAGTGATAAAGGGGATGTAAAATTGGATTTATGAGGAGATGTTAGCTAATTTAGATTTGTTTACATTAGGAAAGAGGCGCCTAAAAGGAGATATGATAACTACATACAAATATATTCAGGGTCAATACAAGGAGCTTTGTTGGTCCAATAAAAAGGTATCGTACCACCTACTCCCTCTTCCTCCTTTGTTATTTTACTACATGGAACTATATACAAATGCTTCAGACTGTGGCCTAGAGTCAGCACTCTTTCAACACGCCACAAACGCCAAAGGAATTAAATATTGCTTATGGTAGTCGAACGCTGTCCACTTTGGAGGCATAATATTCTAAGTGAAGGCTTTGTTGTGATATGGAGCATGGAATATTTCTGGCCGTATCTTGAAGGGACAAACTTCACGCTATTGACAGATTATAGTGCTCTTAAATGGCGCCTATCTAAGTTTAACCCGTTTGGCAGACTTGGGAGGTGGTGCTTACTCCTGCTCAAGTTTTGATTTTGCTGTAACCCACAGAAAAGGGACTGAGAATATAGTGCCCGATTCCCTCTCCTGCAATAAGTTACAACACTCAGCCATAGATCCCTTACCTCCCAGAGGAATATGGGGTATATTGCCTGTGTGGCACAGCATTCTCATTTGACTCTTGTAAACATGGCAGTCTAACTTTAAGTCTTTGTTCCCCAAGTATTAAAAGTTACTTCCTTGCAGGTGGTATCCCAGTACATCAGTTTAGACGCAGCTACTTAAATTCTGGATGACACCTATGCCTTGGTCGGGACACAATTGGAAAAGGTGCACCGTACCCAACAGTACTATTATGACCAAGGGCGAAAATAACTTTCTTTTAGGGTAGGCGACCTGGTGAATGTTCACACACATCCTAGATCTGATAGCAAAAGAGGTATAACTTTAAAGAATAATCCTCCATTTCCAGGCCTGTAGAGAGTAATGTCATATCTGGTCAGCTATGGACTGAGAAGGAGACCAGATGTGGAAGAAGCTACCTCGTTTCATGTTTGTAACATTCTTCCTTACTGTAATTGAGTTGACTGAATGATGGCTGTGGTCCGAATGTATCTCTGGACTGTCCAAGTCTGCTGGAATCCGAGAGCTCAGAATCGTGTGTTGACAAAGAGGATACTTTCGTCTAATCTTTTGTTTACTCTGTGTCTGATGGAACCTCAGACTTGGATGGTACGTTGGCTTCTTCTTTAAATATCAAGCTGGGAGAAGGTAAAGCTTGCAACGTTCTTGCATTTGCGGAGGTTTTCTACTGCTTGCGATCCTGAGGACATCGGATTACAAGGCAGTTAGTGAGGGCGTCAACTCGTCTTGGCCAAAGGGTGTGCGGGGCATATATCTAATCATTGCAATCAAGAAGACTCTGTGTTTACTCCACAAAGAGTGCCAAGAATTACCCATAACTGGCAAAGGAACAGATGGAGCACGACCATAAGTACATGAAGCGCTATATAATATTCTGCCACTAGATGGCAGACGTAGATCTTTCCTAAATTGAGTAGTATATCAGAGTTTATGCTGAAAAGCTGTTGATGTGGATTCAACAGTAAACTGGTGAACCAGATCTGTGGATTATTGTCACAAACCCAGGAGAGCTAACTGAGGATATCACACTGACACACACAGTAGACTGGCTCATATATACATACATACATACATACATACACTGATACACCAAGAGCAGACTGTCTCAGATACACACAAACACACACACACACACTGACACACAGAGCAGACTGACTCAGATACACACACACACTGACACACAGAGCAGACTGTCTCAGATACACACACACTGATACACACGGAGCAGACTGTCTCAGATACACACACACTGATACACACGGAGCAGACTGTCTCAGATACACACACACTGATGCACACGGAGCAGACTGTCTCAGATACACACACACTGATACACACGGAGCAGACTGATTCAGATGCACACACATACACACACACACACACACATACACACAGAGCAGACTGACTCAGATACACACACACACACACACTGACACACAGAGCAGACTGACTCAGATACACACACACACTGACACACAGAGCAGACTGACTCAGATACACACACATACACTGACACACAGAGCAGACTGACTCAGATACACACACATACACTGACACACAGAGCAGACACACACACACACACACACACACACACACACACACACACACACATGTTCCCCAGTGACACACACACACTGACAGCTACCAAGTGACACACACACACACAGTGATACCCGCCTCCCAAGCGCTTGCTGTCTCCTCTGTAAGGACAGCAAAAAGCTCCTGGTAGAGCGAGCGGCAGCAAGCGAGAGCGAGCAAGCGCCAAACATGGCCAAGGCCTAAGATGCTTTGCAGACTTGGCTCAGAAGCCTGATTTACAACAATCTCAATAAATATCATTTCATGTGACACATTTAAGGTGTGAAATATGGTTGATTTGACACCTTTTTTGTGCCAACAGTTGACACCTGCAAGTATCTTTAAATCCCTTTTTTAAAGTTAATTTGTAAACGTGCTGATCTGATTTTCCTCTTGTTGCTCCATAATCTCTGATGTCGCGCTGTGTTTAACTGGAGTTTGCACAGACAAAACTCCCTCTCTCCAGAACCAAATACCTTGTCCCTCTCCTTATCTTTATTGGCTCTCCAGGGTGGGGAGAGGGGTAAAGAAAACACTTGATTTAACGCGTCCCCTTTCAGAGTGGGACTTTGGGTTTGAACTAGTGGTACCTTCCTAATCCTGACCATGTTTTTAAGTGTAAACCTAAAATGATCACATTTCAAACGTTGATACAAGCGCTAATGGTTTTGCTGTCAGAGGGGCCTGCGACACACTATATCTCAAAATAAATGGAATATAACTAGACGTTGAAGACCGTCTACCTTGGCTGGCAACCTTTTGAATGGAAGAATGAAGGTGGGATCGACGTTTGGAGGAAACAAGACTCTTACAATGGAACCTTCCACGGTGCATCCAGGAAAGTGGTCGACCACTGTATCCTGCCCGTGCTCGCGTATGGATGTGAAACTTGGACCCTAAATGCGAAGATACAAGTTTCAGACAACGCAAAGCAGTATGGAGAGATGCATGCTGGGTACTACCCAAACAGATCGGAAAAATAATAATTATATATGGGTTCGTAACCAAACAAGTCTGTGACATCACAAGGGTGAAGAAATTAAAATGGCGGTGGGCCGGTCCTACCGAGAGAAGAAATGATCATCACTGGACAAAGATGGTACTCGACTTGATTCCAAGAGATTAAAAGATCAAGACAACAACCAAAAGTAAGAAGATGGGAGGATGAAATCGGAAAGTGTTGAGGCGCGCGCGCACACGCTGAATAGCATTAATGACAAATATCAGGAAGCCGGCAGTATATACATAGTTTGTATATGACTGACCTGTCACTGAGATTACTACTAGTACAGCAGTCCCTCTGATGCGAGGGTGGAGGTTATACTAATAAAACCTATTCCTTTGTTTGCCTGTCTGGAATGAGGCAATTATTTTAATTGTTATCGCACCTAAACAGCTTATACATGTCTAACGCTGTCATCACAGAGCATGCAAATCACGGCACTAATCTAATTTGGCTTCCTCCCTTAACTCTCCCCTGCTCCCAACAGGTCTTCCCACAGCTCTATAACCGGAACACCATGCTATATTCTAGTACAGTGTTTTTCAACCTGCGTCTTGTGGGCTGCCGTGTTTACATATTTTGGGTGTCATAACTCAAAAGTGGTTATGACACGTTGTCCAAATAAATCACCTATTCTGTGGAATGCCGTCCATTTATTTCAATAATCCAAGCCCTACCCACATAGAAACACCGGTCTTTGACGGCAGATCTGAACCAGTTGGCCCACCTAGTCGGCCCATTACCTACCGGCTGTAAAACCTCCGACGCCTGTTTTGATCCTTGGGTTTCCTTCATATGTAGGATCGCCTTCTGTCTACCCCAAGCATTTATAAGGGCCCGTACTGGCCTGTGCTATTCCACTAAACCCACCATTCTTTCCATGAAAAAGCACTTCCTCACATGTCCTATGAGTCTCCTACCCTCCAACGTCATGGCACAACCTCTTGTTCTAGAACTTCTTCTTTCTCTGGAATGTTTCCAATCCTTTAAACCTTGTTTGAAAAAACACCCATTGACATTACTTCAAAGTTTTCTATCATCTCCCCCCTCTCTCTTCTTTCCTCCGACCTGTACATATTGAGGTCCTTCAGCCTTTTCTAGTAACCCTTCGTTGGACAGACCATGCTAGTAACCCTTCGTTGGACAGACCATGCTAGTAACCCTTCGTTGGACAGACCATGCTAGTAACCCTTCGTTGGCCAATCTCCAATTTATTTATGTCCTTCTGGATCTGATGAACAGTGAATTCAAGAAATCAAACAAGATAACGAGTTATCTTGAACTCTCTTCCCCCCTGTAACGTTATCTGTTCACCAGGGACATTAAATGTTGTCTTTCCACTGTTCTCTGCTGTCACATTAAATGGAGAATTGCATTGTGAACTTGAGTAGAGCTCTGCTTTGTACCTCTGTCTTGGAGACCTGCACTTTGAAGACATTGTTTGTCTTCTGGATATATGGGCCTAATCAGTCTTCAGACCTATGAAGGCAAATCCCTGTATTGGTGCCGATTCTGATTTTGGGATTACAAGAGAGTTTTGTATATCTTAGTAGTAAGACATAGTGGTTATTCTGAATTTCTAGCCGCTCCAGACTTAGTGATAACCAATAAAGAACATATCACACTTACGGGGTTATTCAAATGCACAGAAGAGGCCGTTCCTTTGATTTGAGTCGGAGTTTGCGTCCGCTCGCAGTGCAATCGGCTGCAACGGACCATGCTGCATCATTTGTGTGGTGTCATATCAATAATACACGTTTTATTAGCTTTGCAAATGTAGGCCTTAAAATCTGGAGAGGGGGAAAAAACACCACATCTTGCATAGTGTACAATACAAGCTGTCGTTAAACGCTGGTTAGGTACTTTTATTTAAAGCAGGAAAGAATGTAGCAAAAATCATCACGATGGAATCGGGGCTCAGGCTGCGCTTATAGTGCCGGCGACGCAATGTCGCTTCAAAACAATTGTATTGATGCCGTCGCGTGCGCTTATAGTGGATGCGAAGGCGCTACAAAAAAAATTATCACTAGAATTTGATTTTGCAGAGATGGCCTCCCCATGTGACTGCCTATAAGCCAATCACATAGCCTTTCTGCCTCCCCCCTTGATGACGTCACTCCCTTTTTGTAGCCAGCAACGTCTCCAAACCTGATTACAACTTTCGCGACGGGTGACGTCATCGGTCGCGTCGCGGGCACTTTAAGCGCGGCCTTATGAAGCAGATAGAAAATTCCAAAGGCGCCAATCATTTAAATAGGCCCAGGAGAAAATATTTTGACACAGAAGTCTTTCAAATAAACCCCCCCCCCCACCCTCCGGATGCACTGTTTCACAATGAGGTTTATAACCTAGAATACAACATGTGCAAAAAGAGGCGTCTGCAACACATTACCAGCTCTGGCAGAGAAGGAGTTAATACAGGCACTCCAGGGGGCTTTTGAAAAACCTAAGGTGTCGCTTTATTCAGGGCACTGATGTTTGTTTCGGTCCTGACACAGACCCTTTGTCAAGATGTGACACACAGGACCATGTGAGGACTGAAACGTCGATACCTATATTTCCAAAAATCTACTGGAGTACCTGCATTACGTTTGTGTATTCTTGATTATATACCACACCAGTGGTTTACAGTGCACCCGTGGTAGGTACTTTTTTTGTTTGTGAGTGCACCTATTTCTATCCCTACAGAGGAGTTAAGGCAGACCTTACTGACAGATGGTCTCCAAAGTACCAAATTAATACTAGGCCACAAAACTGATAATGATCGTTGGCAACAGTGTGCAAAGGATTCTGGGTATTGCCATGCAGCTGAACAATACGATTCCAGACTTCGATGAATGACTTTTCATTCTAATTATACAGGCATGCTTTTTTTTATTGTTAAGGCGGATATCCCGCCTGTTGAGTGGGTAGGTTGACAACATGTTGCTTGGCATAGTTAGCTGCCTATGCCAAGAGACCTCCATGGACGAAAGAATGGAGGAACTGACGTGTACCTATTTTCATGAGCTAGATGTTGGTGTCTGCTCTATTTTCTGCTAATAGGCCAATATGTGTTGGGACCTGCAACACTCCTTTAAAAAATTAAAAAAAAAAAAAATCTGAATACATGCCATCCAGGTAGACTGTGGAAATACTTGTATGAAGGGCAAGTTGAAACAGGATATTTTTGCAGACGAAGAGGCCTTAAACACACTGCAGGCTAAACCTCTAACAACAAGAGGATTAAGTGCTGCTTTAACACCCTCCCTGCCAGAGATACACCGCAGAATAAACTCATGGCAGCATAGGCGAAGAAGGCATTAGCCTAGGGCAGGGGTGGGCGACGCCAGTCATAGAGGGCCACCAACAGGTCAGGTTTTCGGGATATCCCTGCTTCAGCAAAGGTGGCTCAGTCTTCGACAGAGCCACGTCTGCTGAAGCAGGGATATCCTGCAAACCTGGCCTGTTGGTGGTCCTTGAGGACTGGAGTTGTTGCTCTTCCCCCGGCCCTGCGGGTAGTAGCATGGTCTGCCGGTGTGTGCACTAGCATATGCCAATGTGGGTGTGCAGTAAGGGTATACTCCTTTTGGGTGCCAGTGTAATAATGCATGTGCCAGTGTCACCATATGCTGCAGTGCATGTCTGGAGAGATATATTCTCTTGTCAGTCCTGGATTAACCCATTGCTTGCCAGAGGGTTCAACACAAATGGCTATTTTCACCTCTGCTGCCAAAGAGGCTTTCAGTGCAGCGGGAACGCCAAGACTGGCTCGTCCACTGAATCCCACCTACCTAAATAAAACAGCACTGCAGATAATACATTTTATGTTAATAATTATTTTCATTATTATTAGAAAGTGCCTGGCCCTGCTAGCTGCGAAGGGGTTACAAACACAATAGGCTGTGTTAAGTGACTTTAAGGTTTTAGACTTTACGGGAACGCCTGTGTATGTTGAGTAGGATTTGGCTTTTTAACCCTTTTTGGTGCTGGTTGGAGGAGCGAAGAGACTGGCAGTGAGGTTTGTGGCATGTAAAGGGACAGTCCCTCCTAGGACCTAAGTGTACTGACGGCAGTGACAGTGTTTAAAGGTCACATCTGGGTGATGCCTTTCTTACGGCCGTCAGCATTTAAAATCGTCACGTTAGTTTGTGAACGTGCTGAGCGGAGACTTGGGAGGGGTTCGATTTCCTCCTATTAGGAGGGAGGCACGGGGGGGGGGGAGAGAGGAGGGGATAGATGGAAGATAGAAATGAAAACAAACGAGGGAAACAACTAGAAGTAGCAAAGTGTAATATAGTAGATCGAGCAGTACCGAACGCGAAGATTGATATACGAGCTGGGAGATAGGCGTAGAGCCGATATGGTGATAGAGACTAAGGAGAGAGCATAGAGAGCAGCTATACTGCTCTAAGAAGAGGATATAGAGTTATGCGCGATAGAGGAGGAGTCGAGCGCTAATACGAGAACTATCTTGTCTCTCTCTATGCGTAGCTATAGTCTCTTATGTGCTCTCGCTACGCTTGTGCGCATATGCTTTTGGTGATAGAGGCGTAGAGAGGGGGGGTAGAGACGAGGGGGAAGGTAGAGGAGAGATGAGGGGGCATAGGATCGAGTAGGGGGAGAGCATGAGCAGTAGAGGGGAGATCGTAGAGAGGAGGAGGAGGAGAGAGGGGAGGAGGGAGGAGAGGAGTAGAGAGTGGAGGAGGCTCTCTCTCTCTCTCTCTCTCTCTCTCACCTTAGGTAAACTCCTCCGCAATGTCATGCAAAAGGCAAAAGTTCCCAAGAAACCAGAATGGTGATACTTTTGTTATTTTTTTTAAAATAAAGAACGTGGGAACCCTTTTTCATAATTGAACCACACCTCCAAATGCAGTGTTTGGCATTTGCAGAGAAACACCTCTTGCCCAATAAGAAAATACTGACGACCCTTTCTGCAGCGGGGCTTCTCCTTATTAAAGCAGCACTTGCCGCTAACCCCAGGTGGTTCGGATTCAAGGCCTGCCCGCTTCCCAGGAACCACACAATATGGCCGCCTATTTCAAAGAGGAGTGTTGTGGTCTTCCTAAAATAGGGGCTATGCAACCCAAAGAAACTTAATCTATTTTTAAAAAAGGTTAAATACATTAAACTGTTTTTATCCGCTGCAAAGTATCTAATGCTACACGGCGGGCATTTGTTAAAAAAAAAAAAAAAACATTAGTATTATTGATATTAAATGCTTCTTGAATCTGTCATCGTACCGCTACTTTTTGGATCTCTCCCCCTCATTCACATCTCTTTTTCCTTCTGCTGTCCGCTTGTATAGAACAACAGGGTATTATCGCAGTAATGTAAGTGTGCGCCTGTGGAATGGTATATACCACTGTAGATTCCTTTTTGGTGGGTGGAAGTCTGACTAGGCTCGGATAAAAAATATCGGTGGTTACGTTACAGGGAGAAAGAACAATGGATTTATGCTAACCAAACAAAAGCGGCGGGTAGGAATCCTGGACAATTTAAGTATCAGATCAAAATCTAGACCCTTGGGAATGGCTGGGATATTAGGTTGGGTACAGGGTCATCTTTGTGTATTGATCGCTTTCTAATACCCAAAGTCAGAAATCGGACCAACGCAGGGAATTTGTTAATATGTCACCAAGACTGGTGTAGGCCACGGAAGGACATAACACGGTTTTGCAAAAGTTGGCTAACACGGTCTTGTTCTCTCTGCCATAGATGAACTTGTAGCGTGGTGGGACCATTGGTCATATCGGTTTTTTTTGCGCTGCTTCATACATTGTGTGATGGTTGTGGTTCCTTCCAGCTTCGGACTATTCCCCTCTTGAACAACTCACTAAAACGGTCATGTTTGCGGCAGAGAAACATTTTCGTCAAACCTTTAGGGTTTTGCGCCAAAGGATTCTTGGACAAGGAAAGAGAAATGGAACACGATATTGTGCAGTATGTCTTGTCATAGGGTCCACAGGGGTCCAGTGTTGAACTGGGATGCCCTCTATTTGGACACTGTCCAGCAGTAACAAATGAGAATACTGATGGTCCAGTATTACTTGGAAATAGTGGCCGGGCACGCGCGTGGGTGGGGCCGTTGGATTTACCTAGAGCGGGCTGTGGTAGGGGACTGGGCAGCTGCCTCCATCCTGATTGGCTGCATTAACCAGCAGAGCCAATCAGGAGGAGAGTGTGCGGTGTAAGAGCAAGGGGGTGGGGCAAAGGAGAGGAGGAAGGAAAAAGCATGGAGTGGGGGGTAGGTGAGTGTCTTATGTGTGTGCTGTGTGTGTGTGTGTGGGTGTTTGTGTGGGTGTCTCTGTGTGTCTCTCGAGCACGTCGCAATTCACAATTGTGTCCAGTATTTTTGGAGAAGCCACCTGGCAATCCTATTTTGTTAATGTGTGGATGGTATGTTAAATACGGAGTGCAATGCACTACATTTTTACAGGTGTAGAATTCCGCGTATCCAAATCGGTGGCAATAGTATTTCTCGGAAACCTCTTCTAGGTAGGTGGATCGCTCACCCCAAAAATGGTGATGGGGAGAGGCGATGGTGCAGATCACATAGCTTGATGAATGTGTAAATAAAATCAATAAAGCAGCAGACCACCCACAAGTTGCCCCAAAGTTGTTGCTCATATAGCAAATAAAAACCATCCAGGTGTAAGCAGGCGGGGTTGGAGCAAGGGAGTCGAGGAAAAAGTACGCTTGAATGGGGGATTCGGTTGTTATTGATGATATATTTTACGTTGAAGCGTAAATAATCTGCACCATCATTTTTCGTATCGCGTGTTTTTTTCAATCCAACTACCTGGAAAGCGGTTTCCGAGAGGTTCTATTGCCCGGATTTGGATATGAAAGCTACACCTTTTTAAAAAATCGTGAGCGTGATTAAGATGGGATATTTACATGCATGTCAACACACTAGATAAGACAGGCTGCACATCGTGTTCATTTCTCTTTCCGGTCCAGAATATCTCTTGCTCTCCCCCTAAATGTGGAGGAAAATTAGATGACACGAAAGAACAAAAGAAACCTTCCTTTTAACGGGTTGTGAGAGGCATTCATCATTGTGTATATTCATTTTTCTTCTTTTTTTCCACATCACTACCTGTGTTCACTTATATTATCACAAGTTTAAATCTTAACACACGTTGTGAAGTTACTTATTTGTGTTCATTCTTGAGATTAGATTGTAAGCTTTCGGAGAAGGGATCTTCCTTCCAAATGTATATTTATGTCGGAAGCACATTCCCATGATTGTTATTGTATATTTGTTATTTGAATTGTCACGTTCTTTTTACAACTGTGAAGCGCCTAGTATATTAATGGCGGCTATATAAAATAAAGACGCGTGCATATATCACATTTATCACTAAATGAGATGATTTGACCAGGAGCGCCCACACAACAATTTTAGTGTGTATGACAACGGGCGCTCTTCTGGTCTTGGGGTGGCTACTGCCAAAAACCCAATTAACTCAAACTGTACTCTTTTAAAAGGTACTATAGCAAGTGTCCTGTACTATTAAAACCAGCTGTACATCGCTGATGCCTATTTGTGGGCGTGGTGAGCTGAGGAGCAGCTGGCTTCGTCCCATTGGCTGAATCTCAGAACCTTCGGCTAATAACCGCAGTTGCATGAAATCAGTCATTGATAACAAATCAGCAGGTTTTAGGAAACTTCTATTTTATGTAGATACAAACTAAAGCCAGAGTTTTACCAGTAAAAGTGATCTTTGCAGTAATCACACTGCACTTATAGGGAACCTTCATAGCGGTGTTCAGTTGCCTGTAAGATCCTGTATGGTGTTCCAAGTGCCAGAGGGGAGGAAAGTGAAATGGAAAGTTCTCTCACTGTTCTCGGTGGCTGTCTGGGTGTTGGCTGATCTGCGCTATTCCATGGTAGAACCGGCTGTGCTGTTCTGGGAACCGGCATCACAGGGCCATCCACAAGTAGCGATCATTGTGCGCCTCCCCGCGAAATAAAACGAGGGGCGCCAAAAAGTCTTGATGCAGGCCCTGTGTGCTTTGGGCGGAGAGGTTTCAGTGTAATGACGTCAGAATTCAACCAGTCAGACTGTGGATTAGGGTACGGGTGAACGCGGACTGCAGAGAAAGGTGTGACTGCTGATGGGGCTTATCTGGATTTCAGTTATTAAAGTTGCAGTTCTCCTGGATGGGTTTTTTTTACCCCTTCACAATACAGTGTTCGGTTGTTTCACCTCCTAGTTCACACCCCCCTCCCCTCTGTGTATTTTGCTACTAGAAAATTAGTCCAAAATGTAAAATGGGGTTTTTATGTGGCTGCTAAAATTTAACATATTTATTAATTTTTGATTGGGACCTTTGTAGTCTGGCATGTAAAGCAGCTCGTTGCTGCCTCGGAAAGGAGAAAATAGCAGGAGTTGCCATGTGGAGGATACTGCAGGCATGGCGTGGCTTGAGGCGGGATGCGATATGCCGGGCCCCGCACTCTTCCCCAAAATGTAAAACCATTGCACTAGGACAGTATTTTTCAGAGCAAGGGGTTCCTACTTATTGATTCAGACGCGATATTAGAGAGGGTATGGGGTCTTAAAGCATATGATCTCGACGCGGCTATTAGAGAGGGTTGGGTCCTTACAATGCATCTATGATCGACGCTACTTAGAGGGGTGGGTCCTTACAATGATCGATCGACCGGCGATATTAGAGAGGGTTGGGGTTCCTTACAATTGCATCTGGATCTCAGCGAAGGCGCTTATTAGGAGGGGTGGGGTGGTTCCTTACAAGAGATGATCTCAGACGCTATTAGAGAGGGTTGGGGTTCTTACAATGCATCTGATCTCAGACGGCTATTAGAGAGGGGGTTGGGGTTCTTACCAATGCATTGATCTAGACGCGCTTATTAGAGAGGGTTGGGGTTCTACAAGCAATCTTGATCTAGACGCGCTATTAGAGAGGGTTGGGGGTTATTTACAATGCATTGATCTATCAGACGCGCTGCTATTAGAGAGGGTGGGGTCTTACCAATGCATCTGATCTCAGAAGCGCTATTAGAGAGGGTTGGGGTTTTCTTAAATGCATCTGATCTAGACAGCTATTAGAGAGGGTTGGGGGTTCCTACAAAGCATCTGATCTCAGACACGGTATTTAGAGAGGTGGGGTCGGTGGGGTTCATCCTACAATGCATCTGATCTCAGACACGCTATATTAGAGAGGGTTGGGTTCCTTACAAGGCTCAGATCTCAGACGCGCTATTAGAGAGGGTTGGGGTCCTTACAAAGCATGATCAGACGGCGTATAGAGAGGGTTGGGGATCTCTACAAGATTGATTCGATCTCAGACGCGCTATTAGAGAGGGTTGTGGGATCCTTAACAAGCAATTCAGATTCTAAGACGCGTATTATATGGAGGAGGGTTTGGGGGATATCTTGTTACAATGCATCTGATCTCAGACGCGCTATTAGAGAGGGTTGGGGTTCCTTACAATGCATCTGATCTCGGACGCGCTATTAGTGAGCTAGTTGCTTCTCTCCCTGTGCCTCAGACACCAAACTTGGATTAAGGTGATAGAATAGGAGAACTGACTCCTATGCAATGCTCACAGGGAACGTCCATGTATAGATATGTCCTTATATCACAATTGTCTTTCCAGAAAAAAACAGCATGCTTGACATCAGACCTTCCGATCAGTAATGTCACTTTCAGACCCTTAAAAGCCTCTCTGTGTGGCCTCCCACTAACCTTTGAAATAGGTATATCTTGTATGGGTGTCACTGGCTAATGGTACAATGATGCAGTGAAATCGGATAAAGTGATTAGCACATAGGAGTAAACTTGGAGTGTAAGCTCTGCAGGGCAGGGACGCGTTGTCCTGCAAATTTATATGTACAGAGCTGTGTATATTATCAACACCAAGAGAAAAGGGTCGCAGGGGCGGAGCGCAGGGTGTCGTGTATACAGAGAGATATTTCCAGCAGATGAGTCCAAATTTGTCGTTATAATTTTTTTTTAACATCCTACTTTTCTACTCTCCAGTTTACACAAGGGATAGACCAAAATGGCCACTGATTACTTCTAACAGCATAGACTGCATAGGTAGTTTTTTTTACATTTTTATTATTATAATTCTTTATGGTAAAAGTTTTGCATACAATGAAAAGAAACATTCAGATACAAGAGTTTATCACATGCAAAGCCCCAGCCTATGTTCATCTTTATAGCCAACGATTTAAGCTATGACGATAATAACCATTGGTGACTTTATGCAGTCTTAGATCTAGAACAAGTAAAAACAGAATAAAGCAAAATAACACACTACAATACTTCATCTAACCTAGATTGCAACCAAGGGAAGAGGCAGGAAATATGTCGTCATCGCCAATAATTCCAAGACGCCTTCTCTGGCGTGATTTGATATGGATTGAATAAAGTTGTGATAGATTTGTTTTCGTTTGCCCCAAATCCTGGGTTTAGTTTGCTAATGGGTCGGGCGTTGTACATCTCACATCTGGAAGGCCTTATGAGATTGGCAACAGGTTCATTATCTAACCCAAGTAAGGGCCCTTCAACTAAATGAATCGTTCATCTTCCCCTCTGTAGAGACTCACAAAGATCAATTTGTCTGACCTAGGACTAGGATAAATTCTAACCATTCTGTACTTGTCTAAATTCTAACCCCTCCTTTTTAGCCCTCAGACTTATGATTATTGCTGAGGCGGGGGCCTGAGTCCCTATAGATAACTTAATGGGCCGTGCGTGGCCTACGGTCAGACGACAGGAAGAATACAGACAGTATACACATGGTACAACGGGTTTAATGTACCCTTAGTAACTAGGCAACCTGTGATCCTCAGCAGAGGGTCCCCACATATAACATACAGCAATTATACTGTCCCAATAACGCTGCGCAGAATGTGTGTCAGTGGTGCGTTTAGCCCCCAATCCTGGGTATATTGGCTTTGTGATGGTGCCGGCACACACTGTGGGAGCTCTTTGCGTACTAACTGTTGCAGGCCTGTACTTCGCAAAGGGTGCCTCGGTGCCACTGTGTTTTGTGGCCGTTGAGGGTCACCTCCGACAGCGCTCTTAACTTTCGGTCCAAGTCCAGTCTGCAACTCCCTGCTGCCTCGTGCACACTCTCCAATCCTCAACCGAACCCGACAGCTCTCGGGTCCGGGCAGATCCTCAACATGACCTCCCCTCCTTTTTGAAGGCTCCTCTCCCTCTTGGTCCCACCTCTTCTACAGCCGTTATCATTGGCTGCTCTCATGTCCATGAACGGTAACGTGTCCATAGCACATTGGAGAGGACCCTGCCAGGGGTCAGTGTGAGTGTGTGGATCTCCTCACACAGGGGGAGTTACATCAACATTGCAATTGACTTGTTTGGGATATTCATTGAGGATGCAGAGTTAGGCCGAATCCAGTAACCCAGCGTTTCCCAAATGGTGGGTCGCGACCCGGCACCGGGCCACGGTGCCAAAATTGCTGGGTCGCAGCGAGGCTGGCCGCGCGGTGTCTCCCGTCCCCAAAATTGCCCCCCCTCCCACCCACCCAGTCCCTGGCCCCCCCTCCCACCCACCCAGTCCATGGGCCTCCCACTCCACCCACCCAGTCCCATGACCCCCCCAACCACCCCGTCCCTTGGCCCCCACACCCACCAAGTCCCTGCCCCCCCCCTTCCCACCCACCCCAGCCCAAAAAAATCCCCTCACCCACCCAGTCCCTGGCCCCTCCTCCACCCAGTCCTGGCTCCCTCTCCCACCCACCAGTCCCTGGCACCGCCTCCCCCCACCCCATCATCAGCTTAGTGCCTGGTAATTCACTGTTTGTGTCTGTGTGCGTATAGGGGAGGAGCGTGTGGTGTTGTGGTGTGTGTCTGTATCGGTGGTATTGTTGTGTATCAGTGTATGGTGTGGATCAGTATCAGGGGTGGATCAGTATAGTGTAGTGTGGATCTAGTATGACAGTGTGTGTGTTGTGTGTGTGTCAGTGTGTGTGTGTGTTTCAGTGGGTGGGTGTGTGTAGTGTGTATCGTGGTGTGTGTGTGTGTGTGTGTGTGTGTGTAGCAGTGTCTGTTATCAGTGTGTTTGTGTGTGTTGGCTAGTGTGTGTGTCAGTGGCTGCGTATGTGTATCAGTGCGTTGTCGTCAGTGGCTGTGTGGTGGTGTTGGGTGTGTGTGTGGTGTGTGTGGTGTGTTGTGTGTGGGTGCTTGTGGTGTGTGTGTGATCGAGGGCTGTGGTTGTGTCTGTGCAGGCCTATAGGCCACGTATAGGCGATAACATTTTTTAGTGGGTCACGAAGGAGAAGTTTAATTAAAAAATAAACCGATTGTCACGGAAAAAAAAAAAAAGTTGGGAACTACGCTTTGCGGGTCTGGTAACCAGGGAGACGTGACTCAAAGAGGAAGGCCTATAGTCCTATAACTCCAATTTGTTTTTTAGATTCTACTGGCGGTTGGGTTCGGTTGTTTTTTGCTCTAAAACCCATCGGCCTTCTTGCCAACATTACCAACACCAGGTCTTAAAAAATTGCGGCACGCCAGTGCGTTGTGCGTTTATTAGCGACAGGAAAAAGGTTTGGCAGGCATGGTGCAGGCTTTGTACGTGTGAGGACGTGGCTGGGTCCTCTTCTACCCGAATATGGCAACGTACTGCACACCAGGATCATGAGATACAGTGATAATGACCAGACTGTCTGGAAAATATACTGTATTCGCCCAGGTAGCAGACTTTTAAACCTTACAAACCGTATCGTGTTTATGAATAGACGTACTTTTGATTTAAATTTTTTAAATAATAATCCTTTGGTCAAACACGAGCTCGCCGTGTGGATGCAGCTCACAATAATGGTGCTGGTGGAAATGCCATTTTTTTCGGTATCTGAGTTTATATCGGGGGGGGGGGGGGTCTCAAACTCGATCCTCAAGGGCCGCCAACAGGCCAGCGTTTCTTGATATCCCTGCTTCAGCACAGGTGGCTGTCGAAGACTGAACCACGGATTGAGCCACCTGTGCTGCAGCAGGGATGTCCGTAAACGCTGGCCTGTTGGCGGCCCCTGCGGACGGAGTTTGAAATCCCCAGTTTCTTTATATCCATAGACCTAACCTTGGGGACAGGTGGAGCTGTGCAGAGCGTGGTCTCCCCGTGACAAGTGCGTGACTTTCATGTGGAAACTGATCCCGTCGCCTTGCAATCTGCATCTTGTACATCCCGAGTCCTGGGAGGCGTTCTGCAGAGAGAGCCGTGTGCTTTTAATATCGCTCACAAGCGTCCAAACCACGTTATAAGCTCCGGTCCTTTATTGCCTCGGGCGCTTGGCGGAGTTTCTGCCTCGGTAGGGAACTAGAAGCCAACCCCCTTTAATTTTTAGGGGCTTGAACTTTTAGGAATCCTAGTAACTTGGTATTTGGCGGCGGATAAGACCCCCTGACCCTCCGAATCAGCCCATTTTTCTATCTGCTGTGAAACCTCAGACCCCGTTTAATCTTCGGTTTTACATATGTGTTACTTCTGTCTGTCCCAGGCGTTTTTTTAATTCCCTACCACCTCTGCTGGGTGGGCTTGGGCCACACATAAACCCCCCTTTCTGGAAAGAAGGGAAGAAGAAGAAAGGAACATTATATCATCATCTCGCTCCCCCACTCTCCAGGTCCAGCTTCAGGTAGTTAGAGTATGGCGCCTCTATGTTCCTCAAAATGCGCACCCGTCCCTCCCTAGGCTTGATGAATGAAAAGCCGCCTGGATGTATTTAAAATAAAGTACAACCCCCCCCACCCCATCTCCCCCCCAACTCCCATCTCCCCCACACCCCACATCTCTCCCCCATCGCCCTCCCCTTCCTCCCCCAATCTATACATATTGAGGTCCTTCAGTCTCTAGAACAGGGGTGGGCAACTCCAGTCCTCAAGGGTAGCCAACAGGTCAGGTTTTCAGGAAATCCCTGCTTCGGCACAGGTGGTTGTCAACTGAGCTGCCTGTGCTGAAGCAGGGATATCCTGAAAGCCGGACCTGTTGGTGGCCCTTGAGGACTGGAGTTGGCCGCCCCTCCTGTGGGCTATGCACCATTTTAATCGCCCTTCTTGGTAAAATGTCTAATTTAATTTATTTATGTCCTTCTGGAGATATGTCAGTAATTATGTCTGTGTTGGAGGCGGGTGGATCTGTGGCTCCTATCTAATTAAGGATAATTAACAATGCTTTGATTACTATTCAAGTGAAGTTGCGGCATAGTCAACTGTCCGTTCTAATACTTCTCACCCTCGAGTAGGGGCATCTGTTGTGCACAAGGTCGGATTAAGGCTTTGGGGGGCCGGGGCACTTAAGACAGGGAGGGAGGCCTTAGTTTCCAGTGCAGCCCCCCTCTTTCACACCACCTTGCTCTTTCACCCCCCTCTATTTCTCTCCCCTCCCTCTCATCCTCTCTCCCCCATATATTTCACTCTCCCTTCCCCCTCTCTCCCTTCCCTTTTGTCTCTCTCCCCCCTCTCCTCCTTACATCCCTTCTCACGCCTCCATCCTCCCTCTCTCAATCCCCTCTCCCACAATTCACCCCCCCCCCCCCCCCCCCCCCCCCATTTGACCCTCCGCCCCCCCCTACTCCCCCCCCCCCCCCCGCCACCTCCGAGAATTTGACCTTGGGCCCGATGGTGAAGAGGGTGGTAGCGTTACTGCGGACCTCTGGTGCAGTGCGGCCACACGGGGGCGGGAGCTGGGCCCGATTTTCGGAACCGCCAGCCAGGCACACCGGCAGAGATGGGGGAGCCCTGCCGGGGCGTCTGCTTGCCGGCAGCCGGATGGGGAAGGCGGCCCTCCACGCATTGCGGTACGGTGGTTATGCCCCTGCGTTGGGGCCCCCATGATTTGTGGGGGAGGGGCATACGTGTCCCTGTGCCGCCCCCCACCCCCTCTAATCCTACACATTAAGACCACATTCTGTCTCCTACTTATTTTGAAGAGGTGGGGAGTGTCCAGGGTTCAGCGGCCAATCTTAGTACTGGCTCACACGCCCCAACCAGGAGACCTCCCCTGCTGAGGACCTGGACCATTGATGGAAAATGGCTTGGCAATAATCCACTCTTGGAGCTGGGAAGCAGAGTAGCAGGGAACGCTCGCACCTCCCAGCTTAAAATTCACTAGGGTTCAGCGACTTTCTCCCCTACATCCCCCTTTTTTCCACCCCCCGCCCCCCATGACGGCGCCTCAAGCGCGACATTTAATAAATGTTTGCTGAAGGCGTCGGGGGATCGTGTCTTCTGCAAAGTCAACGCAGACCTGCAAGCCGACAGCGCTTTGTCTATGAAACAAAATGTTTGTTGAGATGACAAGTCGCCCCGTGGGTCCTCCCGTGTGAACAATACATGCTTGCTATTCCCCTGCGGCGGTGCTGCACTGATATATATATATCCATTAGCTGTAATGGTTTGATGGTCATATTTATTTATTTATAAAATGTTTTACCAGGAAGTAATACATTGAGTTAACTCTCGTTTTCACATTTGTCCTGGGCAGAGTTATGATGACAAATACATGGTTACAAATACATGGTTGCATTAAGTGAGCAAGGTTATACATTATATACAAGACATTGCATACACAGTAAGAGATAATATATGACAGGGGTGTGCAAACTTCTCGAGCTGCACCCCCCTGCCTGGGAGCAGCAGCATTCGCGCCCCCCCCCCCTCTCCTAAGGACTCGGCGTCAAATGACGCCCAGGTCACGTGACCCTGCCATGGCGACGCGTCGCCGAAGACCCGGCAGAGACCAGGTAAGGGTTACAGAGGCCTCACCCCGTGTGGAAGAGCGCGGGGTCTCTGTAACCGTCCACGCCCCCCCCTAGAAACTCTCGCGCCCCCCAGTTTGCGCACCGCTGATATGTTATAGGCGTATGTAACAGTTACAGACCAGATTAAAATGTATGATTGCCTGTATGAGGCAAGATCAAACATGCTAGATCAATGGTAGCCAACTCCATTCCTGAAGAGCCACCAACAGGTCACGTTTTCAAGATATAATAATAGCATGTTCTTGTGTAGCGCTGCTAGTTTTACGTAGCGCTTTACAGAGACATTTTGCAGGCACAGGTCCCTGCCCCGCAGAGCTTACACTCTATGTTCTTGGTGCTTGAGGCACAGGGAGATAGAGTGCCCACGGTCACAAGGTTCCCCTGCTTCAAACTCTCAGTGCCAGTCAGTGTCTTTACTCACTGAGCCACTCCTTCTCCCAACGTCAGCACAGGTGGTTCAATCAGAGGCTCACTCAAAGATTGGGCCTCTGAAGCAGGGACTGATTGAGCCACCTGTGCTGACGCAGGGATATCCTGAAAACCTGACATGTTGGCGGCTCCTCAGGACTGGAGTTGGCTACCGCTGTGCTAAATCTCGTGCCGTGATGCAAGTTGCACAAGCCAGATCTGTGATTACATTCACAAACATCCACAATGCGAACACTGCAGCAATATAAGTGAAAAGAAATAGGCTTGGTCTCGATTTTTTTTTTTCCTTTTTTTTTTTTTAATTCTCTTGTGAGGTCCTGAAATGTAAAGAACCCGTAGAAAGAATGTTCTTCTTGTCGTTACATGTTCTCACACCTTACTGGGATAGCACTGGAGCCGTCAAATGCATCACAACGCTTTTTTATAATGTGCTTTTTACTGGACTTTAATCCCATTGGTGAATAGAGTAACCTTTTTAATTATGTTTTAAAAGCAAATCGAAGATGTCTTCAATATGTACATGTTTTGACACATTCTTAACACCTTTTTGGCCAAGTATAGCCCTATGTAATATAATTATTTGGCGCCCTAGTTGGGGCATAATGCAATGCATTGTTAGATGCCCCTTTGGACGTGCAGATGCTAATCGGTGACATTTGGAAGCAAGTGTACAATGTTGGTGCACATACAGATGTGGATGTTTTTGGCAGATAAGGACCACTTGATTTTATTTTCATATTTAGGATATGGAGCCGCCCAGTTCAAGTATTATTGGGGTAACCAGAATGCTGCCTTATGAGTTCTACCCCGGGCTGAATGTACACACACCATCCTTTCTGCTAATGCGGTTTGGCTATATTAAGTTTGTTGCTGGCTTAATCCCCACATTATGTGGCCACGCCACCCAGCAGAGCATCGCCTCCCATATTTACCATGTGCTGTATATTTACTCTTCTGCTCTGTTATCTTCCAGCGCTAGGTAACACCTCAGCACCCACTGGCTACAAAGTGCCTGGCGGTGCCGGAAGCGTGTGCTGCTTGGCCCTGCGTGCCTTCCAGCAGTAAACGGGTGGCCGTGTCGTGTTGGGGTTTACACTCGCCTGCTCGCTGCCTAGGAGCGGGTCCCATTCACTGGGCTAAAAATAGTTCTCTTGCACGGTGCATTATGGATGAGGGAGCTGGGATCAGAAGTCGGCGGCTGCCATCTTTCCTCGTGCTGTTTGTTTTGAAGGGCTTCCACCAACTTGTATGACGCGCGCGAACGTCCTGGAGACGTTGTGCCCAGACTATCTTGATGAGGGAGACCATGGATCAGGGGTTGTTAACTCCAGGCCTCAGGTTTTCAGGATATCCCCGCTTCAGCGCAGGTGCTGACAGTCCAAGACTGAGCCACCTCTGCTGAATCAGGGATATCCTGACAAACAGACCTGTTGGTGGCCCTTGAGGCCCCTGCCGTAGACTGTTTAATATTCTCCGTGTCACCAGGGCCGGTTTTAGAGTTTTGCTGCCCAGTCGGCACTTGCCTTCTTGCCGCCGTGACTTCCAGCTCTTGCAGCGTCCCAACGTCACTTGGCGACGTGTTTCAACGACAACGGGGAGCCAGGTGACGTCCCGTTGTCATGGCAACGCGTCGCCATTTGGTGTTGCGACGCTGCAGGAGGCAGCAATGAATTTAATTGCCGTGGGGGTGAGAGCGGAGCCTCTGTAGATGCTCCCCGTGACATTTGTCTCCTAACACAGGGTGGTGCAAACTGGGGGTGATTTATTTATTTTTTGGGGGGGGGGAGGGTAGTGCAGTGCCTACAGAGGCCCCGCACTCTTCCCCAAAGCATTTAAATTAAGCACCGGGGACCGCAAGACCTCTGTAAGGCCGCCATAGCAACGCGTGGTCACGTGATGTCACATGACCCGACGGGGTCATTTGACGCTCGAGACAAGGTAAGTGGGGGCGCAGGGCAAAAAAGTTTGCACACCCCTGTCCTAACATACCTCTTAGGTTGTAATTTCCTCCCCCATTGTGTGATTCTGTTTACACTTATTGTACTTTAATTCCTGGTTATAGACGGACCTGGGTGTTTGTACTAGACTTTAACCTGCCAGCAATGCGTGGCTCTGCAGCGTAACGATTGCCATTCTCTACAAACAATGTTATATTTAATGATCTACTCTCCATCGAATTATTCATTTATTTTTATTTTTACAAATTTTCCACCTCTCTCTCTCGAGAGCTTTATTTTGCAGAACTACGATCAGGGTGGGGTGAGAAAAATATTTCTGCAAGGTGGCGGTTCCTGCGTCATTCATCATGTCCGGTCTTGACTTTTGTGAAGTCCTGAACCGTCAATAAATAAACATTCAAATAAATAAAAATAATGCACGCGAGTCCACTCCGTCCCACTGATTTTTAACATTCGCATCTCATAGACTTCAATGGAGACGAACTGATCTAAAAAAAATGTGCAGCTTCCCTATAAAATGCAATGTTCTGACGAGAACCCCCACATATCCCTGATTTGCAGTGTTTGGAGTAGGCCTCGCTGGTACATGCAGTGTTTGGTGTAGGCCTCGCTGGTACATGCAGTGTTTGGAGTAGGCCTCTCTCTGGTATATGCAGTGTTTGGAGTAGGCCTCGCTAGTACATGCAGTGTTTGGAGTAGGCCTCGCTGGTACATGCAGTGTTTGGAGTAGGCCTCGCTGGTACATGCAGTGTTTGGAGTAGGCCTCGCTGGTACATGCAGTGTTTGGTGTAAGCCTCGCTGGTACATGCAGTGTTTGGAGTAGGCCTCGCTGGTACATGGGGCTGGAAGCAGGGCTATCCTAAACCTGGCCTGTTGGTGGCCCTGAGGACTGGGTTGGCTGCCCCTACTCAACAGCACGTTGGGGGCAGTCCCAGTAGCAGGCAGTTAACATTAGGCCTCGGTACCGCTGCGCTCGTTGGCGGCGGGCGGCAATGTAGCGAGTTCCCACCAGCAGGGGAATCCTCGCGAGCGGTCCCGGTCCCCGGCGGCAACAGCTGGACTACACGCTGTCGAGGTCAGCCGCTGGAGGACACCACAGAAATGGTGTTTCCTAGCTTTGACGCGTGACGTTGTGGCGTGAGCCAAGGGGAGGGGAGGCTTCGGAGGGAGGAGGGTTCGGGGAGGGGGAGGGAGAGGAGTGTGAGTGAAAGCAGGTGAGTGCCTTTCTATGTGTGTGGGTTGTGTGTGTGAGTGTGTCCCGTGGGTGGTTTTGTGTGAGAGTGACTTTCTTGGGTGCTGGCTGTGAGTGTGAGTGCTGTTGTGTGTGAGCGGTGTGAGTAGCCTGCTGTTGGAAGTGTGTGTATGAATGAGTGATGCGTGTGTGCGATGTGTGTGTGTGTGTGTGTGGTGTGTGTGTGGTGGTGTGATGTGTGTGTGTGTGTGTGTGAGTGCGTTGGAGTGCCTGCGTGTGTGCGCGCGTGTGTGTATGAGTGAGTGAGTGCCGCCTGTGTGTGTGTGTGTGTGTGTGTGTGTGTGGAGATGCGTGAGTGCCTGCCTGTGTGTGCGCGTGTGTTTATGAGTGGTGAGTGCCTGCCTTGTTGTGTGTGTGTGTTGTATCGTATATAGCGCCTGGTTGTGGTGTTTACCTCATAAGCTCCAGTCCTAAACTAGCTCCAGATCAAGACCGAGTACGTGGCGGGAC